>CM070874.1:88009757-88726741 GCA_036365515.1 Torymus aiolomorphi | reverse complement strand
ATAGTGATTGGTGATTAAAAATGGATATTTTGGGGTTTCAATCGATTTGAAGTCGATTTGGCCCAAATAAACGATGAAATGTAGAACATTTTTCAAAATTGCTCATCTCCGCTAGGTCCTTCGACCCCAAAGGATATTCCATCCACTAGAGCAGGATGATATAGTCGGGTATTGTGACTAGTAGGCTGGAGAAAATTGAAATTTGGTATTTTTGAGCGATTTTCAACGCATTATATCCCAATAAACGAAGAAAAATTTTTTTCTCCAAATTTAGCCAAAATTCATATATAGGGGTATTTTGCGCTGCTCTTTCGATTGGCGCTATGATTTTTGCAATATCTGAAAATTTTTGAAAATTATTTTTTTCCTATTGGCTCTACGGCCCTAAAACCTTTTCCATTCGATAGAGCGGAAAAAAATAGTCGCGTATAGTGATTGGTGGGATTAAAAAATGGATAACTAGTAGGCTGAGAAAATTGAAATTTGGTATTTTTGAGCGATTTTCAACGCATTATATCCCAATAAACGAAGAAAAATTTTTTTCTCCAAATTTAGCCAAAATTCATATATAGGGTATTTTGCGCTGCTCTTTCGATTGGCGCTATGATTTTTGCAATATCTGAAAATTTTTGAAAATTATTTTTTTCCTATTGGCTCTACGGCCCTAAAACCTTTTCCATTCGATAGAGCGGAAAAAAATAGTCGCGTATAGTGATTGGTGGGATTAAAAAATGGATATTTTGGGGTTTCAAGCGATTTGAAGTCGATTTGGCCCAAATAAACGATGAAATGTAGAACATTTTTCAAAATTGCTCATCTCCGCTAGGTCCTTCGACCCCAAAGGATATTCCATCCACTAGAACAGGATGATATAGTCGGGTATTGTGACTAGTAGGCTGAGAAAATTGAAATTTGGTATTTTTGAGCGATTTTCAACGCATTATATCCCAATAAACGAAGAAAAATTTTTTCTCCAAATTTAGCCAAAATTCATATATAGGGGTATTTTGCGCTGCTCTTTCGATTGGCGCTATGATTTTTGCAATATCTGAAAATTTTTGAAAATTATTTTTTCCTATTGGCTCTACGGCCCTAAAACCTTTTCCATTCCATAGAGCGGGAAAAAATAGTCGCGTATAGTGATTGGTGGGATTAAAAATGGATATTTTGGGGTTTCAATCGATTTGAAGTCGATTTGGCCCAAATAAACGATGAAATGTAGAACATTTTTCAAAATTGCTCATCTCCGCTAGGTCCTTCGACCCCAAAGGATATTCCATCCACTAGAGCAGGATGATATAGTCGGGTATTGTGACTAGTAGGCTGAGAAAATTGAAATTTGGTATTTTTGAGCGATTTTCAACGCATTATATCCCAATAAACGAAGAAAAATTTTTTCTCCAAATTTAGCCAAAATTCATATATAGGGGTATTTTGCGCTGCTCTTTCGATTGGCGCTATGATTTTTGCAATATCTGAAAATTTTTGAAAATTATTTTTTTCCTATTGGCTCTACGGCCCTAAAACCTTTTCCATTCGATAGAGCGGAAAAAAATAGTCGCGTATAGTGATTGGTGGGATTAAAAAATGGATATTTTGGGGTTTCAATCGATTTGAAGTCGATTTGGCCCAAATAAACGATGAAATGTAGAACATTTTTCAAAATTGCTCATCTCCGCTAGGTCCTTCGACCCCAAAGGATATTCCATCCACTAGAGCAGGATGATATAGTCGGGTATTGTGACTAGTAGGCTGAGAAAATTGAAATTTGGTATTTTTGAGCGATTTTCAACGCATTATATCCCAATAAACGAAGAAAAATTTTTTTCTCCAAATTTAGCCAAAATTCATATATAGGTGTATTTTGCGCTGCTCTTTCGATTGGCGCTATGATTTTTGCAATATCTGAAAATTTTTGAAAATTATTTTTTTCCTATTGGCTCTACGGCCCTAAAACCTTTTCCATTCGATAGAGCGGAAAAAAATAGTCGCGTATAGTGATTGGTGGGATTAAAAAATGGATATTTTGGGGTTTCAATCGATTTGAAGTCGATTTGGCCCAAATAAACGATGAAATGTAGAACATTTTTCAAAATTGCTCATCTCCGCTAGGTCCTTCGACCCCAAAGGATATTCCATCCACTAGAGCAGGATGATATAGTCGGGTATTGTGACTAGTAGGCTGAGAAAATTGAAATTTGGTATTTTTGAGCGATTTTCAACGCATTATATCCCAATAAACGAAGAAAAATTTTTTCTCCAAATTTAGCCAAAATTCATATAGGGGTATTTTGCGCTGCTCTTTCGATTGGCGCTATGATTTTTGCAATATCTGAAAATTTTTGAAAATTATTTTTTCCTATTGGCTCTACGGCCCTAAAACCTTTTCCATTCGATAGAGCGGAAAAAAATAGTCGCGTATAGTGATTGGTGGGATTAAAAAATGGATATTTTGGGGTTTCAAGCGATTTGAAGTCGATTTGGCCCAAATAAACGATGAAATGTAGAACATTTTTCAAAATTGCTCATCTCCGCTAGGTCCTTCGACCCCAAAGGATATTCCATCCACTAGAACAGGATGATATAGTCGGGTATTGTGACTAGTAGGCTGAGAAAATTGAAATTTGGTATTTTTGAGCGATTTTCAACGCATTATATCCCAATAAACGAAGAAAAATTTTTTTCTCCAAATTTAGCCAAAATTCATATATAAGGGTATTTTGCGCTGCTCTTTCGATTGGCGCTATGATTTTTGCAATATCTGAAAATTTTTGAAAATTATTTTTTTCCTATTGGCTCTACGGCCCTAAAACCTTTTCCATTCGATAGAGCGGAAAAAAATAGTCGCGTATAGTGATTGGTGGGATTAAAAAATGGATATTTTGGGGGTTTCAATCGATTTGAAGTCGATTTGGCCCAAATAAACGATGAAATGTAGAACATTTTTCAAAATTGCTCATCTCCGCTAGGTCCTTCGACCCCAAAGGATATTCCATCCACTAGAGCAGGATGATATAGTCGGGTATTGTGACTAGTAGGCTGAGAAAATTGAAATTTGGTATTTTTGAGCGATTTTCAACGCATTATATCCCAATAAACGAAGAAAAATTTTTTTTCTCCAAATTTAGCCAAAATTCATATATAGGGGTATTTTGCGCTGCTCTTTCGATTGGCGCTATGATTTTTGCAATATCTCAAAATTTTTGAAAATTATTATTTTCCTATTGGCTCTACGGCCCTAAAACCTTTTCCATTCGATAGAGCGGAAAAAATAGTCGCGTATAGTGATTGGTGGGATTAAAAAATGGATATTTTGGGGGTTTCAAGCGATTTGAAGTCGATTTGGCCCAAATAAACGATGAAATGTAGAACATTTTTCAAAATTGCTCATCTCCGCTAGGTCCTTCGACCCCAAAGGATATTCCATCCACTAGAACAGGATGATATAGTCGGGTATTGTGACTAGTAGGCTGAGAAAATTGAAATTTGGTATTTTTGAGCGATTTTCAACGCATTATATCCCAATAAACGAAGAAAAATTTTTTTCTCCAAATTTAGCCAAAATTCATATATAGGGGTATTTTGCGCTGCTCTTTCGATTGGCGCTATGATTTTTGCAATATCTGAAAATTTTTGAAAATTATTTTATTCCTATTGGCTCTACGGCCCTAAAACCTTTTCCATTCGATACAGCGAAAAAAAATAGTCGCGTATAGTGATTGGTGGGATTAAAAAATGGATATTTTGGGCTGTTCAATCGATTTGAAGTCGATTTGGCCCAAATAAACGATGAAATGTAGAACATTTTTCAAAATTGCTCATCTCCGCTAGGTCCTTCGACCCCAAAGGATATTCCATCCACTAGAGCAGGATGATATAGTCGGGTATTGTGACTAGTAGGCTGAGAAAATTGAAATTTGGTATTTTTGAGCGATTTTCAACGCATTATATCCCAATAAACGAAGAAAAATTTTTTCTCCAAATTTAGCCAAAATTCATATATAGGGGTATTTTGCGCTGCTCTTTCGATTGGCGCTATGATTTTTGCAATATCTGAAAATTTTTGAAAATTATTTTTTCCTATTGGCTCTACGGCCCTAAAACCTTTTCCATTCGATAGAGCGGAAAAAATAGTCGCGTATAGTGATTGGTGGGATTAAAAATGGATATTTTGGGGTTTCAAGCGATTTGAAGTCGATTTGGCCCAAATAAACGATGAAATGTAGAACATTTTTCAAAATTGCTCATCTCCGCTAGGTCCTTCGACCCCAAAGGATATTCCATCCACTAGAACAGGATGATATAGTCGGGTATTGTGACTAGTAGGCTGAGAAAATTGAAATTTGGTATTTTTGAGCGATTTTCAACGCATTATATCCCAATAAACGAAGAAAAATTTTTTCTCCAAATTTAGCCAAAATTCATATATAGGGGTATTTTGCGCTGCTCTTTCGATTGGCGCTATGATTTTTGCAATATCTGAAAATTTTTGAAAATTATTTTTTCCTATTGGCTCTACGCCCCTAAAACCTTTTCCATTCGATAGAGCGGAAAAAAATAGTCGCGTATAGTGATTGGTGGGATTAAAAAATGGATATTTTGGGGTTTCAAGCGATTTGAAGTCGATTTGGCCCAAATAAACGATGAAATGTAGAACATTTTTCAAAATTGCTCATCTCCGCTAGGTCCTTCGACCCCAAAGGATATTCCATCCACTAGAGCAGGATGATATAGTCGGGTATTGTGACTAGTAGGCTGAGAAAATTGAAATTTGGTATTTTTGAGCGATTTTCAACGCATTATATCCCAATAAACGAAGAAAAATTTTTTTCTCCAAATTTAGCCAAAATTCATATATAGGGGTATTTTGCGCTGCTCTTTCGATTGGCGCTATGATTTTTGCAATATCTGAAAATTTTTGAAAATTATTTTTTCCTATTGGCTCTACGGCCCTAAAACCTTTTCCATTCGATAGAGCGGAAAAAATAGTCGCGTATAGTGATTGGTGGGATTAAAAAATGGATATTTTGGGGGTTTCAAGCGATTTGAAGTCGATTTGGCCCAAATAAACGATGAAATGTAGAACATTTTTTCAAAATTGCTCATCTCCGCTAGGTCCTTCGACCCCAAAGGATATTCCATCCACTAGAACAGGATGATATAGTCGGGTATTGTGACTAGTAGGCTGAGAAAATTGAAATTTGGTATTTTTGAGCGATTTTCAACGCATTATATCCCAATAAACGAAGAAAAATTTTTTTCTCCAAATTTAGCCAAAATTCATATATAGGGGTATTTTGCGCTGCTCTTTCGATTGGCGCTATGATTTTTGCAATATCTGAAAATTTTTGAAAATTACTTTTTCCTATTGGCTCTACGGCCCTAAAACCTTTTCCATTCGATAGAGCGGAAAAAAATAGTCGCGTATAGTGATTGGTGGGATTAAAAATGGATATTTTGGGGTTTCAATCGATTTGAAGTCGATTTGGCCCAAATAAACGATGAAATGTAGAACATTTTTCAAAATTGCTCATCTCCGCTAGGTCCTTCGACCCCAAAGGATATTCCATCCACTAGAGCAGGATGATATAGTCGGGTATTGTGACTAGTAGGCTGAGAAAATTGAAATTTGGTATTTTTGAGCGATTTTCAACGCATTATATCCCAATAAACGAAGAAAAATTTTTTTCTCCAAATTTAGCCAAAATTCATATATAGGGGTATTTTGCGCTGCTCTTTCGATTGGCGCTATGATTTTTGCAATATCTGAAAATTTTTGAAAATTATATTTTCCTATTGGCTCTACGGCCCTAAAACCTTTTCCATTCGATAGAGCGGAAAAAAAATAGTCGGGTATAGTGATTGGTGGGATTAAAAAATGGATATTTTGGGGTTTCAAGCGATTTGAAGTCGATTTGGCCCAAATAAACGATGAAATGTAGAACATTTTTCAAAATTGCTCATCTCCGCTAGGTCCTTCGACCCCAAAGGATATTCCATCCACTAGAACAGGATGATATAGTCGGGTATTGTGACTAGTAGGCTGAGAAAATTGAAATTTGGTATTTTTGAGCGATTTTCAACGCATTATATCCCAATAAACGAAGAAAAATTTTTTCTCCAAATTTAGCCAAAATTCATATATAGGGGTATTTTGCGCTGCTCTTTCGATTGGCGCTATGATTTTTGCAATATCTGAAAATTTTTGAAAATTATTTTTTTCCTATTGGCTCTACGGCCCTAAAACCTTTTCCATTCGATAGAGCGGAAAAAATAGTCGCGTATAGTGATTGGTGGGATTAAAAAATGGATATTTTGGGGTTTCAATCGATTTGAAGTCGATTTGGCCCAAATAAACGATGAAATGTAGAACATTTTTCAAAATTGCTCATCTCCGCTAGGTCCTTCGACCCCAAAGGATATTCCATCCACTAGAGCAGGATGATATAGTCGGGTATTGTGACTAGTAGGCTGAGAAAATTGAAATTTGGTATTTTTGAGCGATTTTCAACGCATTATATCCCAATAAACGAAGAAAAATTTTTTTCTCCAAATTTAGCCAAAATTCATATATAGGGGTATTTTGCGCTGCTCTTTCGATTGGCGCTATGATTTTTGCAATATCTGAAAATTTTTGAAAATTATTTTTTCCTATTGGCTCTACGGCCCTAAAACCTTTTCCATTCGATAGAGCGGGAAAAAATAGTCGCGCACAGTGATTGGCGTGATTAAAAAATGTATATTTTGGGGTGGTCAAGCGATCTGAAGTCGATTTGGCCCAAATAAACGATGAAATGTAGAACATTTTTCAAAATTGCTCATCTCCGCTAGGTCCTTCGACCCCAAAGGATATTCCATCCACTAGAACAGGATGATATAGTCGGGTATTGTGACTAGTAGGCTGAGAAAATTGAAATTTGGTATTTTTGAGCGATTTTCAACGCATTATATCCCAATAAACGAAGAAAAATTTTTTCTCCAAATTTAGCCAAAATTCATATATAGGGGTATTTTGCGCTGCTCTTTCGATTGGCGCTATGATTTTTGCAATATCTGAAAATTTTTGAAAATTATTTTTTCCTATTGGCTCTACGGCCCTAAAACCTTTTCCATTCGATAGAGCGGAAAAAAATAGTCGCGTATAGTGATTGGCGGTATTTAAAAATGGATAGTTTGGGGTTTCAATCGATTTGAAGTCGATTTGGCCCAAATAAACGATGAAATGTAGAACATTTTTCAAAATTGCTCATCTCCGCTAGGTCCTTCGACCCCAAAGGATATTCCATCCACTAGAGCAGGATGATATAGTCGGGTATTGTGACTAGTAGGCTGAGAAAATTGAAATTTGGTATTTTTGAGCGATTTTCAACGCATTATATCCCAATAAACGAAGAAAAATTTTTTCTCCAAATTTAGCCAAAATTCATATATAGGGGTATTTTGCGCTGCTCTTTCGATTGGCGCTATGATTTTTGCAATATCTGAAAATTTTTGAAAATTATTTTTTCCTATTGGCTCTACGGCCCTAAAACCTTTTCCATTCGATAGAGCGGAAAAAAATAGTCGCGTATAGTGATTGGTGGGATTAAAAAATGGATATTTTGGGGGTTTCAAGCGATTTGAAGTCGATTTGGCCCAAATAAACGATGAAATGTAGAACATTTTTCAAAATTGCTCATCTCCGCTAGGTCCTTCGACCCCAAAGGATATTCCATCCACTAGAACAGGATGATATAGTCGGGTATTGTGACTAGTAGGCTGAGAAAATTGAAATTTGGTATTTTTGAGCGATTTTCAACGCATTATATCCCAATAAACGAAGAAAAATTTTTTCTCCAAATTTAGCCAAAATTCATATATAGGGGTATTTTGCGCTGCTCTTTCGATTGGCGCTATGATTTTTGCAATATCTGAAAATTTTTGAAAATTATTTTTTTCCTATTGGCTCTACGGCCCTAAAACCTTTTCCATTCGATAGAGCGGAAAAAATAGTCGCGTATAGTGATTGGTGGGATTAAAAAATGGATATTTTGGGGTTTCAATCGATTTGAAGTCGATTTGGCCCAAATAAACGATGAAATGTAGAACATTTTTCAAAATTGCTCATCTCCGCTAGGTCCTTCGACCCCAAAGGATATTCCATCCACTAGAGCAGGATGATATAGTCGGGTATTGTGACTAGTAGGCTGAGAAAATTGAAATTTGGTATTTTTGAGCGATTTTCAACGCATTATATCCCAATAAACGAAGAAAAATTTTTTTCTCCAAATTTAGCCAAAATTCATATATAGGGGTATTTTGCGCTGCTCTTTCGATTGGCGCTATGATTTTTGCAATATCTGAAAATTTTTGAAAATTATTTTTTTCCTATTGGCTCTACGGCCCTAAAACCTTTTCCATTCGATAGAGCGGAAAAAATAGTCGCGTATAGTGATTGGTGGGATAGAAAATGGATATTTTGGGGTTTCAAGCGATTTGAAGTCGATTTGGCCCAAATAAACGATGAAATGTAGAACATTTTTCAAAATTGCTCATCTCCGCTAGGTCCTTCGACCCCAAAGGATATTCCATCCACTAGAGCAGGATGATATAGTCGGGTATTGTGACTAGTAGGCTGAGAAAATTGAAATTTGGTATTTTTGAGCGATTTTCAACGCATTATATCCCAATAAACGAAGAAAAATTTTTTTCTCCAAATTTAGCCAAAATTCATATATAGGGGTATTTTGCGCTGCTCTTTCGATTGGCGCTATGATTTTTGCAATATCTGAAAATTTTTGAAAATTATTTTTTTCCTATTGGCTCTACGGCCCTAAAACCTTTTCCATTCGATAGAGCGGAAAAAAATAGTCGCGTATAGTGATTGGTGGGATTAAAAAATGGATATTTTGGGGTTTCAAGCGATTTGAAGTCGATTTGGCCCAAATAAACGATGAAATGTAGAACATTTTTCAAAATTGCTCATCTCCGCTAGGTCCTTCGACCCCAAAGGATATTCCATCCACTAGAGCAGGATGATATAGTCGGGTATTGTGACTAGTAGGCTGAGAAAATTGAAATTTGGTATTTTTGAGCGATTTTCAACGCATTATATCCCAATAAACGAAGAAAAATTTTTTCTCCAAATTTAGCCAAAATTCATATATAGGGGTATTTTGCGCTGCTCTTTCGATTGGCGCTATGATTTTTGCAATATCTGAAAATTTTTGAAAATTATTTTTTCCTATTGGCTCTACGGCCCTAAAACCTTTTCCATTCGATAGAGCGGAAAAAAATAGTCGCGTATAGTGATTGGTGGGATTAAAAAATGGATATTTTGGGGGTTTCAAGCGATTTGAAGTCGATTTGGCCCAAATAAACGATGAAATGTAGAACATTTTTCAAAATTGCTCATCTCCGCTAGGTCCTTCGACCCCAAAGGATATTCCATCCACTAGAACAGGATGATATAGTCGGGTATTGTGACTAGTAGGCTGAGAAAATTGAAATTTGGTATTTTTGAGCGATTTTCAACGCATTATATCCCAATAAACGAAGAAAAATTTTTTTCTCCAAATTTAGCCAAAATTCATATATAGGGGTATTTTGCGCTGCTCTTTCGATTGGCGCTATGATTTTTGCAATATCTGAAAATTTTTGAAAATTATTTTTTTCCTATTGGCTCTACGGCCCTAAAACCTTTTCCATTCGATAGAGCGGAAAAAAATAGTCGCGTAGAGTGAGTGGTGGGATTAAAAAATGGATATTTTGGGGTTTCAATCGATTTGAAGTCGATTTGGCCCAAATAAACGATGAAATGTAGAACATTTTTCAAAATTGCTCATCTCCGCTAGGTCCTTCGACCCCAAAGGATATTCCATCCACTAGAGCAGGATGATATAGTCGGGTATTGTGACTAGTAGGCTGAGAAAATTGAAATTTGGTATTTTTGAGCGATTTTCAACGCATTATATCCCAATAAACGAAGAAAAATTTTTTTCTCCAAATTTAGCCAAAATTCATATATAGGGGTATTTTGCGCTGCTCTTTCGATTGGCGCTATGATTTTTGCAATATCTGAAAATTTTTGAAAATTATTTTTTCCTATTGGCTCTACGGCCCTAAAACCTTTTCCATTCGATAGAGCGGAAAAAAATAGTCGCGTATAGTGATTGGTGGGATTAAAAAATGGATATTTTGGGGTTTCAATCGATTTGAAGTCGATTTGGCCCAAATAAACGATGAAATGTAGAACATTTTTCAAAATTGCTCATCTCCGCTAGGTCCTTCGACCCCAAAGGATATTCCATCCACTAGAGCAGGATGATATAGTCGGGTATTGTGACTAGTAGGCTGAGAAAATTGAAATTTGGTATTTTTGAGCGATTTTCAACGCATTATATCCCAATAAACGAAGAAAAATTTTTTTCTCCAAATTTAGCCAAAATTCATATATAGGGGTATTTTGCGCTGCTCATTAAAAATGGATATTTTGGGGTTTCAAGCGATTTGAAGTCGATTTGGCCCAAATAAACGATGAAATGTAGAACATTTTTCAAAATTGCTCATCTCCGCTAGGTCCTTCGACCCCAAAGGATATTCCATCCACTAGAACAGGATGATATAGTCGGGTATTGTGACTAGTAGGCTGAGAAAATTGAAATTTGGTATTTTTGAGCGATTTTCAACGCATTATATCCCAATAAACGAAGAAAATTTTTTTCTCCAAATTTAGCCAAAATTCATATATAGGGTATTTTGCGCTGCTCTTTCGATTGGCGCTATGATTTTTGCAATATCTGAAAATTTTTGAAAATTATTTTTTCCTATTGGCTCTACGGCCCTAAAACCTTTTCCATTCGATAGAGCGGAAAAAAATAGTCGGGCATAGTGATTGGTGGGATTAAAAAATGGATATTTTGGGGTTTCAATCGATTTGAAGTCGATTTGGCCCAAATAAACGATGAAATGTAGAACATTTTTCAAAATTGCTCATCTCCGCTAGGTCCTTCGACCCCAAAGGATATTCCATCCACTAGAGCAGGATGATATAGTCGGGTATTGTGACTAGTAGGCTGAGAAAATTGAAATTTGGTATTTTTGAGCGATTTTCAACGCATTATATCCCAATAAACGAAGAAAAATTTTTTCTCCAAATTTAGCCAAAATTCATATATAGGGGTATTTTGCGCTGCTCTTTCGATTGGCGCTATGATTTTTGCAATATCTGAAAATTTTTGAAAATTATTTTTTTCCTATTGGCTCTACGGCCTAAAACCTTTGGATATTTTGGGGTTTCAAGCGATTTGAAGTCGATTTGGCCCAAATAAACGATGAAATGTAGAACATTTTTCAAAATTGCTCATCTCCGCTAGGTCCTTCGACCCCAAAGGATATTCCATCCACTAGAGCAGGATGATATAGTCGGGTATTGTGACTAGTAGGCTGAGAAAATTGAAATTTGGTATTTTTGAGCGATTTTCAACGCATTATATCCCAATAAACGAAGAAAAATTTTTTCTCCAAATTTAGCCAAAATTCATATATAGGGGTATTTTGCGCTGCTCTTTCGATTGGCGCTATGATTTTTGCAATATCTGAAAATTTTTGAAAATTATTTTTTCCTATTGGCTCTACGGCCCTAAAACCTTTTCCATTCGATAGAGCGGAAAAAATAGTCGCGTATAGTGATTGGTGGGATTAAAAAATGGATATTTGGGGGTTTCAAGCGATTTGAAGTCGATTTGGCCCAAATAAACGATGAAATGTAGAACATTTTTCAAAATTGCTCATCTCCGCTAGGTCCTTCGACCCCAAAGGATATTCCATCCACTAGAACAGGATGATATAGTCGGGTATTGTGACTAGTAGGCTGAGAAAATTGAAATTTGGTATTTTTGAGCGATTTTCAACGCATTATATCCCAATAAACGAAGAAAAATTTTTTTCTCCAAATTTAGCCAAAATTCATATATAGGGGTATTTTGCGCTGCTCTTTCGATTGGCGCTATGATTTTTGCAATATCTGAAAATTTTTGAAAATTATCTTATTCCTATTGGCTCTACGGCCCTAAAACCTTTTCCATTCGATAGAGCGGAAAAAAATAGTCGCGTATAGTGATTGGTGGGATTAAAAAATGGATATTTTGGGGGTTTCAAGCGATTTGAAGTCGATTTGGCCCAAATAAACGATGAAATGTAGAACATTTTTCAAAATTGCTCATCTCCGCTAGGTCCTTCGACCCCAAAGGATATTCCATCCACTAGAACAGGATGATATAGTCGGGTATTGTGACTAGTAGGCTGAGAAAATTGAAATTTGGTATTTTTGAGCGATTTTCAACGCATTATATCCCAATAAACGAAGAAAAATTTTTTTCTCCAAATTTAGCCAAAATTCATATATAGGGGTATTTTGCGCTGCTCTTTCGATTGGCGCTATGATTTTTGCAATATCTGAAAATTTTTGAAAATTATTTTTTTCCTATTGGCTCTACGGCCCTAAAACCTTTTCCATTCGATAGAGCGGAAAAAAATAGTCGCGTATAGTGATTGGTGGGATTAAAAATGGATATTTTGGGGTTTCAATCGATTTGAAGTCGATTTGGCCCAAATAAACGATGAAATGTAGAACATTTTTCAAAATTGCTCATCTCCGCTAGGTCCTTCGACCCCAAAGGATATTCCATCCACTAGAGCAGGATGATATAGTCGGGTATTGTGACTAGTAGGCTGAGAAAATTGAAATTTGGTATTTTTGAGCGATTTTCAACGCATTATATCCCAATAAACGAAGAAAAATTTTTTCTCCAAATTTAGCCAAAATTCATATATAGGGGTATTTTGCGCTGCTCTTTCGATTGGCGCTATGATTTTTGCAATATCTGAAAATTTTTGAAAATTATTTTTTTCCTATTGGCTCTACGGCCCTAAAACCTTTTCCATTCGATAGAGCGGAAAAAATAGTCTCGTATAGTGATTGGTGGGATAGAAAAATGGATATTTTGGGGGTTTCAAGCGATTTGAAGTCGATTTGGCCCAAATAAACGATGAAATGTAGAACATTTTTCAAAATTGCTCATCTCCGCTAGGTCCTTCGACCCCAAAGGATATTCCATCCACTAGAACAGGATGATATAGTCGGGTATTGTGACTAGTAGGCTGAGAAAATTGAAATTTGGTATTTTTGAGCGATTTTCAACGCATTATATCCCAATAAACGAAGAAAAATTTTTTCTCCAATTTTAGCCAAAATTCATATATAAAGGTATTTATCGCTGATCTTTCGATTGGCTCTATTATTTTTGCAATGTCTGAAAATGTTTGAAAATTATTTTTTCCTATTGGCTCTACGGCCCTAAAACCTTTTCCATTCGATAGAGCGGAAAAAATAGTCGCGTATAGTGATTGGTGGGATTAAAAAATGGATATTTTGGGGTTTCAATCGATTTGAAGTCGATTTGGCCCAAATAAACGATGAAATGTAGAACATTTTTCAAAATTGCTCATCTCCGCTAGGTCCTTCGACCCCAAAGGATATTCCATCCACTAGAGCAGGATGATATAGTCGGGTATTGTGACTAGTAGGCTGAGAAAATTGAAATTTGGTATTTTTGAGCGATTTTCAACGCATTATATCCCAATAAACGAAGAAAAATTTTTTTCTCCAAATTTAGCCAAAATTCATATATAGGGGTATTTTGCGCTGCTCTTTCGATTGGCGCTATGATTTTTGCAATATCTGAAAATTTTTGAAAATTATTTTTTCCTATTGGCTCTACGGCCCTAAAACCTTTTCCATTCGATAGAGCGGAAAAAAATAGTCGCGTATAGTGATTGGTGGGATTAAAAAATGGATATTTTGGGGGTTTCAAGCGATTTGAAGTCGATTTGGCCCAAATAAACGATGAAATGTAGAACATTTTTCAAAATTGCTCATCTCCGCTAGGTCCTTCGACCCCAAAGGATATTCCATCCACTAGAGCAGGATGATATAGTCGGGTATTGTGACTAGTAGGCTGAGAAAATTGAAATTTGGTATTTTTGAGCGATTTTCAACGCATTATATCCCAATAAACGAAGAAAAATTTTTTCTCCAAATTTAGCCAAAATTCATATATAGGGGTATTTTGCGCTGCTCTTTCGATTGGCGCTATGATTTTTGCAATATCTGAAAATTTTTGAAAATTATTTTTTTCCTATTGGCTCTACGGCCCTAAAACCTTTTCCATTCGATAGAGCGGAAAAAAATAGTCGCGTATAGTGATTGGTGGGATTAAAAAATGTATATTTGGGGGGTTTCAAGCGATTTGAAGTCGATTTGGCCCAAATAAACGATGAAATGTAGAACATTTTTCAAAATTGCTCATCTCCGCTAGGTCCTTCGACCCCAAAGGATATTCCATCCACTAGAACAGGATGATATAGTCGGGTATTGTGACTAGTAGGCTGAGAAAATTGAAATTTGGTATTTTTGAGCGATTTTCAACGCATTATATCCCAATAAACGAAGAAAAATTTTTTTCTCCAAATTTAGCCAAAATTCATATATAGGGGTATTTTGCGCTGCTCTTTCGATTGGCGCTATGATTTTTGCAATATCTGAAAATTTTTGAAAATTATTTTTTTCCTATTGGCTCTACGGCCCTAAAACCTTTTCCATTCGATAGAGCGGAAAAAAATAGTCGCGTATAGTGATTGGTGGGATTAAAAATGGATATTGTGTGGGTTTCAATCGATTTGAAGTCGATTTGGCCCAAATAAACGATGAAATGTAGAACATTTTTCAAAATTGCTCATCTCCGCTAGGTCCTTCGACCCCAAAGGATATTCCATCCACTAGAGCAGGATGATATAGTCGGGTATTGTGACTAGTAGGCTGAGAAAATTGAAATTTGGTATTTTTGAGCGATTTTCAACGCATTATATCCCAATAAACGAAGAAAAATTTTTTTCTCCAAATTTAGCCAAAATTCATATATAGGGGTATTTTGCGCTGCTCTTTCGATTGGCGCTATGATTTTTGCAATATCTGAAAATTTTTGAAAATTATTTTTTTCCTATTGGCTCTACGGCCCTAAAACCTTTTCCATTCGATAGAGCGGAAAAAATAGTCGCGTATAGTGATTGGTGGGATTAAAAAATGGATATTTTGGGGGTTTCAAGCGATTTGAAGTCGATTTGGCCCAAATAAACGATGAAATGTAGAACATTTTTCAAAATTGCTCATCTCCGCTAGGTCCTTCGACCCCAAAGGATATTCCATCCACTAGAGCAGGATGATATAGTCGGGTATTGTGACTAGTAGGCTGAGAAAATTGAAATTTGGTATTTTTGAGCGATTTTCAACGCATTATATCCCAATAAACGAAGAAAAATTTTTTCTCCAAATTTAGCCAAAATTCATATATAGGGGTATTTTGCGCTGCTCTTTCGATTGGCGCTATGATTTTTGCAATATCTGAAAATTTTTGAAAATTATTTTTTTCCTATTGGCTCTACGGCCCTAAAACCTTTTCCATTCGATAGAGCGGAAAAAAATAGTCGCGTATAGTGATTGGTGGGATTAAAAAATGGATATTTTGGTGGTTTCAATCGATTTGAAGTCGATTTGGCCCAAATAAACGATGAAATGTAGAACATTTTTCAAAATTGCTCATCTCCGCTAGGTCCTTCGACCCCAAAGGATATTCCATCCACTAGAGCAGGATGATATAGTCGGGTATTGTGACTAGTAGGCTGAGAAAATTGAAATTTGGTATTTTTGAGCGATTTTCAACGCATTATATCCCAATAAACGAAGAAAAATTTTTTTCTCCAAATTTAGCCAAAATTCATATATAGGGGTATTTTGCGCTGCTCTTTCGATTGGCGCTATGATTTTTGCAATATCTGAAAATTTTTGAAAATTATTTTTTCCTATTGGCTCAACGGACCTAAAACCTTTTCCATTCGATAGAGCGGAAAAAAATAGTCGCGTATAGTGATTGGTGGGATTAAAAAATGGATATTTTGGGGTTTCAAGCGATTTGAAGTCGATTTGGCCCAAATAAACGATGAAATGTAGAACATTTTTCAAAATTGCTCATCTCCGCTAGGTCCTTCGACCCCAAAGGATATTCCATCCACTAGAACAGGATGATATAGTCGGGTATTGTGACTAGTAGGCTGAGAAAATTGAAATTTGGTATTTTTGAGCGATTTTCAACGCATTATATCCCAATAAACGAAGAAAAATTTTTTTCTCCAAATTTAGCCAAAATTCATATATAGGGGTATTTTGCGCTACTTTTTCGATTGGCGCTATGATTTATGCAATATCTGAAAATTTTTGAAAATTATTTTTTTCCTATTGGCTCTACGGCCCTAAAACCTTTTCCATTCGATAGAGCGGAAAAAATAGTCGCGTATAGTGATTGGTGGGATTAAAAAATGGATATTTTGGGGGTTTCAAGCGATTTGAAGTCGATTTGGCCCAAATAAACGATGAAATGTAGAACATTTTTCAAAATTGCTCATCTCCGCTAGGTCCTTCGACCCCAAAGGATATTCCATCCACTAGAACAGGATGATATAGTCGGGTATTGTGACTAGTAGGCTGAGAAAATTGAAATTTGGTATTTTTGAGCGATTTTCAACGCATTATATCCCAATAAACGAAGAAAAATTTTTTTCTCCAAATTTAGCCAAAATTCATATATAGGGGTATTTTGCGCTGCTCTTTCGATTGGCGCTATGATTTTTGCAATATCTGAAAATTTTTGAAAATTATTTTTTTCCTATTGGCTCTACGGCCCTAAAACCTTTTCCATTCGATAGAGCGGAAAAAAAATAGTCGCGTATAGTGATTGGTGGGATTAAAAAATGGATATTTTGGGGGTTTCAATCGATTTGAAGTCGATTTGGCCCAAATAAACGATGAAATGTAGAACATTTTTCAAAATTGCTCATCTCCGCTAGGTCCTTCGACCCCAAAGGATATTCCATCCACTAGAGCAGGATGATATAGTCGGGTATTGTGACTAGTAGGCTGAGAAAATTGAAATTTGGTATTTTTGAGCGATTTTCAACGCATTATATCCCAATAAACGAAGAAAAATTTTTTTCTCCAAATTTAGCCAAAATTCATATATAGGGGTATTTTGCGCTGCTCTTTCGATTGGCGCTATGATTTTTGCAATATCTGAAAATTTTTGAAAATTATTTTTTCCTATTGGCTCTACGGCCCTAAAACCTTTTCCATTCGATAGAGCGGAAAAAATAGTCGCGTATAGTGATTGGTGGGATTAAAAAATGGATATTTTGGGGTTTCAAGCGATTTGAAGTCGATTTGGCCCAAATAAACGATGAAATGTAGAACATTTTTCAAAATTGCTCATCTCCGCTAGGTCCTTCGACCCCAAAGGATATTCCATCCACTAGAGCAGGATGATATAGTCGGGTATTGTGACTAGTAGGCTGAGAAAATTGAAATTTGGTATTTTTGAGCGATTTTCAACGCATTATATCCCAATAAACGAAGAAAAATTTTTTCTCCAAATTTAGCCAAAATTCATATATAGGGGTATTTTGCGCTGCTCTTTCGATTGGCGCTATGATTTTTGCAATATCTGAAAATTTTTGAAAATTATTTTTTTCCTATTGCCTCTACGGCCCTAAAACCTTTTCCATTCGATAGAGCGGAAAAAAATAGTCGCGTATAGTGATTGGTGGGATTAAAAAATGGATATTTTGGGGGTTTCAAGCGATTTGAAGTCGATTTGGCCCAAATAAACGATGAAATGTAGAACATTTTTCAAAATTGCTCATCTCCGCTAGGTCCTTCGACCCCAAAGGATATTCCATCCACTAGAACAGGATGATATAGTCGGGTATTGTGACTAGTAGGCTGAGAAAATTGAAATTTGGTATTTTTGAGCGATTTTCAACGCATTATATCCCAATAAACGAAGAAAAATTTTTTTCTCCAAATTTAGCCAAAATTCATATATAGGGGTATTTTGCGCTGCTCTTTCGATTGGCGCTATGATTTTTGCAATATCTGAAAATTTTTGAAAATTATTTTTTCCTATTGGCTCTACGGCCCTAAAACCTTTTCCATTCGATAGAGCGGAAAAAAATAGTCGCGTATAGTGATTGGTGGGATTAAAAAATGGATATTTTGGGGTTTCAATCGATTTGAAGTCGATTTGGCCCAAATAAACGATGAAATGTAGAACATTTTTCAAAATTGCTCATCTCCGCTAGGTCCTTCGACCCCAAAGGATATTCCATCCACTAGAGCAGGATGATATAGTCGGGTATTGTGACTAGTAGGCTGAGAAAATTGAAATTTGGTATTTTTGAGCGATTTTCAACGCATTATATCCCAATAAACGAAGAAAAATTTTTTTCTCCAAATTTAGCCAAAATTCATATATAGGGGTATTTTGCGCTGCTCTTTCGATTGGCGCTATGATTTTTGCAATATCTGAAAATTTTTGAAAATTATTTTTTTCCTATTGGCTCTACGGCCCTAAAACCTTTTCCATTCGATAGAGCGGAAAAAAATAGTCGCGTATAGTGATTGGTGGGATTAAAAAATGGATATTTTGGGGTTTCAAGCGATTTGAAGTCGATTTGGCCCAAATAAACGATGAAATGTAGAACATTTTTCAAAATTGCTCATCTCCGCTAGGTCCTTCGACCCCAAAGGATATTCCATCCACTAGAGCAGGATGATATAGTCGGGTATTGTGACTAGTAGGCTGAGAAAATTGAAATTTGGTATTTTTGAGCGATTTTCAACGCATTATATCCCAATAAACGAAGAAAAATTTTTTTCTCCAAATTTAGCCAAAATTCATATATAGGGTATTTTGCGCTGCTCTTTCGATTGGCGCTATGATTTTTGCAATATCTGAAAATTTTTGAAAATTATTTTGTTCCTATTGGCTCTACGGCCCTAAAACCTTTTCCATTCGATAGAGCGGAAAAAAATAGTCGCGTATAGTGATTGGTGGGATTAAAAAATGGATATTTGGGGGTTTCAAGCGATTTGAAGTCGATTTGGCCCAAATAAACGATGAAATGTAGAACATTTTTCAAAATTGCTCATCTCCGCTAGGTCCTTCGACCCCAAAGGATATTCCATCCACTAGAACAGGATGATATAGTCGGGTATTGTGACTAGTAGGCTGAGAAAATTGAAATTTGGTATTTTTTGAGCGATTTTCAACGCATTATATCCCAATAAACGAAGAAAAATTTTTTCTCCAAATTTAGCCAAAATTCATATATAGAGGTATTTGGCGCTGCTCTTTCGATTGGCGCTATGATTTTTGCAATATCTGAAAATTTTTGAAAATTATTTTTTCCTATTGGCTCTACGGCCCTAAAACCTTTTCCATTCGATAGAGCGGAAAAAAATAGTCGCGTATAGTGATTGGTGGGATTAAAAAATGGATATTTTGGGGGTTTCAATCGATTTGAAGTCGATTTGGCCCAAATAAACGATGAAATGTAGAACATTTTTCAAAATTGCTCATCTCCGCTAGGTCCTTCGACCCCAAAGGATATTCCATCCACTAGAGCAGGATGATATAGTCGGGTATTGTGACTAGTAGGCTGAGAAAATTGAAATTTGGTATTTTTGAGCGATTTTCAACGCATTATATCCCAATAAACGAAGAAAAATTTTTTTCTCCAAATTTAGCCAAAATTCATATATAGGGGTATTTTGCGCTGCTCTTTCGATTGGCGCTATGATTTTTGCAATATCTGAAAATTTTTGAAAATTATTTTTTCCTATTGGCTCTACGGCCCTAAAACCTTTTCCATTCGATAGAGCGGAAAAAAATAGTCGCGTATAGTGATTGGTGGGATTAAAAAATGGATATTTTGGGGGTTTCAAGCGATTTGAAGTCGATTTGGCCCAAATAAACGATGAAATGTAGAACATTTTTCAAAATTGCTCATCTCCGCTAGGTCCTTCGACCCCAAAGGATATTCCATCCACTAGAGCAGGATGATATAGTCGGGTATTGTGACTAGTAGGCTGAGAAAATTGAAATTTGGTATTTTTGAGCGATTTTCAACGCATTATATCCCAATAAACGAAGAAAAATTTTTTTCTCCAAATTTAGCCAAAATTCATATATAGGGGTATTTTGCGCTGCTCTTTCGATTGGCGCTATGATTTTTGCAATATCTGAAAATTTTTGAAAATTATTTTTTTCCTATTGGCTCTACGGCCCTAAAACCTTTTCCATTCGATAGAGCGGAAAAAAATAGTCGCGTATAGTGATTGGTGGGATTAAAAAATGGATATTTTGGGGTTTCAAGCGATTTGAAGTCGATTTGGCCCAAATAAACGATGAAATGTAGAACATTTTTCAAAATTGCTCATCTCCGCTAGGTCCTTCGACCCCAAAGGATATTCCATCCACTAGAGCAGGATGATATAGTCGGGTATTGTGACTAGTAGGCTGAGAAAATTGAAATTTGGTATTTTTGAGCGATTTTCAACGCATTATATCCCAATAAACGAAGAAAAATTTTTTCTCCAAATTTAGCCAAAATTCATATATAGGGGTATTTTGCGCTGCTCTTTCGATTGGCGCTATGATTTTTGCAATATCTGAAAATTTTTGAAAATTATTTTCCTATTGGCTCTACGGCCCTAAAACCTTTTCCATTCGATAGAGCGGAAAAAAATAGTCGCGTATAGTGATTGGTGGGATTAAAAAATGGATATTTTGGGGGTTTCAAGCGATTTGAAGTCGATTTGGCCCAAATAAACGATGAAATGTAGAACATTTTTCAAAATTGCTCATCTCCGCTAGGTCCTTCGACCCCAAAGGATATTCCATCCACTAGAACAGGATGATATAGTCGGGTATTGTGACTAGTAGGCTGAGAAAATTGAAATTTGGTATTTTTGAGCGA
This sequence comes from Torymus aiolomorphi, assembly GCA_036365515.1. NCBI lineage: Eukaryota > Metazoa > Arthropoda > Insecta > Hymenoptera > Torymidae > Torymus > Torymus aiolomorphi. The sequence goes on along the minus strand of CM070874.1, from coordinate 88,705,837 downwards.
TTTTCAACGCATTATATCCCAATAAACGAAGAAAAATTTTTTTCTCCAAATTTAGCCAAAATTCATATATAGGGGTATTTTGCGCTGCTCTTTCGATTGGCGCTATGATTTTTGCAATATCTGAAAATTTTTGAAAATTATTTTTTCCTATTCGCTCTTCGGCCCTAAAACCTTTTCCATTCGATAGAGCGGAAAAAAATAGTCGCGTATAGTGATTGGTGGGATTAAAAATGGATATTTTGGGGTTTCAATCGATTTGAAGTCGATTTGGCCCAAATAAACGATGAAATGTAGAACATTTTTCAAAATTGCTCATCTCCGCTAGGTCCTTCGACCCCAAAGGATATTCCATCCACTAGAGCAGGATGATATAGTCGGGTATTGTGACTAGTAGGCTGAGAAAATTGAAATTTGGTATTTTTGAGCGATTTTCAACGCATTATATCCCAATAAACGAAGAAAAATTTTTTCTCCAAATTTAGCCAAAATTCATATATAGGGGTATTTTGCGCTGCTCTTTCGATTGGCGCTATGATTTTTGCAATATCTGAAAATTTTTGAAAATTATTTTTTCCTATTGGCTCTACGGCCCTAAAACCTTTTCCATTCGATAGAGCGGAAAAAATAGTCGCGTATAGTGATTGGTGGGATTAAAAAATGGATATTTTGGGGGTTTCAAGCGATTTGAAGTCGATTTGGCCCAAATAAACGATGAAATGTAGAACATTTTTCAAAATTGCTCATCTCCGCTAGGTCCTTCGACCCCAAAGGATATTCCATCCACTAGAGCAGGATGATATAGTCGGGTATTGTGACTAGTAGGCTGAGAAAATTGAAATTTGGTATTTTTGAGCGATTTTCAACGCATTATATCCCAATAAACGAAGAAAAATTTTTTCTCCAAATTTAGCCAAAATTCATATATAGGGGTATTTTGCGCTGCTCTTTCGATTGGCGCTATGATTTTTGCAATATCTGAAAATTTTTGAAAATTATTTTTTTCCTATTGGCTCTACGGCCCTAAAACCTTTTCCATTCGATAGAGCGGAAAAAATAGTCGCGTATAGTGATTGGTGGGATTAAAAAATGGATATTTTGGGGGTTTCAAGCGATTTGAAGTCGATTTGGCCCAAATAAACGATGAAATGTAGAACATTTTTCAAAATTGCTCATCTCCGCTAGGTCCTTCGACCCCAAAGGATATTCCATCCACTAGAACAGGATGATATAGTCGGGTATTGTGACTAGTAGGCTGAGAAAATTGAAATTTGGTATTTTTGAGCGATTTTCAACGCATTATATCCCAATAAACGAAGAAAAATTTTTTTCTCCAAATTTAGCCAAAATTCATATATATGGGTATTTTGCGCTGCTCTTTCGATTGGCGCTATGATTTTTGCAATATCTGAAAATTTTTGAAAATTATTTTTTCCTATTGGCTCTACGGCCCTAAAACCTTTTCCATTCGATAGAGCGGAAAAAAATAGTCGCGTATAGTGATTGGTGGGATTAAAAAATGGATATTTTGGGGGTTTCAATCGATTTGAAGTCGATTTGGCCCAAATAAACGATGAAATGTAGAACATTTTTCAAAATTGCTCATCTCCGCTAGGTCCTTCGACCCCAAAGGATATTCCATCCACTAGAGCAGGATGATATAGTCGGGTATTGTGACTAGTAGGCTGAGAAAATTGAAATTTGGTATTTTTGAGCGATTTTCAACGCATTATATCCCAATAAACGAAGAAAAATTTTTTTCTCCAAATTTAGCCAAAATTCATATATAGGGGTATTTTGCGCTGCTCTTTCGATTGGCGCTATGATTTTTGCAATATCTGAAAATTTTTGAAAATTATTTTTTTCCTATTGGCTCTACGGCCCTAAAACCTTTTCCATTCGATAGAGCGGAAAAAAATAGTCGCGTATAGTGATTGGTGGGATTAAAAAATGGATATTTTGGGGTTTCAAGCGATTTGAAGTCGATTTGGCCCAAATAAACGATGAAATGTAGAACATTTTTCAAAATTGCTCATCTCCGCTAGGTCCTTCGACCCCAAAGGATATTCCATCCACTAGAGCAGGATGATATAGTCGGGTATTGTGACTAGTAGGCTGAGAAAATTGAAATTTGGTATTTTTGAGCGATTTTCAACGCATTATATCCCAATAAACGAAGAAAAATTTTTTCTCCAAATTTAGCCAAAATTCATATATAGGGGTATTTTGCGCTGCTCTTTCGATTGGCGCTATGATTTTTGCAATATCTGAAAATTTTTGAAAATTATTTTTTTCCTATTGGCTCTACGGCCCTAAAACCTTTTCCATTCGATAGAGCGGAAAAAAATAGTCGCGTATAGTGATTGGTGGGATTAAAAAATGGATATTTTGGGGTTTCAAGCGATTTGAAGTCGATTTGGCCCAAATAAACGATGAAATGTAGAACATTTTTCAAAATTGCTCATCTCCGCTAGGTCCTTCGACCCCAAAGGATATTCCATCCACTAGAACAGGATGATATAGTCGGGTATTGTGACTAGTAGGCTGAGAAAATTGAAATTTGGTATTTTTGAGCGATTTTCAACGCATTATATCCCAATAAACGAAGAAAAATTTTTTTCTCCAAATTTAGCCAAAATTCATATATAGGGGTATTTTGCGCTGCTCTTTCGATTGGCGCTATGATTTTTGCAATATCTGAAAATTTTTGAAAATTATTTTTTCCTATTGGCTCTACGGCCCTAAAACCTTTTCCATTCGATAGAGCGGAAAAAAATAGTCGCGTATAGTGATTGGTGGGATTAAAAAATGGATATTTTGGGGGTTTCAATCGATTTGAAGTCGATTTGGCCCAAATAAACGATCGATGAAATGTAGAACATTTTTCAAAATTGCTCATCTCCGCTAGGTCCTTCGACCCCAAAGGATATTCCATCCACTAGAGCAGGATGATATAGTCGGGTATTGTGACTAGTAGGCTGAGAAAATTGAAATTTGGTATTTTTGAGCGATTTTCAACGCATTATATCCCAATAAACGAAGAAAAATTTTTTCTCCAAATTTAGCCAAAATTCATATATAGGGGTATTTTGCGCTGCTCTTTCGATTGGGGCTATGATTTTTGCAATATCTGAAAATTTTTGAAAATTATTTTTTTCCTATTGGCTCTACGGCCCTAAAACCTTTTCCATTCGATAGAGCGGAAAAAAATAGTCGCGTATAGTGATTGGTGGGAGTAAAAAATGGATATTTTGGGGTGTTCAATCGATTTGAAGTCGATTTGGCCCAAATAAACGATGAAATGTAGAACATTTTTCAAAATTGCTCATCTCCGCTAGGTCCTTCGACCCCAAAGGATATTCCATCCACTAGAGCAGGATGATATAGTCGGGTATTGTGACTAGTAGGCTGAGAAAATTGAAATTTGGTATTTTTGAGCGATTTTCAACGCATTATATCCCAATAAACGAAGAAAAATTTTTTCTCCAAATTTAGCCAAAATTCATATATAGGGGTATTTTGCGCTGCTCTTTCGATTGGCGCTATGATTTTTGCAATATCTGAAAATTTTTGAAAATTATTTTTTCCTATTGGCTCTACGGCCCTAAAACCTTTTCCATTCGATAGAGCGGAAAAAAATAGTCGCGTATAGTGATTGGTGGGATTAAAAAATGGATATTTTGGGGGTTTCAAGCGATTTGAAGTCGATTTGGCCCAAATAAACGATGAAATGTAGAACATTTTTCAAAATTGCTCATCTCCGCTAGGTCCTTCGACCCCAAAGGATATTCCATCCACTAGAGCAGGATGATATAGTCGGGTATTGTGACTAGTAGGCTGAGAAAATTGAAATTTGGTATTTTTGAGCGATTTTCAACGCATTATATCCCAATAAACGAAAAAAATTTTTTTCTCCAAATTTAGCCAAAATTCATATATAGGGGTATTTTGCGCTGCTCTTTCGATTGGCGCTATGATTTTTGCAATATCTGAAAATTTTTGAAAATTATTTTTTCCTATTGGCTCTACGGCCCTAAAACCTTTTCCATTCGATAGAGCGGAAAAAAATAGTCGCGTATAGTGATTGGTGGGATTAAAAAATGGATATTTTGGGGGTTTCAAGCGATTTGAAGTCGATTTGGCCCAAATAAACGATGAAATGTAGAACATTTTTCAAAATTGCTCATCTCCGCTAGGTCCTTCGACCCCAAAGGATATTCCATCCACTAGAACAGGATGATATAGTCGGTTATTGTGACTAGTAGGCTGAGAAAATTGAAATTTGGTATTTTTGAGCGATTTTCAACGCATTATATCCCAATAAACGAAGAAAAATTTTTTTCTCCAAATTTAGCCAAAATTCATATATAGGGGTATTTTGCGCTGCTCTTTCGATTGGCGCTATGATTTTTGCAATATCTGAAAATTTTTGAAAATTATTTTTTCCTATTGGCTCTACGGCCCTAAAACCTTTTCCATTCGATAGAGCGGAAAAAAATAGTCGCGTATAGTGATTGGTGGGATTAAAAAATGGATATTTTGGGGGTTTCAATCGATTTGAAGTCGATTTGGCCCAAATAAACGATGAAATGTAGAACATTTTTCAAAATTGCTCATCTCCGCTAGGTCCTTCGACCCCAAAGGATATTCCATCCACTAGAGCAGGATGATATAGTCGGGTATTGTGACTAGTAGGCTGAGAAAATTGAAATTTGGTATTTTTGAGCGATTTTCAACGCATTATATCCCAATAAACGAAGAAAAATTTTTTCTCCAAATTTAGCCAAAATTCATATATAGGGGTATTTTGCGCTGCTCTTTCGATTGGCGCTATGATTTTTGCAATATCTGAAAATTTTTGAAAATTATTTTTTTCCTATTGGCTCTACGGCCCTAAAACCTTTTCCATTCGATAGAGCGGAAAAAAATAGTCGCGTATAGTGATTGGTGGGATTAAAAAATGGATATTTTGGGGTTTCAAGCGATTTGAAGTCGATTTGGCCCAAATAAACGATGAAATGTAGAACATTTTTCAAAATTGCTCATCTCCGCTAGGTCCTTCGACCCCAAAGGATATTCCATCCACTAGAGCAGGATGATATAGTCGGGTATTGTGACTAGTAGGCTGAGAAAATTGAAATTTGGTATTTTTGAGCGATTTTCAACGCATTATATCCCAATAAACGAAGAAAAATTTTTTTCTCCAAATTTAGCCAAAATTCATATATAGGGGTATTTTGCGCTGCTCTTTCGATTGGCGCTATGATTTTTGCAATATCTGAAAATTTTTGAAAATTATTTTTTCCTATTGGCTCTACGGCCCTAAAACCTTTTCCATTCGATAGAGCGGAAAAAAATAGTCGCGTATAGTGATTGGTGGGATTAAAAAATGGATATTTTGGGGGTTTCAAGCGATTTGAAGTCGATTTGGCCCAAATAAACGATGAAATGTAGAACATTTTTCAAAATTGCTCATCTCCGCTAGGTCCTTCGACCCCAAAGGATATTCCATCCACTAGAACAGGATGATATAGTCGGGTATTGTGACTAGTAGGCTGAGAAAATTGAAATTTGGTATTTTTGAGCGATTTTCAACGCATTATATCCCAATAAACGAAGAAAAATTTTTTTCTCCAAATTTAGCCAAAATTCATATATAGGGGTATTTTGCGCTGCTCTTTCGATTGGCGCTATGATTTTTGCAATATCTGAAAATTTTTGAAAATTATTTTTTCCTATTGGCTCTACGGCCCTAAAACCTTTTCCATTCGATAGAGCGGAAAAAAATAGTCGCGTATAGTGATTGGTGGGATTAAAAAATGGATATTTTGGGGGTTTCAATCGATTTGAAGTCGATTTGGCCCAAATAAACGATGAAATGTAGAACATTTTTCAAAATTGCTCATCTCCGCTAGGTCCTTCGACCCCAAAGGATATTCCATCCACTAGAGCAGGATGATATAGTCGGGTATTGTGACTAGTAGGCTGAGAAAATTGAAATTTGGTATTTTTGAGCGATTTTCAACGCATTATATCCCAATAAACGAAGAAAAATTTTTTCTCCAAATTTAGCCAAAATTCATATATAGGGGTATTTTGCGCTGCTCTTTCGATTGGCGCTATGATTTTTGCAATATCTGAAAATTTTTGAAAATTATTTTTTCCTATTGGCTCTACGGCCCTAAAACCTTTTCCATTCGATAGAGCGGAAAAAAATAGTCGCGTATAGTGATTGGTGGGATTAAAAAATGGATATTTTGGGGTTTCAAGCGATTTGAAGTCGATTTGGCCCAAATAAACGATGAAATGTAGAACATTTTTCAAAATTGCTCATCTCCGCTAGGTCCTTCGACCCCAAAGGATATTCCATCCACTAGAGCAGGATGATATAGTCGGGTATTGTGACTAGTAGGCTGAGAAAATTGAAATTTGGTATTTTTGAGCGATTTTCAACGCATTATATCCCAATAAACGAAGAAAAATTTTTTTCTCCAAATTTAGCCAAAATTCATATATAGGGGTATTTTGCGCTGCTCTTTCGATTGGCGCTATGATTTTTGCAATATCTGAAAATTTTTGAAAATTATTTTTTTTGGCTCTACGGACCTAAAACCTTTTCCATTCGATAGAGCGGAAAAAAATAGTCGCGTATAGTGATTGGTGGGATTAAAAAATGGATATTTTGGGGGTTTCAAGCGATTTGAAGTCGATTTGGCCCAAATAAACGATGAAATGTAGAACATTTTTCAAAATTGCTCATCTCCGCTAGGTCCTTCGACCCCAAAGGATATTCCATCCACTATAACAGGATGATATAGTCGGGTATTGTGACTAGTAGGCTGAGAAAATTGAAATTTGGTATTTTTGAGCGATTTTCAACGCATTATATCCCAATAAACGAAGAAAAATTTTTTTCTCCAAATTTAGCCAAAATTCATATATAGGGGTATTTTGCGCTGCTCTTTCGATTGGCGCTATGATTTTTGCAATATCTGAAAATTTTTGAAAATTATTTTTTTTCTATTGGCTCTACGGCCCTAAAACCTTTTCCATTCGATAGAGCGGAAAAAAATAGTCGCGTATAGTGATTGGTGGGATTAAAAAATGGATATTTTGGGGGTTTCAAGCGATTTGAAGTCGATTTGGCCCAAATAAACGATGAAATGTAGAACATTTTTCAAAATTGCTCATCTCCGCTAGGTCCTTCGACCCCAAAGGATATTCCATCCACTAGAGCAGGATGATATAGTCGGGTATTGTGACTAGTAGGCTGAGAAAATTGAAATTTGGTATTTTTGAGCGATTTTCAACGCATTATATCCCAATAAACGAAGAAAAATTTTTTCTCCAAATTTAGCCAAAATTCATATATAGGGGTATTTTGCGCTGCTCTTTCGATTGGCGCTATGATTTTTGCAATATCTGAAAATTTTTGAAAATTATTTTTTCCTATTGGCTCTACGGCCCTAAAACCTTTTCCATTCGATAGAGCGGAAAAAAATAGTCGCGTATAGTGATTGGTGGGATTAAAAAATGGATATTTTGGGGTTTCAAGCGATTTGAAGTCGATTTGGCCCAAATAAACGATGAAATGTAGAACATTTTTCAAAATTGCTCATCTCCGCTAGGTCCTTCGACCCCAAAGGATATTCCATCCACTAGAGCAGGATGATATAGTCGGGTATTGTGACTAGTAGGCTGAGAAAATTGAAATTTGGTATTTTTGAGCGATTTTCAACGCATTATATCCCAATAAACGAAGAAAAATTTTTTTCTCCAAATTTAGCCAAAATTCATATATAGGGGTATTTTGCGCTGCTCTTTCGATTGGCGCTATGATTTTTGCAATATCTGAAAATTTTTGAAAATTATTTTTTTCCTATTGGCTCTACGGCCCTAAAACCTTTTCCATTCGATAGAGCGGAAAAAAATAGTCGCGTATAGTGATTGGTGGGATTAAAAAATGGATATTTTGGGGTTTCAAGCGATTTGAAGTCGATTTGGCCCAAATAAACGATGAAATGTAGAACATTTTTCAAAATTGCTCATCTCCGCTAGGTCCTTCGACCCCAAAGGATATTCCATCCACTAGAACAGGATGATATAGTCGGGTATTGTGACTAGTAGGCTGAGAAAATTGAAATTTGGTATTTTTGAGCGATTTTCAACGCATTATATCCCAATAAACGAAGAAAAATTTTTTCTCCAAATTTAGCCAAAATTCATATATAGGGGTATTTTGCGCTGCTCTTTCGATTGGCGCTATGATTTTTGCAATATCTGAAAATTTTTGAAAATTATTTTTTTCCTATTGGCTCTACGGCCCTAAAACCTTTTCCATTCGATAGAGCGGAAAAAAATAGTCGCGTATAGTGATTGGTGGGATTAAAAATGGATATTTTGGGCGTCTCACGCGATTTGAAGTCGATTTGGCCCAAATAAACGATGAAATGTAGAACATTTTTCAAAATTGCTCATCTCCGCTAGGTCCTTCGACCCCAAAGGATATTCCATCCACTAGAGCAGGATGATATAGTCGGGTATTGTGACTAGTAGGCTGAGAAAATTGAAATTTGGTATTTTTGAGCGATTTTCAACGCATTATATCCCAATAAACGAAGAAAAATTTTTTCTCCAAATTTAGCCAAAATTCATATATAGGGGTATTTTGCGCTGCTCTTTCGATTGGCGCTATGATTTTTGCAATATCTGAAAATTTTTGAAAATTATTTTTTTCCTATTGGCTCTACGGCCCTAAAACCTTTTCCATTCGATAGAGCGGAAAAAAATAGTCGCGTATAGTGATTGGTCCCTATTGAAAAAAATCATGTGACTAATCATATGATTAATCCAGTGATTAATCACATGATTAATCATATGATAAATCATGTGATCAATCATGTGATCAATCATGTGATTAATCATGTAGTTAATCATGTGATCAATCATATGATTAATCACATGATATTATCGACGGAAAAATCATGTGATTAATCACATGATTAATCACATGATTGATCACATGAATTTTTCCAGAATCCAGGAATATGCTCTGCTGAATTTATAACTTAATTTATTTATTATCTAGCAGTTTACCACTGCTATATTATAAATGAAAAAAAATAGTTAAATGAAACATTTGCAATATAATATAATTATTTGTATATTACAGTTATTTAGATAATTAATTCAATTGAAGATATAGACAACTTTATTGTTATTACAATTATAATGTTCCCACATAACTGAAGAATGGGACAAAATAAGAACTTCTAAATATATTCTGCCCTAATGAAAAGATGGGATATTTGGGTTATTGGGTATAGATGAGCAATTGATATACGATAAATGGGCCCTATGGGTTTTCCTTGCGGGTCCCATATGACTGATATAAAACTAGTTAACATTTTTTCGGATTACAAACATTTTATTCGAATAATAATCAATATTACTTCTTATACTACTTTGATAAAAGTATATTTTTATTATAAATTAAGGCTACAACTGTAAATAAACAATAAAGACACGTAACATACCTGTATAAGGGAATAAGATTATTATAAATGATATTGTTATTAATGTAGAGAAATGATGTTTAAGGAGCCTCGTGCTCGCGCTACTCGACTCCGACCCGTGGTAGCAAATTCACACGAAGCCGGAGCCGAGCGCGCCCACGTGTACTCGATTTTGGCAGCTACCATGAACAGTTGCGACGACGTCGGCGACAGCGCGAGGAGGCCACTACATGGCGATGCTGTTTCTATTAAAAAAACAGAGAAGATATTTTACATAAAGTCAGCTGCTCAAAATTTTAGAATTGTTTATGTTTAATTTGTGAGTTAACTAATATTTTTTATTAAACAAAATTTTTTCTGATTCTTTATTAAAAACCATTTAAAATGAGCCCTGGAACGATATTAGCAAACATTTAAAATGATCCATTTGGAAAATCTCAGATTCGCTATTTATTAGTATACCTTCATCTGAAAAAAAGAAAATAATAAGTACAGCAGAATATTTTTGATTGGACAAAATTTTTACTGAATCTTTATTAAAGTCCCTTTCAAATAAGCCCTGATCGATGTTCGCAAACCCACTTGAAAAGAATTGTATATTTTTTTAATGTCAGTAGAAACCAATAATTGCTATTTTTGACAACCTGCTGGATTTGAGATCTTAATATTATTCATATATCTTATGTCATGGATCTTGTCGCTGAATTTTCTCAAAGCATGAAAAATATATTAAACATCTATTTTCAACAATATTTTCAACAGGCATTTATACTTTCCTAAATTTTCAATAGGAGACGCTTACACTGTTAATACACTCTATTTGTAAACTTCATACCTATTCGAAACTGAATTTTATAAGTAATTTATTACTATGTGTAGCAAAGCTAAAAGTAAAATACTATAAAAAAGTTGCAATCAAATTAGTTGAAAGACAATTAACAATTATATATTCCAATGCGCATACAAATACTTCTCACTCAATAATTTTCAAATAAAATATGGTGTTCTTATTAAGGCTTCGTTTCACAAATTTCATAAACTATGTAATCTACAAACTTATAACTCATTAAGATCCATAATACAATTATTTAATTTTCAACTTACGCTGAATAGTTTATGAAATTTCATGAAGCAAAGGCTTAATAAGAAAACCATATTTTATTTGAAAATTATTGGTTATGGAGTATACGTGTATATATTGCATACTGTGCATACTGCATATGCATACTGCATATTGCATACTGTGCATTTGAATTTGCAATTGCTAAATTGTCTTTCGACTAACTTGATTGCAACTTTTTTATAGTAATTTATTTTTAGCTTTGGTACACATAATAATAGATTACTTATAAAATTCAGTTTCAAATAGATATGAAGTTTACAAAAAGAGTGTATTAACCGTGTAAGCGTCTCCCATTGAAAACTTAGGAAAGTATAAGCCTGTTGAAAATATTGTTGAAAATAGATGTTTAATATATTTTTAATGCTTTGAAAAAATTCAGTGACAAGATCCATGACATGAGATACATGAATAATATTAAAATCTCAAATCCATTGTGTTGTCGAAAATATAAATTATTGCTTTCTACTGACATTTAAAAAATATACAATTCTTCTCAAGTGGGTTAGCGAATATCGATCAGGGCTTATTTGAAAGGGTCTTTAATAAAGATTCAGTAAAAATTTTGTAGAATCAAAATATTCTGCTGTACTTATTATTTTCTTTTTTTCAGATGAAGGTATACTAATAAAGAAAATATAACCACATATACAAATAAATAGCAAATTTTTTCCCAATCAATATTTTATACAAAAAATTTCAGGATTGAGTAAAGAAAATGAGAATAGTTGAGTTTACACAAAAAATTGCAAAGAATAACAACTTTCCACATTAGAAAGGTTAGAAGCGAGAAAGGGCTTACCGAATCTATGCTTTGCAGGTGACTTCGCTGTCTTGTTGTCTCAAATGGGTGATCACCTCCAAGTGATGGACGCGACGAAAGAATCAAAACCCACCAGGACACCGTACTGAAACCGCCGCTGTCATCGCTGGGAACGCCACGGACGAGACATGCGCACGGCAGCCTCGGTAGGCATTTCTTATACAAACAATTCAATCAGCTGTTGGTGCTGCCTACGGAAGCCTGGTTGGTTCACGTCCGACCATGCGAATAAGACCGAGCGAGCGAGCGAGCGAGCGAGCGTGCGCTATCTTGTACGGAAGCCCGGTTGGTTCACGTCCGACCATGCGAATAAGACCGAGCGAGCGAGCGAGCGTGCGCTATCTTGCTATGTGCTAATATAATTTTTTGAGTATGCGCAGCCGAGCAGTGCTGCCACTTCTCTAAAAGCTTGATTTTGACTGCGAGAAAAGATAAAGCAAGCACATCTGCGCGTATCTTGATGAGTTTTTCTTCTCTATATCTACAACAAAATTGCATAATTATTACAGGCAAGATAATTTTTAATAGTTAATTTTGTATCATTTAGTAAGTGTATCATTTAGTACATGTGCAATTTGATATTGTAGAGAAATAGAAATTAAATGTACCTGTATAGCTTAGAATTTAAGGTTATGATTTGAATTTGTCAAAACTCAAGCTTTCAGAAAAGTGGCAGCACTGCGCGGCTGAGCATATTCCAAAATTATATTAGCACATAGCAAGATAGCGCACGCTCGCTCGCTCGCTCGCTCGGTCTTATTCGCATGGTCGGACGTGAACCGACCGGGCTTCCGTAGCTGCCGTGTCTCGTACGTGCTTTCGAATTTGCGATAGAATCGTCTCGTCCGTGGCGTTCCCAGCGATGACAGCGGCGGTTGTACGGTGTCCTGGTAGGTTTTGATTCTTTCGTCGCGTCTATCACTTGGAGGTGATCACCCATTTGAGACAACAAGACAGCGAAGTCACCTACAAGCATAGATTCGGTAAGCCCTTTTTCGCTTCTAACCCCTCTAATGTGGAAAGTTGTTATTCTTTGCAATTTTTTGTGATAACTTAAGTATTCTCATTTTCTTTACTCAATCCTGAAATTTTTTGTATAAAATATTGATTGAGAAAAAATTTGCTTTTAATTTGTATATGTGATTATATTTTCTTTATGATCCATTTGGAAAGTCTCAGATTCACTACTTATTAGTATATACCTTTACCTGAAAAAAAGAAAATCATAAGTACAGCAGAATATTTTTGATTCGACAATATTTTTACTGAATCTTTATTAAAGTGCCTTTCAAATATGCCCTGATCGATGTTCTCAAACCGACTTGAAAAGAATTGTATATTTTTTAAATGTCAGTAGAAACCAATAATTGGTATTTTCGACAACCTGCTGGATTTGAGATCTTAATATTATTCATATATCTCATGTCATGGATCTTGTAGTTGATTTTTTTCAAAGAATGAAAAATATATTAAATATTTATTTTCAACAATATTTTTGACTGGCTTATAAGTAATAATATTTTTATTTACTGTCCTAAATTTTCAATAGGAGACGCTTAACTCTATTTGTAATCTTCATATCTATTCGAAACAATTTTATAAGTAATCTATATTATCGTGTGCCAAAGCTAAAAGTAAATGACTATAAAAAAGTTGCAATAAAGTAGTTGAAAGACAATTTAGCAATTGCAAATTCAAATGCACAGACGTATACACCATAACCAATAATTTTCAAATAAAATATGGTTTTCTTATTAAGCCTCCGCTTCATGAAATTTCATAAACTATTCAGTGTTAAGTTGAAAATTAAATAATTGTATTATGGATCTTAATGAGTTATAAGTTTGTAGATTACATAGTTTATGAAATTCATGAAACGAAGCCTTAATAAGAACACCATATTTTATTTGAAAATTATTGAGTAAGAAGTATTTGTATGCGCATTGGAATATACAATTGTTAGTTGTCTTTCAACTAATTTGATTGCAACTTTTTTGTAGTATTTTACTTTTAGCTTTGGTACACATAATAATAGATTGCTTATAAAATTCAGTTTCGAATAGGTATGAAGTTTACAAATAGAGTGTATTAACAGTGTAAGCGTCTCCCATTGAAAATTTAGGAAAGTATAAATGCCTGTTGAAAATATTGTTGAAAATAGATGTTATATATTTTTCATGCTTTGAGAAAATTCAGCGACAAGATCCATGACATAAGATATATGAATAATATTAAGATCTCAAATCCAGCAGGTTGTCAAAAATACCAATTATTGGTTTCTACTGACATTAAAAAATATACAATTCTTTTCAAGTGGGTTTGCGAACATCGATCAGGGCTTTTTCGACAACCTGCTGGATTTGAGGTCTTAATATTATTCATATATCTCATGTCATGGATCTTGTAGCTGATTTTTTCAAAGCATGAAAAATATATTAAATATTTATATTAAACAATATTTTTGACTGGCTAATAAGTAATAATATTTTTATTTACTGTCCTAAATTTTCAATAGGAGACGCTTAACTTTATTTGTAATCTTCATATCTATTCGAAACAATTTTATAAGTAATCTATATTATCGTGTGCCAAAGCTAAAAGTAAATGACTATAAAAAAGTTGCAATAAAGTAGTTGAAAGACAATTTAGCAATTGCAAATTCAAATGCACAGACGTATACACCATAACCAATAATTTTCAAATAAAATATGGTTTTCTTATTAAGCCTCCGCTTCATGAAATTTCATAAACTATTCAGTGTTAAGTTGAAAATTAAATAATTGTATTATGGATCTTAATGAGTTATAAGTTTGTAGATTACATAGTTTATGAAATTCATGAAACGAAGCCTTAATAAGAACACCATATTTTATTTGAAAATTATTGAATAAGAAGTATTTGTATGCGCATTGGAATATACAATTGTTAGTTGTCTTTCAACTAATTTGATTGCAACTTTTTTATAGTATTTTACTTTTAGCTTTGGTACACATAATAATAGATTGCTTATAAAATTCAGTTTCGAATAGGTATGAAGTTTACAAATAGAGTGTATTAACAGTGTAAGCGTCTCCCATTGAAAATTTAGGAAAGTATAAATGCCTGTTGAAAATATTGTTGAAAATAGATGTTATATATTTTTCATGCTTTGAGAAAATTCAGCGACAAGATCCATGACATAAGATATATGAATAATATTAAGATCTCAAATCCAGCAGGTTGTCAAAAATACCAATTATTGGTTTCTACTGACATTAAAAAAATATACAATTCTTTTCAAGTGGGTTTGCGAACATCGATCAGGGCTTTTTCGACAACCTGCTGGATTTGAGGTCTTAATATTATTCATATATCTCATGTCATGGATCTTGTAGCTGATTTTTTCAAAGCATGAAAAATATATTAAATATTTATATTAAACAATATTTTTGACTGGCTAATAAGTAATAATATTTTTATTTACTGTCCTAAATTTTCAATAGGAGACGCTTAACTTTATTTGTAATCTTCATATCTATTCGAAACAATTTTATAAGTAATCTATATTATCGTGTGCCAAAGCTAAAAGTAAATGACTATAAAAAAGTTGCAATAAAGTAGTTGAAAGACAATTTAGCAATTGCAAATTCAAATGCACAGACGTATACACCATAACCAATAATTTTCAAATAAAATATGGTTTTCTTATTAAGCCTCCGCTTCATGAAATTTCATAAACTATTCAGTGTTAAGTTGAAAATTAAATAATTGTATTATGGATCTTAATGAGTTATAAGTTTGTAGATTACATAGTTTATGAAATTCATGAAACGAAGCCTTAATAAGAACACCATATTTTATTTGAAAATTATTGAGTAAGAAGTATTTGTATGCGCATTGGAATATACAATTGTTAATTGACTTTCCACTAATTTGATTGCAACTTTTTTATAGTATATTAATTTTAGCTTTGGTACACATAATAATAGATTACTTATAAAATTCAGTTTCGAATAGATATGAAGTTTACAAATTAACAGTGTAAGCGTCTCCCATTGAAAATTTAGGAAAGTATAAATGCCTGTTGAAAATATTGTTGAAAATAGATGTTATATATTTTTCACGCTTTGAGAAAATTCAGCGACAAGATCCATGACATAAGATATATGAATAATATTAAGATCTCAAATCCAGCAGGTTCTCAAAAATACCAATTATTGGTTTCTACTGAGATTAAAAAATATACAATTCTTTTCAAGTGGGTTTGCGAACATCGATCAGGGCTTATTTGAAAGGGACTTTAATAAAGATTCAGTAAAAATTTTGTCCAATCAAAAATATTCTGCTGTACTTATTATTTTCTTTTTTCAAATGAAGGTATACTAATAAGTAGCGAATCTGAGACTTTCCAAATGGATCATTTTAAATGTTTGCTAATATCGTTCCAGGGCTCATTTTAAATGGTTTTTAATAAAGAATCAGAAAAAATTTTGTTTAATAAAAAATATTAGTTAACTCACAAATTAAATATAAACAATTCTAAAATTTTGAGCAGCTGACTTTATGTAAAATATCTTCTCTGTTTTTTAATAGAAACAGCATCGCCATGTAGTGGCCTCCTCGCGCTGTCGCTGACGTCGTCGCAACTGTTCATGGTAGCTGCCAAAATCGAGTACACGTGGGCGCGCTCGGCTCCGGCTTCGTGTGAATTTGCTACCACGGGTCGGAGTCGAGTAGCGCGAGCACGAGGCTCCTTAAACATCATTTCTCTACATTAATAACAATATCATTTATAATAATCTTATTCCCTTATACAGGTATGTTACGTGTCTTTATTGTTTATTTACAGTTGTAGCCTTAATTTATAATAAAAATATACTTTTATCAAAGTAGTATAAGAAGTAATATTGATTATTATTCGAATAAAATGTTTGTAATCCGAAAAAAAATGTTAACTAGTTTTATATCAGTCATATGGGACCCGCAAGGAAAACCCATAGGGCCCATTTATCGTATATCAATTGCCCATCTATACCCAATAACCCAAATATCCCATCTTTTCATTAGGGCAGAATATATTTAGAAGTTCTTATTTTGTCCCATTCTTCAGTTATGTCGGAACATTATAATTGTAATAACAATAAATTTGTCTATATCTTCAATTAAATTAATTATCTAAATAACTGTAATATACAAATAATTATATTATATTGTAAATGTTTCATTTAACTATTATTTTTCATTTATAATAGCAGTGGTAAACTGCTAGATAATAAATAAATTAAGTTATAAATTCAGCAGAGCATATTCCTGGATTTTGGAAAAATTCATGTGATCAATCATGTGATTAATCATGTGATTAATCACATGATTTTTCCGTCGATAATATCATGTGATTAATCACATGATTGATCACATGATCAACCACATGATTAATCACATGATTGATCACATGATTTATCATATGATTAATCATGTGATTAATCACTGGATTAATCATATGATTAGTCACATGATTTTTTTCAATAGGGTGGGATTAAAAAATGGATATTTTGGGGGTTTCAAGCGATTTGAAGTCGATTTGGCCCAAATAAACGATGAAATGTAGAACATTTTTCAAAATTGCTCATCTCCGCTAGGTCCTTCGACCCCAAAGGATATTCCATCCACTAGAGCAGGATGATATAGTCGGGTATTGTGACTAGTAGGCTGAGAAAATTGAAATTTGGTATTTTTGAGCGATTTTCAACGCATTATATCCCAATAAACGAAGAAAAATTTTTTTCTTCAAATTTAGCCAAAATTCATATATAGGGGTATTTTGCGCTGCTCTTTCGATTGGCGCTATGATTTTTGCAATATCTGAAAATTTTTGAAAATTATTTTTTTCCTATTGGCTCTACGGCCCTAAAACCTTTTCCATTCGATAGAGCGGAAAAAAATAGTCGCGTATAGTGATTGGTGGGATTAAAAAATGGATATTTTGGGGGTTTCAAGCGATTTGAAGTCGATTTGGCCCAAATAAACGATGAAATGTAGAACATTTTTCAAAATTGCTCATCTCCGCTAGGTCCTTCGACCCCAAAGGATATTCCATCCACTAGAACAGGATGATATAGTCGGGTATTGTGACTAGTAGGCTGAGAAAATTGAAATTTGGTATTTTTGAGCGATTTTCAACGCATTATATCCCAATAAACGAAGAAAAATTTTTTTCTCTAAATTTAGCCAAAATTCATATATAGGGGTATTTTGCGCTGCTCTTTCGATTGGCGCTATGATTTTTGCAATATCTGAAAATTTTTGAAAATTATCTTTTTCCTATTGGCTCTACGGCCCTAAAACCTTTTCCATTCGATAGAGCGGAAAAAAATAGTCGCGTATAGTGATTGGTGGGATTAAAAAATGGATATTTTGGGGGTTTCAATCGATTTGAAGTCGATTTGGCCCAAATAAACGATGAAATGTAGAACATTTTTCAAAATTGCTCATCTCCGCTAGGTCCTTCGACCCCAAAGGATATTCCATCCACTAGAGCAGGATGATATAGTCGGGTATTGTGACTAGTAGGCTGAGAAAATTGAAATTTGGTATTTTTGAGCGATTTTCAACGCATTATATCCCAATAAACGAAGAAAAATTTTTTTCTCCAAATTTAGCCAAAATTCATATATAGGGGTATTTTGCGCTGCTCTTTCGATTGGCGCTATGATTTTTGCAATATCTGAAAATTTTTGAAAATTATTTTTTCCTATTGGCTCTACGGCCCTAAAACCTTTTCCATTCGATAGAGCGGAAAAAAATAGTCGCGTATAGTGATTGGTGGGATTAAAAAATGGATATTTTGGGGGTTTCAAGCGATTTGAAGTCGATTTGGCCCAAATAAACGATGAAATGTAGAACATTTTTCAAAATTGCTCATCTCCGCTAGGTCCTTCGACCCCAAAGGATATTCCATCCACTAGAGCAGGATGATATAGTCGGGTATTGTGACTAGTAGGCTGAGAAAATTGAAATTTGGTATTTTTGAGCGATTTTCAACGCATTATATCCCAATAAACGAAGGAAAACTTTGTTCTCCAAATTTAGGCAAAATTCATATATAGCGGTATTTTGCGCTGCTCTTTCCATGGGCGCTATGATTTTGGCAATATCTGAAAATTTGTGAAAATTATTTTTTCCCTAGTGGCTCTACGGCCCTAGATCTTTTTCCATTCGATAGAGCGGAAAAAAATAGTCGCGTATAGTGATTGGTGGGATTAAAAAATGGATATTTTGGGGTTTCAAGCGATTTGAAGTCGATTTGGCCCAAATAAACGATGAAATGTAGAACATTTTTCAAAATTGCTCATCTCCGCTAGGTCCTTCGACCCCAAAGGATATTCCATCCACTAGAGCAGGATGATATAGTCGGGTATTGTGACTAGTAGGCTGAGAAAATTGAAATTTGGTATTTTTGAGCGATTTTCAACGCATTATATCCCAATAAACGAAGAAAAATTTTTTTCTCCAAATTTAGCCAAAATTCATATATAGGGGTATTTTGCGCTGCTCTTTCGATTGGCGCTATGATTTTTGCAATATCTGAAAATTTTTGAAAATTATTTTTTTCCTATTGGCTCTACGGCCCTAAAACCTTTTCCATTCGATAGAGCGGAAAAAAATAGTCGCGTATAGTGATTGGTGGGATTAAAAAATGGATATTTTGGGGGTTTCAAGCGATTTGAAGTCGATTTGGCCCAAATAAACGATGAAATGTAGAACATTTTTCAAAATTGCTCATCTCCGCTAGGTCCTTCGACCCCAAAGGATATTCCATCCACTAGAACAGGATGATATAGTCGGGTATTGTGACTAGTAGGCTGAGAAAATTGAAATTTGGTATTTTTGAGCGATTTTCAACGCATTATATCCCAATAAACGAAGAAAAATTTTTTCTCCAAATTTAGCCAAAATTCATATATAGGGGTATTTTGCGCTGCTCTTTCGATTGGCGCTATGATTTTTGCAATATCTGAAACTCTTTGAAAATTATTTTTTTCCTATTGGCTCTACGGCCCTAAAACCTTTTCCATTCGATAGAGCGGAAAAAAATAGTCGCGTATAGTGATTGGTGGGATTAAAAAATGGATATTTTGGGGGTTTCAATCGATTTGAAGTCGATTTGGCCCAAATAAACGATGAAATGTAGAACATTTTTCAAAATTGCTCATCTCCGCTAGGTCCTTCGACCCCAAAGGATATTCCATCCACTAGAGCAGGATGATATAGTCGGGTATTGTGACTAGTAGGCTGAGAAAATTGAAATTTGGTATTTTTGAGCGATTTTCAACGCATTATATCCCAATAAACGAAGAAAAATTTTTTCTCCAAATTTAGCCAAAATTCATAAATAGGGGTATTTTGCGCTGCTCTTTCGATTGGCGCTATGATTTTTGCAATATCTGAAAATTTTTGAAAATTATTTTTTCCTATTGGCTCTACGGCCCTAAAACCTTTTCCATTCGATAGAGCGGAAAAAAATAGTCGCGTATAGTGATTGGTGGGATTTAAAAATGGATATTTTGGGGTTTCAAGCGATTTGAAGTCGATTTGGCCCAAATAAACGATGAAATGTAGAACATTTTTCAAAATTGCTCATCTCCGCTAGGTCCTTCGACCCCAAAGGATATTCCATCCACTAGAGCAGGATGATATAGTCGGGTATTGTGACTAGTAGGCTGAGAAAATTGAAATTTGGTATTTTTGAGCGATTTTCAACGCATTATATCCCAATAAACGAAGAAAAATTTTTTTCTCCAAATTTAGCCAAAATTCATATATAGGGGTATTTTGCGCTGCTCTTTCGATTGGCGCTATGATTTTTGCAATATCTGAAAATTTTTGAAAATTATTTTTTTCCTATTGGCTCTACGGCCCTAAAACCTTTTCCATTCGATAGAGCGAGAAAAAATAGTCGCATATAGTGATTGGTGGGATTAAAAAATGGATATTTTGGGTTTTCAAGCGATTTGAAGTCGATTTCGCCCAAATAAACGATGAAATGTAGAACATTTTTCAAAATTGCTCATCTCCGCTAGGTCCTTCGACCCCAAAGGATATTCCATCCACTAGAACAGGATGATATAGTCGGGTATTGTGACTAGTAGGCTGAGAAAATTGAAATTTGGTATTTTTGAGCGATTTTCAACGCATTATATCCCAATAAAC
Source organism: Torymus aiolomorphi (assembly GCA_036365515.1). Classification (NCBI taxonomy): domain Eukaryota; kingdom Metazoa; phylum Arthropoda; class Insecta; order Hymenoptera; family Torymidae; genus Torymus; species Torymus aiolomorphi. The sequence goes on along the minus strand of CM070874.1, from coordinate 88,685,193 downwards.
GAAGAAAAATTTTTTCTCCAAATTTAGCCAAAATTCATATATAGGGGTATTTTGCGCTGCTCTTTCGATTGGCGCTATGATTTTTGCAATATCTGAAAATTTTTGAAAATTATTTTTTTCCTATTGGCTCTACGGCCCTAAAACCTTTTCCATTCGATAGAGCGGAAAAAATAGTCGCGTATAGTGATTGGTGGGATTAAAAAATGGATATTTTGGGGTTTCAATCGATTTGAAGTCGATTTGGCCCAAATAAACGATGAAATGTAGAACATTTTTCAAAATTGCTCATCTCCGCTAGGTCCTTCGACCCCAAAGGATATTCCATCCACTAGAGCAGGATGATATAGTCGGGTATTGTGACTAGTAGGCTGAGAAAATTGAAATTTGGTATTTTTGAGCGATTTTCAACGCATTATATCCCAATAAACGAGGAAAATTTTTTTCTCCAAATTTAGCCAAAATTCATATATAGGGGTATTTTGCGCTGCTCTTTCGATTGGCGCTATGATTTTTGCAATATCTGAAAATTTTTGAAAATTATTTTTTCCTATTGGCTCTACGGCCCTAAAACCTTTTCCATTCGATAGAGCGGAAAAAAATAGTCGCGTATAGTGATTGGTGGGATTAAAAAATGGATATTTTGGGGGTTTCAAGCGATTTGAAGTCGATTTGGCCCAAATAAACGATGAAATGTAGAACATTTTTCAAAATTGCTCATCTCCGCTAGGTCCTTCGACCCCAAAGGATATTCCATCCACTAGAGCAGGATGATATAGTCGGGTATTGTGACTAGTAGGCTGAGAAAATTGAAATTTGGTATTTTTGAGCGATTTTCAACGCATTATATCCCAATAAACGAAGAAAAATTTTTTCTCCAAATTTAGCCAAAATTCATATATAGGGGTATTTTGCGCTGCTCTTTCGATTGGCGCTATGATTTTTGCAATATCTGAAAATTTTTGAAAATTATTTTTTCCTATTGGCTCTACGGCCCTAAAACCTTTTCCATTCGATAGAGCGGAAAAAATAGTCGCGTATAGTGATTGGTGGGATTAAAAAATGGATATTTTGGGGGTTTCAAGCGATTTGAAGTCGATTTGGCCCAAATAAACGATGAAATGTAGAACATTTTTCAAAATTGCTCATCTCCGCTAGGTCCTTCGACCCCAAAGGATATTCCATCCACTAGAACAGGATGATATAGTCGGGTATTGTGACTAGTAGGCTGAAAAAATTGAAATTTGGTATTTTTGAGCGATTTTCAACGCATTATATCCCAATAAACGAAGAAAAATTTTTTTCTCCAAATTTAGCCAAAATTCATATATAGGGGTATTTTGCGCTGCTCTTTCGATTGGCGCTATGATTTTTGCAATATCTGAAAATTTTTGAAAATTATTTTTTCCTATTGGCTCTACGGCCCTAAAACCTTTTCCATTCGATAGAGCGGAAAAAAATAGTCGCGTATAGTGATTGGTGGGATTAAAAAATGGATATTTTGGGGGTTTCAATCGATTTGAAGTCGATTTGGCCCAAATAAACGATGAAATGTAGAACATTTTTCAAAATTGCTCATCTCCGCTAGGTCCTTCGACCCCAAAGGATATTCCATCCACTAGAGCAGGATGATATAGTCGGGTATTGTGACTAGTAGGCTGAGAAAATTGAAATTTGGTATTTTTGAGCGATTTTCAACGCATTATATCCCAATAAACGAAGAAAAATTTTTTCTCCAAATTTAGCCAAAATTCATATATAGGGGTATTTTGCGCTGCTCTTTCGATTGGCGCTATGATTTTTGCAATATCTGAAAATTTTTGAAAATTATTTTTCTCCTATTGGCTCTACGGCCCTAAAACCTTTTCCATTCGATACAGCGGAAAACAATAGTCGCGTATAGTGATTCATGGGATTAAAAAATGAATATTTTGTTGGTTTCAAGCGATTTGAAGTCGATTTGGCCCAAATAAACGATGAAATGTAGAACATTTTTCAAAATTGCTCATCTCCGCTAGGTCCTTCGACCCCAAAGGATATTCCATCCACTAGAGCAGGATGATATAGTCGGGTATTGTGACTAGTAGGCTGAGAAAATTGAAATTTGGTATTTTTGAGCGATTTTCAACGCATTATATCCCAATAAACGAAGAAAAATTTTTTCTCCAAATTTAGCCAAAATTCATATATAGGGGTATTTTGCGCTGCTCTTTCGATTGGCGCTATGATTTTTGCAATATCTGAAAATTTTTGAAAATTATTTTTTCCTATTGGCTCTACGGCCCTAAAACCTTTTCCATTCGATAGAGCGGAAAAAAATAGTCGCGTATAGTGATTGGTGGGATTAAAAAATGGATATTTTGGGGTTTCAAGCGATTTGAAGTCGATTTGGCCCAAATAAACGATGAAATGTAGAACATTTTTCAAAATTGCTCATCTCCGCTAGGTCCTTCGACCCCAAAGGATATTCCATCCACTAGAACAGGATGATATAGTCGGGTATTGTGACTAGTAGGCTGAGAAAATTGAAATTTGGTATTTTTGAGCGATTTTCAACGCATTATATCCCAATAAACGAAGAAAAATTTTTTTCTCCAAATTTAGCCAAAATTCATATATAGGGGTATTTTGCGCTGCTCTTTCGATTGGCGCTATGATTTTTGCAATATCTGAAAATTTTTGAAAATTATTTTTTTCGTATTGGCTCTACGGCCCTAAAAACTTTTCCATTCGATAGAGCGGAAAAAATAGTCGCGTATAGTGATTGGTGGGATTAAAAAATGGATATTTTGGGGTTTCAATCGATTTGAAGTCGATTTGGCCCAAATAAACGATGAAATGTAGAACATTTTTCAAAATTGCTCATCTCCGCTAGGTCCTTCGACCCCAAAGGATATTCCATCCACTAGAGCAGGATGATATAGTCGGGTATTGTGACTAGTAGGCTGAGAAAATTGAAATTTGGTATTTTTGAGCGATTTTCAACGCATTATATCCCAATAAACGAAGAAAAATTTTTTTCTCCAAATTTAGCCAAAATTCATATATAGGGGTATTTTGCGCTGCTCTTTCGATTGGCGCTATGATTTTTGCAATATCTGAAAATTTTTGAAAATTATTTTTTCCTATTGGCTCTACGGCCCTAAAACCTTTTCCATTCGATAGAGCGGAAAAAAATAGTCGCGTATAGTGATTGGTGGGATTAAAAAATGGATATTTTGGGGGTTTCAAGCGATTTGAAGTCGATTTGGCCCAAATAAACGATGAAATGTAGAACATTTTTCAAAATTGCTCATCTCCGCTAGGTCCTTCGACCCCAAAGGATATTCCATCCACTAGAACAGGATGATATAGTCGGGTATTGTGACTAGTAGGCTGAGAAAATTGAAATTTGGTATTTTTGAGCGATTTTCAACGCATTATATCCCAATAAACGAAGAAAAATTTTTTTCTCCAAATTTAGCCAAAATTCATATATAGGGGTATTTTGCGCTGCTCTTTCGATTGGCGCTATGATTTTTGCAATATCTGAAAATTTTTGAAAATTATTTGTTCCTATTGGCTCTACGGCCCTAAAACCTTTTCCATTCGATAGAGCGGAAAAAAATAGTCGCGTATAGTGATTGGTGGGATTAAAAAATGGATATTTTGGGGTTTCAATCGATTTGAAGTCGATTTGGCCCAAATAAACGATGAAATGTAGAACATTTTTCAAAATTGCTCATCTCCGCTAGGTCCTTCGACCCCAAAGGATATTCCATCCACTAGAGCAGGATGATATAGTCGGGTATTGTGACTAGTAGGCTGAGAAAATTGAAATTTGGTATTTTTGAGCGATTTTCAACGCATTATATCCCAATAAACGAAGAAAAATTTTTTCTCCAAATTTAGCCAAAATTCATATATAGGGGTATTTTGCGCTGCTCTTTCGATTGGCGCTATGATTTTTGCAATATCTGAAAATTTTTGAAAATTATTTTTTCCTATTGGCTCTACGGCCCTAAAACCTTTTCCATTCGATAGAGCGGAAAAAAATAGTCGCGTATAGTGATTGGTGGGATTAAAAAATGGATATTTTGGGGGTTTCAATCGATTTGAAGTCGATTTGGCCCAAATAAACGATGAAATGTAGAACATTTTTCAAAATTGCTCATCTCCGCTAGGTCCTTCGACCCCAAAGGATATTCCATCCACTAGAGCAGGATGATATAGTCGGGTATTGTGACTAGTAGGCTGAGAGAATTGAAATTTGGTATTTTTGAGCGATTTTCAACGCATTATATCCCAATAAACGAAGAAAAATTTTTTTCTCCAAATTTAGCCAAAATTCATATATAGGGGTATTTTGCGCTGCTCTTTCGATTGGCGCTATGATTTTTGCAATATCTGAAAATTTTTGAAAATTATTTTTTCCTATTGGCTCTACGGCCCTAAAACCTTTTCCATTCGATAGAGCGGAAAAAAATAGTCGCGTATAGTGATTGGTGGGATTAAAAAATGGATATTTTGGGGGTTTCAAGCGATTTGAAGTCGATTTGGCCCAAATAAACGATGAAATGTAGAACATTTTTCAAAATTGCTCATCTCCGCTAGGTCCTTCGACCCCAAAGGATATTCCATCCACTAGAGCAGGATGATATAGTCGGGTATTGTGACTAGTAGGCTGAGAAAATTGAAATTTGGTATTTTTGAGCGATTTTCAACGCATTATATCCCAATAAACGAAGAAAAATTTTTTTCTCCAAATTTAGCCAAAATTCATATATAGGGGTATTTTGCGCTGCTCTTTCGATTGGCGCTATGATTTTTGCAATATCTGAAAATTTTTGAAAATTATTTTTTTCCTATTGGCTCTACGGCCCTAAAACCTTTTCCATTCGATAGAGCGGAAAAAAATAGTCGCGTATAGTGATTGGTGGGATTAAAAAATGGATATTTTGGGGGTTTCAAGCGATTTGAAGTCGGTTCGGCCCAAATAAACGATGAAATGTAGAACATTTTTCAAAATTGCTCATCTCCGCTAGGTCCTTCGACCCCAAAGGATATTCCATCCACTAGAACAGGATGATATAGTCGGGTATTGTGACTAGTAGGCTGAGAAAATTGAAATTTGGTATTTTTGAGCGATTTTCAACGCATTATATCCCAATAAACGAAGAAAAATTTTTTTCTCCAAATTTAGCCAAAATTCATATATAGGGGTATTTTGCGCTGCTCTTTCGATTGGCGCTATGATTTTTGCAATATCTGAAAATTTTTGAAAATTATTTTTTTCCTATTGGCTCTACGGCCCTAAAACCTTTTCCATTCGATAGAGCGGAAAAAAATAGTCGCGTATAGTGATTGGTGGGATTAAAAAATGGATATTTTGGGGGTTTCAAGCGATTTGAAGTCGATTTGGCCCAAATAAACGATGAAATGTAGAACATTTTTCAAAATTGCTCATCTCCGCTAGGTCCTTCGACCCCAAAGGATATTCCATCCACTAGAACAGGATGATATAGTCGGGTATTGTGACTAGTAGGCTGAGAAAATTGAAATTTGGTATTTTTGAGCGATTTTCAACGCATTATATCCCAATAAACGAAGATTTCTGTTTTACCGACTGATGGTAAGGAAGATTCCTGCTTTACCGACTGATGGTAACGTAGATTCCTACGTTACCGACATTCTGGTATACCGACTGATGTTAACGTAGATTCCTACTTTACCGACCTTCTGCTTTACCGACTGATGGTAAAGTAGAACTCTGTTTTACCAACTGATGGTAACGTAGATTCCTACTTTACCGACATTCTGTTTTACCGACTGATGGTAACGTAGATTCCTACTTTACCGACATTCTGTTTTACCGACTGATGGTAAGGAAGATTCTGCTTTACCGACTGATGGTAAGGAAGATTCCTGTTTTACCGACTGATGGTAAGTTACCGACATTCTGTTTTACCGACTGATGGTAACGTGGATCCTACCTTACCATCGGTCGGTAAAACAGGGTGTCGGTAAGTTGGGTTATTGGGTTATTAGGGTTATTATGCGTGGCCGCTCCCCCGGATTGCGGGGATTAATTTTTATTAGAAAAAATAAAAGACGACACTAAATAAGGACGATAAAGACTATATAGAGACTATAAAGACACTTATAAAGACGATAAAGACTATATAGAGACTATAAAGACACTTATAAAGACGATAAAGACTATAATAGAGACTATAAAGACACTTATAAAGACGATATAGACTATAAAGACTAGTATAAAGACGAAAAGACTAGACACTATAAAGACAAAGATAATAAAGACAAGACTATTATATAAAGGCGAAAAGACTATAGAGACTATAAAGACAAAAACTAAAGACTACAGATACTTTCATGACTAAAGTCAATAAAAAAGACCGAAGATAATAAAGAATACTGAAGACACGTTATAAAAGACAAAGATTACACAATAGACACACAGATTACGAACAAAAAGTACTGAAAATCATGGTTTTTCGCTGTTTTTTGCAGGATACCACGCACTTTTCACCATATACTAGGAACGTGTTGGAAAAAACAGGAAATTTTAGCATAGACCTAAGCTATTTTCAAGAGAAAAATGATCGAAATCCATATTTCCAACAGATTAAGAACAAAAAGTACTGATAGTCATGGTTTTTCGCGGTTTTTTGCAGGATACAACGAACTTTTCACCATATACTTGGGAAATATTGGTAAAAACAGGCATATTTAGCATAAAATTTCCTCATTTTGATGAAAATAATGATCGAAATCCAGATTTCCAGCAGATTAAAAATAAAAAGTACCGTAAATCGTGGTTCTTCGCTGTTTTTTGCGGAATACCACGTACTCCTCAACATATATTAGGAAAATATTGATGAAAACAGGGATATTTAGCATAAAATTCCGGCGTTTTGGGGAAAACAATGATCCAAATCCATATTTCCAGCAGATTAAGGACAAAAAGTACTGAAAATCATGGCTTTTCGCTGTTTTTTGCAGGATACCACACACTTTTCACGATACACTAGGAAAATTTTTGTAAAAACGGGCATTTTTAGCATAGACCTAAGTTATTTTGACGAAAACAAATTATCCAAATCCATATTTCCAGCAGCTTAAGGACAAAAAGTACTGAAAATCTGTTTTTCGCAGTTTTTTTCAGGATACAACGTACTTTTCACCATATACTTGAAAAATATTGGTAAAAACAGAAATTTTTGACCATATCTTTTGAAAATGTTGGCATATTTAGCATAAAACTTCCTCATTTTGAGGAAAGAAATATTGCAAATCCATATTTCCAGCAGATTAAGAACAAATGTACCGAAAATCAAGGATTTTCGCTGTTCCTTGATGGACACCACGCACTTTTCGCCATATACTAAGAAAATATTGGTTGAAACAGACATATTTAGCATACACCTAAGTTACTTTCACGAAAAAAATGATCGAAATCCATATTTCCAGAAGATTAAGAACAAAAAGTACTGAAAATCATGGTTTTTCGCTGTTTTTTGCAGGATACCACACACTTTTCACCATATACTAGGAAATTGTTGGTAAAAACAGGCATTTTTAGCATAGAACTAATGTATTTTGATGAAAACAATGATCGACACTCATATATCCAGCACTTTAAGAACAAAAAGTACCGAAAATCATGGTTTTTCGCTGTTCTTTGCAGGATACCACGCACTTTTCACCATATAATAGGAAGATATTGGTAAAAACAGCCATTTTTCGCATAGACCTTAGTCGTTTTGACGAAAACAATGACCGAAAACCATATTTCCAGCAGATTAAGAACAAAATGTACTGCAAATCACGGTTTTTCGCTGACTTTTGCAGGATAAAACGTACTTTTCACCATGTATACGAAAAGAATGATCGAAATTCATATTTCCAGCAGATTAAAAACAAAAAGTACCGTAAATCGTGGTTTTTCGCTGTTTTTTGCAGGATACGTCGCACTTTTCACCATATACTAGCAATGTATTGGAAAAAATAGGCATCTTTAGCATGGACCTTAAGTTATTTTGACGAAAACAATGACCGAAAATCATATTTCCAGCAGATTAAGAACAACAAGTACTGAAAATCATGGTTTTTCGCTGTTTTTTGCAGGTTACCACGGACTTTCCACCATATTCTTGGAAAATACTGTTAAAACAGGCATATTTAGCATAAAATTTCGTCATTTTGAGTAGAACAATGATCCAAATCCATATTTCCAGGAGATGAAGAACCAAAGGTACGAAAATAATGGTTTTTCGCGGTTTTTTGCAGGGTAGCACGAACTTTTCACCATATACTAGGAAAATATTGATAAAAACAGGCATTTCTAGTATACACCTAAGTTATTTTGACGAAAACAATGATCGAAATACATATTTCCAGCAGATTCATAACACAAAGTAACGAACATCATGATTTTTCGCTCTTTTTTGCAGGATACCCCGCACTTTTCACGATACACTGGAAAATATTGATAAAAACAGGCATTTCTAGTATAGATGTTTTTGTAAGAATGAATGTGGATGGATCGTGGAGTGGGCTGGTTCAATAATTAACAGCGTTTCGTGTGGAGAGAGATCTGGTGGCTTTATTGAAGCTGTCCGTCGTGCCTCGCGGCGTACAATGTTGAGTTGCTGCTGTCTCTCTCGGCCGTCGCGCGTGAACTGAGGAGCCGGCCGGGGCTGCGATGTGCCGTCGGCGAGTCTTTGTCGAAGGAGGGGCGGTGAGAGAGGACCGCGTGGAGAGCGCTGATTGGCTGCGCACCTGCGCGAGCCGTATATCGCCTTATAAGGCTTGATGACATCAGCTCGCTAACGTTCTAGGCGTTGGATCGTCGACATTCCGCCCACCTTCGCCAGAATGGCGAACGGTCCTTATTCCTTGGGTAGGAGACGGATGACTTTGGCGATGGGACGTCGAAGAGTGGTGGCGGCCGTGCGAAGGTCGACCACGCGGGTGAGGCCATCACTTCCTGGATGGACTGCGGTGACACGAGCCAGAGGCCACTTGGCTGGAGGCGTGAGCTCGTTACGTATGAGCGCGAGATCACCTATAGCTACTGGAGGTGCTGTTGCTTCCACTTTTGACGGACCTGCAACGAGGTCAGATATTCCGTCGAGCATCGTTGCCAGAAGTGTTGAGCCAGCTGGCTAATAAGGAGCCAGCGCTTTCCTGGAGGAACGTTGACTTTGGTGACGTTTTCTTCCGGAACTAAAAATGATGAACGCTGTATAAGAAAGTGTGATGGTGAAAGGAAATCAAGGTCAGACGGGTCATCGGTGAGAGCAGTTAATGGTCTGGAGTTAAGGCAAGCTTCAATACGGCACATAAGAGTAGCAAGTTCTGAAAAAGTGAGAACTTGATCTCCAATGATTCGACGAAGATGATACTTAGCTGATTTAACCGCAGCTTCCCAAGTGCCCCCGAAGTGAGGAGCACTTGGAGGATTAAAAATCCAAGAAGTTCCTTCTCGAGCGAGAGACTTGATAGTTTGAGTTGAGAAAGAGGAAGACGCATCGACCTTTTGTCTTAACAGAACATCAGCACCTACGAAGTTAGTTCCCTGATCTGAATAGAGTTCCTTACAATGTCCTCTACGAGCGGTAAATCGATGGAAAGCAGCGATGAAAGCTTCGCTAGTATAGTCCTCGACTACCTCGATGTGTACGGCTCTAGTAGCCATGCAAATGAATATCGCGATATAGCCTTTCATTGTACCCTTTCCGCGAGTTTTTGTAAGGCGAACGTTAATAGGGCCGGCGTCGTCAACACCAGCACATTCAAACGGTGAAGTGTGGCGTGCTCGGGCTTGGGGCAAGTCCCCCATTAATTGTGTAGGCACACGAGCGGCGTGACGAGTGCAAGTAATGCAAGCTCGGATGACTTTCTTAACCGCTGATCGTCCTCTCACTATCCAATACTGTCGTCTGAGTGTAGCAAGCGTTAATTGAACACCACCATGGAGAGTACGATGATGAGCATCTCTTATTAATAAGGTTGTAAAGTGACAATCAGCTGGAAGGATGAGGGGATGTTTAGCATCTTCTTCGAGTAGAGAATGTGAGAGGCGACCGCCCACCCTGAGCAAATGAGTTTGTATCAAGGGATTTAACGATAAAAGAGTACTTTTCGTTGAAAGTTTACCAGTTCTTTGTAACTGTTGGAGTTCAAGTTTAAAATAAACCGTTTGAACAAGGTATATCAGTCAAAGTCTGGTGTTCTCAATCTCACTAGCACTTATCTCCTTCGAAGTCGGAGTATGATGGCATAGTAGGGATTGAAGAACAGTACGAAAACTAACAACTGAACTCGTAGTTTCTTCGCGTACGGTTTTCGCGCAGGTTCTGTAAACAAATCTAAAGCAGTACGATGCTAATCGATATAACTTACTTAGTGACGAAATTTCGTTAATAAGGTTCCAAATTTCTGGAGTACTCTCGACAGAATTTGATGTGCCCTTATTTACGACTAGAGTATGACGAGGTTGAAGATTGAGACTATTTACGCTAAAATTGAGTTCATCATGGGACCTCGACCAAGGATCATGGTTATCAGAGAGCCAGGCGGGTCCTTTCCACCATAAACTATAAGAGGCTAGTTTTGAGGGATCAATACCTCGAGAAATGACATCAGCGGGGTTGTCAGCAGAACGCACATGGTGCCAATAAGCTTCAGGTAATAGAGTTTGAATTTCCGAACACCTGTTAGCAACAAAAACACCCCATCTGGAAGGATGGTCTTTTAACCAGAAGAGCACATCAGCAGAACCAGACCAAAGGTGAATACTTTCGATCTTAATGGGGAATGATTCGATGAAAGTTTGCACCAAACGAGCAAGTAGCAACGCTGCGCAAAGTTCTAAGCGAGGTATGCTGAGCGTCTTAAGTGGAGCTACTCGCGTTTTAGCCACTTGAAGGGTGACGAGCACCTTTTGGTCTTGAATTAAGCGCAGGTAGACTACTGCGCCATACGCAAATTTGGATGCGTCTGCGAATTCGTGTATTTCGAGACGTTCACACAATGGTGTGAATCCACTCCAGCGAGGGATTTTGATCTCTGAGATCGAAGGAAGATCTTGTAACCAGTTTTGCCAACGCTTAGAAATTTCCGAAGGAAGATCCTCATCCCAACTAACCTTTAGAATCCATAACAATTGCATAATAATCTTTGCAGTGATCACTACAGGCGCTAACCATCCCAAAGGATCAAAGATCCGAGCAATTCTCGAAAAAGAACTGAACGTTTAGTAAAAGGTAGTTCCAAGGGGGTATTCTCGATGTGCTAAAATAAATGAAAACTAAAATAGTCTGTGTTAGGTTGCCAATCTATACCTAGAATAGGTACAGATGTTTCTGAGGCAAATAAAGAAATCGTATCTGCAGCTAACATATTCGAGGGAAGACCAGAGAGAACATCAGCATTATTTGAAGTCCACTTGCGAAGATTGAGCTGACCTTTTTTAAAGAGTTGTATTAACTCATCTTGTTTTTTCAATGCTTCATCAAGTGAATGTGCACCAGTAAGCACATTATCCGAGTACATCTCTGTTCGAACAGCTTCAGCTGCAATTGGGTAAGCTAGGCCATAGCCGAAGCTAATCTCAAGAGAGTGCGTATGGCTAGAAAAGGCGAACATGCCAAGCCATACGTCACGGTAGTTAATCGATAAATTTGAATGGGTTCACTTTTATCAAAACGCCATAAAATCGATTGATAGGGTTGATCAATTTGCTCGACACCAATTTGTCGGAACATTTTCTCCACGTCAGCTGAAAGGGCGACTTTATGCCTACGCCAGGCACAGATCAAAGCGACGGGATTCTGAAGAAGATTAGGTCCAATGTGAAGAAGATCATTGACCGAAACACCTGATTTGGCCTTACTCGAGCCATTAAACACTGTACGTTACTTGGTCGTCGTACTTGTTTCTTTCCACACACCATGATGTGGTAAGAAGGCTTGAGGTTTGTTAGAAGATGGATCAAATTTTGTAGAGAGTGACATGTGACCAAGGTCAAAGTACTCTTTCATAAAATTACTATAGGCAATTTTGAGTTTCTCGTCTGTAGCGAAGTTTGCTTCGAGACGAGTTAGCGCGCGTAATGCGGCAGAATGAGAGCTCTCGAGATGAGCAGAACTCAACTGGTCTCGACTTTTCCAGGGTAGGCTTACAATATATTGCCCTGTTTCATCTTGACGAGTTGATTTTTGATAAAATTCCTCGCAGACTTGTTCGTCTGGCGAGTAAGATGTTTTGTCATTGACTATCTCCTCCGCCCTCCAAAAATCTTGCACGAGCTCCAATAGTTTGGCTTCATGCTCGCAGGTATTTGAGCAATGAAGGGATATTGATTCTAGCCCTATTTCTGGAGTTGTGGATGCGAGATTACCTGTCAAGAGCCATCCAAGTTTGGAACTAAGTGCTATCGGCTGAAGACTTTGGCCCTTAACAATTTGATTTTCAATGATTTGCGCATAAGCGCTAGCACCGAGTAGAATATCGATACGTGAAGGTTCGAGATACTTGGGGTCTGCTAGTTGCAGCCCTCTTAAGTATTCGAAATTTGTATTACCCCTTACGACGGGAGGCTTATACGACGAGAGTTTTGGAAAAACAATGCCATCAACTTCCAAGGAGAAAATTGAATCGAAATGCGGTTGTATAGTAAGACGAGCAACTTTAGAAGAAACAGCAACTGTCTTTTCACCTATACCTTGGATGTGCGTGTGACTGGTTCTACAATTTAGAGATAGCAAGTTACATATAGCTTGTGTAACAAGTGAGATTTGAGATCCGGGGTCAATCAGCGCACGGAGTTGAATTTTGGTTCCGTTAGGACCAAGGGCGTTAACCCTAGCGGTAGCTAAAAGTACTCCTGTACATTTAGTACTTTCTCCACTATTGAGGGAGACTGCTTGAAGAGCAGATTGATCGTCTTCAGAAATGACGACATTGCCACAGTTTGGGCTCGAGGTGCTGGTCGCTGAGTCAATCTGATCAGTCTGCAACGAACTGATTGCTAGATAGTTGTCAGAGTGCACCATGGTGTGATGCTTGGCTTTACAAACAAAGCATCGGTACGTGGAAGTACAATTTTTAACGTTGTGCTTCCCTAGACAATTGAAACAGAGGTTTGAAGATTTAATTAATTCCTTTCGTTCAGGAACCGTTTTATTGATAAATCGTTCACATCTATTTGTGAAATGAGATTGATTGCAAAAAGAACATTTCTTTTTTGAAGGGTTCGTCGGAGAAGTCTGATGAGAATAAACCGACTGAGCATTGTCATGCTCTGGTTTTCGAGATCTTGTATTAGGTGATTGTGCTTTTGAATTATTGTTCGCAGAAGATTTAGTACCTGCCTCGATAGCCTCCAGAGTGAGGGTTTGGCTTCGAAGAAAAGCTTGAAGTTGTTCCATTGTAGGTGGATCGACACTATCACCTAAGTGTCTTTCCCATTCTTTTCGCGTATTCAAATCAAGACGATTCAGTGTAAAGTGAACGATCAAATCACTACCTAACGAAGCCGCTCTATTTAGAGAGGTCAGACTAGCGATGGGATTGAAGATTTCCCTATAAATCCGTTTGATTTCCGATGAAATATCTGACTTCATAGATTTGACTGCGAAGATTTCCGAGATATGAGAGTTAACAATACGCCGTTGATTTTCGTAATACTCGGTTAGAGTTGTCCATGCACGTTCATAATTATCACCAGCAATGGGAAGAGATTTAATTTTCTCAAGTGCTTCACCCGTAAGGTGAGTGCGAAGATAATGCAATTTGAGAACAGGCGTTAAGTCTTCACGCCGATGTATGACCGAACGAAAGACGTCTCTAAAATTTTCCCAATCCGAGAATTTCCCCGAAAACTTTGGTAAATCTACTTTCGGCAACGATTGAAACGAAACGTTCGTAGATCGAGCAGTGCTTGCAGGCACTGGCTCAGCAGTCGAATTAGAAGATCCTTGAGCAGCATCTCTAGTTTCAAAAGTTTCTAAGTAATCAAGAAAGTCTCCTCTGCGGAGGTAAAAACTATCCTCAACCAGATCAAAGAGATTAGTTGTAAAATAGGCATGATCTTGATCAATATCCTCCACGAGCATAAGTTTCTCGTGATTTACCCGAAACGACGTAAAATTAGTTTCAAGTCCGGTTCGACATGATTTTGCATAACCTTTCGTCATATTATCTTTACCCTTAGATTTGAAATTTTTAAAGGAGTTTGTAATTTTAGCTTGGAGTGCCATCTGCTTAGCATGAAACGCCTCCATTTTGAGATCAAGTTAATTCAGACTAGTAACAAATTTGATTATTTAACCTAAGTATTGCTAGAACTATGTTTACCAACTCGAAAGTAGAGTAACCATAAGTGAAAATTGTTACAATTAAGTCTTAACCTAAGTTATAATAATTATGCGAGTATAAACGTGACGATGCGCTTAAAGATGCAACGTTGGTTGCGTCTGGTAACGTTCCCCGATGAATCTGCTGATGATCCACAATGTTGACTACTTAAAAGATGAAACTGCAACTTTGAATTCAGCAACCCTTGCAGGAGTGAATCCGGGTGTAGATCAGCAATCGAAGTTGAGATCGAGATGTTGTATCCGCAGGCAGCCATAAACTGCAAGGTCCAATAATATAAGTATTTGCTAAGGCGAAAATTGCATTCAATTTTCTCAAGATTTGCTAAATATTGCAATTAAATTTATAACAAACTCATATCAATTAATTTGTACTAATCTCAAATTTTATTTAATCACTTATAATTAAATTATCTAGATTAAATAGAGATAATTAAATTTTCATTAACTGGACTAAATGTTCAAATTTTAATTTAACCAAATTGGAACGATACGTGTGTCCTAGTATTAGGACGGTCGATGTATCAGTTCGCTTCCTGTGCTAGTCCTTGGATGGACTGGTGTAGACCTCTTATGCGCGCTCCACGTGGGTAGTCCCTGGTTTGAGTTGTGTGAACCCCGCTGCGTAAGCTGCACGAGGGTACTCCGTGTCTTGACTGGCGTGGACCCCGTGCGCGCAGGCGCCACGCGGGTACTACGTGGCTTGAGTGATGTGGACCCCGTGCGTGTACAATGCACGCTGGTGGTCCGCGTATTGATATTAGCCGGTCACCGTACGAACGCGGTGACTCGAGAGCTGGCTTTACAGCGCACGCTCTTGGCTACAAGACAAGATGGCTGCCGGTCACCGTACGAACGCGATGACACTAGAGCTGGCTTTGCAACGCACGCTCTTGCCAACGTCTTGGAGTCGTTAGGTACACACTCTAAGGCGCTTTTAGAAATGGGGAAAATAGCAATGGAGTGTGCTATTTCCCTTTGGAAGCCTTAGAAGGTGGCTTCCGAGTGCGCGCGACGGCGTTGAACGAGAGAGAAAGAGAGAGAGCAACGTACGCGCGAAGTCGGCATGCTAGAGCACGCGACTGTTACGGCACTCACGACCACAAACACTTTTGATGCGTACCTGGAGAGAAGAAACTAGTCCTACGCCACTCGAGAGTATGCGTAGGGCGTAGAAAGAGGTGTCTCCATCGCTGTGGCCATACTCGCTCCCACGATCCGGCTCGAAGGACCAAATGTTTTTGTAAGAATGAATGTGGATGGATCGTGGAGTGGGCTGGTTCAATAATTGACAGCGTTTCGTGTGGAGAGAGATCTGGTGGCTTTATTGAAGCTGTCCGTCGTGCCTCGCGGCGTACAATGTTGAGTTGCTGCTGTCTCGCTCGGCCGTCGTGCGTGAACTGAGGAGCCGGCCGGCGCTGCGAAATGCCGTTGGCGAGTCTTTGTCGAAGGAGGGGCGGTGAGAGAGGACCGCGTGGAGAGCGCTGATTGGCTGCGCACCTGCGCGAGCCGTATATCGCCTTATAAGGCTTGATGACATCAGCTCGCGAACGTTTTAGGCGTTGGATCGTCGACAATAGACCTAAGTTATTTTGACGAAAACAATGATCTAAATCCATATTTCCACCAGATTACGAACTAAAAGTACCGAAAATCATCTTTTTTCGCTGTTCTTTGCAGGATACCACGCACTTTTCACAATAAAATAGGAATATGTTGGTGAAAACCGGTATTTTTAGCATAGACCTAAGTTATTCTGACGAAAACCATGATCGAAATCCATATTTCCAGCAGAATAAGTAGAAAAAGTACTGAAAATCATTGTTTTTCGCTGTTTTTTTCAGGATACATCGTACTTTTCACCATATACTTGGAAAATATTGATAAAAACAGGCATTTTTAACCATATATTATGAAAATATTGGTGCAAACAGCCATATTTAGCATTAAACTTCCTCATTTTGAGGAAAATAATGATCGAAATCCATATTTCCAGCAGATTAAAAACAAAAAGTACCGTAAATCGTGGTTTTTCGCTGTTTTTTGCAGGATACTATGTTCTTCTCAACATATATTAGGTAAATATTGGTAAAAACAGCGATATTTAGCATAAAACTTCGTCGTTTTGACGAAAACAATGATCAAAATACATATTTCCAGCAGATTAAGGCCAAAAAGTACTGAAAATCATGGTTTTTCGCTGTTTTTTGCAGGATACCACACACTTTTCACCATATATTATGAAAATATTGGTAAAAACAGGCATTTTTAGCATAGACATAAGTTATTTTGATGAAAACAATGACCGAATTCCATATTTCCAGCAGATTAAGAACAAAAAGTACAGACAATCATGGTTTTTCGCTGTCTCTTTCATGATACAACGTACCTTTAACCATATACTTGGATAATGTTGGTAAAAACAGGCATTTTTA
Organism: Torymus aiolomorphi; assembly: GCA_036365515.1. Lineage (NCBI taxonomy): Eukaryota > Metazoa > Arthropoda > Insecta > Hymenoptera > Torymidae > Torymus > Torymus aiolomorphi. The sequence continues at coordinate 88,668,377 of CM070874.1, read as the reverse complement.
GTATAGAGCTAATGTATTTTGACAAAAACAATGATCGACACACATATTTCCGGCACATTAAGAACAAAAAGTACCGAAAATCATGGTTTTTCGCTGTTTTTTGCAGGATAGCACGCACTTTTCACCATATACTAGGAAAATGTTGATAAAAACAGGCATTTCTAGTATACACCTAAGTTATTTTGACGAAAACAATGATCGAAATACATATTTCCAGCAGATTAATAACAAAAAGTACCGAAAATCATGATTTTTCGCTGTTTTTTGCAGGATACCTCGCACTTTTCACCATATAGTAGGAAAATGTTTGTAAAAACAGACATTTTTAACCATATATTATGAAAATATTGGTAAAAATTGGCATATTTAGCTTAAAACTTCCTCATTTTGAGGAAAAGAATACTCCAAATCCATATTCCCAGCAGTTTAAGAACAAAAAGTAATGACAATCATGGTGTTTCGCTGTTTTTTGCAGGATACCACGCATTTTTCACCATATACTAGCAATGTATTGGAAAAAAAGGCATTTATCATTATCTCGGCTCCAGAAGGTCGTAGAAACTATTTTTTTTGTTTTAAATACGTGATAAAATGTCAGTAATCGATTGCCATAATAGCGATTACCATAAAATGAAAACTGAAAAAGCTATACGAAAACAACACATCCAAAAAAGAGGATACTTTTACAAAGTGATTTTTTGAGCATTAAAATTGAAAAATTCGTTATAATTGTATAAAAACACGATAGAACAATTCAACTAGAAAAATAACTGTGCTCGATCGTTACTGTACGACCATCCGTTTTTAAATTTTTCAAAAACGTGCTTTTTTGTCCAAGGTTGAAAAACCCGCGAGATAACGTGAAATGTGCAGTAGATGCGAGGATTTGTGAGAAAATTTCGCAACGATATGACAGCGGTTGCTGCAGTACGGTGTCCTGGTGGGTGTTGGTTCATTCTTCGCGTCCATCGTTCGGTGGTGATTCATCTGAGACAATAAAACAACGCAGTCGGCGGTAAAGCATAGATTCTGTAAGTTCTTTCTCACTCCTAACCTCTTTAATGGGTGGGTGGGCTGTTTGTACTTTTCTCTTGTTGGAGGTACCTGAGGCAGCAGAAAAGATGAATGATTCTCAACCATCAGACTGAGGATGTTCTCAACAGTATGTAGTGCTACTAAGTACCAATATGTGCCTCGATCTGGCCTTGGCTTTCAATGGATGTGGTGTGGTAACGGGTTGGCCCCTTCATTGCTTATTTTGAACGTATAACATGTAAGCTTGTAATATCAGAATTTACACTGTTAATAAACTCTATATGTATTCTTGATATCTACTCAAACCTGAATCTTATAACTAATCTATTATTATGTGTGCGAAAGCTAAAAGTAAATTACTATGTAAAAAAGTTGCAATCAAAGTAATTGAAAAACAATTTAGCAATTGTATATTCCAATACCCAGACAAGAACTTTTTCTCAATAATTTTCAAATAAAATATGGTTTTCTTACTTAACCTTTGCATCATGAAATTTGATAAACTTTTCAGTGTAAACTACAATTAAATAATTGACTTATGGATCTTAATGATTTGTAAGATTGTAAATTACATAATTTATGAATTTTCACATGAAGCGAAGGCTTAATAAGAGCACCATATTTTATTTGAAAATTATTGAGTAAGAAATATTTGTCTGCGTAATGGAGTATACAATTGCTAAATTGTTTTTCAACTACTTTGATTGCAACTTTTTTATACTAATTTACTTTTAGCTTTGGCTAAAAATGTGGCTTGTAATTTGTAGCATTGGGAAAAAATTTGCTTTTTATTTGTAGAATATGTTTATATTTATTTTATGATCCATTTGCAAAGTTTGAGGATTTTGTTGCTGAATATTGTCATAAAATGAAAAATACATTAAATATCTATTTTCAATAATATTTTTGAAAGGCTTGTAAGTAATAAAATTTATATTTACTTTCCTACATTTTCAATGGAAGCCGCTTACACTGTTAATAAACCCTTCATGTATTCTTGATATCTACTCGAAACAGAATTTTATAAGTAATCTATTATTATGTGTGCCAAAGCTAAAAGTAAATTACTATGTAAAAAAGTTGCAAACAACGTAGTTGAAAAATAATTTAGCAATTGTATATTTCAATGCCCAGACAAGAACTTCTTACTCAATAATTTTCAAGTAAAATATGGTTTTCTTATTAAACCTTCGCATCATGAAATTTCATAAACTATTCAGTGTAAATTACAATTAAATAATTGGATTATGGATCTTAATGATTTATAAGATTGTAATTTACATAATTTATGAAATTTCACATGAAGCGAAGACTTACTAAGAACACCATATTGTATTTGAAAATTAATGAGTAAGAAGTATTTGTCTGCGCATTGGAGTATACAATTGCTAAATCGTTTTTTCAACTACTTTGATTGCAACCTTTTTACATATTAATTTACTTTTGGCTTTTGCACATATAATAATAGATTACTTATGAAATTGAATTTGGAATAGATATGAAGATTAGAAAGAGAGTTTATTAACAGTGTAAATGGCTCCCATTGGAAATTTAGGAAAGTAAATATAAGTGTTATTACTTATAAGTCTGTTGAAAATATTGTTGAAAATAGATGTTTAATGGATTTTTCATGCTTTGAGCAACTTTAGCGGCAAGATCCATAACATGAGATATATGAATAATATTATGATCTGAAATCCAGCGGGTTGACAAAAATACCAATTATTGGTTTATATTGATATTTAAAAATATAGAATTCTTTTCAAGACGGTTTACCAATATTGTTCCTGCACACATTTTAAATAGTTTGTAATAAAGAATCAGAAACATTTTTGTTGAATAAAAATTATTATAGTTATAACTCACAAAGCCTAAAGGATTCAAAAATTTGATCTGCTGACCCCATGTGAAATATCTTCTCTGTTCTTTTAATATCAATATCATCGTCAAGATTTCGCCTCCTCGTAGTGTGGCCGACGTCGTCGCAACTGTTCATGGTAGCAGCTAATATCGAAGTACACGTGGGCGCGCTCGGCTCCGACCTCGTGTAAATTTGCTATATCACGGGTCGGTGTCGAGTAGCGCGAGCACGTGGCTCATTAAACATCATTTATCCTTTCTCCACATTAAGAACAATATCATTTATGATAATATTATTCCAATATACATGTATGTTACATGTCTTTATTTTTTAATTTTTAATTTACTTATTCGCACACCGAGTGATGAGAGCTTACGTAAGTTCTCACGTAAGAACTTACGAAATATTTTTATGTGGGCATGGTTATAATACATATGTTAATCATAGATAAAAGTTTAAAAATTTAATTAATTGCTTTGACTGCGAGAAAAACTCGATTTTTCATAGCAAAATGTAAAAACAATGTTATTTAAGAGATAATATCAACATGATTTTTAGGTGTTAATCACCTGATAATCAGGTGACGTTTTGGCATGATGTCCAGCTGAAATCAGCTAAATTTTTTCAGTATAATCTATAACTTTTGAAAGTAATTCGTTCTTATTAAAAGTAATTTTTATACATATTTTTGGTGTAATTGTTTTTATAAAAATTTTCCGATTAATCGCGCGATTAATAACACTTGAATAGTCCAATGGGATTCCAAGATTTTGAATTCACCCGGCACGTTCGGAAAGAATTAACTTCCCTCGGGTGTACATTAATACTGCAGTTACGCACTGATACATTTACAGTCATAATGTTTGTCAATTACGCAAGCACGTACACAGCTGTGGAAATAAAACTTATTTTTTAATGTTGAATTTCGGTTAACTCGCGCGATTATCGCACGATTATCGCGCCAGAAAATGGTCGATAAACTGGTACGATCATCGCGCGATTATTCGCGCGATTTATCGCACGATAATCGCGCGATATTTTTCAATAGGGCAAGCGGAAAAGGGCCAAAAAGGGAGAGAATAAGCTCGAGATGCTGGACGCAGCTACCCCGACTACTTATCTCTGATATTGTTTGAAGCTTCGGATCAAACACGTCGAACTAACGGCACTCGTTGATCCGGGCGCCGCGCGTACAATATTAGGAGCAAAAGGATGCGAAATAGCTCAGGAAATAGGCGCGAAAATACAACCAGCCGCGACCAAACACGCCGTAGTCGCGAACGTCGTAGAGGTATCGGTTAAAGGTGAATTAAGAGCCCCGTTTGAAATTGCAGATATAAGTAAACCGGTGCGAATACTCGTGATACCCGACGTACCTACTGAGTGTATCCTAGGCCTAGACTTAATACGAAATTTCGGCATGATAATAGATGCACATCGCGACTCCTATACACTCGCAGACCTAAAGGACAGAAAAGAAATTGCATTTGATTTATGGTCAATAGGCACAAACGGCAATAATGTAGATATGATCGCCAGCTATGGCCTAAACAAAATCTCATGCAATCAACAAGAAACAATTACTAAACTAATAGACGAATTACTCCCAAGGACAACTCCGACGAGCAAAATTTTACCCACAACTGACTTAATAGAACACAAGATAAAACTAATAAATAGCGCGAGACCAATAAAACAAAGGTATTACCCAATGTCAGAAAAGTTAGAAAAAGTTATGCACGAGGAACTAGAAAAACTGCGCGAAGCAGGAATAGTCGAAAAATCGAAAAGTCCGTGGAATAGCCCAGTAGTAATGATTAAAAAGCCTAACAATTCACACAGAATCTGTATAGACCTAAAAGCAGTTAACGCGATATCAGAAAAAGGACGTGATGTCCGAGCGAATGACGGCTGCCGGGGTAGCTCCGCTGCATCGCTATATGCCCGCGGCCCGTCCGACTTAGCTGCGGGAATTTCGGCGCCGCACCGCTTAGCGGCGGCGTGTGAACTAGGCTCCCGTAATGCTCATTGGTGTTAAAGTATATAAAAGTGGATTAATTCTGAATACCGATTTGAGGCATTAAAAGTGATTAACGTTTATAGTGACGAAGTGGATTAAATTATATTGAATGTGAATGCACGGATTTCAAATTAAAAGGGATTAATAATTTTTGGTACAAAAGTTTATAAAAGGGGATTAATTCTGAATACTGATTTGAAGCATTAAAAGTGATTAACGTTCATAATAAGGAAGTGGATCAAACTGGATTGAATGTGAATGCACGTTATTTCAAATTAAAGGGGATTAATAATTTTTGGTGTTTACAGTATATAAAAGTGGATTAGTACTGCACACCGATTTAAGGTGGTTCCCTGGGTAAGAGAGAGACAAACAGCTTTGAGCAAGAGAGATAAAGAGTGCACGCTGGCGCGCTGAGCATACATAACCCTCGAAACATATTAAGTCTGCGATAGCGATATTTTTAAGATGCTCTATTTTAATAATAAAACGATGAATCTACTTCATTATTGCGCGAAAACATTCCTTATTATATATTCTATGTGTACATAAAATTCCAAGTCTGACTTGAATCTCGTTGCTTAGATATTGTTGTAAATAGATACATAACGCGACAGTTTCAATATATATATATATAGATATATCTCCCATGTAATCCGTGTAACTTTACACAGCAATTACTCAGAAGCCAAACGATAAAATGCTCTGACATTTGGATATGACATTCGTTATGTCTTTATTTACCTACGTGTATAATTCCAAGTATGTGTTGAATCAACTCTGATCTCCAGCGAACCACCTTAAGGTATTGAAAGTGATTAACGTTTATAATGTCGAAGTGGATTAAACTGGATTGAATATGAATGCACTTATTTCAAATTGAAAGGCATTTAAACTCTTTCGTGCTAAAGTATAATAAAAGTGGATTAATTGTGAATACCGATTTGAGGTATTGAAAGTGAATAATATTTGCAATAATAAAATGAATTAAAACGGTTACAATTTGAATGCTTACCCTACTGAAAAAAGTTACGTGATAAATAGCACGATTAATAGCATGATTAATAGCATGATTAATAGCATGATTAATAGCACGATTAATAGCACGATATAAAGCATGATTAATAGCATGATTTATAGAGTGACGAATACCATATGTGGCTTTATCGACCAGATTTGGCATGCTATTTATCACGGTATTAATCATGCTATTAATCATGCTATTAATCACGCTATTAATCATACTATTAATCACACTGTTTCGTATATTATTTATTTCAACTAAATAATAACAATAAAAATAAATAAACATATTACTTAATTCTATTTAATAATAACAATTAAAATAAAAATTAAACACAATAATAACGTTATGTTACATTATGTTATATGAATATCCAGCTGGAATTCCAGGTAAATCTGGGATTCCAGTGGGTCTATTGAAAATATTTAGGTGAAAATCTAACTAAATTCTGTTAATATTTATTTAAGTTATATTACTTTCTCAAATAGAAAGACTTTATCCAAAGTCTAAACGAGAGAAGCCAAGCCTTATAATTATATAAAGACGTTACAAAAACGAGGCACGACTCGTAGTTCGACATACCAATGACATTGGAGAAGTCGTGCGGGCGATGCCATTTGACTTCCTTATCTACCCTTGGCGTCACTTTCTTAGTAAGGGGAATTTGCTCCAGCTCGTCCCCTAGCGAGAGAGATTGCCAGCGCCCTAACGCAGCGGAGTTTGCTCCAGCTCCCGCTAGGCGGCGAGCTGGAGTAAACTCCCCTTTCTAAGTAAGTAACGCCAAGGGTAGATAAGGAAGTCAAATGGCATCGTCCGCACGACTTCTCCAATGTCATTGGTATGTCGAACTACGAGGCGTGCCTCGTTTCTGGAATGTCTTTACATAATTTTACAAGACTTTACAAGGCTTGACTTCTCTCGTTTAGACTTTGGATAAAATCTTTCTATTTGAGAAAGTAATATAAATTAAATAAATATTATCAGAATTTAGTTAGATAATTCACCTAAATATTTTCAATAGACCCACTGGAATCCAAGATTTACCTGGATATCCACATAACATAACGTAACATAACGTAAAATAACGTGTCAAGTCCTAAATCATGACACGACTGAGATAACTAACTCAATTAAGAGTTAATGCTCTTTTTGGTCGTAGCTGCGCCAGCTAATAAACCATGGACGAGCTATGGTAAGGAGTGTAATACTAAAATTCACTGTTGACGTTATAATCTGAGTTTGACTAATTTTTTTCGGATTTAGGATTTTGGGTTTTTATAAGGACCAACGGTGGGTAGCACGAACGTCTTGTAAAGATCGTTTTCTTGACCGCACGTACCCCCGTGTGGACAAGGAATAAGGTCACGAACCCAGGAAAATGATGTGTGTGGGAAAAACTAATTTTATCCAATCTCAGGGGTTTCTCAGATTCGCCCTTCCCTATTAAGAGCAAAACTCGCAATTGATTTTAAATTCTTTCTCTTTTTCTAAAATATTTTTTTTATAAATTTTGGTGGTTAATATTTCTCACTTTTCCTTTCTTTACTTTGGAAATACTTCAAGCAATAAATTGATTCTCATAGGTAGATATGAATTCTCTTATAAATTTAGATATTCTTCGTAAACATAACCATCAGTGCGCTTACCCGTAAGGTCGTACAATCTAAGTTATGTTTACTTTAATTCTTTTTCCAAACCAATAGGAGTATGCTTACCCGGAAGGTCGTAACAACATATGGCGTGGAAAGGTAATTTAGAATATGTTAAATTGAAAATTTTTCTTTTCTTAATATAATTTCAAGTGTAAATTAATTGAATTTTTGTAATTTAAATATTCTTCGTAAACATAACCAGTGCGCTTACCCGTAAGGTCGTACAATCTAAGTTATGTTTACTTTAATTCTTTTTCCAAACCAATAGGAGTATGCTTACCCTTAAGGTCGTAACAACATATGGTTTGGAAAGGTAATTTGGAATATGTTAAACTGAAAATTTTATTTACCTTTTTATATTTTTTGGTTTTATATTTCTTTTCCTTTTCTTTATATAATTTCGATTGTAAATTAATCGAAGATTTAAACTTTCTTATAAATTTAAATGTTCTTCGTAAACATAACCAGTGCGCTTACCAGTAAGGTCGTACAATCTAAGTTATGTTTACTTTAATTCTTTTTCAAACCAAAAAATAATTTAGAATATGTTAAATTGAAGATTTTTGAATTTAGTATGATTTGGATATTTGGAAGATTTGAATAATAGCAAAATTCTGAATTTTTGATTTGATTTTTCTTTATTTGAAAATAATTCTCTCTTTCTTAATAATTGTACATGTATCAGTAAAGCTTGTGAATGCTTGTGTGAACTGTTGAGTAGTCAGCAAAGCTTGTGAGGCTTGTGTTGATCTGACCCGTGGAGCAGTCAGCAAAAGCTTGTGAGGCTTGTAAATCTGACTGAACGAAGCAGCAGTGCGCGTTCGGCTTATTTAAATGTGTTGCTCCTCCTCTTCTTTAGCTGGAAAAACTGCGGTGTCGAATCGGGTAGTTGCGTCATCTTGCGTTAACGAATCGTTGGTTGCCAAGTGTAACGGCGGTTGATAGTCATATATCCTGTAGTGTTAATTGAGGTTAGTGGTGTGAAAAAACGGTGTCCAATGATGCGGGGGCGTCATCCCTTCCAAACGTCGATTTTTGTGAAAGTGGGGAAAATCCTATGTTTTAACACAGAGAGCGGCAGACAGCGGTCGCTCATCCCTTCTCTAGGGTATTTTCCGGCGGCTCTTATCTTTCTTGAGGAGTGAGAGAGAACGTTATATGTGCGACAGAGAAAGAGTGATGAGAGAGACAAAAGATATATCCTTCTCTTTCTTTCGAGTCAAAAATGATCGATTTTCTGTTACTTGTTAAAAATTATATAATGTTGGTAGTTTATAATTTATAAAATATGCTATGCTATTATATTTTGTTTTAAAATGAAAATACAAATTTGAACGGAAGTTATCGGTCTATTACAACAGGAGTTATACGCATTACAAATTTTATAAAACTTAATTATACATTAAACAATGAAATTTCTTATGCAAACTTTATAAAAACATTAGACTATTCATTCTAGCTAATATATCGATCATACTATTAAGTTATCTTATTAAGTTAATTCATTTTTCTTAGATTTTCTAATATTTATTTAAAATATTTGAAATTCAATTAATTTGTGTAAATAACAATGTGTTAAAATATAACTGTTGTATAGTAAAATGTTTTATCTAATGTGTACAGTTCATAAAATTTGCATTAACAAATGAGAATCTCTTATAAACAGTCGTAATAGTTCATTATTATTAGGGAACGTATGAATTACAATGTATTCGAAACAGTTTATTATTTAAACTTAAAGTCAAGTTAATTAATCTAGTAGAAATAAACAAATGGATTATTCTTACTATAAAAACATATTATAATAACGGTTTTTATCATCTCCTAGTTTTTACTTAACATAATACAACTTTTATCTTAAACAAAATTATTTTTCCTACTTATAGTTATTGAGATATTTAGTGTTATTCTAAAATAATATTCTTGTGCCATAGTATGTTGAGTCCCAAAAGATGCTGGAAAATGCGTCACCACGCGGAGGGACTTGAGGAAATCTATTTTTATGCATGCCACGTGCATGCGATAGAGGGTACAGATAAACTCTCTCTTTGTCTTAGCATTTTCTTATTATTAACAATCCTGAATGTTTTACAAATGTGAAATTTCCTCTTTTATTAGATATTGTGCGTAGCAACTATTACATTTTGAACGAAAGTGCTATGATTAGTTTAACGATAGTTATTCGCAATATAAAAGTTATTAATACTTAAAAATCTAAATTACAATGAAATTGTATTCGATAGGTTTATAAAAAAAATAGTCGGTTATAAAAATTAAGCTAATGGTTAACATAACTTGTTGCTTTACATAATATAGTATTTATTATAATAATTATTTATTATTTGTTTGTGATAATCCGTTTCATGCTTAAGAGTTGTAGTTGCAAAAGTGCAGGTGGTTATTTAAACAGTTATATTATTGAGCTTGGTTATTAAATCTTTATATTATTAACGCGGAAATAAACAAAGGCTGTAGATTGCAATGAAACATAGAAATATAGAATTTCTTATTTTTCTTAGTTTTCTTACTGCTATATTTAATATTTGTGGTTGTTAAAACAATTTTATCTTTAACGGTTTGAGAGATATTGTCTAATAATGTAAAATAATATTTTCAGTGTATAATATAAGTCGTATATTCAAAATTCGGAAAAGCGCGTCTCTGCGTGGGAAAGCATCGTATCTATATTTAGTTGCGGGCCATGTGTTTTACAGCCCTCAGATAACGTATCCGCTAGGGTGATCGTCTCCTTAAGGCTAATTCCACATTTTGAAGGAATATTTCCAGCTCCCATGTAATTGTTTAAAATCCAAAATGTTTATTAAATTTAAGATATGTAAATAAAACATTTTATTTATTTACAGCGGAAGAAAAACAGAAAGTTAAATAAGTTTTATTATTTGAGTAGGGAAAATATTCTTTCATGAATGTGTCTTAAAGTAATTATTATAATTTTATATTTGTTTGTGATTGTGAATGTTAAACCTTTATAAACTCTTACACCTCGCGTTTGGAACGATTGCTAGTTAAGTCAAACGTATAAAAGGAAGAATTACAATTGTGATTATTGCACAAGGGTTTGTTTAACAATTCGCACTAAACTTATTATTCAGAACATAACTTTATAGAAAATTGGCCATATTTTGCAACTAGAGTGTTAATGAATTATTAGTATAATTCACTCAAAGATTTGGTACATAATTTTGAAATATAAAGTTTATTGGAAAAAATTGCTACTTCTGACTAACATTTCTATTAAGGTGGGTTACTGTTTATTGTATAAAAATGAAATAGTCTTTGATATCAGCCTTTTTGTTTATTATACCCGGGGATCGAATATAACTTTTATTTCTTATTTGTTATTCGGCATTCAAAAGAGAGTTTTAACAATAAGCCGAAGGATGAATTTAAGAAAAGTGATAACTATAAGATTCTAAACTAGAAATTAATATGTGCGCCGCGTCGTCGTTTCTATGGCAGCTTGAGAAACTCCCCATAGCGCAGGTCACACCTACAACCCTTGATGCAGCAGTGTCCGTAGGGTAGTAGCGGTTCAGGGTTATGATCTTGATTCATTGACTACGAAATATTTTTAACTAATCCTCAAAAAAAATAAAAAAAGAAGAATTTGTTTATGCAGTAAGGTAGACGGTTCCGTCACAAACGTAACATAACGTTATTATTATGTATATTTTTATTTTAATTGTTATTATGAAATAGAATTAAATAATATTTTTATTTTTATTGTTTTTTGTTAATTGAAATAAATAATATACGAAACAGTGTGATTAATAGTATGATTAATAGCATGATTAATAGCGCGATTGATAGCATGATCAATAGCATGATTAATACCGTGATAAAATAGCATGCCAAATCTGGTCGATAAAGTCATGGTACTTGTCACGCTATAAATCATGCTATTAATCACATTATAAATCATGCTATTAATCGTGCTATTAATCATGCTATTAATCGTGCTATTAATCGTGCTTTTTATCATGTGACTTTTTTCATTAGGGTATATGTTGAATAAAAAGAGATTCATGCTTTTTAGTATTAAAATGAATAAAAGTGAATTTATTTCGGATAGCAATTTTAGGTATTGAAAATGATTGATAAATTTTGTGACTAAAATAGATAAAACAGGATAATAACGAATACCAAAATTATAAAGGACCCCGCACACAATGTATGGAAAATAATCATTCGGTCAAATTGGATCAAACTTGGGGAAAAGATAGATCTTGAGGTCCTGGACAAAAGTTCTCATGGGCAAAACCCCCCAAAATTTGACCGAATGATTTTTTCCCATACATTGTGTGCAGGGTCCTTTAAATTGATTAAAACAAAAATGGATTAAATGTGATAAAATTTGAATCCTGTAGTAAAGGCTTTGTGGATTAAAGGTTTTAAATAACATTAAAGCGGAATAAATTTTTTTTCCACTTTTATCGTTTTTAATCCGTTATTTCTAGCAGAGTCGTGTTTGCTACACTCGCCATCGGCTCTGGTGATAATTGAGGCCTCGGAAACAAAAAGGTTATGTATAAATATTTTTCACCGATTAAGTATTGAATTTTCAAAATCGCTCAGAAAAAATTTTCTGTATTTTTAAAATTGAGTTTTGAGCGATTTTGAAAATTAAGTCATTGTTCAATACTTAATCGGCGAAAAATATTTATACAATAACCTTTCCGGGCCCTCAATTTGTGCGAGCTGTGAACTGTCCAAGTTTTTTCATCCCTAGATGCGAAATATACTAATTCTTGACTTATATACTTGCCTTCAGGGTGCTACTACGCCCAGTGATCCGGTATGTAACTACTGTGTAGATTTCCCGTATTCAGCAAATAATTTTCAACATTACAGTCAATAATTCAGAGAAATGTTCTTTCTTTATGATGTTAATTTCATCCTTATTTAATTATGTCATTATATAATTCACAATAAAAAAAATATCAATAATATGTAAGGAGCTATACTGTTTAATAAATAAGAAGGAAAAAAGGGGTACGAAATAAAATATTCGATGTGTTTTTGTTTGTATATCCATTTATTGGCATTGCTAAAACGCCATATAGCGATTTTTAATTAATATGCATTGTTTTTTACAACAGTTTTATAACTACCATTTGCTGGTTTAAGTGAGTAAATAAAAAATTATATTGAACGCTTAATAAAAGTGAGGAAAGCAGCTACAAGGATAAGCAAAAGATAGTTCAGCTTCAAACAATATAAACCTAACAACAGGTATAATAATAATAATTGTAATGTGACAAATATGTCAATATAAGTGTAATAATAATAACAACAATAATAAAACATACGTCTCTTTGAGGTAAAGTTAATTCTCTTTTGACTACAGTTATTGCGTCACTTTACCAATTTACTAGTGAAATTGTGTACTTACATCCTACTGTTTTCATTGCAGAACGTAATACATACCCAGATAAAAATATTTCATAAGAACTAGTTAGCTTACATACGTTCTTAGTCAAGTTCTTTCGTAAGAACTTACATCAGTTCTTATTATACGTAATAAATTCAGACTTATTCTTACTTAAGAGCTTAGACACATACCATTTTCTAATATAAAAAAGTATATTGAAATTTAAGAAAAACGTTGTTAATTAATTATATGAAAAACGAGGCATGCTATAGTAAGTGCGACTCTATACTGAAAGAGTCACGCGAATGGTGGGATCTCCCGGCTTTATGCTGAACTCTCGGCGTTGACTCGTTATCTGCTCGTTTATAACAGCCTGTAACGAGTTGCCGCCTATTGTTCAACGACTGAACGACAGTACTTTTCTTACTCACTTGTAAAGTACCGTGGTTGGCCGATAGGCGGCAACTCGTCAGCGATTCCCGTACATCCGTTATTAGCAGGAGGACGATCCCAGCATTTGCACGACTCTTTCAGTAGAGCCGAATGGCTCGTTTTTGGTAACCCTTCAATCGGAGGAATATATATATATTAATATAGTAAATTGTGTAATTAAATAACAACCTTTTTTTTCAATTTTGATTTATTTTTTTATATTAGAAAATGGTATGTAAGTTCTTACGTAAGAATAAGTCTGAATGTCTTATGTAAGAATAAGTCTGAATGTCATACGTAAGAACTGATGTAAGTTCTTACCAAAGAACTGATGTAAGAACTTACGTAAGAACTTGCCTAAGAACTTAATAAGTTCTTACTTTTTCTGCGCAAATCGTTATCATTTTAAGTGGCAACAGACATTATCTGCAAATTTCGGATTGCATTAACGGGGTGCCATAGTCCTACCATTACCGACCGAGCAATTGGCACAGTTTTAAGCTTATTAAAAATGAAATACATAAAATCACAAAAAATCAAGAGAACTTTTCGCTGCAGTTTTGAACAATCTATCACCCAGTACAAGTTTGAAGTCGAAATATAAAGTGGTTTTTGCAAAAACTTTGAACAAAACAAAATTCGGTTTCTTTCAAAGTTTTTGCAAAAACCACTTGATATTTCGACTCCAAACTTGTACTGGGTGATAGATCGTTCAAAACTGCAGCGAAGTGTTCTCTTGATTTTTTGTGATTTTATGTATTTCATTTTTAATAAACTTGAAACTGTGCCAATTGCTCGGTCGGTAATAATACGACTATGGCACCCCCTTAAGCGGTTTCCAGCGCGCGATGGCACAGCTATTACATGGCTTTGATTTATTTCTGGTACTTTATATGAGTAATTCAGCGGTACTTTTCAAATTCGAGTTACTCTTTGATATCTTTAGATATACTCACTACATGAAATTCTGTGCAGGTTACAGTTCTTAAATAGGGTTAGAAGAACATCATCTTGGTACCAAAACCCAATTTAGAATCGTACAAATTACGTATGGTAAGGAGAAAGACTAAAATTAAAGGCATACTCAAGTGGTACTCCTACAAATTATTATCTTCTTTATGCGATTAAAAAAATGGCTTTTTTCAAAATCAATTGAAAAAAGTTTTTTCACAACTGTTTTAACATGTACTTTCAAGAAGTGAACTACCGATATGTGTGCCTATTAATAAAAGACTTACATAATGAGTTATTTAAGGGTTACCAGATTTATTCAAATATTGAATTTTTTTCTCTATACTGCTTTTTAAAAAATGGCTTTGCATTTTTTAGGTCTTTATAATGGAAAAACCTTTGTTTTAGCATAACAAATAATATGATTTGTTAGTCATCATTGTCCCGCTTATAGAATTTATTTTACATTACTTTGAATGTCGTTATTAAAAACAAAACTCGTTTTAAAAAACACAATTAATCGCTGGCATACAAACAAGGTCAATGAAAAATAACTTTTGTGTAGCGTGATCGATATATTTTATCCTTCACAAAAACATACACCGCATGTCGAAATAGGCAAGTAAGTAGTTTTTCACTTACTACATAAAAATCGACGACTTTTGTACAAAAAAGATTATCACGAACTACTAGATGTTCCCATAGCTTTCATATGTTTTCCGGTAAAAAAATGGCTTTGAAAAAAAATGAGTAACGCTGCCATTTTTTCACTATTTAAGGTCTAGAAAGAAAGAAAAAAGGGCATATGAAAGTGTGCTCTTAATTTTTTTTTTTTCAATTTCACTCTAGCTCAAATTTGAAAAGTTCGGCGGAATTACTGATATATCAATATAAGTTGCAGTAGTTGACAGTATCACAGAGTTGTATATATACTATGTTCGATGCACCGGTTTTAATCATATAATTTAAACGAAATATCATAATTGAATCAATTCGCAGTTGATAAATTCCAATAAATTATTTGAATCTCATTCAAACGCATTTGTCCTATAAATAGAACCGAATCGCTACTTCACTTTTCTACCTTCATTCAGAAGAGAAGAGAAATTCCAGAGAGGTAAAAATTTATACTATACTATCCAGCATCAACAGAACAATAATGATAACATAATAATAATCTTCGCATGTTAAACCAATAATTCATAAAATCTAAGAAAAACGATAATACGAGAAGGGCTGTGATGAACAGAAGTACGCCTACTGCTTCGACTACATGTTGAATACATAAATAATAATATCTAATACGAATCAACAAAGAAAATCAACCATGGGACTTGGAAATATCGCTGCTATAGGAATTTAGAATATCTGACATTTTGCACATAAATACTTTGTGAACTAAAGATCGCGATTCATCTCGGAGATGCATCGTAATGACTTTTGTCCCGATTCATAACGAACGGAAAAATACTGAAACCACCGTTATATTATATACTTACTAAAGAAAAAAAATTGCGCGCGAAACATCTTGGTGAACATTCGAGCCAACAGTACATACGTATAAGATAATTATATACACATACAACCACCATGGACTGTAAGAAAGCAAACTCGGCTACTTTGCTTACCAGAAAAATGTCATACTCCTCGTGTATGCGCGGGAGTATATCATTTTTAGAAATTTTTCGACAAACTTCTCGACCTCTCACAGCCCATGGCCAACCGCCGCCTTTTCCCGTACACCTATAATTATTTTCACGCGTAATTTTCCTAGAAGCATCTCCCGAGCGCCGCTCTACATGTGTATATATACTCGTCACTACGTAAAGTACACAATTAGCAAGTAAATAAGTGATGACGCGGCAATAATAAATAACCATTGATCTCAGTGGTAATCCAGTCTCCCCTCGCACATCAGCTCTGCCCCCGGTATACAGAAAAATACAAAACACGTACGACACAGCGAGCATTACAAAACGAGCTACCCCCCCCCCCCTCTCTCTCTCTCTCGCTCTCTCTCTCTCTCTCTCTCTCTCTTTCTCTTTACCACAGGGGGGAATGATAGAACTTGAGGTCGAGGTGACCGCCGCTGGTCGCCCCGGCGGCCGCGACCTCCTGCGAGCACGTGGGCGAGGGCGCCTTGACGCTCTCGCCAACGTCCCCCGGCACAGTGCCGTTCTCCTCTCCCAATTGAGACTTGTTGTCCACGGTGTTATTGCCACCTAGTATCGACTCCCCGTCGTTGACAGGCTCCTCTGGTGCCTCTTCCAGCGCGGCGTCCTGGAGCTCCTGCAGCGAGGGCGGCTCCGTCGTCGTGGAGTGCTTGTCCTCGTTGAGGCTGCCCGCCACCTCGCTCGCCGTCGCCGCGCTCTGCTGCATCTTCGGGATTACCTCCTCGTGGTAGAGGCTCAACGAGTCCGGACGCTGCTCGTAGCGCGCGGTCGAGGAGGCACGGGACGACGCCCGAGATCTGCAAGTTGGTAGAGGACCTGAGGATATGCCTTGCCAAGGCTTTTGGCCAGAGGTGAGAGTGGACGGTATACGCGAGACGAGTGATGTACATAGAGTAACTTACTTGAATGAGTCCTTGGTAAGGTGGGAATGTTTAAGACAAGTTTGCAAATTTCGCAGTTTTTTGCAGTTAATATAAATGCTATAAAGCTCGATGAAACTTTCTAATCAACACTTACGTTTTGTGCATGAAAATTTTGGATTAATATAATTTTCTCTCATATTTTTTGTAATTGAAAACACCTGCGATTATTGGGAATTTAAAAAAAGAAAATAGAAAACCATAGTCTCCATTTTCGTTTCTTCTGTTCTTTAGTACAAGTACAAGATACGTGATTGGATATAAATAGTTTTACAACTGGTCACTATGTTTTAGGCGACTTGACAGTCTTGACATATGCCAACATGCGACGTTTATACGATGCTTCTAGGTGTGAGAACATTGAGACATGCGAAAATTTGCTACAAAGACGTAAACATCATAAGCAAAAATAAAAAAAATGACTTGTGGAAATGAGGTAGAATTAAGTAAAATGAAAACATAAACTGATGGAGCGCAATTAAATTTAATAAACAAAATTCGTGATATTACATATATAGTACAATGATAAATAAAATTAAATAAATAAATAAATCAATACTTTGCTCGATCATGATTATAAATAGAGGAACATGTAATGTATATATAAATACTACTGACATACAATAATTGCACTAAATGTAAAGACTTCTTTGATGTGATAGGCCTAAGTACAACTTTAAATGATCAATAGTAAAAAAATTGATTATTTTTTAGTAAGTCTTTTTAGGTTTTTCACGCTGTTTGTACAATTCATAATTTACAGTATATTAAAATAAAAGTACAGATCATTTAACACTTTACTTTCTTAGTATAAAATAAGCACCGTGATGCGTACTACAGCGTCACTCTTAAGTATCTCGTACGTTTTAAGGTGTATACCTATTCGTTGACAATAAATACTACAAATTACTATAAGTTTAATTAATTTTACAATTTTCTCAGATCAAAATAATAAAGCAAAATAAATTAATACTTTAATTAAGATTTTAATTCATTAAATTTTGCATTCTACAGTAAATATAATCTTTTGTTAGTTTCTTTCGTGAAGCTCTGAAGTAATCTTAAACATTAGATTGGGTCTTTGTATCCTAACTCGCGTTTCATTATATTTTCACTAGTTTTGAGTATTATAAAAATAAGATCGTTAATAAAACCGTTACCTCCATTCGTAATAATTCATAAATAAAAATATCAATGAGTACTTATGAGACGACTTTGCTTTTCGTTAAAAAAAAATGCGATCGTTACAAAAATCACAGTTCCTGTAATCACTAAAAACTTATATAAATAATCTTGATCGGTTTTTCTGGAACTATAAAAATTCTTACGTAACGTGCAAGGTTATTTATTATATCGACTTCTCGAGAACGCGATGTTGAAGAAATATACGAGCATGTATATCGTTCGCATTGAATGTATAGATAAAATGAGCTGCACCGTTTGATACTTTGATATTGTCATTCCGTCACCGATATCGTGGATTAAACGCCGTTTAAATTCTTTTGGTACGGAAAAATGTGTTGTTATATGGAACAGAACAAAATGTACAGTACATTAGCTGGCAAAAGTAAGCTGCCCTGGTAAGATTAAAAAACAATCGTATCAATAAATCGTGGTTCACATTTTATCATCATTCCTAAAAAACAAAAATAAAAATATAAAAACAAAGAAAAATTGGTATTTGAATTCTTTAAATAACAAAATGTTATGCATTTTTACAATACAAAATAAATTTAAAAAAGAAAATGTTAAACTTCCTAATTTTAAATGAATTGTTGATTATGAACAATGTATTCATTTATATTCATTTATATAAGCTGCGCCTTCTTGAAATTTTTTATATACTTTAAAAACTATGACAAAACATCGAGAAATAAAAATAAACAATTTTTATTACAAGGTTGGCATGCCTTTAAGGAACAAAACTTCGATTCCAAATTTACGACATATATATTGCAGTACAACTCGTTACATTCATGTCACATACCTCGTGCGTTCCGGAAGCTGTTCACCAGATGTGTTGTGAATTATCTACAATAAAAAATGTTATCAATAGATATTTTTCAAATAATCGAAAATATAAATTCGTTTTGTAAAAGCAACTGGACTCTTTAAAAGGAATGCCCGATCAGTATTAGCTCTAACGAGACTCTTGATTAATAGATTGAGACTTACTACACTTTATAGTCATATCCGATAGTGAAAAGATGCTTTAAATCGAGGAGAAGAAAATGAATTTCTGACAACTCATATCGCAAGCTCTTCAAAAACTTTCAATCTAGTTACGCAATGAAATCTCGTGCGCTTTATTCTCCGAAAATCAAAGTTTTCGGGCATTGTCCCGAGACAAATTGCAGTGTGAAGTTTGCACTGCGCAGAATCACGAAAGTATTTAAAGCGTTATACATTTATATTGTGCTGACGTCACTTTAAGCTTTTTCCAGTATCCATTATCAAGGCCCTATATATTTTATGGTCAATTCTAGAATAGCAATTACGAACAAGTCCAGAGTAAACAATGGCCAAGGCTTTACAGTACACTTAGAGATTTAAGAAAAGTTTTCTTTAAAACAAAGGTTGTAGTAGATCGATTTCGAAATTTTGTTTCAAATAATTTGAAAAAATATTTTTTCTTTTTACTTAATTACATTCAATTTTATCTTTTTTTTAAATTATTTTTAAATGTATCATTAGTAAATATAATACTAATGTTAGGTTTGTCAGTAAATCTTTTTAAATTTTCAACTTAAAAGTGAGCTCAATGCATAATTAACATTTACAAAGAAATTGACTGATAAATATACAATGTTTTTTGTAAATTTATTAAAAGTATTATTTTTCTAGGATAATTAAAAATTTAAATATTACATGCTTATTATTACTTACACTAGCCATGGAACAAGGTGGACGAGATGCAGCGTACCTGCCGAAAGCGCTGCGCGATGGTGTCCCATTAATACTGGATTAAGTTAGCAATAATAATTATAATTAGAATGTTAAATTAGCAACTACGAATAAATATTATTCGAATTTTATTTTGTGTAATACGTTAATATCTATAAGCAGGAAAGGTATTTTGGTAATGTTTAGAAAATTATTAGCCCAAATTACAATTTGAATCTAATTGAATGCTGATTCTTAAAATATCTCATTGATTTGATAAAAATGATTGATTCCGTGAATTTTTAAAAAATTAAGTTTACGAAAAAGACAATTTCATCACATTTAGTGAGTATGTTAAATGTACATCACCTGTTATTTTTCGGCAAGTGAGCATCGTTATTACTGTTTGCCTGATTTTTATATTCAGTAGACGGTCTACTTGGTGAAGGTGTACTAGAATATCTGTTATTCCCTTGCCTTTCTTCAATTTCTGTAGTAAAGCATGATTTTCCGTATAGGTACATGTATTCCAATATTAAATACATTCCATCATTAAAATATTGTTCACAACTTACCATCGTCAAAGAACCCTTTAAAGACCACAAATTTGTTATTCTGTGGAATTATCGACTCGAGGTTGTAGTACTTTTTCAGAAAAGCCAAAAATTTATCCGACGGGCGATCTATTGCCAACTTGATAGGTTTCAGGTTCTCCTCCTGAAATAAATTCAGAGTAATGAACGAACATGAAAAATCTCGCCACGAAACTCGCCAAGTAGAACATGAAAAAGCATATATTTACCGCAAGCATGTGCTCGTAAAGTTGGTTACCGAGCCCCATCCGCTGCTTCGACTCGTGAATATAAAAGTCCAAAATACACCTGGGCTTTATCTGGTAATGAAGGCCAATTTCGTCGTACATAAATAAAGTCTTGGAGCCGGTCTTGAGCAGACCGACCACGCTACCAAGTCCACTGCAAATAGATAAATCGTTTTATTTACTTGACAATAGAAAAAGTACTATTTTATACCCACTACTACGCGCATCAGCAAAAAAGCTTCTACAATTAGCCCGCAAAGTAAACTATGGAAAAAAAAACAAGGCGTTGACTAGTCCGACTATCGTGGCGGTCAATTTTTCACCCCAATCGACCTGAATATCGCATCGATTTATAAACTGGGCGCCGTCAAGCCTCCCTCTACAAACGCCGCGTGATTATCATCGTTATCGAACGATTAATTACTTGTTTCCCTCGCTGTCGATCATAAGATAGATGACGTGGTCCGTATCGCGTAGCTTCAGCGCACTCGTGATGGTTCTGTTGAGGCCCTGGGCCTTGGCCGACGCCTCGCCCATGTCGTCCAGTATCCGCGTGAGCAGCCTCTGGCATTCGCTGGAATATAGCGGGCAAAGAGGTTATTGACTCCATGTTGGAAACGATGGTATATTATATTCGGTAAGCTTGCAGTGGGTAATGGTTATGAGACGAGTAACAGAAAATTCCTGATTTTTATCTAGCGGCAATCGTGCGGAGGTAGACGGTAGTCGCGTTAATCTGACGTTGCAAAATCAGTTGTTTATGCTACTTTGCAGTCAGATTGATAAGTAATGTTTTGAATTTTACAAGCTTTGTATTGTTGGATTACGATATTGAAATAAATGAATTAACGATAGAATCAAAATAACGCGAAAAGTTTGCGGGTTACGCAAGATATTGAGTTTTATCAAATCATCGCGTAGCATTTAAGTTTCACGTTTTGGCTCATAAAAAGCCATATTGGCTCACATGAATACCAAAGCATGTCAAAATAATAATTGCGCTAAGTGCCGATTAAATAATAATTAAATAGTCAAACGTTCGACTTTTAAACGGAGGTATTTTTCAAGCCGCGTTTTTCAAACTAATAATCACGCAGGTTTTTTTTTAAATTATATCTCGAGTAATATTGTTTAAAAAGCACGAATCATCAATAACAATCCATCTTTTCAATGTCACTTCCAGTGTTGGATAAGTTAAGTGAAACAGTATAATTCGCGGGAGACACGCGCGCCTGAGTGTTCTCGATATAGTATCTACTGGCGCTGTTATGTACCGTACTAACGCGAGCTTATATTCGGCTTCATTGAATCTTTCTCGCCGTTTGGAGAAATAAATTTATTTAATTGACCATTACTTTTCTGCCATTACCTTACTTGGTTGTTCTATAAGTCTTTTCTAATTGCTAAGTTCTGCAAAATTTTTTTTAATGAAGCGTCGGTATTTAGAAAATTTATCGAAAACCAATTTCAATTGATAAAAAATGTCAATAACATTATCTTGTAATATATAAATAAATTATTTTATATATATATCACTTATTTAATATTTATTTGGTTATTGATTTTATGTGCATATCACCACTATTTGAAATATATTTAAAACATTTTTACCATTTATTATAATTAAAGAAGAAATTTTTTTTTAATACTTTTTGTATGGGTTTCTATAAATTTTACTCATGGTTTTAGTTTAATATTATAAAATACTTTTCAATGTCTGTTCTTACAGTTAAATAATAAAATGTTTATGACTCTAATTACTGTTCAAAATTTTACCACTACTCACATAGAAAGTATGAGTAACAGTCTAGCTCTTACAGTTACATTTAACTGTAACTTTTAATTCAAACTTTCACCGCAAACATATCAAGTGTTAAATTAATTAGCTTAATCTATGATAACAAGGGGACTCAATTACTGTCTCGTGTATACTTCCTAATAAAGAGACCTTACAGTGACAACAAGAGCATACTACTCACTTATATTCCCTTCGGTCCCCTCTGAAGCCTTCCGGTATCAGGGTATGCGTAATTTCGTTAATCCTCTTTGGTAGGAGGTTATTCACATTAAATCGGAAATCCATTTTTATTTTTTTTTTGTTTTATAAGAATCTGTCAAGAATCTTTAGTCTTCTCTGTTACAATTCTTCGTTACTGCAACAGCAAAATATATCCACATTAACTCTCAATCAACCTACTTCCATAATCAAAAACATTGAAACCACTCTCAAAACAATCAAGCACCCCCGGCAATTAGCACTCAAGACATCTCTACACCTATCTCTGCGGCGAATAAAAGAAAAATCGTATAATAACCTTATTTTCGAAATCATGCGGAACATTGGGTGAATAAACAAGCATCGAATTTGGAGCTAGGTGTGGATTGAAAGTTTGAAAGGGAGAGATCGCCGCGACGCGCGCGCGCACACGCACACAACACACATTACGGGAGCTTCAATCACAAGCAGCCGCATCGATGTAGAAGCTCCCTGAATGATCGTACCATCGTACACCGTATAGTATAGTTATCGGCAAACAAGCATGCATCTCGCGCGGCGCTTATCACTTGCTTAACCTCAATCCGCTCCGCGCCGTCACGCCCTAATAAGAATATATACACGGCCAGGTATTTTCCAAGCACGTGCGACGCTCTACATCACAAGACTCATGCACAACCGCACACACGTATACACACATCAGACACTGCAGTGTCCGAAGACCGAGAAATTTACTCTCTCAGAGAGCGACTCTATATGCGTCTTTCATCTCTCTTTCTCTTCTTATTCTCTCCCTCTGGAACGCGGCGCACGCGTACTAACCGAACTGTCAATCTCTCGCGCGTAACCCAGATGAGCATTGACTCAGGCCGAAGCCGAGAGAGAACCGCAAGCCCCTCCCAAGTAAAAAAAGTTCCGTTCGATCGCTAGCTCGAGTTTGAGAACAAAGCTGTAGGAAGTAAGGTATAAGCAGGAACAATGCCCGCCCGCACGCGATCGAGGCACTTTATATCGGCGATGATAGACCGCGTCCGCGTCCATCATCGCAAAGATGCACGAACTGAGTATTTCCGTGTTCCGTGTGTATGTACCTTTTTCCAACCGCAGGAGATATGTAGGTATGCGCGTGGTTGATTATCTTACATCTATGTCTACATCTATGTCTATCTTACATACATCTTGCGTCTACGCCGGAAAAATTCACATACTAGGTAGGCGTAGGGGACACGTTACTTATTTGTGTCAAGCTGGCAACTTTTACTACTCGCAGGTCACAGCAGCTCGTAGCGGGTACAAGTGGTATAGCTGACTACACATTTTCACAGCGCCGGCGTAGCTATATGTATATAGCTAGCGATTACGCATACACATCTCCCTCTCTCTCTCTCTCTCTCTCTCTCCCCCCCTCTCTCTTCGCCTAAATTGCGTGCGTTAAGTGAGCGAGCGACAGCAACGGTTCTCTATCGCTCAAAACTACAAAATCACAGTACCTCACTTCGGTCTAACTTTATCGCACAATTTTCACAATGTAAGTATAAGACGTTATTTGCAATTTACCGAAAATCCAGCCGAGGAGCTTACTCTCCGTATCACTGAAAACGCACGCGCAGCAGCTTTACGGCATGCTGTCTGCTGGCCGACTCGAGCCTGACCAGACTCATGTCTCTCTGGGACTATGGGAGTAGTCAGCAGCGGCGCTCTCTACAGCACGGGCAGTGTTGCCGGATCGCTTGCGGAGAGGGGCAAGAGGTGAGCGAAAAACCGCAGTGTAGTGTTAGTAGGCACGCGCCCGCGGGTTTTACTATGTACGTAGTTAGGGAAGGGCCACATATGTGAATACGCTTGCGTACGAATCCGCATAGCGCAGTGGAGTCACTACACTGAGAGAAATGTTGTAGTAAAATTTATTATAAACATAAGAAAAATTACTATATTTTGTAGGAACGGAGGGACAAATCGAAATTATGACAATTTTTGCTATGCAACATAGTAATTTTTATGAATGACCTTAAATTTCAAAAAATTAAATTTTTTCTCGTTCTTCCTGTTTTCAGAACTATTTTCAGACTCTAATCATACAATATTTAATGTGAAAATAAATTAAAATGAGAAATAAAAATATTTTTTTTACGAGCGTTGGGATCGAACCTGCAACCTTCACCGCGGCAATCGGACGCGCTAACCACTTACCCAAATAGGATTCTTGAGTGTAAAATTTTGGAACTTGTACATGCCAAACCATCGATTTCAAGACAATTTCAGATAATATTAAATAATGACAATAAATAACTTTGATAACACAAAGAAACTTATCATTAATGTGCATAATATAAAAATAAAATAATTGAAGTAAGGTTTTGAATGTTTTGTAAACTTAAAAGCAAGACAAAGTGAAATTCCCGTAGAAACATAACCTCAATCAGACACGTGGGCGCCTTGATCTGCGCAGAAAGTACTAATGTTGTAGCAATTTTTACTATGTTGGATAGCAAACTTTCTTATGGCCTGTAGCAATTTTTGAATGTGGTACTTTTTACTATGTTTATAGTAATTTTTAATACGCTACAAAATAAAATTTATTCACTACAAAATAAAATTTAAACGCTACAAAATAAAATTTATATTCTATTCTAATAAAAATTAAAAGCATATATTTTAAATTTTATTATATCACAGTTTTTGCTATGTGTATAGCAATTTTTCTTTTATTTCGTAATACTTTCTAATCAACAACTGTCATAAAAATTACAAGAAATTTTGTAATTATTCATACAATTATAATAAAAATGCAGCATAAAGTGTATTTGTCTCACCCTTCCTATACTTTATAGTAATTTTTATTACAGTTATAATAAAATTTACTACAACATTTTTCTCAGTGTAGGAAAACTTTGTAATGCCAACTTTGCAGGAAAGTCACTATGGTTTCGTGAGGAACTTCTAATATTGTTCAGAGGGTTCACGAAGTCATAATGACTTTCCTGTACAGTTGGCACTAGCGAGTTTCGCTTAGGCCGTCTAGTGATTCCGCTGCGTCGTACGCATTCATGCGCAAACGTATTCACATATGTGGCCAAAGCCTAATGCCCTAATCACATAACCGCGTACGATCGCATACGTCTGCGTACAACCGCGTCCGACGTTAAGGAAGAATTTAGTGATTTTCGCTGTTGCCAACAGCGGCAATGTCAGTGCAATAACTAGTACTTTCGAGGAACAGACCTACGTATACGAAAGTCGGCTACTACACCAACGACAACAGACATAAACAAGCAAGCGTTACTCCGATCTACTGCACTTCGTGTGAGTAGGTCTGTTCCTCGAAAGTACTAGTTATTGCACTGACATTGCCGCTTTTGGCAACAGCGAAAATCACTAGATTCTTCCTTAACCCATTAAGTCCTGAATGGACGAATTTTCACTAAAGTTTTCAACGCTTATATTTTATGTGAAAATGAATTGTAAAAAGTATATGAATAAGCGTATTCGATGTAAAATTTGATGAACTTTTAGAATCTTTCGTTAGATTTTTCAAAAAATTAAACTGTCGAACACTGTACATGATTTTTTCCAAAAAAACATGGTTTTAAAAAAAAAAAAAAAAATTTTTCATTTCGATTTTTCAAATGGAATGCATTTAAGATTTAATGATCAAAATGCAGAAAACGTGGCCTCGAGACCTAAACTTGAAAATCTAACGATTTAGGTTTTGAAAAAAAATTTTAAAACACAAAATGGCGGCTGAAACGCAGAAAAATCATAAAAATCTTCTGAAATTATTTACTCGAAAAAGATGGACTTTAGAGAAAAACTTTACTGAAGAAAAAGTTCTTAGAATTGATTAAAGAACACGCTGGAATTTTTTCAGAAACATAAGAAGCGTTTTTAAATTTTTCAAAATTTGAAAATTTTGAAAAATTCTGAAATTTGCCAAAAGATTCTGGAAAAATTCCAGCATGTTCTCTGATCAATTCTAAGAACTTTTTCTTCAGTAAAGTTTTTCTCTAAAGTCCATCTTTTTCGAATAAATAATTCCAGAAGATTTTTATGATTTTTCTGCGTCTCAGCCGCCATTTTATGTTTTAAAATTTTTTTTCAAAACCTAAATCGTTAGATTTTCAAGTTTAGGTCTCGAGGCCACGTTTTCTGCATTTTGATCATTAAATCTTAAATGCATTCCATTTGAAAAATCGAAATGAATAATTTTTTTTTTTTTAAAACCATGTTTTTTTGGAAAAAATCATGTACAGTGTTCGACAGTTTAATTTTTTGAAAAATCTAACAAACGATTCTGAAAGTTCATCAAATTTTACATCGAATGCGCTTATCCATATACTTTTTACAATTCATTTTCACATAAAATATAAGCGTTGAAAACTTTAGTGAAAATTTGTCCATTCAGGACTTAATGGGTTAACGTCGGACGCGGTTGTACGTAGACGTACGCGATCGTACGCGGTTATGTGATTAGGGCATTTGCTTGCGCTGGTCCATAGTTCCGTTTCTATATTCCATTGTTAATGGTACAATTCTATTGATCTATGTCGTACATCTATCATTTTCATGGTCATGATCATGATTGAAGCCAAAATAAAAGAATTAGAAAAATGTATAATTTCATTAAAGTTATTGAAATTGTTAATAAAATTAAAAAAAAAAGAAACAACAATCTTGCAGAAGGTGGTGGGTTCGACCACATTTAGCAATACCTCAAAAAAATATTCATAGTGCTTATAGCACTTTATTTAAATATTTTGCATTAAAGGATCATGAAGAGTTTTATAGATTTATTAACATGAGTTTTAATCAATTTCATCATTTATTTGAACTGGTTAAAGGACATCCCATTATCACCTAATTTCATCTTATTCATCAATAGCTGCATTTTCAAATGTTCTAATCAATTTTATAATTCATAGTATATCATATCAATTGGGTCTTGTGTTTTCTTTCTCGGCTTAAAATACTATGTTCTTGAACTGTCCGTCATCTAAACTATCCCTTCATTTATTTAACTTTTCATTTTGGAGCATATGCACATCGTCCGTGATTTATAAATATCATAGACATGCAACTGCTCATTTTTTTGTAAGAATATACGAATGGAACGGAACGGCAGAGCTGAGGGCCTGGGGTCTGATTCTCTAAGCGTCTCGGGAGCGAGACAGCACGAGATGGAGCAACTCCGACATACACTATGTGTCGGCCCTAGGCTATGTCGGTCTACCAATGCGAATGCACGAACCAATGTTTTTAGTTCCGACGTTCCCAGCAAAATTGAAACCCATTTCGCGCGTAATAGTTCGATTGAGGGTTCTAAACATATGTAATTAATCATTTTATAATTAATAATTAAAATTTGAATTTCTAATTAAAACCTCATAGTTTGAATAAGAAATCGAAAATTTAATTTTTAATTAGTGTCATCTACACAACACAGGCACAATCGCACAAATAATGTTATTTTGATTTAGTTATATTTACATTTTGTATTTTTTTTTCTTTATTTTTTTATTTTAAGTGTTATTGTAAACACGAATTAAAATAATATACCTACTTTTTTAATCGCACCCTTTGATGTATTTTTATTTCCAAGCCAAGATACAGGTTGGTTCTTTAATAAGAGCTTTTATAATTGATGACCAAATATTTACAAAAAAATATTGTCGAAGTACTTCTGATGAAGTAATAACAATTAAAAAATTCAATAAGAGAAGTTTTAGAAAATTGTCCTTTCGAATATAAATGACAAATAAATAATACTGATAAAAAACAACGTATACTGATATAACAACGCACATGAAAATATAACTGTTTGAATCAAGAACTTAAACATTAATGGTACTTTAAACAAAAATCCTTTTTTAACCGTTACTCAATCCTTCATTTAACCTTTTACTTAGAAGTGCCGCATAAAAAAAAAATGATGAAAAATGATGAAAAAATAGAAGATTATGAAACCGTTTTAATCAAATAAATATGTTCTTATTTGGAGTTGCATAGGGCTTGAATAAATGCAATTACATTCCATTAAATTGCAAATAACATCTGGTTTATCCCATGTAGAACATTCTTCTTTTACTTTTACTCAAGCGTCTTATAAAACAAGCAATTATGTAAGAATCTCCAATTTTGTTCTATTAAAAAAAAAAAAATAATGATTGTTTAAATCGAAAATTCAATTTTTAATTAAACGAGCGGAAGGCACTATCTAAGAAAATTGTGGCCTCAAAAATCAGTGGGTGTAAGAAATGTACTAGAATAAAAATTATGGGTGCTACAGACTAGTAAAAAACTAAATTATTCATGTTTTGTATTTTTATTGAAAGAAGAACATAAATCTTTTCCTAGGGCGGACAAAGAAATTTATTTTCAAAATTTCTCTGAAATTTTCATAGCCTTTTTATGTTATGATTAAATTCTGAAGTTTTTTATAGTTCACTTTTTCACAATCAAAGAACTTTTATATCATAAAATTAGAAGTAAAAATTGAAAATTAATTAAATTACGCAAAATCCAAACGCGCATGAGGATGCTTCCCATGGCGTTCGGAAAAATTAGACGGAACCATTTAAGCCTGTGAGGAATAAACCTCTCTCTCGCACTCACGGGCTCAAATGGTACCGTTCAATGTTTCGGAATGCCATAGTGCACCCTGAATCTAACGTGGGTTAGATTCATTCAAGTAACTGAACTATATATCAGTTCACACAACTTTGTAATTCGTATCATCGCTCACGTAACTCGCTTACATAGCAGATGTTGCAGATAAAGATACTTATATTCTAATGCACGCATATAAAAAATCGTTAAAAAAATAAAAAGGATAATACAATGCAATTACAATCTTTTAAAACTATAAGATATGTCATCCCATAGTAAGGGATCAACTTCTACACGCTCACGGCACAATGGGCAAGATTTCTTTTGTATTAACCAAGCCGTTATGGCACAATTTCAGTCGACGTAGCAGTAAGTTGTCATTCGGTGCATGTCACGTACGAGTACCCTGAATCTAAAGTGGGTTAGATTCATTCAAGTAACTGAACTATATATCAGCTCACGTAACTCACTTACATAGTTACATAACTCACAACTTCGTAATGCAGTAATGGACGGCATCCTCGCTCAATCCCCAAGCAAGTATTTAAAATTGCAGATCGTACAGATAAAGATACTTATATTCTAACGCACGCATATAAACAATCGTTATAAAAATAAAAAGGGTAATACAATGAAATTACAATCTTTTAAAACTATAAGATATGTCGTCCCATAGTAAGGGATCACTTTCAACACTCACACGGCACAATGGGCAAGATTTCTTTTTTATTAACCAAGCCGTTATGCAGGTTTCGCAAAATACGTGCATGCAACGTAGAAGTTGCACTGGTGTATCAATGCCATCTTGGCATATTATACATTCTGTCGCAGCTTCAATCTAAAAAAAATCAATTGTAAAAAATTACAATTTTTCACAAAAGGAAGAATCTGTGTAAAAATACCATTAAAGATGTTAATCATCTTCATCATAGCATGAAGACATTTCATCTAAAAACTCGATATTTGAAAAATCGTCGTTAGCAAAGAAAATATCTTCTACGGTTCCACTTGCCATTTCATCTTCAGCTTCCTCCTCCTTTTCTGGTTCTGGTTCATCCTCCTCCTTTTCTGGTTCTGGTTCATCCTTAACCTCTTCATTGTTTACGAAGGATCCTTTGAAGACTTTGATGAATTCTTCACTAATAATCCGGGGTAAATGTTCTAGCAAAGCTTCATTTTGAATTTGGAAACAATTTCCAATTACTTCATTTTGATTTTGAAAACAAGCCACAAATTGGTTTGTTAAACTTATTACAAGTTCGGCTCCCTTTTCCTCGAATGCTTTTATGAAATCACTAGATTTTTGGCCTGAAAAAGATAGACATTGGAAATATTAAAAAAAAAAAAGTTGAAAAATTATATTAAAGATTGTTTTAATTTTTGTACGTTACTTAATATTTGTAACAAATTAAAATTATTGCTTACCAATTGCTGCCGGTCCTGATTTTGGCATTGCTGCTACTGCAGGTGTTCCTCCAGACATTGGCGAAGACATTGCAGGCCTTGTAGTTAAAGATTTTTTCGATGAACTTTTTCCTACATGAGGACTATAAATACCAGAGCTTGTGGAAGCTTCATCTGTTAAATCTACAAAGACTTTCTTCCGTGCTGGTTGTTTAGACTGAGAGCTGTCTGGAGGTTTCTTATTCTCAACAATATCTAAGACTCGCATATGGTTCTTCGACATTGGTGTATTTCTAAATCCATCCAACATAAAGTTTAAGCTTTGCCGAGCAGTAGCAATTAAGTCTACCCATGTCTGAAGAAGAGGTACATATAGGTACAGTAACTTGAGTAACTTAAATTAAATATAATGTTCACGAATCAGGCGGTTTCGCTCAGTTATTCCTGCCAGATAATCTCCACCTCTTATTTGATTGCCATCATATGGATCATTTAATTCATCATCAATGTCATTAAAAATCCTGAAAATAAAATTAAAATGTAAATAGTTGTAACAAAACAAAACTTATTTTGTATTTTTTAACATACCCATGTTTTCTTCCGAAATTGTGTAAAATAGCAGCACTATTGATAAATTGAGCTACTTTTTCTGGAGAGTAACTCAATGCCCTGGATCTGTTAATTACTCTCCAGACAGTCGTAAGCATTCCAATTGTCTGTTCTACCTTGCAACGAGTTGTTAAAAATTCTGTTGTGTAATGGAAAGCTGGAGATCCTTCAGGCGCATCTAGTATTGGTGTTAACAATATTGGAGAAGGGGTATAACCACTATCACCTACACAAAAAGAACATTGAATAATTAGTAGTAAAATTGTGATGTATTTTAAAGATTCTAAAATAGTATATATAACACTGACGTCTCACCTAATATATAATACCGATGCACAATATTTTCATTTTCTCTAAGGTGTTCCATGAACTCCTTTGCCTCAGAAAATTGCCAGAGAAAACGATCGTTGTTGCTTCCAGGGCAGATACGGATATTCAATATGTTGTAGTTAGAATCAGTAATCTAGAATACAATAGTTTTATCAAATGATTTTAATGATTAATGAATACATAATAGACATATAATATCAATTTGTGAGAACCAATAACTTTGATAAAAAATACTCACTATTTGTACATTCATTGAGGACCCATGACGATAGTTGAAAAAAGCCTCTTCATTTTCTGTTGGCCTTTTAAATTTAACAATAAAGCCATCCACAATACCAATTATGCCAGGTATTCGAATGGTTCTTTGAAAACTACAAAAATATACAGTCGAATTAAAAAATGTTACAATTGATATGATTTTTTATTGATAATAAATTTAATACCCATTTTGAATAAGTTCCCTTTCGTCTTCCGTTGTAGGAAATCGAACAAACTTATCTGCCAATCTGTTAATGGCATTAGTGACTCGATCAATACATCTACTGGCAGTAGCTTGGCTTACAGGATGCTGAAAATCCTGGCTAAAACCTTTCTGAAGAGATCCTTCAGCCAAAAATCTTAAAGTGATAAGTACTTGAATATGAATTGAAATCATAGAATTTCTTTCTGGGATGATTTCATTTTCGAGTAAATGAATAAGCCTCAATGTTACTTCAGGAGTCATTCTACAAATGATTTTGTTAAAATTATTATTTGTTAATGAATGTATTAATAAGCAAACATTATAGAAATGTGTTATGGATAGTATCGTACAGTTCTAAAGTTTATTCTATTAAAGATGTACACGGGCACACCATCATCATCACTTACATGTACACAAAAGTCGTTACACACAAACAAGCGGAGTTTGTTAATAAAATTATTATTGAAATCATTATTAGAAAAAAATAAATTAATAAATAAATAAAAATCTAACTTTCCATTATGGATGAGATAATCAACTGTGGACCAAATATATTATTAATGGTGGAAATTTTGATTTCACGCCTAGTTTGTAAGTTAATTAAGTTTTTCTAGTTTAAGTATACCGGACCTATGTACAGGTAGCTATATCTACCTCTATAGGGTATTTGCTAGGCTTCAGACATGTAACTATGTCCTGAAATAAGCACCAACATGTACTACATTATGTAATACTCTGGTTAATAAATAAATAAATATTATAGAACTGTTACCTATAATACTTTTTGAAGAATCTACTTGGCAAAGTAAAAGGATTTGAGACATCTCTTAACTGTTGTCTTTCAACTCGAATCATACGAAATCTTTCATTTGCTTCCATACGCTGTTCTTCTTCCTCATTGAAAATATCGAGTAGATATTCAAAGATTACTTGAGCAGCCATTATTAAAAAAAATGCAGATAGAAACATACACAATTTAACAACTTTTTAATACAATTTTAATACAACTTGAACACAAATTTTTAACACTGATTTTTTACTTATTGCAGAGTTCACCAAAAAACATTGTTAATAATATGATGTTAGTCAAATATTGAACATTAATGTTTTGACATTTGACATTTTGGAGTGATTGAGATATAACCTTAAGGGGAGTATACAATACACGTATCTAATAACGACTTGAACACTTAGTTATTTGTCATATCGACTTAGGCGTGTTTCAAATATAAGTCTATGACGAATTTTAAGTCGTAACATAAAATTGAATTCAAGTCGATGTGATAAGAGTCGTAAGTCGAGATAAACCCCATAATCAACTCGTGTAGTCGTGTGTCACTAAAGACAACTACTAAAAACATCAAAAACATCGGGATTTGCGCATGCGCATTACACAATTTCAGCCGACATAGCAGTATGTCGCCGTTCGGTGCATGTCACGTACGAGACGCTTAGAGAATCAGACCCCTGGCCACATATGTGAATAAGCTTGCGTACGAATCCGCATAGCGCAGTGGAGTCACTAGGAAAACTTTGTAATACCAACTTTTCAGGAAAGTCACTATGGTTTCGTGAGGAACTTCTATTGTTGAGAGGGTTCACGAAGTCATACTGACTTTCCTGTACAGTTGGCACTAGCGAGTTTCGCTTAGGCCGTCTAGTGATTCCGCTGAGCCGTACGCATTCATGCGCAAGTGTATTCACATATGTGGCCAGAGCCTAAGCTTCAGCACAGCGGCAGCACGGCGCAGCACGGCGCGGCGCAGCGCAGCGCGGCGCTTATGTACATTCACCCTTATCAACGACAGCCTCTTACAGGCTCATAGCTCACTTATTGTAACAGTGAATCCACATTGCATGCCGTATGTCGTATGCCGTATGCCGTATGTCGTCAGAAAAATAGTTGTTGTCCGAAATCTATAATATTTATAACTCTATGGTTACAATTCCTATAGGACCTTCACACAGCTCTGAGGAACAGATATAAAGTACAAGAATAACATGGGTTATATATCTATATATACGAAAAACAGCAAGGAACAAGACTCTTGTTCCTTGTGTATCTCGCCGTTCCTCGTATATATAGATATACTAACCCATGTTATTCTTGTACTTTATATCTGTTCCTCAGAGCTGTGTGAAAGCCCATAGGATTTATAACCATAGAGTTACAAATCCTATAGATTTCAGATAACAACTTTTTTTCTGACGGCATACGGCATAGGGCCTTTGCACGCTAAAAGCATAACGCGAAGGAATAAGGAATAAGAGGGCATAAGGTGGACATAAGGTACTTATGCTCCGCTTATTCCTCTTATGCCCGTGTTGTGTACGCAACGAAACGTGCATAACCTCTTGAATGTTTTGGAGTAAAGTTTTCGAAATGAAATAGCTTACTGTAATTATTAATTGACTCTAATTGGTTACAATGTAAAAAGTTGACAAAATAATAAAACTTGAGGGGCTTTTGTATTTTATCATTTCAACGTGCAGAAGTGAGAAAAGTTTTCTTCTTAATCATTTAGTGATTATTTTTATAATAATTTATAGTGTAGAAATTTTTGAACAATGGATGAAGAGGTAAATGTTTACTTGCAATTTATTATTAAAAAACTTACTCCAAAACAAGCAATTTAGGGGTTATGCACGATCCGTTGCGTACACAACACGGGCATAAGAGGAATAAGCGGAGCATAAGTACCTTATGTCCACCTTATGCCCTCTTATTCCTTATTCCTTTGCGTTATGCTTTTAGCGTGCAAAGGCCCATACGGCATGCAATGTGGATTCACTGTAACAGAGCTGATTTTAACCTATGTAAAGTCCGCAAGCAATGTAAACATGCACAGCTGTCATTTCATATAAACACTGTGATATCAGCATCAGCACCTTTTCTATACAAAGTGTTGTTCTTAATTTTCGTTGTTTCCAACGGATTTTGGAGTAAACATTTAGAGCATTATAATACGTAAAAGTATTTTAAATCAGTTTTTAAAAGTGTTTGGATAATACGTGTGACAGTTGAATTAATGTTTTAGAGATAGCTTTTAGTACTTATGGGTCTGAAGTTTGCAACGTTGTAGTGCAACGAAATAAAAAAATATTTGATATTACTTCAAGTTTATAATAATTAATATTAGTTTTGTGTATAGATTTATTGTTTTATAGTATCAAATATCTTTATAACAAAGATTTATATAAAATTTCCATTGCATAACAACTTTAATTAATCGTAAAAAAATGATTTCGTTGCACTCCAACGATGCAAACTTCAGACCCATTAGTACTTGAACTTTTATTGGAAACTTTATACTTAAAATAACAGGGATTTATACTAAAGAAAAATTAAGTCTATATTGACTATTACAAAAAACATTTAGTGTACAGATTTAAATCAACTTTTAAAGGAAGCGAAAGATATGCTATTGTGCAGAAAAATGTTATGGAACCTTCGCTTCTGCCAGAAAGCTATACCATTATCAGCCTGTTTGAGAATTCCATAAGTTTAAATGAGTAACACGCTGTGGGTAATGAAATAAGTTGAATCGAACACAATTTATATATAAACTTCATGTTATATTTTTCACAGTCATATTTGGCCTTAATAATTACATTAAATTACACTGGGTATAACAAGAATATAAAAATAAACTATTTTGATGACTAGAGTAGAGTACAATATTGAATAACGGTAATTGAACTATAAATGATTTCTAAATTCACTATATTTTCTTAAATGAAGTCTAAGCGACGAACTGGTTGGTTGAGATTATTCAGGAATAAAAAGGCGAGTTTATCGTAGCACTGTTTGTTGAGTTTTGTTCACTGGTTTCATTACACTTTGACATGAATGCTAAATCATGTCCACTTAGTGAGTGTAATTCAGTAAAGCAATTACTGTATTATAGTATGAATTCCATATGAGGGATTACTAACCTGTTGAATTTTCTACGATGATTTCAATGAGATGAGTGTGTCCGATCCTTGTGAGTGAGTCTGTCCAATGAAGTTCTTCTTTCTCGGTTCAGCACGATGAACTAGTATAACCAGCAAACAAATGTTATTGATTTGTTACTTTGAGTTTTGCCAACGACGTAATGGCGTTCAAAATGGCCAACAAGTGGTCGCTATCTGACCTCGTGTGGAGTGAGAGATGTTACCTGGCAGGAGCAGCGATTATATTAATCGGAGATGCCTTTTGATGTGTGATGGTTGAGCGAGAATGTAGAAGCGATGAGAGTCCCAAGTGAGTGATCCAGTGAATTTGCGTTGAGAGTTTTCCGATGAACGATAGCAGGTGCACAGCGGAGAGATGTTTCTCGTGGCAAGGCTGGTTTCAGAAAGAGCGAGTCCTTGATCCACTTCCGTCTTCTTCCTTGAATTTGTCTCACTACACCCTAATCAAATTAATATCTCTCATATTTGCATATGAGAGTGTGAGAAAGATAGCAATCTCGCGACTACACTGCACGAATCAGTTATAGCGTCTCAGCTGTTCCGCCGAGACGCCGCGAGGTGCTGCCGCGCCGTGGCTGCGCCGTGAGTCGAGCCGAGCTGAGTGGAACCGCGGGAATTCAAATTGCTGAATTCCCAAACACAGCCATTGACTGAATTTCACTATGATATAATTGACATTTTATTTTCTGAAGTAAAAACAGTTATGCACTGCAATTATAAATATGTATCAGTCGTATTCTCTTTATTAAGTAATAACATTATATGTGAAAAAGAATAATGAAGGACAAGTAAAGAAGTTCACCTTATCAGACATTAAAACAAGATCAATATAGGAATGTTGCTGCTATAAATATTTTTTTCAAGCATTTGGCTATGGCGATACTGGCTTCATTACATGCATGAAGGATTTTGGATTCCTCAACACATTCTTTATTTACCTCAGTATATGTATAAGAATCTAATATATGTGATAAAGATTGTTAAAAACATATGGATTTAAAAGCATCAAAGGATCTACATATTAAACCACTTAACAAACTTGACTGACTAATGTGGATATGACTATTACGCGTGCTCAGCTTACAAGTCTGATAGATCGTATACTGAGGTACCAGAATATTTGTTCTAAATGTAAAATATTTTGAGCGAAAAACAATATTTTTTTGTATTTCAGGGCAGAGATGGAGTTAAGAAATAAAGAAGAAGAAATAAAGAAGTATTTTAGTAATTTTATCTTTAAAGCTATTTTCTACATAATGTAAAATTTTGAGCTCTGCCGTCAACTCCAGATTCAGGAACTGCATATATTTTAATGGGAGAGGTCCTAAAATTCTGGTATTTTATATGTCTATTGACTGAAGAGTTGTATGTATCCAATTTATTTGATTAAATAATTTTTTACGGTCAAAGATTGCTAAAAAATCTGAATTTCACTTAAATTTAAGATTTTTTAGCAATTTTTGACCGTAAAAAATTATTTAATCAAATAAATTGGATACGTACAACTCTTCAATCAATAGTCATATAAAATACCAAAATTTTAGGATCTCTCCCATTAAAATATATGCAGTTCCTGAATCTGGAGTCGACGGCAGAGCAAACATTTTGAAATAGCCATATATTTGGTTAAAATCGATCAAAATTTTTTTTTTGGGTCTCATTTTATCATAAATTGAATATATTTTTAGGATATTACTTCTAAATATTTCTAATTATGAAAATTAATTTTTTTCAGGTCATTTTATGAAGAAAATTGTAAAGGTGACTGATCCCCTTAATTACTTTTCGGATGAACATTTACAAAATTTTGGAGTTTCATCATCATCATGCTCCAAATTTTAATATCCAAACCAAAATGGAGCTATGTCCATGAATTATGTTCTATATAGGTTGATTTTATGCGCCTAGAATAACACCATGAACATAGAAGGGCTTCTCTGTTTCTGGGGCGGAACGGACCGCTCAGTGCGGTGCAGCGCAGGGCAGCGCATGGGGGCACAGTGCATTTGTGGATTCTCCCTTATGAACTGCGTTCGCATAAACAAGTAGCGCAGTATTTAGGGTCATTCTACAATAACCGTCGGGAATATAAGAAATTAATAACCGTATTCCCATAAACAATAATTAAGCTTATAAATCGAATCAATTATTAGTGTTAGCCCGATTAAGATAACGACAAGCGATAATGAATTTATTACTTAATTACCTTTAACAATTAGTAATTGCGCCCGTGTAATTCAACTATCAATAACAAGGTCAACGCGTTAACGAACAAATTGAGATTAGAAATAAACACTAAATAAATGGTAGTAATTTGCGATTAAATTAATAACTATTTCGATAATAAATAATAATTACGTCATCAATGCTCGAGACGAACCGTAATAATAATAACTAGGGAAAAGCTCGCTCAGGTAGGGAAAGCTCTATTTATAGGAGGACAGCCAGCACGACGACAATCAACGATCAATTAGTTCCCGAAATCCATTAGCCAGCGCGACAATCAACGGTCAACCAGTTCCTGAAATCCATTAGCCAACGGCCGGCAGAGCACAAACAAATCTGAGAAGTGCTTACCCGACGAGAAGGAATGCAAGGGCGAAAACAAGTCCGAGAACTGTTTACAGCAAGATGTCAAAACAAGTCCAGGAACTACTACGTCACGGAGCGTAACGGCTGGCAGGGGAGCAGCCAATCAGAGATCAGTACCCCCTCCGCCATCAACCGTCATTCTTGGCTCGGCGCTCTCGACCCTATTTTCAGGTCTGAGGCCCCTCCACCGCTGCTCTCTCTCCTTCAGAGTGGGCTCTCCGAGGCAGCTTGGCGTCCTACAGCCTCTACACCATACTGTCCCCACTACCAACCTGGGGCTACTACGTCACAGAGCGCAACGGTCTACAGAGGAGAACCAATCAGGAGGCAGCCACAAGCGCCGCAAGTCGAGAGGGGATTTTCGGATAGGATCTGAGCATCCACAGGTATTCCCCCACCACGAAGCTCGCCCGTGATTGAGAGGAGAGAGGGAAGCACTCGGCCCTTCTAGGCACCTATAGGCCTCGGAACCGACTTCAAGAGGATTCAGGTTTTCGCCACCAGAGGAACTGGCTCCTCCCATACACTCTCGTCAACGGTTCGGGGTCCGCGTCAAGGATATAAAAGGGGAGCCCTGAGCCGCCAGAGTCAGTCGCTGCTGAGCACATGAGACGCTTTGTAGCTGAGACCTGGGTCATCGCTGACTAATCTGGTCCTTGTCACCGTGTACGTTACCCACATAGCATGAAAGGTTCCGGAAGAAAGTTCCAAGGAAGCTTACAGAGGAAGGTTAATGGAACCTTCCAAGAAGCTAACTGAAACTTTCAGGAAGGTTACATTGGAAGATTTCTAAGTAAGCTTCCAGAAAGATTCCAGGAAGGAAACAGAAAAAGTTTCAAATACTTAACTATGAAATATTACATGGAAGCTCTACGGAAACTTCGAAAAAGCTTGCATAGAAGATTATCGAAAATGAGTACTGGAAGCTTTCGCGGAAGGCTCTTGGAAGCTAACATAAAGCTTCTAGGAAGAACAAAAGTTAAATTACATATACAGATTACGGGAAGCTTTCTAAATACATTCCAGGAAGCTTCCTCTGGAAGTTCCAATTAAACCTTGAGAAAAGCTTTCATAGAAGATTCTAGGAACTATTCAAGCAAGATTCCTGACATATAAATAAAGCCCCTGGCCTAAAGTTATAACGGAAGCTTCCGGCTAGATTCTGGAGTAACCTTTTTAGGGAGCTTTCAGAACGCATCAGGAAAGTCTAACAGAAAGGTTCCAAAAGTGCTACGGTGAAATGTTACTCAATACTTACGAGTAAGCTTCCACGAAGCTTACATAAACGATTACTGAAATG
Organism: Torymus aiolomorphi; assembly: GCA_036365515.1. NCBI lineage: Eukaryota > Metazoa > Arthropoda > Insecta > Hymenoptera > Torymidae > Torymus > Torymus aiolomorphi. The sequence goes on along the minus strand of CM070874.1, from coordinate 88,628,460 downwards.
AGCACTGGAAGCTTCGCGTTCTTTTGTTATTAACAAAAACGTGTTTTTTATTTAGAAGCTTATAACTCCTAAACTTAACGGTCAATTTTTTTGAGAAAAATCGTGATAATACAGAATATAAATAGCTATAATCTGTTAAAATTTGAATACATTCTGTAGGCTAGATTTTGAGTAAAAAATTGAAAAATGAAAAAAATCAGTTTTGTATGTCCAACGATTACAAGAGTAAAATTGACTTAATGGCTTCAAATTTCCTTTTAGAGGTAGATTTTTTATAGTTCTCGGTCGAGTTCTTTGGGCAAAATGATTGGTCCATAAATTTCAGAGATATTTGAGGTTAAAAATGTTTTGACATTTTTTTTAAATCGTAATTTCTCGAGAACGGCTCTATGTATCTGAATGGGTTGGGTGGCATTCGAAAGAGAATTAAAATACCTATATTTTCTAAAAAAATTAATTTTCTATCTATCACGGTTCTTTAGTTATCATCAAAAACAAAAACGTGTTTTTTTTTTAAACTCATAACTCCATTTTATGCGTTTTTGAACCTAAAAAGCAAGGCTAAATTCATTTTCGCGATTTCACATAATTTCAGAGCAGAGGGAGAGAATGAATTTCTTTACACGATAGGTAAAAAAAGTCACTTTTTAGAACATATTTTTATGTAGGAAAACGCAGAAAATCATTCATGTGTTACAAAAAATAATTTAATCTCCCAGCGCAAAAAAAATTTGTGGGCCATATTTTGCCCACAGTGTTGGACAAGTATGGGCAATATATGGGTCATTGCATGCCATATTAGAGCAATATATGGGAGATACTCGGCTCTGGCGCCTGAGCCGAATTCGGGCTGGAATCGAGCCATAGTATTTCCACCAGTATCCCATATAGTTCCCATATTAGTCCCATATTTTTAATTTCATGAGAACCATTAACAAAAAAAAAAACAAAAAATAAATAAATAAGCGTAAAACACAATCCTATTGTGCATGTATTGTGACTGTAAAATTATAAAAAAAAAATCAAAAAAAATCTTTGAGTGGATTCGAACCTCGGACCTTTGAATTACTAGACTTGCTCGCTACCGACTGAGCTATTTAGTTATGTTTATATCAAAGGATCAAATGGAGGTTAATACTTGAACGACATCATCATTCGTTTCAGATTACAGCCTAGATAATCTCCATTTGATCCTTTGATATACTAGCGTTAATCAGCGCGCTACGCGCGCCACTGTTTCGTCTTTTGTTTCTTTCCTTTCGAGATTCGAGACGGATTCGATTATTCGAGATTTCGAGATCGTTCGAGGGCAAAATAGATTATCTCGAATGCTCAATTTATATAAGGGAAACATAACTAAATAGCTCAGTCGGTAGCGAGCAAGTCTAGTAATTCAAAGGTTCGAGGTTCGAATCCATTCAAAGAATTTTTTTTTTTTTTTTATATATTTTACAGTTCCACTACATGCACAATAGGATTGTTTTTTACGCTTATTTATTTATTTATGTTGTTTTTTTTTTGTTAATGGTTCTCATGAAAAAAATATGGGACTAATATTGCAACTATATGGGAACTATATGGGATACTGGTGGGAATACTATGGCCCGCTTCCAGCCCGAATTCGGCTCAGGCGCCGGGGCCGAGTATCTTCCATATATTGCTCTAATGTGGCTTGCAATGGCCCATATATTACCCATACTTGTCCAACACTGTGGGCAATGTATGGCCCACAAATTTTTTTTTTTGCGCGGGTCTAAATTAAAAAAGATTTATATTTTATTTTTAAAAAACGCGCAGTGATATCTACCGCTAGGTGGTGTAGAATGAGGAAACGTCATTGAGTAGGCATTCGATGATTTTTTTAAATTTTTTAAAACCAACCAACAAAATGAATTAAAATGTTTAAAAATTATATCTATTATAATCTATTATAATTATGAATTATGCATTATGAATGCATTATATTCTGCATTATTATAATTTATTTGTGAGTTATGAACTTTTTTAAAAAAACACGTTTTTGTTAATAACAAAAGAACAATGATAGCTATAAATTTTTTTTTTTCTTAAAAAATATGAATTATGAAATATAAAAACACGTTTTTGTTAATAACAAAACAACCGTGATAGCTATTTATTTTATTATAAAATATAGATATTTTACTTCTATTTCAAATGATAACTTTATTTATCAGCTCAAAATTTATATAAATTTGATATAAATAAATAATAAATAAATAAATTTAAAAATTAACAATTTTTAATATTCATAAATGAATTTAATTATAATTATGCAATAAATTTTTTAAAAAATTATAAATTTTGTTATAAAAATTAATTAAAGGAATCAACAAATTACGGTTGAGGAAGCTACGTGCCAATGAATTGGCAGCGGTTTTTCAATATTGGCGGAATTAGGTTACGTGTCACCTAATTTGGCCAAAATGCAGATGCGATTGAAACCTAAAATAAAGTTTGTAAGCTAAATAACCCATCTCAATTTCATTTTCAATCTAAATTCTATACCGCAATAAAAATCCATCCACTTCCAAACCTAAGAAACAAAAATTGCAATAATTAATATATTACTGACTTAAATATAATATATTATTGACTTATATAATATATTACTGACTTATATAATTGTTGTCATATACATAATGGAACTTTAAACAAATTATCTATTTTATATAGTTTCTTTTTTTTCTATAACCACTTTCTTTCGCCCGTTATGTATAAATGTCTTCATCACCATCATCCAAAACTTACAAGGAGATAGGTTACTAAAATTAATATTAATAAATTAATAAAAACGTTACTAATAATTAATACACTGTTAAAATAGATTTCATACTTTTATAATTTTATCTTCATTTTTTTCATCCTAATATACTAGATGAAAATTTCCACAAGTATCAGTTCTTTTATCGTTGACAATTTTTTTAAATTTTGATAATAATTTGCTGACTATCAGTGGGGGAGATTGAAACGTTACCTTTAGATTTGAACCATTTTGGCCATGACTCCTGTAATGAAAAAGTTTGAACATTACTAAATTGAGTAAATTTTGAAATAATTTTTCTTAATTAGAAACTCCTCAAAGTTTAAATAGATGGCAAAAAATTTATTTTAAATTGATAGCATAAAAAATTTAGTAAAAGGTTCTTTAAATAATGATTAATAAATTTACCTAAATTTAACCACCAACTTCTTCTAGTTCAGTTTTAATTTGAGCAAGAGTTCTGCCTGTTGAAATAGCGATTATTTTATTAAGTTGATTACAAACTTTCATTCTTCATAGGTGCCAACTAATTAAGCCAAACGTTATTACCAAATAATCGCAAATATGAATAAGCTGAAATATATACAAAAAAAACACAAAGAATCAATTTCTTTATATTTAACAAAAAAAGCAACAAAAAAGCAATGCAGTTTATACTTATCTGATAAATGTAGAAATACATCCCCATCTTCTTTCACTAAATAATAAGAAAATTCTTTAATAAATCTCTTACACGTGTGTACATAATAAACTAATGTAAACATTCCAAGTAACCTAGCCTCGACTCACTCTATAGTTTCTGCTCGCTGTGCTCGCTCGACCACTCTGAAATTAACCGCATAGTGCAGTTCTCGCTCGCCGTGCTCTGAAGGTAGCCATTCGGTGCAGCTCAGTATCATCGAGTGACCAACCCTGTGCCTCTATGTACTTTATAGTGTAAAGCTGGTTTCTTGATGGCTTCGTAAAGGTTTTAAGTGAGGGTGGACCCATCAATCATGGGTCCTAAATAATGAAATCCTGTCTTTTAAATATTTATTATGTAAAGGTTGTTGGGATAATCCTAATGACGGATATACAACAGTGTAAATAATTTTGTTATAAAAGTTATTAAACGTATTTTTCATTAAGAATTAATTAGCTATCGCGCGAGTAATGTGACACCCTTCGAGCGGACCTTCCATAATGTTCACGTGCTGCCTACTCAGCTCCTGGCTATCTGGAGATAAGAAGAAGAAAGAAGTCGGTTGCAGCTACTTAATATTATATGTATATAAAAATAACATAATAGTTATAGCATATTATAACGTAGGACATAATTATTTAATTTATTCACTTAAATATATATTAGCTATAAATCAAATTTAGAACCAAAACAATAGGGAAATATTGAATTAACTTGAGCAGAGTAAATTTATACTGTGGCGGTTAAATGTTGAATATTGGTGTTTCGACTTACATAGTCGGTTTATCTACCTTCATACATCAAATAAATTTTAGTTTGATAATTATTTGCTGACTTTTTCTCTACAAGGCAAAACAAGAAAATACCAGAAAATAAGCTTTCTTTAAAAAAAAAAAAAGAAATAGTTTTTAAATACGTTAAAAAAGTATGAGCGCCCTGAAAAGGGCGGATTGATAAATAACTAAAATAGACGACGACGACAACGACAACGATGAGTTGCATTCAAATTCTGATAGCGGCGACGACGTCGATACCTTCCGCAAGGAGTTACTTGAGCATCCCCCGAGCTTGGAGGCGAATACCTCGGAGGAGATAAACGTGGGGGCGACGGTAACGGTGGGGACAACGGATGCAAAGGCGGAGATGGAAGTGGTGGTGACTCAGAAGCCGAGGCTGATGCCGGTGTTGGTTGAATCGCTAATTCTTGATATACAGACGACTGCGGAGGTGGTTAGAGCGGTGGCTCTGGCTGAGATTTTAAGTCACCACTCGCTAACCACTCATGATATGAGCATATTGAAGGCGGCGCTGGCAGTGGTGACGAAATATCATCCAAGGCCCGTAGCCGTTGCATCATATCATCACACATTTTCGCCAACTTTCCATTCAGTTCATCATCGCTATCGGACGAGGAAAATTGCTCCGACTCAATGCCCATGTCCTCTTCCAAGGCCTGCAGATAGCGGTTAGTCTCATCGTGAACTTGCTCGTCGTTCCACATCTTGACGAGTGTGCTGAACTCACGAAAGCGCTCCAGTTTTATACACAAAGCGCGGACCTGCTCGCCGCTGCGCGAGTGCCGCCGCTTGAGCAAACGTGCTGATTGGAGCGGAGCAGCTCTTTGCCACCGTCACCGCTCATGTAACGCGTTGATTGGAGCGGAGCAGATGCGATCGCATTCTGATTGGAGGAGATATTCACCGCCCACTGCTACCCCACCGCTTAAGCAGCATATAAATATAACGTCGTGTCGTAATTTTAACACATTCAGCAGAATAATGGAGTCGATGTCTCATCACTCAATTCTCGAAATTATTGAGAGAGAGGCTTCTAATCTGTACCAGCTAGTACTCAATTGTATCATGGAGCTGGAGAAGAGGGCCAGCGCCTCACCTACGATGGTTTTTCCCGAGGAAATGGAGCTGCCTCAGTTGACGCTCGATTTACCACCATACCTAACACCACCTTTCGGAGCCTATTCACCATCATCATCAACACCCACGCTTCTACAGATGGAACAATCGTTGTCGCCTGAGCCGTCCTACACATCACCATCAATGACGACTTCGACTCCATCAACAACTATAAATAAAGTTTATGATGTTACGGAGAAACGATACATACAGATACCGAAGAGGACCCTCTCACCTCCAGAGTACATCTCAGTGTATGATGCAGCGGATAAAAAGTATTATAAAATACTAAAATTTGCTGCTGAAGAGGAGACACCTCGAAAGAGAATATGTCTCGATAGCGCGCGCCATCGTTTATTTTAATTTTAAGTTGATTATGATTTGAATTTTTATACTTTATAATTTTCAATATTTTGTATTTGATGCATTGTATTTTTATAATTAAATATTAATCGGCTCTTTAAGAGCCAAAAAAAATATATATATTTAAACGTTGAAACCAATTTTACATTATATTAAACCGTCCTTTTAAGGATGAATGATATTTGATCGAGGAATAAACATTGTTTTAATAATTTTTACAGAATGAAAACGGAGCATATGCACATCAGCGTATACTTATATTTATAGCACACGTTGTATTTATATAGATATATTTTTATACGAGCATATCAGTGCATGTTTTGGAGGTATATATTCTTTTTTTTGCACGTGCACACTGGTTATATTATTTTTTTATTTTTTAACTTTTAAAACTTTTATCAGACATCTTTTTATGTCATAGAGTGACACCTTTTATAGAGTGACCTGTTTTTTATGTCATAGAGTGACAGGTTTTTTATGTCATAGAGTGACGCATTTTTTGTGTCATAGAGTAACAGCTTTTATAGAGTGACGTGTTTTTTATGTCATAGAGTGACACCTTTTATAGAGTGATCTGTTTTTTATGTCATAGAGTGACAGGTTTTTTATGTCATAGACTGACGTGTTTTTTTTTTATATCATAGAGTAACACCTTTTTTATGTCATAGAGTGACACCTTTTTATAGAGTAACACCTTTTTTATGTCATAGAGTGACACCTTTTTATAGAGTAACACCTTTTTTATGTCATAGAGTGACATGTTTTTTATGTCATAGAGTAACACCTTTTTTATTTCATAGAGTAACACCTTTTTATAGAGTAACACCTTTTTTATGTCATAGAGTGACACCTTTTTATAGAGTAACACCTTTTTTATGTCATAGAGTGACACCTTTTTATAGAGTAACACCTTTTTTATGTCATAGAGTAACACCTTTTTTATGTCATAGAGTAACACCTTTTTTATATTATTTTAATAATTTTACAGATAAAAAGGTTATCACATCATACATCAACTATATTGAATTAGAAAGTCTATACTTTTACTCATTTATGAAATATTAATTTTTAACCTCACTATACAATGCATTAGAATACTTAGACTATTTTCTATTAATCCTTAGCACATATTTCACAAGTAATAGCCTATACTTATTTATATATTTCTTAAAGCAATACAAAGTTATGTTAGTAGATTTAAACATTCATTAACTACCATTAATTAGAATAGCTCACTTATTAGTTCTATACATTATTTCTTACTATGAGGTCCATAAAGTAATACATAAGACATGTTTAAGTTATTAACTTTAGTCTTTATTTATTCATTATATATACATTGGAATATAATAACTTATACTTTTACTAATTTCTTAATAGTTCTTAACAAATAATACATATAGCTATATCCAAATGATGCGTTCGTAACTAAATATAAGTTCAAATACTCCACTTATTTCTATATACATTTGTTCTTGATGCGCATTTCATTAGTATTACATGACAATATGATTGAGATATTCAATTTTCATTATACATTAACTATATAATAGTTGCACTTTACTAATCTCTAAAACTTTAACTTATATAAATATACCTCCCTTAAAGCTGTATACTTAAAATATTCGTTTACTATAGTTGAATGTAGGTGCTTGTCCCAATCCTCGAAATCATGCGATAGGAAGAGATCCGCAAGTAGTAATTTTCATTCGTACTCTAGGAGCTTTTAAATTTCTTGTTGGGTGAATTGCTGTTTGTTTCGGAAGTTCTTTTAAGCGATTCATCATCTTCGAACAGCTGTATAAGAGTAATCAGTTGTTGTTGCATATCACTGATATACTTCTGTGTTGTTGACTGTTTGACTGCTGCAGCCGTCAGTTGGCTATTGTCTTCAGGCTTAACGTCGAACTTATCCACTTCATGTAAAGTTGATGCTGCAATATGCGGAAGCTCAACTACTTCATCAGCTGCCACTTTGTAATAACCCCATCGGAGAGTGTCTGTTTGGTCAGGCAGCAGATGGCGTTTGTCATCACGGGCACTGAGAGCGATCTTCCTTTCCTTTTCAGTGTGCAACACATGATGACGTGATCTAATGTTTCGCTGCTCTCGAGTTATTATTATATTTTCCCGTAAGCATTGCATGTAGTCTTCAAAGTTAATGGTAGCCTTTACCACCGAACTTTTAACACCTTTAGCTTTTTTAATGGGTTTTTGACCTTGAATCCGAACGCTATACATTTTACTTCTTAAACCTACAAATTCCAACATTATTTCACCATTACATTCATCCTTCATTAGACCTACAATCTTTTTGTTTACACGAGGCATATTGAAAGGATTGGTCTCTGGATAATCAGATGTATCAAATTCGTGAATGTCCTGGTGCATGATCTCATAAATGTTGACGTTCGTGATTTCATAGATCAAGCTGTCTGTATCAGTGTATAGAATTTTACAGTTGTCACCCACACGGTTTTTCATGTATTCATAATGGAATCTATACACAAGTGTTTTTGATAAATCTAAAACACTGAGTCCTACATAAATAGGTTTTCTGATAGATATTTCAGTGCGCAGTAGTTGTATAGCGACAAGGTTCTTGTCAAACACGTCGCAGCTATGAAAATTAGGTTTTGCGATGTATGCTTCAGCTCCATAGCGACCTTCCCATTTGTTTACTAACTTCACGTCAACTCGTTTTCTCTCGTTTTCCATAGTTTTTTCGTAAACGGCATTGTTAAAAAGTTTGAATAACATTTTTTCAAACTCATTTTTTGCTTCTTTTCTTTTAGCATTGTTTAAATCTATATATTTTTTAAGCCATGGACGTTGATTAAACTTTATGGCCCGATGAACTTTAGTCAATATTAAACCATGCTTCAACGCCTGCTTCAGTGCTCTATAGTGAAGCACATAACGTTCTTTGTTGTGAAGCGTTGTCATAAGTTTCTTCTGCTTAGAACCAGGAGGCGCCATGTGCTCAGCGCAGAATGGCAGGTCTTTGTGAGCATCGTGTAGTGTTTCGGAATACTTCAGATCCACTTCAACAAAGTATCCAAAGTCACAGTCGTCGGGGATGTCGAAAAAGTTTGGCTCATTCACATTCTTCACCCATTCAAAGCCTCCATATGGTAAGAACTCAGTCATTGCCCAACCGTACAAATTGTTGACATCATAATAAATGAGATATTTTTCTTCCTCATCAACATTATAACCTTCGCTCATGTATGGATTATTCGCTTTGGCGTAGCGATTACAGCATTGACTAATTCCTTCCCGTATACCACGTTCGATAAACATCAGCATGTCAATATCTGTGAGAATCTCTCTCAGTCATTGCCCAACCGTACAAATTGTTGACATCATAATAAATGAGATATTTTTCTTCCTCATCAACATTATAACCTTCGCTCATGTATGGATTATTCGCTTTGGCGTAGCGATTACAGCATTGACTAATTCCTTCCCGTATACCACGTTCGATAAACATCAGCATGTCAATATCTGTGAGAAGCTCTAGTTGTACCTGTTTAAAGTATACACACACACACACACACACACACACACACACACACACACACACACACACACACACACACACACACACACACACACACACACACACACACACACACACACATATATATATATATATATATATGTATATGTGTGTGTGTGTGTGTGTGTGTGTGTGTGTGTGTGTGTGTGTGTATATATATATATATATATATATATATATATATATATGTGTGTGTGTGTGTGTGTGTGTGTGTGTGTGTGTGTGTGTGTGTGTGTGTGTGTGTGTGTGTGTGTGTGTGTGTGTGTGTGTGTGTGTGTGTGTGTGTGTGTGTGTGTGTGTGTGTATATATATATATATATATATATATATATATATATATATATATATATATATATATATATATATATATATATATATATATATATAATGTCGGCATACGACATTGCTCCGGATGTCTTTACGAGGGTCATTTGACAAGTACCTAGCCTCACCGCCAGATGGTGCCACTATCGCACCAGAAATACACTACAGTGCAGTATCTTCCTGTAAACGGTTACAGACGAAATTTCAGCCGGATCGGAGTTGTAGTTTATTTTTAAGAGAGTGTGAAAGCAAATGTGTCCGTTGATTTTTGAAAAAATGGAGAAAGAACAATATCGGTCGGTGATTCGATTCTTGTTTTTGGAAGGGAAATCGCGCAGTGAAATTAAAGAACGCTTGGATGCAGTGTATGGGGATGCTTCTCCTTCGATGGCGACCGTTAAATTTTGGTATAACGAGTTTCAACGTGGTCGTACGTCGGTTTTTGATGATCCACGCCCAGGTGCTCCGAAAACAGCCACTACGGAGGAGAACGTGAAAAAAATACACGATATCGTTTTGTCAGACCGTCGATTAAAGGTGCACGAGATAGCTGCGATAGTAGGCATCTCAGAAGAACGTGCGTGCGTGCGTGCGTGCGTGCGTGCGTGCGTGCGTGCGTGCGTGCGTGCGTGCGAGCGTGTACGCGTGCGCGCGAGGATATCAGTTTCTACTCCGTTGATTTTAAGCGGACGGCTCTCATTTTTTTTGTTTTATTTTATGTGATTGCGAGTGAAAGCTCCGTTTTATTATTGGGCCGATGCGTTTTTATTTCATTTCAAATTTTCAGATATTTTAATGTGATGGGCAGCATTCGAAAGCGAATTAAGGTGGCTCCAGCGCACTGCATAGTATATGTGTCGATTTCTGTATCCTCTCCACTCGGGGGTTTAATCTTTTTTTTTTACTTTTGGTTAAAATCTTTTAGTTAAATGTAACTTAAAACACTCTGTTTTAACTCCCGGGGGTTTAATCTTTTTTTTACTTTTGGTTAAAATATTTTAGTTAAATGTAACTTAAAACACTCTACTTTACTCCTACATACGAAAAAACGAAGAGATTTAGCCGAAAAATATGAAAAACACGATAATCTATTGAATCAGCTGTTTTCTGCGCATGCGCAGAAGGGTCTATTCACAATCAATCAACAATATCTTGTTTGTTTCACTGTTGACCCATAATCGTAGTAACACCAATAATCGTAGTAACACCCATAATCGTAGTAACACCCCGAGAGAAATTTTTGTTTTTTAAGAGTTTGAGGCCCATAACTCAGGGGCTGGGTTTCCAATACTTCTGGCATCCGGGTGGTTGGTTTTTGGCTCGGCGCAAAGAAGGAGAGCGAGCGCACGTGTTTGCTTCAGCTACCGACTTGTAAGCCATTCGTACGGCGTGCCAGTCTGCTCCCAAACAACTGCCCAAAAGTAACTCGCCGAGCAACGTAGTTACAAACCACAACACTGCTGAAATGAGGCAGGGAGCAGCCCAGGTGGTCGAGTCGGCGCAAGCCTTGTGACTGGGTCCGACTCCTGTCGACGGAGAAGGGGAGGAGTGCCCGCTCAAGGCGGGGTTTCTGAACATAAATTCTATTAGACCGCGAATAAATAATCTTCACACGTACCTGGCTGAGGATCCTTCCTATCACCTCTTTGGTATAGCGGAGACATGGCTGGGCCCAATTGTCGACGACGGTCTCATTCGGATTGAGGGCTACTCGGTGATCAGGCAGGATCGCAATATCAATGGCGGCGGGGTTGCCCTGTTTGTGCGCGATGATTTTAATATTATAAAATTGGCATCTTCTGATACTCAGGGATTGAGAAGACCGGAAATTTCTGAGTATTTATTCTGCCGCGTACAGAAGGGTGATTCTCCCCCATTTTGGTCGGTGTTATCTATAGACCCCCACATATTGCCATGCAGAAATATACCGATCTATTTGATGTCCTGTGCGATCTTGCCGGCGAGTATAGCCACAAAATCATCCTGAGGGATCTGAATGCTGATTTGTCGTCGGCAACTGATGCAGATGCACATACTATTAGGAACTTGGCCAAAGAGTTGTCTCTTCAAATTGTGCAGCATGGCCCGACTCACCATAAAACTCCATCAACTCACACGTGGATTGACTTGATCCTTGTAGATGACAATGACGAACTGCTAGGGCATGAGAATGAATGCTTACCCAGTTTCGGCAAACATGCCATCATCGATGCTACCATTGCACGCTATGTGCCTGCTCCTGTAAAAGAGTCATTCTCTTACAGGGATTATAAAGAGATATATGTCCTGTTACACTAAATGAACTGCTCACCCGCTGTGACTGGGTAAGCACAAATTCTATTGAATCCGATCTGGAGGGGGCGTTAGATAATTTAACTTCGAATTTGAACCTAGCTGTTGATCACTTAGCACCTTTAAGAACTGTAAAGCCTAATAAAAAATATGCTCCTTGGCTTGGTCCAGAGCTGAGGCAGCTCATTGACAATCGCAATGCAATGCACAGACGCTACAAGCGTACTGGGCGAGCAATGCTGTTCGATGAGTTTCTTCGGCTGAGCAACGAGGTCGACTCGCGCATCGCTCAAGAGCGTAACTCCTTCCTTCATAAACATCTCTTAGACGCTCTTGATGCTAACAAGGATGTTTGGAAGGAAATGCGCAACCTCGGCCTCCTACCGCGGCGAAGAGAGGAAGATCTTCACGGTCTTACACTGGGGGAGTTGAACGCTCACTTTGACGGGATATCCGTGTCCCCCCTTGAAAACATCGAAGTTGCAATGGACACCATACTACTTGCGAGTGAGGAAGGTTTTTCTTTTAAACCTGTTAATCTGAATGACGTAGTGATAGCAATAACTCACTTCTCCTCGCAGGCAAAGGGGGCAGACGGGGTTCCCCAGAAGGTCATCGTGAACGCTCTTCCGGTTATAGGCGAGTACTTGCTTGAAATCTTTAACACCTCTTTTACACAGGGAGTCTTTCCGGGCTCTTGGAAGCGGGCGCAGATAATTGCGCTGAAGAAAAATGCAACCTCGTCTACTCCATCGGACTTCCGTACAATTGCGCTACTCTGCTTCCTTTCAAAGGTGCTTGAAAAGATTGCTCATGACCAAATCACGGAGTATCTCAAAGACAATAATATACTTGATCCTCTCCAGGCCGGATTCCGTAAGCACCATAGCACTCAGACAGCACTTCTCAAGCTGACAGATGACATTCGTATGGGCATTGATAACAGGAAACTGACGCTGCTGCTACTGTTTGATTTCAGTAAAGCTTTTGACACGCCTTCACCGACAAAACTCTTGCGCAAACTCCAACAGCTCGGATTCTCCAGGTCGGCTCTCCTGTGGACTAAATCATACTTACAAGGTCGCACCCAGATGGTAATTTCCAACAAAAGTGGAAATTCTGATTGGCAAGAAACTAATCTAGGAGTTCCACAGGGTTCCGTCCTGGATCCTCTGCTGTTTTATCTATACGTAAACGACCTACATGACATACTTGCCGGACGGACGATAAAACACATATTCTATGCTGACGATCTCCAAATTTATCTGCATATCACTAAGGATGAAATTTTGGAGAGCACGGCTCGGCTATCTGATGCGGCACGAATGGTGGCTGAATGGGTTGAGAGCTCTGGACTGCATCTCAATCCTAGCAAAACCAAAACAATTATATTTGGATCTAGAACCGGTGTGAACACGATAAATTCACTGGGATTGCAGGGTATTGGCTTGTGTTCTGGAGAGCTTGTCCCATTTAGTAGCGAGGTCGTGAGTCTCGGTGTTACCCTCGACAGCAAACTAACATGGAAACCGCATATTGAGAAACTTGCAAAAAAAGTCAATAAAGCCCTATATAGCTTGCGGTTTATTAGGAAATGTACCACCGAGACCCTTCGTAGGAGACTAGTTGAGTCATTAGTGCAACCGCATTTGGACTACTGTACGGTGGTCTATATGGACGCAACCAAAGAACAGCGCGAAAAAGTGCAACGATTAAGTAATGCAAGTGTGAGATATATAACTAGGGCTAGGAAGGATGAGCACATAACACCCGACAGGAGACGCTTGGGTTAGCTCCGAACGGAATCACGCAGATATGATTTCGCAGCAGTATTAATGTACAAAATTCTACGGCTGCGTGAGCTCAGTTATTTGGCTGCTTTCTTTACGGAGCACAAGCCCAGGCCTACCAGTCGGGGTTTGCAGCCAGAGCTCAGAACCCCCGCCTTGAACTATAAAACGAGCGACAGGACTTTTCAGGCGCAGGGTGTCAATCTCTGGAACTCTCTCCCTCCCTCTGTACGATACCAACAATCCTTATTGTCATTCAAGAGGGCGGTGCGCCAGCACCTACACTGTTAGAAAACTTCCATATATATAGATATACTGTGTTTACATTTTGCGTTTCCAAATATACACAATGTATATCTATATATATGAAAGTTTTCTAACAGTGTATTTGATCTTGACGCTTAGCCTTTCCAGGAAGGCTGGAAGCCTCCAGCACAGGGTTCTACATATAGATTAATATTTTAACTTTGCGGACTAAGTTCGATCTGCGCTACTTGACTAAGCGGCTGTGATTTTTACACTAACTATTACTGTGATATTACTATAATAGGTATTTAAAATATGATATCTTATAAATGTATCTTAAACTGTGATTCTTTTACAAATTGTGTTTTTAACTGTGATATCCATTTTAGAGTTTACAAAATGTATTTTAACTGTGATATCCATTCTAGAGTGTAGTATAACCAGCTGTGATATTTATCTGTTTTTAATCTTTTTTCTAAAATTAAGGTCAGTGCGTAAATAAGTATTTAATTTAGTATTCTGATTTTATCTTTTTTGTTGTATTTCATTTTATTTTCTTGTAAATTTAGATGCATTCTTTTATTGTATGGTTAAATTGTATTCTTATTTTTGCTTATGCATTGCATAAATTTTTGTATAAATTGTTTTGCCGCGAAGGCAAATAATAAAATATCTATCTATCTATCTATCACTCTCGCTTGAAAAAAATACACGATTCATATTCACCGGAAAAAAATCTTTAATTTTATATTTTGTTTAACCAAATCTCATTTTTTAGAATTAAGTATGAGACGATACAATGTTTACTCTCATAAGCTTACGTGTTATTTTGCGTTGTTTGAAACTTAGTTTTCTCGCTAATTTGCATGTTGACCCTACTTTTTCTTTACGACAATCGAAAGTTGAAGATTTCAGCTATATCTTCCGTAAGTTTCATCTTGATCTATAATTATAATCAAAATCGCTGGAGCCACCTTAAGATACCTCTTGTTTCTAAAAGAAAATTTCCAGCTGTCACGGTTCTTTTGTTATTAACAAAAACATATTTTTTTTTACTGCTTACAGCTCCCAAACTAAACGGTCAATTTTTTGGAGAAAAATCGCGATAATGCAGAATATAAATAGATATAATCTGTAAAAATTTTTAATTCATTCTGTTGGTTATTTTTTGAAGAAAAAATTGACAAATAAAAAAAATAAGTTTTGTATGTCCAACGATTACGGGACTAGAATTGTCTTAATTGCTTCAAAATTCCTTGTAGAGGTAGATTTTGGATAGCTGTCGGTCGAGTTGTTTGGAAAAAATGATTAGTCCATACATTTCAGAAATATTTGAAGTTAAAAATTTTTTTAACCTTTTTTCAAATCGTAATTTATGTCTATGTATCTGAATTGGATGGGTAGCATTCAAAAGAGAATTAAATTACATATATTTTCTAAAAAAAAAATGTATTGCTATCACGGTTCTTTTGTTATTAACAAAAACAAAATCGTGTTTTTTTTAAAAAGCTTATAACTAATGATGTTATATATGTATATATTATGTTAAATCTAGTGCATTCATGCCCGTTGATCTAAGTAAACAAGTAAATAATGAAATAAATTTAAAAATTTATACTTTCTAATCTTCATAAATGAATTTAATTATAATTATGTCATTAATTGTTGCAAAAATTATATAGTATATTACATCAACCTAGGGAGTAAAAGTAAATAATGTCCCAGATCACATGTAAATTGTCACCCAAGCCGAATGCGATGGTGACAAACATGCGATCTGAGGCATTCTTTATTTGTTCCCATGGTGCGTATACAATTTTTTTGCCTGGTGAAGTCAAAAATACAACATTTGCGATCGGGCGCCGGGAGCGAAAGTGGTACTTTCGTCCCGCTAGACAAAAAAAAACTTGTTAACAAAAATTAATTAAAGGAATCAGCAAATTAAGTTTGAGGAATCCACGCACCAATGCATTGGCAGCGGTTCTTGTATCTAGTTTGCTGCCAATAGTGCAAATTTTAATGTTTATATTTTAATGTAATTTTAATGTTTAATTGATTAGGGATTTATATTTTTGTATGGTTCTCAGAGGCACAAATTTGATAGTAAAAGTATTTTAATTGACAAGACGCAGGGTGACCGTTAAAAAGTTTGAGAAAAAAAAAATACGTCGGAGTTAGCATTTTGTACGGGTACTGAGTTAGCATGCTAAATTTTATTCTAACTAAATTAGAATAAACTTTCATGTAAACATCATAAATTAATCAAAAAAATGTTATAATACAATAGTCAGTAAAATTTATTTGCATTTCTATATTTATTTATGCACACAAAATTATTTTTCAACTATATCATAATAATAATTCAATTTCATTGAATCGAGGCACAAATGCCTGATCACTAAAATACTTCAACTCTCTATCGACAATAATTCATTAATTTGCATAAAAGCGAAAGAGACAGCAAAAGGACAAATGAATCGCTCAGTTGAAGTATAGCAAATCAACGCGCGTGCTCGGACAGATAACACCGAACGAACAACTGTGTGACGCGCTCAGACGACCACATCAAAGCTGGCTATACTTATTCAGCCACAGCACAGAGCTATATGGCGGCTCTTTGCATCGCCTTCTTTAACCCATTAAGTCCTGAATGGACAAATTTTCACTAAAGTTTTCAACGCTTATATTTTATGTGAAAATGAATTGTAAAAAGTATATGGATAAGCGCATTCGATGTAAAATTTGATGAACTTTCAGAATCTCCCACATAAAACGAAATATTTCTGAAAGGTTTCGGAAATGTTTCGTAGAAAGGATGAAAACATTTTAAAAATATTTCCCAGAAAGGTTTCTGAAATAAGTTATGTCCGCGATAGAAGCCATCAAAAAGGTTTCATGATATATTTCAGAAAGGTTTTATAAAATTATTTTAAGAAATGTTTTTGAAACATTTCTGCAACATTTTGAAACTATTTGAACTATCTCTTAAAATGTTTCAAAAACATTTTAGAAACCTTTCTAAAAATATTTTTCTAAATATTTCTGAAATATTTCCAGAAAGGTTTCTGAAATAATTTATGTCCGCGATAGAAGCCATCAAAAAGGTTTCATGATATATTTCAGAAAGGTTTTATAAAATTATTTTAAGAAATGTTTTTGAAACATTTCTGCAACATTTTGAAACTATTTGAACTATCTCTTAAAATGTTTCAAAAACATTTTAGAAACCTTTCTAAAAATATTTTTTTAAATATTTCTGAAATATTTCCAGAAAGGTTTCTGAAATTATTTATGTCCGCGATAGAAGCCATCAAAAAGGTTTTATGATAGATTTCAGAAAGGTTTTTTAAATTATTTTAAGAAATATTTTTGAAACATTTCTGCAACTTTTTGAAAGTTATTTGAACTATCTCTTAGAATGTTTCTAGAAACCTTTCTAAAAATATTTTGTGAAAGATTTTGGAAAGGTTTCCTGAAAAGTTCTGTGAAATATTTTTGAAAGGATACAACAATGTTTTACGGAAGTTTCTAAGAGGCCTCAAAACCATCAAGTAAGATTTTTGAAACATTTTAAAAGATTTCAAAAAATATTTTTCAAAAGTTATCGGAATTAGAAATTTTTTAATAATATTTTATAACAATTTTTTTTTAACAATTTTGAAAACCAGTTTTTTCCTTGTAGTTGATGATCCTTCCTGAACTCCTGCAACTTAATATATCTGAATAGTTATTATATCAGTTATGTTTTTTAATATTAAATTATTGTATATTTGCATTAATTTATAATATTATCGTTCGCAATTTCGCATTTACAAATTATCTTACAGAAAAAACGCAGAAAAAAATTTTGACCTAAGGTGGGATCGAACTCGAGTCCCTCGGATTACAAGGCTGATGCCCTAACCACTACGCTACGCAACGCTTCTACCGTACAAAATTTTAATTTTAGCTAAGTATGGAGTAGACTTGAATAAAAATGGCAAACATTTGATTAAAAGACAACATATTGAGTACTTTCGACTATGATATTTAATAAACTCAACTAATTCTTTTGTTAAGGCCATGTGAAGTACCGACACAATCCCTACCTTACCGGCACCTAAACTTTAATTCTTTTATCGTATTTAAACAAGAATTAAAAAAAAAAGAGTTCTTCATGCTCTCCAACATAACATTAAGTGAAATGCCCTATTAAATTTTTAAATCATTGTATTAATTAGATTTTTCTAAAATGGATTTGGAAATGTTTAATGCTTCGTTCTAGTTAATTACTAATTTGAAAAACGTTTTTGGGAAAATCTAATGGATGGAATCATTTAGAAATTTAATAGGGTATGCTTAATCCCATTTCGGTGGGTGTGAAAAACGCTTTTTCCTAAAATTTTTGTTTAGATGTGATAAAAAACATAATATTTATGTACCGATAAGTTAGGGATCTGCGGTTGAGTTAAACATGGCTTTAAGACCGGAGGGCGTGAAAGAATGCTTTTTTCTAAAATTTTTGTTTAAATACGATACAAAAATTCAAGTTTAGGTGTCGGTAAGGTATGAATCGTGTCGGTACTTCGTATGACCTTAAATTCGTACTCTTGTCAATTAAACATTCACTTGATTTGCCAAAATATTTGCAAGATCAAATAAATAAGTATTGGATTTGATTAAATAATTAGTAGAACTAATAAGATAACCAATAAAACACAACTAAATATTTAGTTAAATCAAATTAATATTTATTGGAATCTAAGAAATATCCCTATGTAAAAAGTCATGACCGGATGTTGTGAAGCCAAAATAAACGTTATGTGATTGGCTCATGTAGTGCGCATGCGTCTAAATCAGGAAGTCGAACCGTTTTCTAGCGGTTAGGGCGCGCAACGCGCGCTGTTGAAATCTCTAGTTTAGTAAAATCGAGGAAACCTTTGATTGACGAGAGAAGGGCGTGTGAGAAAAGAAAACCTGATACAAAATCTTTTCAAAACCTTCACATAATATTTCATAAAATGTTATATATTTCTTTGTGGAAAGGTTGTAATAAACTATTCTTGAAAGCTTTGTAAAACCTGGCCCTGATATGACTTGAAATTTTTTATGGCGTCAATACCATATGATAAATGTTGCTAAGACATTTCGTTAACTATTAACGCAATGATACATTCAATTTTTTTTTAGTCTCCTCATAACATGACGTAAAATGTTCTTGCAAGCTTTTGGGGAATATTTTATTATAGTTTCTTTACCTAAAGAAACTTTCCAAGAAATCTTTACAAAACGATCCCATAATATTTCATGAAATGTTATGTCTCTTTGGAGAAATGGCGACAATACCGAATTAAATTGATGCGAAAATATTTCAAAAACATTTTACGCAATGATACTAGAAATTTTTTTTAAAGGTTACCTTAATAATCTTTCATAAAATATTTTTACAAGGTTTTAGGAATATTTTTTGTTGTTTTTGTTTATGTGAAAAAAATATTGCAGAAAATCTTTTCAAAACGTTCCCCTAATATTGTAAGAAAAATTTCGGGAATGCTTTGTAAAACCTCGAACTAATATCTCTTGTAATATATTTTTCATGGTGTCAATAACGAATCAAAAAGGATGCGATAACTTTGCTAAAACGTTTCAGGAAATGATACAGGAAAGGTTTTTGAAAGCTTCCTTATAACTTTTCGTGAAATATTTTTGAAAGGTTTCGGAAATATTTTTTCACATTTTAATTATCACAAAATAATCCTTCCTAGAAATCTTTTTGAAACCTTTTCGTAATATTTCATGAAGTGTTTCTCTAGAGAAAGTACACGAGAAGAATTACGGGAAAGCTTTGTAAAACCTTGCAGTAATATTTCTTGAAATGCGTTTTCACGATGTCAATATCGTATCCAAAAAGTAGCGAAAACTTTGCTCAAACGGTTCAGAAAATGATACAGGAAATGTTATTTGAAAGCTTCCTTATAACTTTTAGTGAAATATTTGTGCAATGTATCAAAAATATTTTTTTACATTTTCAGTTTTATAAAAAATCCGTCCAAGAAATCTTTTTGAAACCTTTTCGTAATATTTTATGAAATGTTTTTTACGGAAAGTTTGCGAGTATAACTTCGGGAAAGCTTTGCAAAACCTTGCGGTAACATTCCTTGTAACTGGGTTTTCACGTTATCAATATCGTATCGAAAACGTTGCGAAAAGTTTTCTAAAACGTTTCAGAAAATGATACAGAAAATGTTCTTGAAAGCTTCCTCATAACTTTTCGCGAAATATTATTGCAAGGTTTCGGAAATATTTTTTACATTTTCAGTTTCATAAAAAATCCTTTCAAGAAATCTTTTTAAAACCTTTTCGTAACATCTCATGAAAGGTTTCTTTATGGAAAGTTTGCGAGAAAAATTTCAGGAAAGCTTTGTAAAACCTTACAGTAACATTTCTTGAAATGTGTTTTCACGATGTCAATATCGTATCCAATACGTTGCGAAAACTTGGTCAAACGTTTCAGAAAATGTTACCGGAAATGTTTTTGAAAGATTTCGTTATAACATTTCACGAAATATTTTTGCAAGGTTTCGGAAATATTTTTTTATATTCAGTTTCATAAAATAATCCTGCCAAGAAATCTTTTTGAATCCTTTTCGTAACATTTCATGAAGTGTTTCTTTATAGAAAGTTTGCTAGAAAAATTTTGGGAGAGCTTTGTTAAACCTTGCAGTAACATTTCTTGAAATATGTTTTCACGCTGGCAATATAGTATCCAAAACGTTCCGAAAACTTTGCTACAACGTTTCAGAAAATGATACAGGAAATGTTTTTGAAAGCTTCCTTATAACTTTTCGTGAAATATTTTTGAAAGGTTTCGTAAATATTTTTTCACATTTTCAGTTTTATAAAATAATCCTTCCAAGAAATCTTTTTGAAACCTTTTCGTTACATTTATGAAATGTTTCTTTATAGAAAGTTTGCGCGAAAAATTTTGGGAAAGCTTTGTAGAACCTTGCAGTAACATTTCTTGAAATGTGTTTTTACGATATTAATACCGTTTCCAAAACGTTGTTCAAACTTTGCTAAAACGTTTCAGGCAATGATACCGGAAATGTTTTTGAAAGGTTTCCTTATAACCTTTCGTAAAATATTTTTGCAAGGTTTTAAGAATGTTTCTTGAATGGTTCTGTAGGAATAAAAACATCTTTTTGAGAAATTTTTTCAACACCTTGCCATAATATTTCATGAAATATTACACGTTTCTTTTCAGAGACGTTGTAAGAAAGATTTCATAAAAGCTTTAAAAAAGCTTGCAGTATTATTTTATGAAATGTACTTTTATTGTCTACTTTCAACATTAATTGAAATGCTTCTAAAATGTTTCTGTAAGGTTTCCTGAAATCTCACTGAAAATATTTTTGAGAGGTTTCTGTAATATTACAGCAAGGTTGTGGCAAGCTTTTCATGAAATATTTCTTAAAAGGTTTCACCAAAACTTTTCATGCCATGTGGGAAAGGATTGTCCACAAATAACACCATATGCCATGCTTTCTATGCCTTCAATGCATAGCCCACACAGCATGTATTAATTCTGAAAGGATTCTGAAAGAATGCATGAAATAATTTTATTCTTTCAGAAATCATTCAGTGAAAGGATTCTGTAATAATGCTATGTCCGGGGTATTTTCCTTTCAGAATTAATTCAATGGAATAATTCAAAAATAATTTATAATATCATTGCAAAATTTATTCAATAGAAGATTTCTGAAAGGATTCATGGATTATTACCAAAAGGTTACTAAAAGATATTTCAAAATTATTTCCTGAAATAATTCTGAAAGGAAAATACCCCGGACATAGCATCATTACAGAATCCTTTCACTGAATGATTTCTGAAAGAATCTTTCAGAATCCTTTCAGAATTAATATCACATATTATTGCAGAATCCTTTCAATGAAAGATGTCTGAAAGGATTCAGGAATTAATTTTGTGAATTAATTCGAAAATATTATGAAAATATTACTAACAAGAAATTTGGAAGACGGATAAATCCCGTATTATTACAGAATCCTTCCAATGAAAGATGTCTCAAAGGATTCAGGAATTAATTTGTGAATTAATTCCTGAATCCTTTCAGACATCTTTCATTGAAAGGATTCTGTAATAATACGTGATTTATACTGTTCGAAATTTCTTTTTAGTAATATTTCCATAATATTTTCGAATTAATTCACAAAATTAATTCCTGAATCCTTTCAATGAAAGATGTATGAAAGGATTCAGGAATTAATATTGTGAATTAATTAGAAAATATTATGGAAATATTACTAACAAGAAATTTGAAGAGGATAAATCCCGTATTATTACAGAATCCTTCCAATGAAGGATGTCTGAAAGGATTCAGGAATTAATTTTGTGAATTAATTCGAAAATATAATGGAAATATTACTAACAAAAAATTTCGAAGGTTATAAAATCATGTATTATTGCAGAATCCTTTCAATGAAAGATTTTTGGAAGGATTCAGGAATAAATATTGTGAATTAATTAGAAAATATTTAGTAAATATTACTAACAATAAATTTCGAAGGGTATATATAATCCCGTATTTGAAGGTACATTTTTATAATTTAGAATATTATTTAAATAATATTCTAACTATTTTTACATATATTTACATTGTTAATAATTTTACACTATTTTATCGCAGAAAAAAACGCAGAAAAATTTTTTACATGATGGAGATTCGAACCCGGGTCGCTTGGGTACTACGCAAATACGCTATCCATTACGCTATCGCTCGCTTGTTAGATCATTTCATTTTTTTCATTATATACTGCAATATGAGTGATACGATACATTAGAAAATTTATTCTTAATATTACTTTATTTTTTAATATTAACTTTGATCAATTAATTCATAGTTATTTAATACTTTTAGTTTATTAAATATTGTATTAAGTCGATGTGAAATGTGTGTGTATAAAGGAGCTCTTCCTTACCGACGTTATGAGTTTTTACATTTTTTTGATCTTAGATTCAACTTTTGATGAATGAAGCTCTTCACTGCACTCCGTAATTGCATAAATAATACACCTATAAATTTTTCAGAAATCCTGTTCATTATTTTTCATAAAAAACTGGTAGAAAATTTTTCAACCCGTTTCCTGTAAAATCTATAACGAGCAATAACTTGAAAATTTACACATAGTGTATTTTTGTCATTACGAAGGGCAATAAAGAGCTCTTTTCCCGAAATTCGATAAAAATAAAAAATGATAATTGCATATAATGCAGAGATGAATAGAATGAGCTCTACCTTACCGACGTTATTATTATTTGTAGTGTTTTCAATTTAGAATCAACTTTTAGAGTCAAAGGCTCTTTACTCTTGGCAGACGTATAAATAATATTTCTGTCGATTTTGAGGGGACTTCTAAACATTGTCATACTGAAAGGATACTATTATGAATAATAATAAAAAATATTGCTTATTTTTAGTACCTATATTATTTATCTTTAAATGTTTTTTTTTCCTTTTATTTTAAGTTTTTATATTCTTACATTAACTTTTCAAATTAATATTTTTCGCAATTAGTAAATGTTTCAATCTATCTTAGTTCACAAAAACGAAAAATTATATACCCCCACACATTTTAATACGTTCTTTAATAGGATCATACGAATGTAGAAAACAATGGACGACTAAATCCGATCATTATCCAATCATTTCATTTTTTTCATTATATAGTGCAAAATGACTGACAAAATAAATTAGAATATTTATTTCTAATATTTCTTTATTTTTTAATATTAACTTTGTTTAATTAGTATATACTTATTTAGTAAGTTTTGTTTATTAAATATTGTATTAATTAGGACTTATTTGATTGAAACAAATTCGAATTAAAAACAAAATAAATACATTATACGATGCCTCTTATATACGGACGCTGCCCTTTTCGTGTTGAATACTTGCAATAATTTCTGAACTATTTTATGTTCTCTTTCAAAAAATCTTTTCAAGGTTCTTTCAGGAAGAATTCGTGTAAATATCTTTTTTGCTATTGTGTTTTAAAAAATTTTATTGTAACAATCTTTTTCAAACGAATTCTAAATTATTTCTTGTATTAATTCACGTGAGTTTGCTGCAACATTTCATGAAATAATTCATGAAATTATTTTGAATAGATATTGAATTATCTTTGTGAATGATTAATTTTTATCATTCTGTAATTATTTCTGAATTATTTCTTGATATAATTCTTTACATGATTGCTGAATTGTTATGTTTTCTTTATAAAATTCTATTAATTCACACGAGTTTCCCGGAAGATTTCATGAAATAATTCATGTAAGATTTTTGAATAGATATTGAATTATTTTTGTGAATGATTAATTTGTATCTTTCTGAAATTATTTCTGAATTATTGCATGAAAGAATACTTGCAATAATTTCGAAATTATTTTATGTATTCTTTCAAAAATCTTTTCAAAGTCCTTTCAGAATTAATTCGTGTAATTATTTTTTTTGCTATTTTGTTTTAAAAAATTTTATTCTAAAAATCTTTTTCAAAAGAATTCAAAATTATTTCTTGTATTAATTCACACGAGTTTCCCAGAAGATTTCATGAAATAATTCATGTAAGATTTTTGAATAGATACTGAATTATTTTTGTGAATGATTAATTTGTATCTTTCTGAAATTATTTCTGAATTATTGCATGAAAGAATACTTGCAATAATTTCGAAATTGTTTTATGTATTCTTTCAAAAAATCTTTTCAAAGTCCTTTCAGAATTAATTCGTGTAATTATTTTTTTTGCTATTTTGTTTTAAAAAATTTTATTCTAAAAATCTTTTCAAAGTCCTTTCAGAATTAATTCGTGTAATTATTTTTTTTTGCTATTTTGTTTTAAAAAATTTTATTCTAAAAATCTTTTTCAAAACAATTCAAAATTATTTCTTGTATTAATC
The DNA here is from genome assembly GCA_036365515.1 of Torymus aiolomorphi. Taxonomy (NCBI): domain Eukaryota; kingdom Metazoa; phylum Arthropoda; class Insecta; order Hymenoptera; family Torymidae; genus Torymus; species Torymus aiolomorphi. The sequence continues at coordinate 88,603,555 of CM070874.1, read as the reverse complement.
CACACGAGTTTCCCAGAAGATTTCATCAAATAATTCATGTAAGATTTTTGAATAGATACTGAATTATTTTTGTGAATGATTAATTTGTATCTTTCTAAAATTATTTCTGAATTATTGCATGAAAGAATACTTGCAATAATTTCAAAATTATTTTATGTATTCTTTCAAAAAATCTTTTCAAAGTCCTTTCAGAATTAATTCGTGTAATTATTTTTTTTGTTATTTTGTTTTAAAAAATTTTATTCTAAAAATCTTTTTCAAAAGAATTCAAAATTATTTCTTGTATTAATTCACACGAGTTTCCCAGAAGATTTCATGAAATAATTCATGTAAGATTTTTGAATAGATATTGAATTATTTTTGTGAATGATTAATTTGTATCTTTCTGAAATTATTTCTGAATTATTGCATGAAAGAATACTTGCAATAATTTCGAAATTATTTTATGTATTCTTTCAAAAAATCTTTTCAAAGTCCTTTCAGTATTAATTCGTGTAATTATTTTTTTTGCTATTTTGTTTTAAAAAATTTTATTTTAAAAATCTTTTTCAAAAGAATTCAAAATTATTTCTTGTATTAATTCACACGAGTTTCCCAGAAGATTTCATGAAATAATTCATGTAAGATTTTTGAATAGATAATGAATTATTTTTGTGAATGATTAATTTGTATCTTTCTAAAATTATTTCTGAATTATTGCATGAAAGAATACTTGCAATAATTTCGAAATTATTTTATGTATTCTTTCAAAAAATCTTTTCAAAGTCCTTTCAGAATTAATTCGTGTAATTATTTTTTTTGCTATTTTGTTTTAAAAAATTTTATTCTAAAAATCTTTTTCAAAAGAATTCAAAATTATTTCTTGTATTAATTCACACGAGTTTCCCAGAAGATTTCATGAAATAATTCATGTAAGATTTTTGAATAGATATTGAATTATTTTTGTGAATGATTAATTTGTATCTTTCTGAAATTATTTCTGAATTATTGCATGAAAGAATACTTGCAATAATTTCGAAATTATTTTATGTATTGTTTCAAAAAATCTTTTCAAAGTCCTTTCAGAATTAATTCGTGTAATTATTTTTTGGTAACACTTTTTTTATTTTTTTGGAAGATTTTTGAAAGTATTTTGTAAGGATTCCATATATTATTTTAAAAATTAATTTAAAATTAATTTTTTTTCCTTTTAAAATTCTTTCTAAATCATTTCAATGTATTAATTCATGAATTATTTCATGTAATTATTTCAGTTTTCTTTCATGCTGTATGGGAGAGGTAATAAGTATAGAGGAGGGGAGACATAGGCACATGTGTAAGCGGTATCATCCGCTCGATAGAAAGAGAGAAAAATCAGAGGGCCCTCTTTGTCTCTATTAATGCATGCGCGTCTGACAGAGAAAGAGAGGACCTCTTCGTTCTCATTCTCTTTCTACAACGGCGGACATATTTTCAGCGGACTCCTCTACTCTATAATTAGGGCGCCTCTACATGGAGTCTGGCGATCTCGAGAATGACAGTCTAACTCCATGAGATTGAGAAGGATAGAGCACATTTGAAAATTGTCTGTCTTTGTTGCTCTCACAAAGTTAGGTATGCCAGTCTGCCATTCTTGAGAACGCCATACTCCATGTAGAGGCGCCCTTACTTATTACCTCTATACTTCGATGGCGTTGATTCCGTTGGACCGCTCCACTCATTCGTTTGTCTTGTACTCGTATACATACATCCACACACGCACTTACAAATCTTCCAAAAATATATCACGTTATATTTATACGTATCTCCTAATGGTAAATTTATAAGAAATTATTGAGATAAGTTTTTAAAAGCTTTCTTAATCTAAAAAAGACACATTTTTAAAAGACTATACGAATATTCAAAAATTTTAGGTAATTTTCGAGAAATAATATTGGAAATATTTACAAAAACTTTCTCGTAACATTTCTTGAAATGTTACTGCAAGGTTTCGAAAACATTACTTGACTAGTTTTGAATCGGAATAATGCACATCTCAATTAACCTTTCAAAAACGTTTCCAAAAATTTCATGAAATATATCATGCTTTTTCGCTGCATATATTACTAGAAAGGTTTGGGAGAATGTTTTCGGAAGGTTTTTGTAATATTGTTAGAAATACATTTAATACCAAGAGAGAGATGTTTTTGAAACCTTTTAAAAACCTTTCGAAAAATAATATTGGAAATATTTATGAAACCTTTCTCGTAACATTACGCGAAAATGTTACTGCAAGGTTTTAAAAACATTACATGACAAGTCCATGAGTCGGAATAATAAACTTTTCAAGTAACCTTTCAAAAACGTTTCCAAAATATTTCATGAAATATATCATGTTTTTTCGCTGTATCATTACTAGAAAGGTTTCGGGAAAGGTTTTAAAAATCTTTTTAAAGATTTTTTGAAATGTTTTATTTGTGGTAAGTTAAAACTTTTACGAAATGTTTTTAAAAGTTTTTGGTAATGTTTTCTTGAAATATTTTTGAAAATGTTTTTACACCTTTTAAGATATATTTTAGCAAGGTTTTTGCAATGTTTCATCAAATATTTCACTGAAATATTTCATTTTATGTGGGATGTGTAAGCGGTATCGTCCGCATACCTCCATACTTCTATACCTCTATACTTCGTTGGCGTTGATTCCGTTGGACCGTTCCACTTATTCGTTTGCCTTGTATTCGTGTACATACATACAGACAGGCATACAAACACACACACTCACACGCACTTACAAATCTTCCAAAAATATATCACGTTATATTTATACGTGTATCCTAATGGTAAATTTATAAGAAATTATTGGGATAGGTTTTCAAAAGCTTTCTTAATCTAAAAAAGAAATATTTTTAAAAGGCTATACAAATATTCAAAAATTTTAGGAAATTTTCGAGAAATAATATCGGAAATATTCACAAAACCTTTCTCGTAATATTTCTTGAAATGTTACTGCAAGATTTCGAAAACATTACTTGACTTGTTTTGAATCGGAATAATGCACTTCTCAATTAACCTTTCAAAAACGTTTCCAAAAATTTCATGAAATATATCATGTTTTTTAGCTGCACATATTACTAGAAAGGTTTCGGAGAATATTTTCGGAAGGTTTTTGTAATATTGTTAGAAATACATTTAATACCAAGAGAGAAATGTTGTTGAAACCTTTTAAAACCTTTTCGAAAAATAGTATTGGAAATATTTACAAAACCTTTCTTGCAACATTTCTTGAAATGTTACTGCGAGGTTTTAAAAACATTACTTGACACGTCAATGAGTCGGAATAATAAACTTTTCAAGTAACCTTTCAAAAACGTTTCCAAAATATTTCATGAAATATATCATGTTTTTTCGCTGTATCATTAGTAGAAAGATTTCGGAGAATGTTTTAGGAAGGTTTCTGCAATATTGTTAGAAACAGATTTAATACCGAGAGACTAATGATGTTGAAACCTTTTAAAAACTTTTCGAAAAATAATATTGGAAACATATACAAAACCTTTCTCGTAACATTTCGCGAAATGTTACTGCATGCTTTTAAAAATATTACATGACACGTCCATGAGTTGGAATAATAAACTTTTCAAGTAACCTTTCAAAAATGATTCCAAAATATTTCATGAAATATGTCGTGTTTTTTAGCTGTATCATTACTAGAAAGGTTTCGGAGAATGTTTTAGGAAGGTTTCTGCAATATTGTTAGAAACAGATTTAATACCAAGAGAGAAATGTTGTTGAAACCTTTTAAAAACTTTTCGAAAAATAATGTTGGAAATATTTACAAAACCTTTCTCGTAATATTTCGCGAAATGTTACTGCAAGGTTTTAAAAACATTACTTGACACGTCAATGAGTCGGAATAATAAACTTTTCAAGTAACCTTTCAAAAACGTTTCCAAAATGTTTCATGAAATATATCATGTTTTTTAGCTGTATCATTACTAGAAAGATTTCGGAGAATGTTTTAGGAAGGTTTCTGCAATATTGTTAGAAACAGATTTAATACCAAGAGAGAAATGTTGTTGAAACCTTTTAAAAACTTTTCGAAAAATAATATTGGAAATATTTACAAAACCTTTCTCGTAACATTTCGCGAAATGTTACTGCAAGGTTTTAAAAATATTACTTGACACGTCAATGAGTCGGAATAATAAACTTTTCAAGTAACCTTTCAAAAACGTTTCCAAAATGTTTCATGAAATATATCATGTTTTTTAGTTGTATCATTACTAGAAAGGTTTCAGGAATGGTTTTAAAAATCTTTTTAAAAGATTTTTTGAAATGTTTTATTTGTGGTAAGTTAAAACTTTTACGAAATGTTTTTAAAAGTTTTTGGTAATGTTTTCTTGAAATATTTGTGAAAAGGTTTTTACACCTTTTAAGTTATATTTTAGCAAGGTTTTTGCAATGTTTCATGAAATATTTCATGAAATATTTCATGAAATATTTCACTGAAATATTTCGTTTTATGTGGGCTTTTGTTAGATTTTTCAAAAAATTAAACTGTCGAACACTGTACATGATTTTTTCCAAAAAAACATGGTTTAAAAAAAAAAAAAATTATTCATTTCGATTTTTCAAATGGAATGCATTTAAGATTTAATGATCAAAATGCAGAAAACGTGGCCTCGAGACCTAAACTTGAAAATCTAACGATTTAGGTTTTGAAAAAAATTTTAAAACACATAAAATGGCGGCTGAGACGCAGAAAAATCATAAAAATCTTCTGGAATTATTTATTCGAAAAAGATGGACTTTAGAGAAAAACTTTACTGAAGAAAAAGTTCTTAGAATTGATCAGAGAACATGCTGAAATTTTTCCAGAACCTTTTGGCAAATTTCAGAATTTTTCAAAATTTTCAAATTTTGAAAAATTTAAAAACGCTTCTTATGTTTCTGAAAAAATTCCAGCGTGTTCTTTAATCAATTCTAAGAACTTTTTCTTCAGTAAAGTTTTTCTCTAAAGTCCATCTTTTTCGAGTAAATAATTTCAGAAGATTTTTATGATTTTTCTGCGTTTCAGCCGCCATTTTGTGTTTTAAAATTTTTTTCAAAACCTAAATCGTTAGATTTTCAAGTTTAGGTCTCGAGGCCACGTTTTCTGCATTTTGATCATTAAATCTTAAATGCATTCCATTTGAAAAATCGAAATGAAAAATTTTTTTTTTTTTGAAAACCATCTTTTTTTGGAAAAAATCATGTACAGTGTTCGACAGTTTAATTTTTTGAAAAATCTAACGAAAGATTCTAAAAGTTCATCAAATTTTACATCGAATACGCTTATTCATATACTTTTTACAATTCATTTTCACATAAAATATAAGCGTTGAAAACTTTAGTGAAAATTTGTCCATTCAGGACTTAATGGGTTAAGGAAGAATCTAGTGATTTTCGCTGTTGCCAACAGCGGCAATGTCAGTGCAATAACTAGTACTTTCGAGGAACAGACCTACTCACACGAAGTGCAGTAGATCGGAGTAACGCTTGCTTGTTTATGTCTGTTGTCGTTGGTGTAGTAGCCGACTTTCGTATACGTAGGTCTGTTCCTCGAAAGTACTAGTTATTGCACTGACATTGCCGCTGTTGGCAACAGCGAAAATCACTAAATTCTTCCTTAACGTCGGACGCGGTTGTACGCAGACGTACGCGATCGTACGCGGTTATGTGATTAGGGCAAGAGAACCGCGCAGCGCAGCGCGGCGTAGGCGCAGCGTGACGGCGCAGCGCATCGCGGCGCTTATGTACATTCACCCTAATAACCCAAAAACTTCGTCCAAAAGTTTCTTAAGAAGTACGCTTCTATATGATGCGTCTATATTCATTGACCACACGGACCGACGGACGTCGTGCTCGAGCCTCGAGGGCGCACTCGCGGTCTTCTCTCTGTCCTTCTCACTGTTTTATAGTCGCTCATCCCCTGTAAGAGAAATTAATCGTCGACGCCCATTGAGGAGCAGAACAGAAAGTCGATTGAGGACGAGACACCATGGCCACGCTGCTACGCTCGCTGAGGTTCGTGCGCCGGCTAAAGGCCGCCGGTGCCACACAGAGATTAGGCGCCCCGGCGCTACGCCGTGTCGAGCTCGTCAATTTGCAGCAGTCAGTGCAATGTCTCGTTGCGGCGCTTCCTGGTGATCGGTTAGTTACTATTCTACGTAGACTTTTTGCTCGTGCTGTAGCGATGAGACTGGGTATCAGGCTGATTTTCTTCGCGTTTCCAGGAATTATGTAACCAAGGCGGCAGTGTCGAGTCAGGAGTCAAAGAGCGACCTCCAGGTGGACCTCATACTCAACGAGCTCGACCGAAAGGTTCGACAGTTCGGCAACATCGCGATCTATGAAGTCGAGGAGATCCTAGAGGCTGTTAGTCGCAAAGGTATGAATCTCTCAAGCTGTGCTTACGTTGATGAGTGACTGATTACACTTGCCTTTGCTTAGACAGAATTAAGTTTTAGTTTCTAGAGTATTCCGATGTAGTTTGGAAGTACAACACAATTCACATTTTGATTTGATTTTTTTTTAATAGATTCAAAGGTATACTTATTATGATGTGTTTCTTGGAAGCCTTTCCAAATTTACCAAATCAATTTTGGTGAATATTGTGTCAGTCTTCCATGCGATTGCTCAAATATTTTGCCAAACTCAACTAATAAATTAATGGATGTTTCTTACAGGTTTCATATCATCAAATCAAGCTCTACTCGTGATTCGATGTTGTGGCAGCCTTTTATCCATAGAAAATTTAAAAGCGAGAAGAGCTATGGTTAACAATGTATGGGAAACTATGAAGGCATTAGGTAAATTAATAAAAAAATACTAAAATACAATGGCAGTTTAAGTATGATTTGATTGGCAAAAACCAAATATTTATGTATAAATTATTACTTAAATTTTTAGATGTTCCATTGGATGTATCTCATTATAATGCCTTGCTATTAGTTGATCTCGAGAATGAAACGGATTTTTCTCCCTTGAATATCTTATTAGAAATGAAAGAAAAGAATATAGAACCAAATCGTGTGACATTTCAAAGATTAATCGAACAGTATTGTAATAAAGGAGATATTGCTGGAGCAACAAAAATCTTAGAACACATGAGCAAACAAGAAGTACCCATAAACGAAAATATTTTTAATTCTTTAATAAAAGGACATTCAGAAGCCGGGTAATAATATCACCAAAATTATACAGAGAATATTAATATTACTAATTTTCAATAAGAAAAGAATAGTAGATTATGCACCTAGGGAGTAAAGTAGACTATGTACGCCCACGAGGGCAGCTACTCGCGGACGTTCATAGCCCTCATTGTTCCCGAGGGCAATATACAATTTTTTCGTATGCCTGGCAGAAAGTTATTTGTGCTTAATCTCTGATTTCAGGGTCAAAACCGTCACATAACCTCACTCCTAGAAACTGCGATGCCTATGCTCGTGTGGCTACTTTTGTCCCGATTAGTGCCATCTACAGTGACTTGCGGCCCGAGCGAAGCGAGGGCAGGAACACGCAGACGGCGCTAGCCGGGGAAAAAGTAGGGAAACGTGCATGCGCGTCGCAGTTTCTATGAGGGAGTACATGTGGCGTTTACTCCCTGGCGTCACGGAGTAAACACAATACTTTACGCGTGGTATGCGAAAAAACTTTTTTATACCACTCTAACCTTAAAATCATAACTTTAACCTTTAGAGGACGGGATGGCCCCTATACGGGCCATGCCCATGATCGACCCTTTACATGTGTTAGTTTTGAGATGTGAGACATCACAAAAACTCGATTTCTATAGAAAAGTGAGAGAAAACAGTAAACCCAAATCCCCGTCCTCTAAAGGTTAATATGATTATTCAGCTCTCGTGGTATAAAATACTGTACGATACTGGTGCGTAAGGTGATTTTTACCGCATCAGACGTTCGCATGAGCGAAGTGAAGATAAATGATTTTCATTTTTCTCTTTATAGTGATGTATCTAATGCTGTTAAAATATTAGATATAATGAAACAAACTGGAATTGAACCTACAGCTAATTCATATACTGCAGTTTTATGTGTACATGCTAAAAGAGGAAATATAGATGCTATAAGATCTACATTGAATGAGTGTAAACAAAAGGACCTTATACTTCTGGATAAAGATATTTTAGAAGTTATTTATACATTAGCATGTAGTGGCTATGAGAATTATATAGATGAGGTACTTTTTCCATAGTGTAGACCTTTTTAAACGATTCTTTTTTTTTCTTTACGAAACTAAATAGTAGATTTTTCTTAATTATTAATATTAAAAAATATAAATATTAATACATTTATTTTATTTCTAATAATGAAAGTTCAATATTTTTACTTTACATTAGATGATGTCGCTTTTAAGTAAAGGAGTAACATATAACAGAGATATAAAATCACATATATTAAAGTTAATTGACAAAAATCAGCATAGTGTAGCATATAAACTGCTGAAATCAATGGTAAGGTCATCCAAAAGATCTCCCAATGAAAATAGTGGAAATTTCTTTATAAAGAAATTAATGATCAATGATAATGTAAGCTAATTAGGATAAAAAAATATATAAAAATTAATATTTATTAATAAATATATTTATTTATTTTCTAGAAAACAGATGTTATAGTTAATTATTGTAAACTTATTAAAGAAGAAAAGTTAAATGATAACAGTTTTGAGGTAGCCGTATATGCAGCTTACACAAATAATATGCATCACTTAGCACTTCCATTAATAAAGGCTTGGAAAGAAAGTGGAGAAGAGATAAGGGAGCATTACTTTTTTCCAATTATTGTTTCATTTAGTAAAACAAATAATTTACAAGGTAAATAGTATATTATAATTGCTCATATTTGTGTTTATATATTTTCTAATAATTATTTTTACCACTTAGGTATATTGAATACTATGAAAACAATGATATTTGACTTTCAAATCACACCATCAATTTTAAGTGTCAAAGATTACATAATACCATTCATGGTTGAAGATCCTATTGGTAATGTAACAACACTTGTTAATAACAACTTATCATTTTCAACTGCGGCGAATGCCATGGTAACACATTTACTAAAAAACAATAAAACACGAGAAGCCGCAAAATTTTGTAAGTAATTGTTTTGACTAACATATATCATAAGATATGATTACTTGAATTAATATTGTATGTAAATGATAAACTTGTTGAATTTTTTAGTGTTATCTACAACTATGGTATATAATAGAAGATTATTAATACGTAATTTGGTAGATGCTTTTGTAAAAACCCATGATACTAGGTCTTTGTGTGAAATAGTGCACCATCAATATGTTCTCAAACTTAACAACAATGACAGTTCAGATGAGAATGTAGAAGATAATCAAACCATGAATGCTGAACAATTTGCAAGTACGGTTTTAAACAAAATATTGGATAACACATCTAATTATGACATGCAATCAGTAGAAAGTGTAAGTTAAATTTATTTTTTGTGTTTTGTAAAATATTTATTGAATGAAAGGTTTATTTACGATAAAAAAACTGGCTTTAGTTAAAGTACTTTACTTAAATAACTAATAACAAATTTAATACTTAATGAAATTAATATAATGCAGATCATTGAAGGATTTTTGGATAAAGGAATCAGCATTGACATTACCACAGCTGAAAAGGTTAAAAAATATTTGCGGGATATAACACCCAAAATAGAAAATATTTTAAATCAACTAACTTCAGAAACTTTAGAACCAAAAACTTTGAATATTGGTTCAAAACTATTTAAGAATGTAAGCATATATATATTTGCAATAGGATTTTAGTATAATGATGTATGTGTGTGTGTGTGTGTGTGTGTGTATATACACACACACACACACACACACACCAATGTATACTTTTTTTTATATTTAGGTAAATAAGAAATACATAAATATAAAGGATTTAGAAGAAAAAGCTTCTACATCCTCTGAATTCAAAATGCTTTTAGCTCAACAATATGCAAAAATGAGAAATAGAGAAGCAGTTGAAAATTTAATTCAGGTAAAGTATATTTGAAAAGACTGAAGTCTAAAATGAATACTCGGAAACTTTATTCTAAATGTTACAATTTTAGGAGATGGAACAAGATAATGTTAATTTCAATATCGGGTTCTGCATAACAATGATTGATTTTTATTCAAAAAGTAATAATTCTTCTGTTGCTGCTGATAAGTGGTACAAAATTTTAAATGAAATTGCTCCTGATAGTAAACTAAACAAAGGGATATTATTAAGTTATGCCACTTCCCTTATTTATGACAATCGCATAGCAGGTAAACAACATTTATTTTTTTTATTTTTTAGAAGTAACTTATAAATACATTTGTAATTATTAAAAATATTACGTTTTATCTGAAAGATGCTTGGAAAATACTTGAGCATCCAATACTTGATGAAGATAGTGAAAGAAATTTATTAAGTGAAAAATTGTTAAAAGCAGTATACCAAAATTATCCAGATGATTTGGATAAGGCATTAGATGTTTTAGTTAGCAAAGGATTTATTTTGAAAGTTAAATCTAGTACTGTTGCCCACACAATAAAAGTACATCTAGATCGGTAAGTTTTTTGTAATTAAAACAATAAGAATTGTAAAATGTAAGAATTTTAAACTTGTATAAGTAACATCTAAAAAATTAACAATAAATATGCGTATTAGAGTGTCCGTTATTCACCAACTCAAAATTTCCGAAATGTCTGGCCTGATTACTGTTCTGGGTCACTAAAAAATAGGTTTCCACCAGGTTTGAGCCCGATTTGTTGAAAATCCAGGTGCCGCCCGACACCTCGTTTTACCCATGTTATTTACATGGAGAGGGGTATTTTTTCTGTTTATTTTTTTTTTTCAGTTTACAAACGCACAGTTTACGAATCAATCTACAAACACCCCAAGAGCTTTCTTCTATACGGAGGGACAGCTATTTAGGCTGATTGAAGAGTTGTATAATCGTTTTAAACCCCCTTTTAAGGGTACATTTTTTAGAAGACAAACCACAAAAGTCATGAAGGTTTTTGGGGTCACTGATTACGAATCTGGCATCAGCTTTTGAAAATTCGATATAGCGGATCGAAAATGACGGATTAAAATTTGAAAAATCTAGAAACTCGATATTTTTGGCTGAAATTACGTAGAGGTTTTTGGTATCGCTGATTGTGAATCTTGCATCAGTTTTTGAAAATTCAATATGGCGGATCCATTTCGCTGGATTGAAACCCCAAATAAATCCTATTTACGTATATACGTCGGGACATGAAAAACCCCTATAATATACGTGATTTCAAAAATATCGAGTTTATAGAGTTTTTTAAATTTCGATCCACAATTTTGGATTCACCATATTGAATTTTCAAAAACTGGTGCCAGATTCGTAATCAGCGATACAAAAAAATCCTACATACGTAATTTCCGTCAAAAATATCGAGTTTATAGATTTTTTGAAACTTCACCCTGGCGCAAGAAAAAACTGTACATTTCTGTATACTTCTGTACATTACCGTACATACTTGTATATTTCGGTACTTTTCGGTACCTATCTGTGCATTATTGTACATTTCTGTACATTTTTGTTACTTAAGAGACTTTTGTACCGATTTGTACAGAAATGTACAGAAATGTACGGAAATGTACACAAATACACAGAATTATACAAGAATGTACAAAAATGTACAATTCTAAAGAATAATATAAAAAATACTTCAAAATCCTTAAAATTTTTAATAATTAATAAAATAATATATTTATATTTGGAAATTGAATTGGATAAGGGTTGGACAAAGCAATAAAATTATAAAAAAATAATAAAAAAAAAAGAAAATCCGATTGTTATTGGGAATCGAACCCACAATCTTTATATTACTAAGCCGACCCCGAGTAGAAATTTTCAAACGGCAATGACGCGGGACGGATCCGTCTGCCGTGATTCCTGATCCGTACCTGATGTTGTTGACGGATGAGCGCCGTACGAGGCATGTAAAGCTGAACTGTATGAGGGCCGGATGATTTTACCTATCTATATCCTTACGTCCGGTGAAACATCTGGCCCTGATTCGGGCAACACGTGGCTTATTGTCTAAATAATTTGAAAGCGAATATGTTCTATACTTAATAAAAATTAGAACATTTAATATATTTTTGATGTATTTATTAAATCATATTTAATGTATTTTATGTATTTGGACACTATACATTGTAATCTTGTTTTTTTTATAACAAATATAAAACTAATATTTGCACTTTTTCAAACAATTATAATTCTACATCTATTTGTACTTTATTTAATTAAACACTACTTATTTTTATTAAATATCTTCTTTTTTCGAAATTTAGTACTTGACTTTTTCCTTCATTGTTTATCCATTATACTTATTAGGTTGTTCTTTGTACGACAGAAACGAAGCACTATCCAGATTTGAGGCTATGACGCGCGCGTAAACAAATGCTCAAATACTAATGCTAATATAACGGAAAAATGACATGTACCTTATCCGGAAAATTTCACGGCGTTGTACCGGCCCGGATAAGGCTTGCTGTAAATGAGTTTATCGTACGGCAGAAACGCAAGTACCTTAAATAAAAGCGTTACATCTTACATGCCACACGAGGGCCTTGCACGGCATACGCCATCCGGCCCGTGTGATACCTACGGCACGCCGTATTTCATTTCTACTCGGGCCCTTTACCATCTGCGCAATTGAAGTATACTTATCGATGATCCAAATCGCCCTTATATGGTACATTTTATTAATTAACACATTAAATTAATTCTCAGTTTAAAAATGGTAATGATTCCAAAGTCGACAAATGTGATTGATGTTACCATAATTGAGTTGACAGTGAGGTTTTTATGTTATTCTATTATTGAAGGATATGTTATTAAGTTAATGTCGATAAAGTAACTCAAAATTAAAGTCACACGGGCATGCAAAAATCATTTCACCCGTTTACCACATCTGTCCATATGTATTGACTTAAAATATATATTTGGATGTAATTAATATTAAATAATTCAATACTACCAACACATTTTTTATAATATTATAAATAAACTTTGATTTTTATTTATCAAAATTACCGTATATTCATGTACATTCCTGTACATGTACGAAAATGTACGAAAATGTACGAAAATGTACGGAAATGTACAGAAACGTATAATTTTTTTCTTGCGCCAGGGCGGATTGCAATCCGCCATTTTGGATCTGCCATATTGAATTTTCAAAAACTGATGCCAGATTCATAATCAGCGATACCAATAACCCAATTTCAGCCAAATTCGGTCTAAAGTGACTCCGTGACCGAATTTTTTCTTAAAAACCAAAGTTTTTTCATTGTAAATTGTTTATAACTAATTATATAAACAAATGCTCTTATTTTTAAGCTTAGAAATATATATCATAAGTATCTAAGATACAATGGAAAAACATTTAAGCAATTTTGAGTGTGAAATGATTAAGTTATGAACGGAAAACTGAAAAAAAGTAGAGTGCCACTATAGTGGCTTCTACCCCTGAAAGGGTTAAGATATTCGTGCGCCGAAAACGACGTTTTTTTACATTTTTTGGTATTTTTACACATTTACTAGTTTTGCAAGTTTTTATGTTTCAAGGTTATACTCCTATCATTTTTTTATCTTAGAAAGAGCTTTAATTCTTTTTTTAAATCGTTTCGAAAAACTCAAGTTCTGGACATTTTTAGTTTTATTTTGAAAAAGTCATAGAAAAAGCCTCTTTTTCAAATGGTAGCCATTCAATCTTGAAAATTTTTTAATACGATTACAAAAATAGAAAATATAACCAGAGAAAACGAGCTTTCATTTATTTCTTTCAAAATTAAAAATATTAATTCCTACTAAACTATGAAAGTTTAAAGTTGAACTATGAAAATGCACTGTAAAACCACTTATTAAATTTGCGGTTCTCATACATATTTTAGTGCAATTTCATTATTCAATTATATAATTTCATAACTTAGGGGGAATTAATATTTTTAATTTTGAAAGAAGTAAATGAAAGATCGTTTTCTCGGGTTATATTTTCCATTTTTTTAATCGTATTTAAAAATTTCCAAGATTGACTGGCTACCATTTGAAACAGAGATTTCAACGACTTTTTTGAAATAAAATTAAAATGTCCAGAACATGAATTTTTTTAAGCGTTAGGATTTAATATTGCGGCTTTCTTCATATTTCTACATCCAAAAATATAGCCTAAAGGGTTCAGCCGAATCCGTGATCCGTGGATCTGAGACACTCTCCTAGTGAGTTGATACTGATTTAGGTACGGAAAACAAATCAAATTTTCAAAAATGAGCTAACTGCAAATGCACGTATCTCGGGCTCGAATCAACGAATTTTAACGATTCAAAAAAAGAAATAAAGCTCTTTTCAAGACGAAAAAAATGTTAGAAGTGTGACTTTGAAAAATGAAAACTTGCTAAATTAGTAAATTTGTAAAAAAAAAAAAAAAAAAAAAAAAAATGTAAGAAAGAAAGTCGTTTTTCGGCGTACAAATATCTTAAAAACAATTATACAACTCTCCAATCAGCATAAATAGCTGTTCTTCCGTATAGAAGACAGCTCTTGAGCAGTTTGTAGATCGATTTTTATGATTGTGTGTTTGTAATCTGAAAAAAAAATAAACAGAAAAAATACCCCTCTCCATATAAATAACATGGAAAAATGAGGTGCCGGGCGGCACCTGGGGTTTCAACCAATCCGGCTCAAACGTGGTGGAAATCGATGTTTGAGTGACCGAGAACAGTCTAAACAGTAATCAGGCCAGACATTTCCAGACATTTCGTAAAGTTTGAGTTTGGTAAATAACGGACACCCTAATGCGTATATACAATTACTTATTTCCATTCAACGATTTATATTAAAAAATTTGTAAAACTTTATTTATTTTTACCCTAATAATAAATCAATAAAACTTATAAAAGCGTATATTTTTTTATAATATAATTTTAAGTTGTACCACATCGATATTAATACGAAAATAATGCATGCTCATAGGAACGACATAGACAAGGCTCTTGAAAGATTCAAATGGGTGTGCGAACAGTTCAAAGTAACACCAATGAAGAATGAAATTTTGATACATCTAATCCAGAAGGAAGATGCTAAGGCCCTTCAGCATGTAACAGATCTTTCAACACAAACTCACGGCGAATTCAGCGCTTTGTATGATCTGGCAATTGCATTTCTCGACTGTGGACGGCCACGACAAGCCAGAAAAGTCCTGGAAGTAAGTTCTCTGATAAAATGCGTTTAAATGCCAGAGAGACAACTGAAATCTCTTTTACGCCTTTTTTAGACGCCTGGCTTACGTTTGAAAAGAAGCAAAATTATGTGGAACGCCGAAAAATACTACAATTTAGGCCGATCTGATAAATTGGAAAAGTTCATTCAGCTTTTCACAGGATTGTATTTTGATATGGACTCAATCTACACAATATTATTAAAAACATACGGTTAGTTATTATGTACTAAATTACAATTTATTATAATACATATTATAACGAGTTTCCCAGATAAAATACGGAGAAAATAAGATTTTCAGTGCAACGTATTTTATCGAACTAGTTTGGCTCTCAGTCCCGCGAATTTGCGCATCCCGAGCATATGTGTGCATCGCTCGTTCGAGGTATTAGCGAGCTACGCGCGGGGAGAGCGCGACTTTCGTTGTTGTAAAGTTAGTCGTACTCGATTAAATTTCGAATCAGATTCTTTCTGGCCGTCGATCCACGCGGACGCGATAGGAAAACCGTCAGCGAGGAGCGACGCACGTGACCTTATTCAAGCGCTACTACTCCATGAGCCTGACGCGTCTGTAGGTGAAGGCTGGATTCCAAGACTCGATATGACTATTATACTGGTACTGGAGGGATAAAGTCCAACGCACAGAAGCGAATAAGCGAGCGAGCGATGAAAGGAACGCGCAGCCTCTGTAAAGTCTCCACCCAGCATTTCCGCGAATATTATTGTCAGTTTTCGGTTCGCAGTGGTCGGTGTTATATTCACCAGCCAAACAGAAAATAAAACATACCGGTGCGTCCGCAGTGATACGACAAGACAAATACTTTTCCACTCAGGATTTTGATACAATAGACTTTCTTACCGGTGTGGCTATTTGCACCGTAAGTTTTCCTCGATTAAAGTGTAGTACGGGATTATTTGCACCTTTCCGATACAGGGAAAAATCGAGTTCAACCGTAAAGTCGACATTTGTTAACGGATTTTCAGGTTGCAGCATCTCCGAGATAGTCAGAGTAGATTGGCTTGTACGGCACCGAGTTCTAGGGATCGACAGCAGCTAAACAAAATAATTCAATTATTTTTCATCCCGTTATAATATTACCATAACTTTCAATTATATAAACAGTTATATATTAATTTATCAGATAAACAAGGCCAGTGGGAAAAGTGTTTATCATTATGGACACAAATGCAAGAAGACAATATTCAGCCTTCAGCTACATTCATGAGTGAACTTCAAAGAATACTAACTAGTTACAACCAAAAAATTCCGTTTGCAGAACCACAAGAGCAAAATAGATCTGTTCTAAGATTAAAGGAAGCATTCGCAGCAGGTGATTTCGAAAAGGCTGAAACAAGTATACTAAGGTGAGATTAATTTACATAACTATTTTTGTAAAAAAATATATAATTCATATCTTTTATTGACTTATCAAATGATTTCAAAATCATATTTAAATTTAAGTCAATAATTGTTTGTAATCCGGGTGCCAGAAAGGTTTCCGTAGCCGATGGACCTCCACGGCTACACCAAAGTTTTTTCCTGGGAAATGGTCAGGAAAATTTTTACGGACGCTTTTCCGGGAAAATCGGAATATTTTCGTTTTTCGCTATAAAAAAAAATATATTCGTTTTACCACTTTTTTCGGAAAATGCATCCTTTTCCGTGAAAAAATTCCCAAAGTTTGAAAATAGTACATTTCGACACGGGTGGGGAAGTCGATTATTTAGCTGGTGTGACTTTTTGCACGAGCGAAGCGAGTGCGAAAAAGTCACACCACCTAAATAATCGACTTACGCACTAGTTTCGAACGGTATTTTATACCACGAGCGCCGAAAAATCATATCAAAGTTGTGATTTTGAGGTTAGAGTGGTATAAAATGTTTTATAGCACGGTGTGACCAAAGCCCGCACTTAGTCACGCCTATCCGTGACTAAAGTAGTCCATTTTTGCACCGTACTTATCACACTCGCTACGCTCGTGCGCTAACCTCACGGTGCAAAAAAGAACTACTTTGGGCACGGATAGACGTGACAGCGGGCTTTGGGCAGGCAGTGCTATAAAATAATATACGATACTCGTGACTTAGTGGCTCTTTATTGCACGGCGTAAGGTTAGTGCCCGAGCGCAGCGAGGGCGCTAACCTTACGCCGTGCAAAAAAGAGCCACTTTAGCCAACGAAGATAGACACTAATAGAAGCGCAAAGCCTGCAGAGAGATTGAGGCAACCTGAATGTAGTATGTACCCCGACCACGCGCAGCGCGGCAGTCGATTTCTGAAAGTTTCGTGAACAGCTGACTGAGCTGACGAACGGCCGATAACATACCACCCGTAACGACTGCAATGGTAACATAATACATATTATGTATGTAAAACTGATAAACTGGGCATTACATAAATGTCAGTAATCAACATTAATTACAAGGAAGTAGACTAAACCCCAAAAACATTTAACAAAACAAATTAATGTTAAACTCCAATCTATAAACCAAATGGGGGAACAGTTTATATATTACATCCACGTTATGAACATATGTATGTGGCGTTGGTCCTGTGGATAACGTACCTGAATACTACTCTTTTGATGCGGGTTCAAATCCATCACCCGGAAAATATTTTTTTTTTTTTTTTTTTTATTTCTTTAATTAATGAGTACTTAAGACTGTATACTTTTATTCAGGGCTGCGAAAATATTGTAATATTTTTACTTGCGCATTAATTTAATTTTAATTAAGAACTAAAATTTCAATCGTTAATTGAACCAGCGTTTAATAAAGAATTAAAATTTTAATTGTTAATTAAACCAGCATTTTATTAAGATTTAATATTTCAGTCTTTAATTGAACCCATGTTTAAGTAACGATTGAAATTTAAATTTTTTACTGAACGCGGGTTTAATTGACGCTTGAAATTTTAATTCTTGTAATTAAACGCTGATTCAATTAACGATTAAAAATTTAGTTCTTAACTAAACGCGGGTTTAATTAACGATTGATATTTTAATCCTTAATTAAACTGAATAATTAATTTATTTATTTATTTAGACGGGCAAATTGGCCTTTACATATATTAAATACTAGGTATATAGACGGTGGTAAGATAACAACAAGTATAAAACGAATTATAAATTAGTAAACGAATTATAATTAATTGAAATTTTAATAAATTATTTGCAACCCTTCTTTTATTTCTGCTGCTTATTTTTTTGCAATTTTGGAACAGTTTTCCGCACTACCTTTGAGGTACTGTTCGAAGTGCGTTGGATATTTTTTTTGTTTTATTTACAAATTATCATATAAAACATTTCAAAATACTTCATTACAATCTCATGACATGTAGAAATTATATTGAAGTATTCAAATTTTCAATTCAAAACTTCGCTTTTCTTATACTTCTTATACGATTATAATAATTGATTACAAATTACTCATAATATTTAATATTATTAATTCGATTATTTAACTACATAAATTATTTAAAATAAATAATAATACTGTAAGGAAAAACATTTCTAAGCAAGTAAAACAGTATACAAATTAAAAAAATTTTAGTAAATAAAAAACGAACTATAACAACATCATTTTACAAAAAATACTAATATAATAATAATAAGGAACAATTCTTTATTTCCTCTATATCATTTATTTTCTTTCTTCCACCGTTATATTTAAAATAATTATATAACAATATTATTTAATAGTTCAATATAATGTCTACATGCCAAGAGATTGTAATGAAGTATTTCTAATTTTTTCATACAATCATTTGTAAATAAAAAAAAAATTATATCCAACGCATTGTGAACAGTACTTCCAGGGTAGTACAAAAAACTATTTAAAAACGTCAAAATTCAATACATTATTTTCCAACCAGCAAAAAAGTACAGTTTTATTAATTAAAGAAATAAAAAAAAAAAAAAAATATTCTCCGGGTGATGGATTCGAACCCGCATCAAAAGAGTATTCAGGTACATTAACCACAGGACCAACGCCACATACATATGTTTGTAACGTGGATGTAATATATAAAGTGTTCCCCGATTTGGTTTATAGATTGGAGTTTAACATTAATTTGTTTTGTTAAATGTTTTTGGGGTTTAGTCTACTAACTTGTAATTAATGTTGATTACTGACATTTATGTAATGCCCAGTTTATCAGTTTTACATACATAATATGTATTGTGTTACCATTGCAGTCGTTACGGGTGGTATGTTATCGGCCGTTCGTCAGCTCAGTCAGCTGTTCACGAAACTTTCAGAAATCGACTGTCGCGCTGCGCGTGGTCGGGGTACATACTACATTCGGGTTGCCTCAGTCTCCCTATAAGCTTTGCGCTTCTATTAGTGTCTATCTTCGTTGCTTTAGCCACACGTATCAAGGAACGCGGGAGCGTTCCGAAGGCAAGTATAGAAGAGCCTTAGGACGACCGCGTGATTATATACTTTGAAATGGATGTACGAGAAATTCAATGCGATTATATACCTATTGCGTTAGTTTTAACTATATAACATATCCCTATTAATCGAAAGCCATTTCATTGCTCTACTCAAATCGAAAGGTTTCATTTAAAAAGATTGTCTCATTCAAAAGATTTAGAGATCTGAATATTTTTATGTACTATTTCCGAATCTCCGAATCTCCATATTCTTCAGTACGCACAAACTATACATTTTTGTCCGACCGGTACATAGTATAGCATTTTTGTCCGACCGACTGGCAAAAGAGAGAGAGAGAGTGAGTGAGGGGGTAGAGTGAGAGAGAGAGGGAAAGAGAAGAGCGACGGAGAGAGAGAGAGAGAGAGAGAGAGAGAGAGAGAGAGAGAGAGAGAGAGAGAGAGGGCAAGAGAAGAGCGACGGAGAGAGAGAGAGAGAGAGTGAAAGAGAAGAGCGACGGAGAGAGAGAGAGAGAGAGAGAGAGAATCCGTATATGGTATATATATATATATCTGGTCAACCAACCTAACCTTATTATTTTATGTATACATAAAACTTTCAATATTACGCATTGGTCCATATACAATCATCATTTATATACAAGTTATATTCAAGACTTTTTACATCATTGAAATTCGATAGATATTAAATGGACTTGGTATATCTCAGATATATTTTCAGATAAGTAGCAAACTATCATTATAAAATAAAAAAAATAATGTTATTAATATAAGTATTGTTACTTTGTGAAATATTTTTTTTTTGTTATTACAGAGATATCAGAACAAGGATAATTGACAAGTAGATCATCTTTAAATAGTATGTAACATAGAAGAGTTCAAAATTATTATTTTGTATTTTAAGGCCACCAAAAGATTAATTATGTTCAAGTCTGTCAAAGCATGCAACCTCCTGTAGTAGAAAAAATAGAAATACTGTTGCTGATAATATTCGCTCTAGCAGATCAAGCCTCGTTCTACTTTATGGTGTTTTAATTGTGGATATGCTTTACTGGCCCTATGATTTCTAAAGGTAAACTAGCATTATTAAAACCCGGAAATAGTGATATATAAGATTTTGCAAGATGTATCTGATTGCTTATTAATTCAAGTGGTTTCTAGTTAAAATTTAAACGAATCTGTGTCGAATATAATGTAATTATATAGTGATTCGCTTATGGCAATGGGTGCCTATAAATAAAATAAAGTATCGGTATGATGTGTTAAATGAAGTGTTGATAACAAATTTCTAACCTCTACTTAAAATCAGAATTTAAAATATTGGTCAGAGCCTTGGTTAAAAAAAAAAAAAAAAAAAAACATTTTTTGTCTATACTTCAAGAAACTTTGTTGATATTGGCGCTGTGCATATTTATTTACTTAAACATCAATTAAAAGATTATGTTAAGTGAACAATAAAATAGAGAAAAAAGAAAAAATGATGTGTTATTGTTGTGAATAAAAGTGCTCAGTTAATCTAATTTTATAATTTTCTCATGGTGGGAGACGTCAAAATGTTTCAGAAGAGTTCTCAGTAAATATTGTGAAAATGTCTACAGATAAAAGTGCTCAGTTAATCTAATTTTATAATTTTCTCACGGTGGGAGACGTCAAAATGTTTCAGAGGAGATCTCAGTAATTTTTCTACACAAGATTCAGATAATTATTTCAAAAAGTATACAAGAATGTTACGGAAGCTTTTATTATCAGAAATTCAAGATGTTTCAAGATGTTTTATATTTTAAAAGAATGGAGAAAGCTTTTTTCTGTCAATGATTCTTAGTTCATAAACTTTTGTGTTTAATTTTGCAAGATGTGTCTGATTGGTTATTAATTCAACTGGTTTCTAGTTAAAATTTCAACGAATCTAAGAGTTGAAAATATAATGTAATTATTATATAGTGATTGGCTTATCGTGATGGGCGCCAAATGTTGCAGAGTAGCTATCTGTTCTGTGAATTACCGTATATGAAACCATAATATATAAATTACTGTAATGGCTACTTTTTTATCTGCAACCAATATTTTAATTTGCTAGCGGATTGTGTTGCAGTAGTGTGGCTAGTTACAATGTATTTATTTTATAACTCTCTCCCGCTCCCCTCTCTTTCTCTCCCTCAACATATGTCAAAATCTGTACAAAGAATTTTAATGAGAGCTTAAATATTTTTTTTTAAACAATCAGTAAAACAAATAGTGGCTAAGGCAAATGTATGAGTTTTCTCTGTATAATTAATCAACATCTGTCACACTCTGAACCAAGAACTTTAATGAAAACCTAAATATTTTTTAAAACAATCAGCAAAACAAATAGTATTATTAATGTAACAACACAATTTGTCTAGTCTTTTTATTTTTTCTAGTCTCATCTATTCAATAAGCACTCTCTACAAATGGTAATAATTTTTTCATGACTGTACTAATAATAATAGTGTTGATATTTAAAACTTTCTACGAAAGTATAAAATAAGGCAAGGATAGAAGTTTTTTCTGTATAATCTATGTATAATCTAAATATAAAACTTTCTACGAAAGTATAAAATAAGGCAAGTATAGACTGTTTTTCTGTATAATATACTCTTGCTCTCTCTCTTTCCCGCCCTCTCTCACCCTCTCCCCCCCTCCCCTTTCTTCCTCTCTCTCTCTTAACATCCGTCAAACTCTGTACCAAAAACTTTAATCACAGCTTAAATATTTTTGTTTAATACAATCAACATGTTTAAAAAAAAAAATAATTCCTTAAGTACGTTACGTACGTTAATTAAACACAAGAAAGTACTGAAATCAATTATATTGTAGTCAAGTACCCATAACTTAACTTGACTGACATAATACAACTTTTCGTACCTACTCAAAAATATTCAGCTAGCGGGCATGAAGTACTATTTAACACCCAAGAGGCGTAATAGCTCTCATACTCCTACAAAACTTTATAGAACCTACGCACTTTACGTCCGTGTGGGCAAAAATTATTTAAATTATATATAACTATCTTTTACTTCGTCGAGTAAATGTATACTGAACAAATTATATGTATGTAGATTCAAATTCTTCATTGCAAATCAAACAAACGAAAGTTGTGAAATCAATTACCGATAGTCAAGTAATGCAAACAACTCTCCGAAACAACTGTATGACTGATCTCAGAAATATATTATTCTAATTTGTTCATTCTTCTATACAAATTAAACACAAGAAAGTACTGAAATCAATTTATTGTAGTCAAGTATACCCATAAGTTAACTTGACTGAGATAATAGAACTTTTAGTACCTTGCGTGTAAAATTACATTTCACGCCCACGTTGTAACTTCAAAAATATTCACCCAGCAGGCATAAAGTACTACTTAACTTACTTCTACATTTACAAAGCTCACCGGTAAACTGCAAACCGTCGGACCCGCCAAGTATGTATGGAAGATTGGACGACCACCCCTGCTAGAGCAGCTCTAGACTTCTCGTGTCCTCCCAAGATGCGTAATATTATAGAAATTTCAAAATTGAGAAAAAATAATGAAAAATGGGGATGTGTTGGTAACTATGTAATTTTTTTATATAGGCATTGACTTCGTAAATATCTGATAAAATTCTTATTAATTTTAGAAATAAAAAGAAGGCATAATAGTAATTAATTAATAATTTTCGTCTACCCGGGAGTAAAGTGCGTAGGTTCTATAAAGTGTTGTAGGAATATGTGAGCTATTCCGCTTATTAGGCGTTAAGTAGTACTTTATGCCTGCTGGGTGAATATTTTTGAAGTTACAACGTGGGCGTGAAATGTAATTTTACACGCAAGGTACTAAAAGTTCTATTATCTCAGTCAAGTTAACTTATGGGTATACTTGACTACAATAAATTGATTTCAGTACTTTCTTGTGTTTAATTTGTATAGAAGAATGAACAAAGAATAATATATTTCTGAGATCAGTCATACAGTTGTTTCGGAGAGTTGTTTGCATTACTTGACTATCGGTAATTGATTTCACAACTTTCGTTTGTTTGATTTGCAATGAAGAATTTGAATCTACATACATATAATTTGTTCAGTATACATTTACTCGACGAAGTAAAAGATAGTTATATATAATTTAAATAATTTTTGCCCACACGGACGTAAAGTGCGTAGGTTCTATAAAGTTTTGTAGGAGTATGAGAGCTATTACGCCTCTTGGGTGTTAAATAGTACTTCATGCCCGCTAGCTGAATATTTTTGAGTAGGTACGAAAAGTTGTATTATGTCAGTCAAGTTAAGTTATGGGTACTTGACTACAATATAATTGATTTCAGTACTTTCTTGTGTTTAATTAACGTACGTAACGTACTTAAGGAATTATTTTTTTTTTTTAAACATGTTGATTGTATTAAACAAAAATATTTAAGCTGTGATTAAAGTTTTTGGTACAGAGTTTGACGGATGTTAAGAGAGAGAGAGGAAGAAAGGGCAGGGGGAGAGAGGGTGAGAGAGGGCGGGGGAAGAGAGAGAGGAAGACTATATTATACAGAAAAAACGTCTATACTTGCCTTATTTTATACTTTCGTAGAAAGTTTTATATTTAGATTATACATAGATTATACAGAAAAAACTTCTATACTTGCCTTCTTTTACACTTTCGTAGAAAGTTTTAAATATCAACACTATTATTATTAGTACAGTCATGAAAAAAATTATTACCATTTGTAGAGAGTGCTTATTGAATAGATGAGACTAGAAAAAATAAAAAGACTAGACAAATTGTGTTGTTACATTAATCATAATATACTATTTGACGATATTCATAGTTATTATACGCTAATATTTAAAAAGCTTTTTACAATTTCATACGCGGATATGATTCTTTATTAAATGTACTTTTACTAAACAAATATTTGTAAGGATATTTTCTAACCAAGTTTTCATTTTCCATCTTTACTTTAGCAATTTTCTTGAGTGTAGCGTCTGGGTATCACGAAAGGGATTCGTAGCCGATACATAAATTAACTACACTACTTTTTCTTATAATGTATATCGAATTTTATAGGTTGTTCGGAATTATCTGTTGATACCCTGTCGTAAATTATAAATGTTAATAACGGTTAATAATTGTTAAAAATTATTTAAAAGTATTTAGAACTGTTTAAATCTGTTTATAAATGTTACAAAATGCAGGATTTTGGACACACGTTTCTAATTATAATAGTTTGTCACAGTTTCAGTTTAAAATAATTTTGAATTCGATATATTTAAGAAGAATTGAATAATTATTAAATTATTATTATTAATAATTAATTATATTATTAATACTTTTAGTTTTTAGTTTTTATTTAATTACTAATGTAAAAGTATTATTATATTAATAATAATAATTAATAAATATTTAATAGTTATTAAATAATTTAATAACTATTATTAATTGCTAAAAAATGTTATAAACAGTTATAAATAATTAGTAACGTCCAAAATCCTACATTTTATAACTATTTTTAAGTTTATAACTCTTATTAATAGTTTCTAACTTTTCTGAACAAAAATATTTCCGCTAGGGTAGTAACCTAAAAAATGCAGAACAATTTTTAAAGTTTAAAAAAAATACGAATTGCCAAACTTTTAATAAAAATTTTTTTATGAAATTATATACTGCAGTAAACAACTCCCGTAAACAAAATTCCCTAAATTTGAAATACGGTGGTTTATCTATATTCATAGTTATTATACGCTTATATTTAAAAAGATTTTTGTTAAAAAATACTTGTCATGATAGTTATAAATTACTGCAGTATATAATTTCATAAAAAAATTTTTATTAAAAGTTTGGCAATTCGTATTTTTTTTAAACTTTAAAAATTGTTCTGCATTTTTTAGGTTACTACCCTAGCGGAAATATTTTTGTTCAGAAAAGTTAGAAACTATTAATAAGAGTTATAAACTTAAAAATAGTTATAAAATGTAGGATTTTGGACGTTACTAATTATTTATAACTGTTTATAACATTTTTTAGCAATTAATAATAGTTATTAAATTATTTAATAACTATTAAATATTTATTAATTATTATTATTAATATAATAATACTTTTACATTAGTAATTAAATAAAAACTAAAAACTAAAAGTATTAATAATATAATTAATTATTAATAATAATAATTTAATAATTATTCAATTCTTCTTAAATATATCGAATTCAAAATTATTTTAAACTGAAACTGTGACAAACTATTATAATTAGAAACGTGTGTCCAAAATCCTGCATTTTGTAACATTTATAAACAGATTTAAACAGTTCTAAATACTTTTAAATAATTTTTAACAATTATTAACCGTTATTAACATTTATATATATATAGAGACAGAGAGAGAGAGAGAGAGAGAGAGAGAGAGAGAGAGAGAGAGAGAGAGACACAGAGAGAGAGAGACAAAGACAGAGAGGGAGAGAGAAACGAACATTTTCCGGTTTTCCCGGAAAAGTGGCCGTAAAAATGTTCCTGACCATTTCTCGGGAAAACACCTTCGAAATTCGGATTCAGTAGGTCAAAATACGTCAGAAAAACTATGGTGTAACCGTGGAACTATATCGGCAACGAAATCCCTTTCGTGATACCCATAGACGCTACACTCAAGAAAAGCGGTAAAGTAAGGATGGAAAATGAAAACTTGGTTAGAAAATATCCTTACAAATATTTTTTTAGCAAAAGTACATCTAATAAAGAATCATATCCGCGTATGAAATTGTAAAAAGCTTTTTAAATATTAGCGTATAATAACTATGAATATTGTCAAAAACATGATTTTTTCAAACTTTGAGAATTTTTTCACGGAAAAGGATGCATTTTCCGAAAAAAGTTGCAAGAACAAAAAAGTCTCAAACTTACGCAAAGAATACGACTATATTTTTTTATAGCGAAAAAACGAAAATTTACCGGTTTTCCCGGAAAAGCGTCCGTAAAAATTTTCCTGACCATTTCCTGGGAAAATACTCTCGAAATTCAGATTCAGTAGGTCAAAATACGTCAGAAAAACTCTCCTGACGCCCGAACTATTGATCTTTTACATCAAAATGGTTTTAATTTCAGTGTACCAGTTACAGTACAGAGCACGTATCATTTAAAATTACTCGAAACGTACACGGCTCAAGGTGATCTTAAGAAGGTGTTGCAAAAAATAGACGATTTATTGAATAGAGATGTGGATTTCACTCCTGCTTATAGAGACTTTTTCACGTCTCTTTTCACAAAATTAATAGACAACAATGAGTTTGAAAATGTATTTAAAATAGTTTGGAAAGTTCGATCCAACTTAAAAAATGTAAGGTTTAATAATTTTGCCTTATTTATTTTCATGCTTACATATTTAATTAATAGTTTTATCATATTTCAGAAATCATTAAATAGAGTTTTACCAATGACTTTAATATTAAATAATACAGTAGCAGAGGCTGGAAAATTTAGAGAATTTATAAATGCCATAGAACCGATGTTAGAAAAAGAAAGTATAGATCGTTCTACATTTGGTAGCTTAATACACGATGTTATAATTGTTAGGGCTCTGCGTGAGGACCCTGCTCTATCAGAACAACGTAAGCGACTATGATATAAGTTAAAATAGATATTATTTCTACAAAAGTAACATGTTTATGACGCTTTATTTTATGCTATATGATATTTTCAGTAAGAGAATTTGCGTTAAAAGCCGAGAAATTCAATGTATACGCGCCTATCAACGCGTACTGGATTTACCTATTCGTAGAGAATAAGCCAGATGCCGAGAATTTCTGGGAGAAACACATTAGGCATTTGCCTGTATACCACTCTACAAGCGCGGTGCTGGCTTGTAAAGACAATAACAGTTGGGACAAATTGCCGCTGCTAGCAGAGAAACTAGCGGCTTCCGAAAGCTTGAGTTTTGACGAAAAACGAAAAAATTATGCGGCAATGCTAAAGTTCCTTGTACAATCTGGTTAGTTTTTTTTTCTTTTTTTTTAAAATTGAAAAAATATAAAAAAATATATTCAAGAAGTTTTGATTTTATTATCTTGTTGTAGATGAACCGCAAAAATACGAAATTGCATTTCAATGTTTGCGACATGCAGTAAAAGTTATCCCTTTAGGCAGATTCAACCATGACTTGGTTACTGAGATAGAAAAGAATCTGTCTAACGAACAAACACTTGAATCCCTAAAAACGGAAAGAAACGAAAGGTAATGTATCATTTTTATGTAAATAATTCTTAGTTAAAAGAAAAATAAAATGACAACATTGGAATTTATTTTTATTTTAGAGAAACAGAATCAGCGACTGGTTGAATAACCATTATCACAACTTACGATATAAATAAGATTTTTTTTAGTAATATGCGAGGATGAAAAAACTTAGCTAGTTTTGTACAAAAATCGATGTATCGTGGATCATGATAGCAGTGCCACTGAATATGTACATTAATTTGAGAGTTAGTAAATTGATTACACTTTTATTATTTTTTTTTTCTTTTAAATGGAAATCTCAAAATCACGTACTGCTTACGTTAATTTTTCACCAAATATAAGTTACAAAGTAACTTTATTTGTGTCTTCGCAAGCGTCTAGTTTTTTAATATTTGTCTGAATGAACAAATATTAATAAAACGTTACAAAATGTAAAAATATTATGTAAAAGTTACATCATAAAATTCACACTATAAATTAAACGTTCTTGTTAATTAAAAAAGTTGTCTTTTATTTTAAATTTCTAATCTTTCTTTCATTACCAATATAAAAGTAAACGGTACATTATGTAGAACAGTATATAAAACTGTCTTTAAAACTTGTTTTCCGATATCTAACATTGAAACCCGGTATTCATTATTTTGTTGATTGTACCGTTTTTCTTGAGATATGAAGTGAAAGGTTGACCGTAATTTTTCGAATATTTATGCCACAAATATGAGCAAAAACATTATAAACAGTATAAAATAGCATAAAAAAATGGTTAAAATTTTTTTTTTCATCAAGTTTTTTTCGTATTTTGTTTAAAATTTAGTTTAAAATGTTCTCACATTATCTTCAATCGATTTTCTAAAAAATTAAAATTTTCTAACAAACCAAAATTTAAACAAAAGCTTTTTCATTCTACTTTTTTAATCTTCTTCACTTGGTTTTGTAATATAAATATTTCCATTTAATCGAATATCACGAGATACATGAAATTTCGAACGATCACAGTGAAAAGAGATTTTTGCTATTTTCATATTTAACCAAATTTAACTATGTACTTAATGCATAAAAAAAAAGACAATTATTGTATCCTTTTAGTTCTCACTCTTAGATATCACTACTATCATTTCAACGAATTCTGACTAAAGTTAGAAACTCTAAGTTGATATTTTGTTCATTGTGAACGTTCAAAATTTCAAATACGTGAGTCACGGCTTCATTTTAAGATATAGGAAATAAAGTTTCAAGTCTGTCAAAATCTGTTTCCCAGAAATATGAAACACTCCTTGTAAACGTATTTCCTTTAAGAATATAATTATGATTAAATTATTATTAATTTATTAAGAATAACAATCATTCCTAAAAAAATATATAATTTTGTTATTTAATAGAAGTTATTTTACAAAAAATTAATAATGCAAACTATTTAAGATTTCTTTTTTATTTCTTCGTCTCTATGTACAGGTTCTTGCAAAATTAAAAAAATATGAAATGCTTTACAAAATGGATACACTTCAAATCAAGTTTGTCATTTCATCTTGAAATTATAATATATTCAATCTTATTATTTTTAAATAGTAATTTTCTAATGTCATGAAGTAAAATTACAAATTTTTGAACAATTAAAAGCATTACAGTATTTAACACATTGTTAATCATATAGTACTTTTGTCTCATATTTAAAAAAAAAATATTAATTTGCTAAATTACAATGAGCATAAAGTAAGGCATTTAAATTATAAATGACTTAACAATAAATTACAAAAATTCGTCACACCAATCCATTAAACATTGATAGCAGTCATTAGACTGTTTTGTATTTGCTTGGCATGTATCTTTCATCCATTCCTGAAACAGTTCCCGATCTTTTTTCAACACCAGAAACTGACCAAGCACCACATAAGCCTGAAAAAATTGCATGGAATTTTTATTTTAATATGACTTAAGAGAATATTTTTAGAATTCTTTAAAAAAAAAAAAAAGAATTAACAAACCTTATCAAAACCAGCTGCCTCTAAACGTTTTCCAAGAACTTCTCCTACACCAGCAAGATCTGTTACAGGTTTTTCTCCCATAGGCTCTGCCACAAAATTCTTATGCTTTTGTGATGTGCTCGACATCGTGCCTAAATTGTACAATAATAAAACTAAGCCTCTGTTTTAAGAATATTGGCAATGGTATAGTAATTGTAATTTTATTATACCCCACTGTTTACTTTATATAAATTATAAAATCGTTGAATATTTAGAACTTTAATAAGTATAGAACCACTTTATTAAAGTTATGCATTGATATAGGAAATTGTTTACCTAATGATCACAAATTACCCTATTAAAGATTAGAAGAGTGATTATTAAAGATTGAAAGATTATATCCGAGAAATTTCAATTCGCGTATGCTGACATAGGTATTAAGCGCGGTCTTTTCGACCACCGCAATTTGCAATTCAAATAAATTCTAACCTCAAAACAATAGGACAGTAAATAAAACGATAACACTGCAATAATTTTACGAATGTCGCAATAACCATCAAAACGCCCGACCCTGCATAAAAAAAGAAGCCGATTGATATAGGAGATCTGGGCATCGGCATCCTACGCGTCTGCAGGGCCGACGGAGTTGTAACCGTTACGATTTAAGTACACGTTGATTTTGAAACTCCAAATGCACGCTTACTCGTACAGTGACTGCTGAATAGACGACGGTTAAGCTTTTCGGGGGTGTGTACTTACTTTTTTATCGTGAAGCTTTGTTTCTGTAGGAAAATTACTTGTGCTGCGACCGCTTCCAGACCAAGATTGATAACAAATGGACTTTATGTCTTTATCTTTAGAATTATAGATATATGATATTATTTCGATGCATAGGCGAACGTAACGCCGCCTGCCTCATGGGGGGCTTAACTAACGCTTATTTCTGGCTTCACGAAAACGGCCGATCTGGCGGCTGGCCTTCTATACTGACAATCTATAATCTATACTAAAAGATATTCTATATTCTCTGTCGTTGCCAAACATCTATCAGCCATAACCTCTTACAGACGCTATCAGCCATAACCTCTTCTGCGGCGAACAAGTGTCTCCGTCTTTTTGTATTTTCCCTCGAGTAAAAATACTATTCGTTTTCACCGGGTTTGCCCTCGTAAGTTAATATCCCCAAACCTCTGAGGGTCAGTCGTAAATGTGACAATAGGTGAAAGAGATGG
Source organism: Torymus aiolomorphi (assembly GCA_036365515.1). NCBI lineage: Eukaryota > Metazoa > Arthropoda > Insecta > Hymenoptera > Torymidae > Torymus > Torymus aiolomorphi. The sequence goes on along the minus strand of CM070874.1, from coordinate 88,572,473 downwards.
ACGAGATAAACATCGGGCTCGTGGGGGTAGAACCAACATCGACGTTGACGGTGAATGAAATTGAGAAATCGAGAAAACGCAGTGTCAACGAGAAAGAGGAAGAGGACGATGAACTGGTGCCTGTGTTAATTTGGGTGCCATCGGACAGCCCGAGTTGTAGTTCCTCCCACATACTCATTGACAAGGACCAAGTACGCTATTTTTCTTTGTTTGTAAATAGAATCGAGAAAGTATTTTTTACGTGATGTTGACTGAAAATTGTGATTTAGAAGGTCACTTTCAAGTCCTTTGTATGTAACAAAGATGCTGGTATGAAAATTATTCACTAGTTTTTGTGTAAACTCCAATTATTAATTACATAAATAAGCTCATCATGTTTATACATTTAAGTCATTATTATGTCTGCTATTGACTTCTTATAAAAAAAATTCAAATAAAATTATTTTTATGTCTAAATTAGCAAAATATTATTTTTTATTTTACAGTTCAAAATTGGTCGAAAACCTGACAATGATGAAGTTATACTCAATGTTTTGATTTCTCGAAATCATTGCATTCTACAACGTGATAAGGGTACTAATAGTTGGTCAGTAACAAATTTAAGTTCCACTGATACACTGCTCAACGATATACTCATTGAGCGAAATAAGACTGAACCTATTAAAGATGGAGACATTTTGCAGTTAAGTTTATCTCATGATTTTAGATATAAGTTCACTTTTATAAAAAAGAATTTTGAATTTATAAAGCATCCAAGATTGGAACCTAGCAATTGTAACTTGAGTAATGTTTTGAACAAACAAAGGTCATTTGTGGAATTGCAAGAGAATGAAAGAAAAGATCTGGAAAAACAATTGAATGCAAAGCATCAAGAGCAAGAACAGTTAAAGCAAGAACTTGAAAAGTTACTGCAGGACCAGAAAGTTACAAAAACTTGTAATGAAGAATTAAACAATCAAATTGCAGAATTGCAAAAAAAAATAGAAAAAGGAAATACTACAGAATTAGAGTTGCAGCATAAGTATCGAGATCTACTGCAAAAATTGGAAGAAGAACGACTTAAATTTGAAGAAAAGTTAGCTGAAGAAAAGCAAAAGTGGCAAGAAGCACTAAAAGAATCAAAGTATGAGAAGGAGCAGTTGGAAATGACAATGGTAGAACAGATGGAGGAGTGGAGAGAAAAACTAGAAAAACAACAGCAAGAAGAGTGGCAAAAAAAAATTGATAGTTTGCTTCAAGAAGAAAAAAGCATTCAAACAAAGCTACAAGATGAAAAACAATTATTGGAAGAAAAAGTAAAAGGAATGGAAGAAGTTTTGAAAGAGAGAGAACAACAGGCAGAGCAAGCCCAACAAAATGGTAAAATAATTATTCTAATTCGACTAATTTTATATTTGATATTATGTACAAACAATTGTACTCAAATTATACAAGCTTTAGTAAAATTGATAGCAATGTATCAATTGAATCATGTGTAACTCATTGCTGAATTAGCTTTCTCGAAATACAATTTATTGTAAACTGCTGAAATTAGAAATCTCTTGACTCGTTAGTGAATGACCTAAAAACTTTAAAAATTTCGAGTATAATGGATTAATAAAAATGCAAATTTATTTTAAATAATAAATTTTTTACAGCGGCAGTCGCGATATCTCCTGCTATAGATATACAAAACTGCATTATTGTTGAGTTGGATTCGAAAAACGTTCAAGCCCTTCCCATTTTGGAAACCATCGATCTAACCGGTGGAAGTGACAGCCTAAGTACCTTTAACAATAGAAGTTGTCAAGAAGAAGCTGTAATTGATAAGGTCAATCACATAATGGACGAACAGTTGACTTGTAGTATATGTTCAGAGCTTTTCGTTCGTGCGATGACCATGAATTGCACGCACACATTTTGTCGGCATTGTATAGATATGTGGATAAAGAAAAATAAAGTTTGTCCATTATGTCCCAACTGCCGGACACCTATAAAGTCTATGACGAGATCCTTAGTCGTAGATAATTTCATTGAGAAGATGCTCGAGAGCTTGACGCCTGAGCAAATGGAAAGGAGAAAAGAGCTTATTAAAGAGAGACAAGGTATTGCTAAACTAATGAAGTACAATCATTTCAATGATCAATTCAATAATTGTTTTTGTAATTAATAATTTAAACTTATTTTTTAGCTAAACCCATTATAAGAAAAAAGAGATAAAATCCAAAATGAAGAAGCGTAATGTTTCCAAAAATGCTAGATTACTAGTACTGTAATATTGTAATTAGCATTGCTTTTTCTGTGTATACTATTTATAACGATAATGTTAATTCATCTTTTGTACTCTCTTAAAGTTTAAATTACTAAATATCTTTTCATGTCAAAGTGTATATAATATATACTTTGTTAAAAATAATTTTTATTTCAATATTGTCAAGTAGTTAAGTTTGTTAAGTTTCTTGCTACGTTTTTAATATAAATAATTTTATGTATACGATAAAATATCTTATGTTACATAGATTTATGTTAAATGTGTAAAAGACAAGAAAGAAAATGTTTTTTTAGTCTGATACTTATATTTTTTCAATAAAAGAAAATTTCTACAACTAAAAAATTTAATGTACGAGGTGATATTTCTAACAGTGAAAGTAGTTATTAATTATTAATGGATAACAAAAATTAATCTTAAATACGAGGCGTTTCACGTCAACTCTCCCAGCGCGGCGCGCGAGCTCGAAATCTTGCTATTTCCAACTCATGTTTATGATACTTAAATGTACTTAAAAAAATTGTTTTATAAGCGTTTCCGACGTATTTTTTCCTCAGCTTTCTAATGATGTAAGCAGTTTTTTCGGAATTTTCCATTTTCACCTTCAAAAACTACGAAACATCTTCTATCTTAAAAAGTATATTTAAAAATTTTTTTTTACGATTTAAATCAAAAGCATTTTTCACATAGGAAATTAAATCAAAATCATTTTTTACATAGGAAATGATTTTTTTCAAAATTTGCTCAAGATGTCTTCTGCGACCAATAGAGCCCAAAAGAGTAGATGCAACGTCGTCTTTCCTGCGCTCTGTACCGCGCGGTACGTCGCGTGGACTAGGTCTGTCTCGCTACTTAATAACGTTTATCATAATCTTTACCTGTTCTTTCGAATTCTTTATAATGCATTAATAATATTTTATTAGTTATTTTATAAAAAAAACTAGAGTCTCATAACGAACAGAAATATAGTAATTATACCAACGCTTCTTTCTCAGTGCAGATAATTTTTCTTTGTTTTTTCTAACAGTTATTCTCGGGAAGATATGATATTCAGAACCTAAAAATGGTTTTTTGAACTTTAAGAGTGCTCTCTACCCCGATTGGAACGCCACCTACTGTCAAAAGTGTTTTTTGTTAATTAAAAAAATTTGGGGCAATATTAACGTAAAAATAAAGTTTTTCCACGTGTAATTAGTATTAAAGACACGATTACAAGAGTTTTCCCAAATTAAATTCCATTAATAAATCTGTATTTTGTAGAGAAAAATTTGGAATCATTTTCAGAAATGTCCACTGAACGTTTAAATTTTCTCTACAAAATACAAGTTCATTTATTCATTTAAATTCATGAAACTTGTTTAAAAGTAATGCTTATTAACTTTTACACGTGGGAAAACTGAGTTATGATTAATTTAAAATTTATAAGTACACTTAAATTAATGAAAATACGTAAATGAAGTCATGGGGGCGCTGGGATCTATTCCGGAGTTGGGGCAAAGAAGATAGACGTAAATAGAAGCGCAAAGCCTGCAGGGAAATTGAGGCACCCCGAAGAAGTACGCACCCCGACCACGCGCAGCGCGGCAGTCAATTTCTAATGTTACGACTTACGACCCGAGTCGGGGTCTGAGAGCAGAAAGGCGCTTCTGCAATGGTCGCCGCGTTGACCAATAAGATTGTGGGTTCGTTGTTCGATAAAGCGCTAAAGCGCAAGGAATTGCAGGAACTTTGAAATGAAATTCGAACTCGAAGGTATAAACTTTAACTCTGGAGTTTATTCAATTTAAATAAATACTTTTAACTTTGACAAATAAAATAAACTTTCCACCGTGACTATACAATTCAAGTAACGTAGAATATAATTTGCGACTGATATTACAACGTGATCAGAGTGCTTGCACTAGTGCAACTAACTACAGAGCTTATCATGTGCTCGGTAGCGACTGAGCTTTGAGCTTGATTCCCTAGCAAAAAAAAATAGTGAAGACAATTGAATAAAACTGAAGAAAACAGTTATTCACTGCAGATAACTGCAGAAAAAGGTCGGAATTGAGACAAAGACAAAACAGCTATCTGTAGTTTTCATCAGTTATTTTCAGTTATTAACTGTTATGTTCAAATTCCAATAGCAACAAAAATTAAAAAAAAATTGTTTTGTTCATTTTTCTTCACTTTTCTTCAAAATTTTCTTCACTTTTAAACAGTTTAAAACTGTTTTCTTCGTTTATTAATAGTTATTATCAGTTTTCTTCAATTATTAACTGTTATTTTTGAGATGTGAATTTCTCGCCCTCCATATTATTCATGTTTGAAAGATACTTATGGATCAGGATGGGGCTTTTTTAATACAAAAAAAGAGACTTGATCTTTTTTTCTGTAAATGCTTCAAAGCGACGTTTCGTCGGCTTGGTCTGCCGACCTCTTCAGGCTAGATGTTTATTAAATAAAAATACAGAATTACAAATCACGTATAACATTCGGTAAAAAAAACCAATGATATATAAAAAACGAAACGAACCCTATTTACCTTAAACGTTGGCACAAGTCAACGAGTCAAAATTTATAACGATGTACAGTCATATTAACACTTACGGCTAGTGGCAAAGAACATTAACGTACATATCAATTTGTACACAACGCTATCAAAATAGACGAAAGTATTGAAGTAGTCAATCATAACAAAAACAATCATGACGTTAGCAGTTAAAATTTCGAAAGTAAAGGAAAATAAATGCGGTTAAGTGTATAAATATCCTCTTTCTTGTTTATACTGTGTTTGTTACATTTTATGTGTATCATTTCCGATAAGAGTCTTTTTTTATAATTCCGCTCAACGTCTATAATTTTTGTGTCGTCCCAATTAAATTCATGATTCAAACTATTTTTGTGGGTGTGTACTACGGACTCGATGTTTTTGTTTTTCTTATGTTCATTGATTCTTGTTTTTAAAGAACGTTTGGTTTCACCAATGTACGTAGCTGGGCAATTTTTACAAGTAAATTTGTACACCACACCTGTTTGATCCCATTTGTCAGACTTATCTTTCCCCAATTTAATCACGGAGTTCATACTTTTATTCACTGTGGGAATCGTGGTAATATTGTATTGCTTAAAAATTGAAGAAATTCTTTCGTAATTGTTAGTGAACGGTAATTGAATCTTAGGCATTTTTTGGAACATTGATTTTTTATGTGTGTTTTTGTTGATGAATTTAGATTTATATTTTAGATACTGTAGACGTGTTTTAATATTTTTATCAATGAAAGTAGAAGGATACTCATTAAGAATTAACATATTTTTAATTTTTTTCAAATTCTCGAAATGAAATCGCTTGTCTGAAAGTACAATCGCTCTGTCAGTTAAGTTATAGATGATATTTTCTTACTCGCCCACCCGAAAGTACGTACTTTCGGCCCGCATCTCCGGGTCGAAAGAGAAACTTTCGCATCCTATTTTAGACCAACCGAGCGCTCTGATTGGCTGCCGAAATTTCCTGACCCGCGGCGCTTCAGCGCCCGCGCGCATGCCCGAGGAAAGATGTTTGTGCGGTGTGAAGGTTAGACACGTACGAAATAAACAGAGGAAAGTGCACGGGTGACGAGAAAAAAGTTAGTTGAAATAAAAAGTGGTTTTGTTTGATCGTGGTTATTGTTTTTTAAACGTATGGACGGGAGCGTCCGAGAAAAATATGTTTGTCGGTGTGAAGGTTAGACACGTACGAAATAGACAGAGGAAAGTGCACGTGTGACGAGAAAAAAGAGTTTATTGAAATAAAAAGTGGAATTTTGTCTTTTTTTAATGAATGTGTTTCTGATGCCCGCCCGACCAGCAAAACCTCGGCTTCGCCTCGTTCTTGCAAATGTCGGGCGGGCATCAGACCATCTGTACAATAGTGAAAGTAGCAGACGCCCAAAAAACCAGCTCTCTACGCCGAGCCGAAAGAAAAAACAGTCGGTAATATCGACCGAGCTACCCAAAGCGGCCGACAGAGGCACTACTATCGAGCGGGCCGAAAGAAAAACTAACACTCAAACACAGCTAGCAGACGACAGCGCAATTTTATCAATTATTTAACAATTACAGAACGTACTTTCGGCCGGGGAGTAAGAAAAATAGTATACAATACTTGGATCGGAAATTGGATGCCCTGGCCGTGCGTTATGACGTCCTCGGCTTCGCCTCGGGCGTCATACCACGCACGGCCCGGAAATCCAATTTCCGGCCCACGTATCGTAATATACTATTCTTTTTTGCTGGATTGGATGTTTTGAAAGAAAATTGATTACTCTACTTGAAGAAGTTGGCTTTTGATACCAATTTGTACTAATTCTATTGTTTTCTTTAATTAATGTCATATCTAAAAAGCTAATACTATTATTATTTTCTATTTCATATGTGAATTGTAAACTTTTGTGGTATGAATTAAAAATGGAAACTACCAGATCAATGTGTTCTCTTTTTATGCACATAATAGTGTCATCAACATATCTATAATAAAAAAGTGGTACACAATTATATTTATTCTTCAAGGTTTGTAAACACATTTTTTCCAAATCATCCATAACAATATCAGCAAAGAGTGGAGAGATTGGGGAACCCATCGGTGTACCGTATATTTGTTTGTAAACCTTGTTATTGAAAGAGAAGTAAGTGTTGTCGTATAAGAAACGGATACACTTTTTTATTTCATCTATGGGAATTAAACATTTGTTCATGATAGAACGCACGCGTTTATCGATACTGTCGCATACAAGCTCCACCGGAATGGTAGTAAATAACGATTTGACATCTAAAGATAATAAAATGTGCTCATCCTGTAATTTGAAATTCTTTAATTTAACTTTTAGTTCAAAACTATTATTGATGTGGGATTCCGGTAACTTAATTGAATCTTTTAATTCTTTATAAATAATTTCGGCTAAAAGGTGAGTAGGACTATTTACTAGTGATATGATCGGGCGAAGTGGCGCATTTTCCTTGTGTGTATTTTGGCAGGCCGTAACCTTTTGCTATAGTTGTGTTCGTGAGAGTTAGTTGATTTTTATGGTATCTATCAGATAAAAACTCGTTATTGTTAAGATTATTAAGTATTACTTTAGTATCTAATCTTAATTTACTAAGCGGGTTTCTACTGACATTAATATAAGTATTTTGGTCCGACAAAAGTTCAAGCATTTTTGAGGTGTAATCAGATTTATTTAGACAAACAGTCACATTGCCTTTATCAGCTTTTGTGAACATTATATTAGGATTATTTTTTAAAAATTTTTTGGAAGCTATTAGTTTTTTGGTGAAATTACGTTCTTCTGTCGAAATCTGGGTTTGTTTTTTAAGGGTCGAATTCAAGTTTTCCGTAACTTTTTCTCTTATGTCATTTTTTATCGACATTTCAACATCCAACGAATACAAACGTTGTTCTATGTTTTTGATTGAAGATACAACGTCATTTTTAGACACACGTCTAGTATGACTGAAATTCGGACCTAATGATACAATATCTATAACCTCCGGGGGAACTTGAGTGTCACTTAAATTCTTAAACCAATTTTTCCTTTCATGAGAAACGTTATTTCTATTCTTTCCTTTTATTAAACTAAGAAATTTGTTTGCGTGTATGTGATCGTGTCGTTTTCGTAATAATGAGAATTTTTTTTGTGAAAAGTCAAAAAATTTTACTTTTGTAGAGAAGTCTAAGTTTGTTTTTGAAATAATCTTGTTTAGTTTTTTAAGATCAATATACACAGAGTTAATGTGTGCATTGATGTTCTTAATTTCCAACTTCAATAATTTCGACGCAAAGTAATTATTCAAATTATCAAAAAAAGATTTACACTTCTTATTTTGAAACGTAACGTACGAGAACTTCCTACTTAAGTTGGTGATGTGCCGTGGAAGGATGTTATTACTTCTGCAACGAAGAAGGAATACTCGTTGGGAAGTGAGCTCCGCTAAGCGTTGTTGTAACCCTATTGAAAAAAATCATGTGACTAATCATATGATTAATCCAGTGATTAATCACATGATTAATCATATGATAAATCATGTGATCAATCATGTGATCAATCATGTGATTAATCATGTGGTTAATCATGTGATCAATCATATGATTAATCACATGATATTATCGACGGAAAAATCATGTGATTAATCACATGATTAATCACATGATTGATCACATGAATTTTTCCAGAATCCAGGAATATGCTCTGCTGAATTTATAACTTAATTTATTTATTATCTAGCAGTTTACCACTGCTATATTATAAATGAAAAAAAATAGTTAAATGAAACATTTGCAATATAATATAATTATTTGTATATTACAGTTATTTAGATAATTAATTCAATTGAAGATATAGACAACTTTATTGTTATTACAATTATAATGTTCCGACATAACTGAAGAATGGGACAAAATAAGAACTTCTAAATATATTCTGCCCTAATGAAAAGATGGGATATTTGGGTTATTGGGTATAGATGAGCAATTGATATACGATAAATGGGCCCTATGGGTTTTCCTTGCGGATCCCATATGACTGATATAAAACTAGTTAACATTTTTTTTCGGATTACAAACATTTTATTCGAATAATAATCAATATTACTTCTTATACTACTTTGATAAAAGTATATTTTTATTATAAATTAAGGCTACAACTGTAAATAAACAATAAAGACACGTAACATACCTGTATAAGGGAATAAGATTATTATAAATGATATTGTTATTAATGTAGAGAAATGATGTTTAAGGAGCCTCGTGCTCGCGCTACTCGACTCCGACCCGTGGTAGCAAATTCACACGAAGCCGGAGCCGAGCGCGCCCACGTGTACTCGATTTTGGCAGCTACCATGAACAGTTGCGACGACGTCGGCGACAGCGCGAGGAGGCCACTACATGGCGATGCTGTTTCTATTAAAAAAACAGAGAAGATATTTTACATAAAGTCAGCTGCTCAAAATTTTAGAATTGTTTATGTTTAATTTGTGAGTTAACTAATATTTTTTATTAAACAAAATTTTTTCTGATTCTTTATTAAAAACCATTTAAAATGAGCCCTGGAACGATATTAGCAAACATTTAAAATGATCCATTTGGAAAATCTCAGATTCGCTATTTATTAGTATACCTTCATCTGAAAAAAAGAAAATAATAAGTACAGCAGAATATTTTTGATTGGACAAAATTTTTACTGAATCTTTATTAAAGTCCCTTTCAAATAAGCCCTGATCGATGTTCGCAAACCCACTTGAAAAGAATTGTATATTTTTTTAATGTCAGTAGAAACCAATAATTGCTATTTTTGACAACCTGCTGGATTTGAGATCTTAATATTATTCATATATCTTATGTCATGGATCTTGTCGCTGAATTTTCTCAAAGCATGAAAAATATATTAAACATCTATTTTCAACAATATTTTCAACAGGCATTTATACTTTCCTAAATTTTCAATAGGAGACGCTTACACTGTTAATACACTCTATTTGTAAACTTCATACCTATTCGAAACTGAATTTTATAAGTAATTTATTACTATGTGTAGCAAAGCTAAAAGTAAAATACTATAAAAAAGTTGCAATCAAATTAGTTGAAAGACAATTAACAATTATATATTCCAATGCGCATACAAATACTTCTCACTCAATAATTTTCAAATAAAATATGGTGTTCTTATTAAGGCTTCGTTTCACAAATTTCATAAACTATGTAATCTACAAACTTATAACTCATTAAGATCCATAATACAATTATTTAATTTTCAACTTACGCTGAATAGTTTATGAAATTTCATGAAGCAAAGGCTTAATAAGAAAACCATATTTTATTTGAAAATTATTGGTTATGGAGTATACGTGTATATATTGCATACTGTGCATACTGCATATGCATACTGCATATTGCATACTGTGCATTTGAATTTGCAATTGCTAAATTGTCTTTCGACTAACTTGATTGCAACTTTTTTATAGTAATTTATTTTTAGCTTTGGTACACATAATAATAGATTACTTATAAAATTCAGTTTCAAATAGATATGAAGTTTACAAAAAGAGTGTATTAACCGTGTAAGCGTCTCCCATTGAAAACTTAGGAAAGTATAAGCCTGTTGAAAATATTGTTGAAAATAGATGTTTAATATATTTTTAATGCTTTGAAAAAATTCAGTGACAAGATCCATGACATGAGATACATGAATAATATTAAAATCTCAAATCCATTGTGTTGTCGAAAATATAAATTATTGCTTTCTACTGACATTTAAAAAATATACAATTCTTCTCAAGTGGGTTAGCGAATATCGATCAGGGCTTATTTGAAAGGGTCTTTAATAAAGATTCAGTAAAAATTTTGTAGAATCAAAATATTCTGCTGTACTTATTATTTTCTTTTTTTCAGATGAAGGTATACTAATAAAGAAAATATAACCACATATACAAATAAATAGCAAATTTTTTCCCAATCAATATTTTATACAAAAAATTTCAGGATTGAGTAAAGAAAATGAGAATAGTTGAGTTTACACAAAAAATTGCAAAGAATAACAACTTTCCACATTAGAAAGGTTAGAAGCGAGAAAGGGCTTACCGAATCTATGCTTTGCAGGTGACTTCGCTGTCTTGTTGTCTCAAATGGGTGATCACCTCCAAGTGATGGACGCGACGAAAGAATCAAAACCCACCAGGACACCGTACTGAAACCGCCGCTGTCATCGCTGGGAACGCCACGGACGAGACATGCGCACGGCAGCCTCGGTAGGCATTTCTTATACAAACAATTCAATCAGCTGTTGGTGCTGCCTACGGAAGCCTGGTTGGTTCACGTCCGACCATGCGAATAAGACCGAGCGAGCGAGCGAGCGAGCGAGCGTGCGCTATCTTGTACGGAAGCCCGGTTGGTTCACGTCCGACCATGCGAATAAGACCGAGCGAGCGAGCGAGCGTGCGCTATCTTGCTATGTGCTAATATAATTTTTTGAGTATGCGCAGCCGAGCAGTGCTGCCACTTCTCTAAAAGCTTGATTTTGACTGCGAGAAAAGATAAAGCAAGCACATCTGCGCGTATCTTGATGAGTTTTTCTTCTCTATATCTACAACAAAATTGCATAATTATTACAGGCAAGATAATTTTTAATAGTTAATTTTGTATCATTTAGTAAGTGTATCATTTAGTACATGTGCAATTTGATATTGTAGAGAAATAGAAATTAAATGTACCTGTATAGCTTAGAATTTAAGGTTATGATTTGAATTTGTCAAAACTCAAGCTTTCAGAAAAGTGGCAGCACTGCGCAGCTGAGCATATTCCAAAAATTATATTAGCACATAGCAAGATAGCGCACGCTCGCTCGCTCGCTCGCTCGGTCTTATTCGCATGGTCGGACGTGAACCGACCGGGCTTCCGTAGCTGCCGTGTCTCGTACGTGCTTTCGAATTTGCGATAGAATCGTCTCGTCCGTGGCGTTCCCAGCGATGACAGCGGCGGTTGTACGGTGTCCTGGTAGGTTTTGATTCTTTCGTCGCGTCTATCACTTGGAGGTGATCACCCATTTGAGACAACAAGACAGCGAAGTCACCTACAAGCATAGATTCGGTAAGCCCTTTTTCGCTTCTAACCCCTCTAATGTGGAAAGTTGTTATTCTTTGCAATTTTTTGTGATAACTTAAGTATTCTCATTTTCTTTACTCAATCCTGAAATTTTTTGTATAAAATATTGATTGAGAAAAAATTTGCTTTTAATTTGTATATGTGATTATATTTTCTTTATGATCCATTTGGAAAGTCTCAGATTCACTACTTATTAGTATATACCTTTACCTGAAAAAAAGAAAATCATAAGTACAGCAGAATATTTTTGATTCGACAATATTTTTACTGAATCTTTATTAAAGTGCCTTTCAAATATGCCCTGATCGATGTTCTCAAACCGACTTGAAAAGAATTGTATATTTTTTAAATGTCAGTAGAAACCAATAATTGGTATTTTCGACAACCTGCTGGATTTGAGATCTTAATATTATTCATATATCTCATGTCATGGATCTTGTAGTTGATTTTTTTCAAAGAATGAAAAATATATTAAATATTTATTTTCAACAATATTTTTGACTAGCTTATAAGTAATAATATTTTTATTTACTGTCCTAAATTTTCAATAGGAGACGCTTAACTCTATTTGTAATCTTCATATCTATTCGAAACAATTTTATAAGTAATCTATATTATCGTATGCCAAAGCTAAAAGTAAATGACTATAAAAAAGTTGCAATAAAGTAGTTGAAAGACAATTTAGCAATTGCAAATTCAAATGCACAGACGTATACACCATAACCAATAATTTTCAAATAAAATATGGTTTTCTTATTAAGCCTCCGCTTCATGAAATTTCATAAACTATTCAGTGTTAAGTTCAAAATTAAATAATTGTATTATGGATCTTAATGAGTTATAAGTTTGTAGATTACATAGTTTATGAAATTCATGAAACGAAGCCTTAATAAGAACACCATATTTTATTTGAAAATTATTGAGTAAGAAGTATTTGTATGCGCATTGGAATATACAATTGTTAATTGACTTTCCACTAATTTGATTGCAACTTTTTTATAGTATATTAATTTTAGCTTTGGTACACATAATAATAGATTACTTATAAAATTCAGTTTCGAATAGATATGAAGTTTACAAATTAACAGTGTAAGCGTCTCCCATTGAAAATTTAGGAAAGTATAAATGCCTGTTGAAAATATTGTTGAAAATAGATGTTATATATTTTTCACGCTTTGAGAAAATTCAGCGACAAGATCCATGACATAAGATATATGAATAATATTAAGATCTCAAATCCAGCAGGTTCTCAAAAATACCAATTATTGGTTTCTACTGAGATTAAAAAATATACAATTCTTTTCAAGTGGGTTTGCGAACATCGATCAGGGCTTATTTGAAAGGGACTTTAATAAAGATTCAGTAAAAATTTTGTCCAATCAAAAATATTCTGCTGTACTTATTATTTTCTTTTTTCAGATGAAGGTATACTAATAAGTAGCGAATCTGAGACTTTCCAAATGGATCATTTTAAATGTTTGCTAATATCGTTCCAGGGCTCATTTTAAATGGTTTTTAATAAAGAATCAGAAAAAATTTTGTTTAATAAAAAATATTAGTTAACTCACAAATTAAATATAAACAATTCTAAAATTTTGAGCAGCTGACTTTATGTAAAATATCTTCTCTGTTTTTTTAATAGAAACAGCATCGCCATGTAGTGGCCTCCTCGCGCTGTCGCTGACGTCGTCGCAACTGTTCATGGTAGCTGCCAAAATCGAGTACACGTGGGCGCGCTCGGCTCCGGCTTCGTGTGAATTTGCTACCACGGGTCGGAGTCGAGTAGCGCGAGCACGAGGCTCCTTAAACATCATTTCTCTACATTAATAACAATATCATTTATAATAATCTTATTCCCTTATACAGGTATGTTACGTGTCTTTATTGTTTATTTACAGTTGTAGCCTTAATTTATAATAAAAATATACTTTTATCAAAGTAGTATAAGAAGTAATATTGATTATTATTCGAATAAAATGTTTGTAATCCGAAAAAAAATGTTAACTAGTTTTATATCAGTCATATGGGACCCGCAAGGAAAACCCATAGGGCCCATTTAACGTATATCAATTGCCCATCTATACCCAATAACCCAAATATCCCATCTTTTCATTAGGGCAGAATATATTTAGAAGTTCTTATTTTGTCCCATTCTTCAGTTATGTCGGAACATTATAATTGTAATAACAATAAATTTGTCTTTATCTTCAATTAAATTAATTATCTAAATAACTGTAATATACAAATAATTATATTATATTGTAAATGTTTCATTTAACTATTATTTTTCATTTATAATAGCAGTGGTAAACTGCTAGATAATAAATAAATTAAGTTATAAATTCAGCAGAGCATATTCCTGGATTTTGGAAAAATTCATGTGATCAATCATGTGATTAATCATGTGATTAATCACATGATTTTTCCGTCGATAATATCATGTGATTAATCACATGATTGATCACATGATCAACCACATGATTAATCACATGATTGATCACATGATTTATCATATGATTAATCATGTGATTAATCACTGGATTAATCATATGATTAGTCACATGATTTTTTTCAATAGGGAAGTCAATCCATTGTTTCAAATAGTTTTTCATCGAATGTCCATAGTGTGAATTGATAAAACTGAAGAAACTCTTGTGGGAGTTAGAGTCCATGTCCAATCCGAGACTCGTGTATGTTTGAGATGTGAATTTCTCGCCCTCCATATTATTCATGTTTGAAAGATACTTATGGATCAGGATGGGGCTTTTTTAATACAAAAAAAGAGACTTGATCTTTTTTTCTGTAAATGCTTCAAAGCAATAGAATTAGTACAAATTGGTATCAAAAGCCAACTTCTTCAAGTAGAGTAATCAATTTTCTTTCAAAACATCCAATCCAGCAAAAAAGAAATATCATCTATAACTTAACTGACAGAGCGATTGTACTTTCAGACAAGCGATTTCATTTCGAGAATTTGAAAAAAATTAAAAATATGTTAAATCTTAATGAGTATCCTTCTACTTTCATTGATAAAAATATTAAAACACGTCTACAGTATCTAAAATATAAATCTAAATTCATCAACAAAAACACACATAAAAAATCAATGTTCCAAAAAATGCCTAAGATTCAATTACCGTTCACTAACAATTACGAAAGAATTTCTTCAATTTTTAAGCAATACAATATTACCACGATTCCCACAGTGAATAAAAGTATGAACTCCGTGATTAAATTGGGGAAAGATAAGTCTGACAAATGGGATCAAACAGGTGTGGTGTACAAATTTACTTGTAAAAATTGCCCAGCTATGTACATTGGTGAAACCAAACGTTCTTTAAAAACAAGAATCTAGCTCTAATAAACATCTAGCCTGAAGAGGTCGGCAGACCAAGCCGACGAAACGTCGCTTTGAAGCATTTACAGAAAAAAAGATCAAGTCTCTTTTTTTGTATTAAAAAAGCCCCATCCTGATCCATAAGTATCTTTCAAACATGAATAATATGGAGGGCGAGAAATTCACATCTCAAACATACACGAGTCTCGGATTGGACATGGACTCTAACTCCCACAAGAGTTTCTTCAGTTTTATCAATTCACACTATGGACATTCGATGAAAAACTATTTGAAACAATGGATTGACTTACAACAACGCTTAGCGGAGCTCACTTCCCAACGAGTATTCCTTCTTCGTTGCAGAAGTAATAACATCCTTCCACGGCACATCACCAACTTAAGTAGGAAGTTCTCGTACGTTACGTTTCAAAATAAGAAGTGTAAATCTTTTTTTGATAACTTGAATAATTACTTTGCGTCGAAATTATTGAAGTTGGAAATTAAGAACATCAATGCACACATTAACTCTGTGTATATTGATCTTAAAAAACTAAACAAGATTATTTCAAAAACAAACTTAGACTTCTCTACAAAAGTAAAATTTTTTGACTTTTCACAAAAAAAATTCTCATTATTACGAAAACGACACGATCACATACACGCAAACAAATTTCTTAGTTTAATAAAAGGAAAGAATAGAAATAACGTTTCTCATGAAAGGAAAAATTGGTTTAAGAATTTAAGTGACACTCAAGTTCCCCCGGAGGTTATAGATATTGTATCATTAGGTCCGAATTTCAGTCATACTAGACGTGTGTCTAAAAATGACGTTGTATCTTCAATCAAAAACATAGAACAACGTTTGTATTCGTTGGATGTTGAAATGTCGATAAAAAATGACATAAGAGAAAAAGTTACGGAAAACTTGAATTGGACCCTTAAAAACAAACCCAGATTTCGACAGAAGAACGTAATTTCACCAAAAAACTAATAGCTTCCAAAAAATTTTTAAAAAATAATCCTAATATAATGTTCACAAAAGCTGATAAAGGCAATGTGACTGTTTGTCTACATAAATCTGATTACACCTCAAAAATGCTTGAACTTTTGTCGGACCAAAATACTTATATTAATGTCAGTAGAAACCCGCTTAGTAAATTAAGATTAGATACTAAAGTAATACTTAATAATCTTAACAATAACGAGTTTTTATCTGATAGATACCATAAAAATCAACTAACTCTCACGAACACAACTATAGCAAAAGGTTACGGCCTGCCAAAAATACACAAGGAAAATGCGCCACTTCGCCCGATCATATCACTAGTAAATAGTCCTACTCACCTTTTAGCCGAAATTATTTATAAAGAATTAAAAGATTCAATTAAGTTACCGGAATCCCACATCAATAATAGTTTTGAACTAAAAGTTAAATTAAAGAATTTCAAATTACAGGATGAGCACATTTTATTATCTTTAGATGTCAAATCGTTATTTACTAGCATTCCGGTGGAGCTTGTATGTGACAGTATCGATAAACGCGTGCGTTCTATCATGAACAAATGTTTAATTCCCATAGATGAAATAAAAAAGTGTATCCGTTTCTTATATGACAACACTTACTTCTCTTTCAATAACAAGGTTTACAAACAAATATACGGTACACCGATGGGTTCCCCAATCTCTCCACTCTTTGCTGATATTGTTATGGATGATTTGGAAAAAATGTGTTTACAAACCTTGAAGAATAAATATAATTGTGTACCACTTTTTTATTATAGATATGTTGATGACACTATTATGTGCATAAAAAGAGAACACATTGATCTGGTAGTTTCCATTTTTAATTCATACCACAAAAGTTTACAATTCACATATGAAATAGAAAATAATAATAGTATTAGCTTTTTAGATATGACATTAATTAAAGAAAACAATAGAATTAGTACAAATTGGTATCAAAAGCCAACTTCTTCAAGTAGAGTAATCAATTTTCTTTCAAAACGTCCAATCCAGCAAAAAAGAAATATCATCTATAACTTAACTGACAGAGCGATTGTACTTTCAGACAAGCGATTTCATTTCGAGAATTTGAAAAAAATTAAAAATATGTTAAATCTTAATGAGTATCCTTCTACTTTCATTGATAAAAATATTAAAACACGTCTACAGTATCTAAAATATAAATCTAAATTCATCAACAAAAACACACATAAAAAATCAATGTTCCAAAAAATGCCTAAGATTCAATTACCGTTCACTAACAATTACGAAAGAATTTCTTCAATTTTTAAGCAATACAATATTACCACGATTCCCACAGTGAATAAAAGTATGAACTCCGTGATTAAATTGGGGAAAGATAAGTCTGACAAATGGGATCAAACAGGTGTGGTGTACAAATTTACTTGTAAAAATTGCCCAGCTACGTACATTGGTGAAACCAAACGTTCTTTAAAAACAAGAATCAATGAACATAAGAAAAACAAAAACATCGAGTCCGTAGTACACACCCACAAAAATAGTTTGAATCATGAATTTAATTGGGACGACACAAAAATTATAGACATTGAGCGGAATTATAAAAAAAGACTCTTATCGGAAATGATACACATAAAATGTAACAAACACAGTATAAACAAGAAAGAGGATTTATACACTTAACCGCATTTATTTTCCTTTACTTTCGAAATTTTAACTGCTAACGTCATGATTGTTTTTGTTATGATTGACTACTTCAATACTTTCGTCTATTTTGATAGCGTTGTGTACAAATTGATATGTACGTTAATGTTCTTTGCCACTAGCCGTAAGTGTTAATATGACTGTACATCGTTATAAATTTTGACTCGTTGACTTGTGCCAACGTTTAAGGTAAATAGGGTTCGTTTCGTTTTTTATATATCATTGGTTTTTTTTACCGAATGTTATACGTGATTTGTAATTCTGTATTTTTATTTAATAAACATCTAGCCTGAAGAGGTCGGCAGATCAAGCCGACGAAACGTCGCTTTGAAGCATTTACAGAAAAAAAGATCAAGTCTCTTTTTTTGTATTAAAAAAGCCCCATCCTGATCCTAAGTATCTTTCAAACATGTATTAACTGTTATGTTCAAGTATCGAATTAAGTTGTATATAGCAAAATTTTCCAATATTTTTATTACATTTATAAACAGTTTTCATCCGTGTATAACTGTTGTCTTCAGTTTTATTCAGAATAAAACTGTTATTTTCAGTTTTTTACTGATTTCTTCACTTCTTAAAGTCGCTTGCTTTTCCGAAAACAGAACATAACTGTTGATAACTGAAGAAAACTGTTTATAATTGCAAATAACTGTAGATAACTGTTGAAAACTGATACAAACTGAAGAAAACTGATAAAAACTGAAGGTTACTGTTGTCTTTGTCTCAATTCCGACATTTTTCTGCAGTTAATTTCTGTTTTCTTCCATTTTCTTCAGTTTTTTTCTGATAGCTGCAGATATCAACTGTTATGAGCATTACATTTTTTTCACTAGGGTTCCTCTTCCTTTTATAGTCCTCGGGAAAATCTAGTAGTGGGAGCGAAGACCAATCAGAATTCTAGTTTTCTGGGTTTTCTCTCGAGTGTGGGTGTGGCTTAACTGCTTTTATCTTCGAGAGTGGGGGATATCTGGATTTATCTGGTTCCTTTGTTTTTCTTTAATTGCGTCCTTGAGTTCTAAAAATAGAATATTCCCCGAATTTCCGTTGATGATTTCTCGGGAAAAATGTAGTAAACAATTCCTGGAATTAAAGATGATAAATATTTCCTAGAAAAGAGAAGAGCGTTTCCCTGAATTTCCGTTGATTATTTCTTGGAAAAAATGCAGTAAACTCCTGGAATTAAAGACGATGAATATTTCCTAAAAAAAAGAAGAGCGTTTCCCTGAGCGAGTTTTATCTTATGATTTATTTATTATTAAATTCCTAAATTAATTGTTATTGATCTATTTGAATCGCAAGCTATTAATTATCAAATTCAATTACATACGGAATTAGTATTTATCGTTAGTCATTTATTTCTATTTGCGTTATCGTAAATTTGTTTATTGTTTATTTACTATTTATTTACGGAACGGTTGATATAAATTATCTGATTAAAATTAAACAAATTAATTATTCTATTTTTTAATAATTGTTATGACGCTAATGTGCATAAAGGCAAAAAAACAATCTCATGTTCTTTTTATTAAAGGCCCAAATCGAAAAAAGTTGTCAAAAATAAGAGATTATAACAATAAGTCAGACACTTATTGCAGTCTAAAAAAATTCACAGGTGTTTCGTCCAGGCTACTAGATTGGACTCATCAGTGATGATCTAGTAGTCATCAGACACCTAGCGCTCCATCGTAGCGGCCAAAGATTTATAGACTGAGCCGCTCTTTTCACTAGTGGAAAAGAGAGGCTCCATCTGTCCGTGCGTTACTAACACAAGCACCGCGTTAAATATAAATTTAAGTGAAGCTAATTGCCTAGTGTAATATTTAATAATTGTTATGACGCTAATGTGCATAAAGGCAAAAAAACAATCTCATGTCCTTTTTATTAAAGGCCCAAATCGAAAAAAGTTGTCAAAAATAGAGATTATAACAATAAGTCAGACACTTATTGCAGTCTAAAAAAATTCACAGGTGTTTCGTCCTTTAATAAAAAGGACATGAGATTGTTTTTTTGCCTTTATGCACATTAGCGTCATAATAATTATTAAATATTACACTAGGCAATTAGCTTCACTTAAATTTATATTTAACGCGGTGCTTGTGTTAGTAATGCACCGACAGATGGAGCGTCTCTTTTCCACTAGTGAAAAGAGCGGCTCAGTCTATAAACCTTTGGCCGCTACGATGGAGCGCTAGGTATCTGATGACGGCTACTAGATCATCACTGATGAGTCCAATCTAGTAGCCTGGACGAAACACCTGTGAATTTTTTTAGACTGCAATAAGTGTCGGACTTATTGTTATAATCTCTTATTTTTGACAACTTTTTTCGATTTGGGCCTTTAATAAAAAGGACATGAGATTGTTTTTTTGCCTTTATGCACATTAGCGTCATAGCAATTATTAAATATTACACTAGGCAATTAGCTTCACTTAAATTTATAATTATTCTATTGTTAAAATCTTCCATAGGTTTTTATTTTATGGGAATACGTGTCAATATGTTTGGTATTTAATTGGTTGATTTATTTGATATTATTTTGAAATCAATCTTTTACATTCGAAATTACATTGCAGACCGATCCTAAATATTCTGCCTATACTCGAACGCAGTTCATAACACTAAATGCTGCGGGAACAGCTGATGCGCGGTCGGTAACACACCACCCATACCGGCTGCAATGGTAACACGACGTACTTCGTACGTAACATTACAAAATTATTATTTACAAAGATCTGTTATTGCTATTGCTATAACAAAACCATAAATAAAAACAAATTAATCTTAAACTCATACTCCTAAACCCAAATGGGGGAACAACTTATATATTACATACATGTAATACATTCACGTGAACTTCGTTGGTACTGTAGATAGCGCGCATGTTTACTATCTTTTTGGTGCGGGTTCAAATCCATTATCGGAATTTTTTTTTTATATATATTAATATAGTATAATAAGATTGTTATTTTCTGCCGATTTGAAAATAACAGTAAAATTTCTGAAGTTTTTTCGCACTCCCGTATATAAAAAATGTTGGAAAATTCTTGTTTTCTTTACGAATTGTTATATAAAATAATTATAAAAATACTTCAATACTATTTCATGGGAAATCATATAGACTTAAAAAATAACTTACACTCGACCTTTTAAAATAATTTTGAAAAGATGAATTTTTTTTATCTGATTGTTTTTTATTCATATGTTATATTGTTTAGAGGTATTTTACGTTAGATTTTTATTGTTGTTGTTTTACATAATTTATACAGTTAACTAATGTAATTAAGAATATTAAATATTAATAATATATTATTATTTATCATAATAATCATAGCAGAAGTACATAAAATACGATAAGATCTTTTGATTATTGTTAATATTTATATAAAAAGATTATTGTATAATTTAATACAATTTCTACATGTCATGAAATTGTATTGAAGTATTTTTAAATTATTTTATATAATAATTGTAAAACAATACAAAAAAAAATCCAACGCGCTTTGAACAGTACCTCCAAGGTAGTGCGGAAACCTGTTCAAAAATTGTTTAATTTTCACGTTATTTTCAAATCAGCAGAAAATAACAATCTTATTATACTATATTAATATATATAAAAAAAATCCAATAATGGATTTGAACCCGCACCAAAAGGATAGTAAGGATGCGCGCTATCCACAGGACCAACGAAGTTCGCGTGAATGTACTTCATGTATGTAATATATAAGGTGTCCCCCCATTTGGGTTTAGGGGTATGAGTTTAAGATTAATTTGTTTTTATTTATGGTTTTGGTTATAGCAATAGCAATAACAGATCTTTGTAAATAATAATTTTGCAATGTTACGTACGAAGTACGTCGTGTTACCATTGCAGCCGGTATGGGTGGTGTGTTACCGGCCGCGCATCAGCTGTTCCCGCAGCATTTAGAAATTGACTGCCGCGCTGCGCGTGGTCGGGGTGCGTACTTCTTCGGGGTGCCTCAGTCTCCCTATCCGCTTTGCGCTTCTATTTACGTCTATCTTCTTTGGTTGGGGTTTAGGTAGAGAGCACTCTTAATGTATGTACACTCAGAAAAAAATATAGTATATTTTCACATAAAAGTACTATCAAATATAGTGGTATTTGGCTACATATATATTTTATAGCCATATCAGGCACGTTACAATACAATACTATTATTCTAATAGATGAAAGTACACTAAGGAAAAAGGCGTTTGTACTGTGAACTATCTTGCATAGTAAAACTGATTATTATTGTCTTTACTATATATTTTTTTAAATCAACTATAATATGTTAATAATAAATATATTCATATAATTCAAACAACTATACAATTATAGTAACTCAATTATTGTTATTTAACTAAATTTTCATTAAAGTTTACTATATTTATTTAGTATAATATAATATTTCCATTCGAAATCTTTAGGTATTTTAAATTTTACTATATACATATAATATAAAATACCCAATAACGAATTTTTAGATATCTTTACCATAATTTTGTTGTTTTTATCACTATAAAATGTATATTTAGCCAAATACCACTATACTTTATAGTACTTTTATATGAAAATATACTATATTTTGTTCTCAGTGTACATTAAAATTGAAAAAACCATTTTTAAGTTCTAAATATAATATCTTCCCGAGAATAACTGTTAGAAAAAACAAAGAAAAATTATCTGCACTGAAAAAGAAGCGTTGGTATAATTACTATATTGCTGTTAGTTATAAAACTCTATTTTTTTTATAAAATAACCAATAAAATATTATTAATGCATTATAAAGAATTCGAAAGAACAGGTAAAGATTATGATTAAAGTTTATGAAGTAGTGAGACAGGCCTAGTGCACGCGATGTACTGCGCGGTACCGCGGGCACAGGAAAGACGTTGCGTCTACTCTTTTGGATTGTATTTCTCCAAGAAAACATCTTGAGCAAATTTTGAAAAAAATCATTTCCTATGTAAAAAATGCTCAGCTTTCGATTTAAATGGTAAAAAAAAAAATTAAAAATATACTTTTTGAGATATAAGATGTTTTGTACTTTTTGAAGGTGAAAATGGAAAATTTCGGAAAAACTGCTTACATCGTTAGAAAGCTGAGGAAAAAATACGTTGGAAACGCTTATCAAACAATTTTTTAGGTACATTTAAGTATCGTAAACATGAGTTGGAAATAGCAAGATTTCGAGCTCGCGCGCCGCGAGAGTGAGACGTTTAACGCAACATATGTAATCATGCAGAAATGTTTTCACAATTGGGATATAGGAGGAAAGAAGTAATGGGCATAAATAATTGTTACACTTGTATATAATATATATATATATATGTATAATACATTTATTTCGCCAAAGAATCGCATTCGTTATAGTAATATACTTTTTTCTCATTAAACTCACATGTACTGAATGCCATTAGCAATAGGTGAAATACTTTTTCCTTTAGACTTATTGATTACTCCAAACGTATTTCATACTAGTGGATTGATAACTAACATACTTTTGGGTGAACAGAATCTCCTGTACTGTTTTGCATACTTAGTTAATGATATAGAACAGTATATACATTGTAATTAGAAGGGTACAAGATTAAAAACAGTGCATCAGGTTCTCGAGCTTCGAAAGTGACAGTTTGTAGGCTGTGGTTGCTCTCGTTGTCCAAAAAAGGCTGTCTTTTTTTTATTTGCTCATTTTCCTTATAAAAACTGTATGTGTTTATATATTTCCCGTCGAATCCTTTATTGTAAATGACTCGGCAAAAAAATTGTGTTGATTCGCAGTTATTATCGTCGCAAAGTACACGCTATAAAATTTGAGATTATAAATTTGTGTCTCGTGGATCGCTCTCAAAGACTCTAAGGAGCAGCATCGAACCAGTCAGAACAGAGGACTGAATCAATAAGAAACGGTGGTTTTCCGACTATGGGATTTTGGGCTTTCTTGCGATTTGTACAAAAAGAAACATATCAACTTAATCTCTATTCTAAGATAAATCAGAACATATTTTTCGCGCAACTTACAATCTAATATAATAAATATTTACAGAAAAATGCACTTTGAGAAACAAAAGGATAAAACGAGATACTTATTTCCTTTTGACTACAATAAAAAATCTCCCAAATTCACATATCCACGCTCTTTACTCGCTTACAATTAGAGACTCGTACAAGTGACCTACTTTACCGACGTAGTAATAATTCACGATACATTCTCATAATTATTATAAACTCTAACACAAATTCAGTTTCGAAACGTAAACAATGCAATTGTCTAGACAGTGTAAAATCCCATTCATCGTTTTCCAACTACTTTTTCACGGCGGCGAGGCATGAAAGCGCAAATTTTCAGACCATAACCTCAAAATTTCGTGTAGCTTCGAAGGCCAAAAGCGCGCGCTCTCTTTCCCTCTACCTCTCTTTTTCTTACTCCAAGGAAATAACGAAAACGATTCTCGCGCGAACATTCGAATATATTCGTAAAGGTGTTCAAAAAAAGAAGCCGGCGTCGCGCTTCACTCCTTGGCGTCTTCATTGTGTTTAATACTCGTAGTATTTCTTCTCAAGCTTGTTATTAGCGTTGGGGTTCGCAGCAGCTTTGATCCATCGGTGCATTTGCGTCTTCGTCAGTCAAGGAATGTCGCCGCTACTCACCGAGGATTCGTCGTCCTCGCTACTCGAGGAGGCCGACGTCTCCTCGGAGATCATGGCTTCGCCACCGGCCTCTTGGGGCCGCTGGCCAACGGCCTCTTCCTCCTCTTCCTCTTCTTCCTCCTCCTCGTCCGTCGTCGACATCTCGAGCGCGATGAGCTTCGCGGCGCTCGTCGTCGTTACGGCCACGTTACCACCGCTGCCGTTGTTGTTGCTGCTGCTGCTGCTGCTGCTGCTGCTGCTGCTGCTGCTGCTGCCGCTGCTACTGCTGCTGCTGCAACCGCTGCTCGCGCCGGAGCTTGTCTCCGTGACGGTGTTCGACAGCGACTGCAACGTCCCAAACAAATCAAGAAATGGTTTTTTTGTGTTACGCTGAGACGTCGAGTTTTTTATTAGTGGTCTGTAAGGAATAGGAAGAAAAATATCAATTTACAAGTGTTGTCTAGAATTTTGTTAAAAATACTATGCGGATGCTAAGAATGATGCGTGAGTGTGCACTTGTGAAACGCAACGTTGCCATGAGTTTAGCAAGTCTCATTTCGGATATATATTCAAAGTTCCTGAGAAAAGTTTAAAAAGTGTCTCTCATTATTATTCAATGTCTCAAATATTGTTTTTCAAACTTTATATTCTCACAATACAATATAAATATTTACAACCACTCAGCAAAATGAATGAACAAAACTTTTACACATTTATTACTTAAAGCTCATTTCTACAAAATTATTCTATTAATACTCATAAACGTTTGGAAATAGATGTTTGAAAGAGAAAAATAAAAAACCCAAAGTTGTTAAAACAATGACTAAAGTAATACTGATGACTGACATTCTACATGAAATAATCTACTCTTGCAAAAAGATGGATGGTCCTAAATGGTATCCTACACGAAACCACCAGCATAACAACCTGACCTCACCACTTACCCAAGACTGCTCGCTGGCGACGACGTTCCTGCGCCGCTGCAGAGGCGTCGAGTTGTAAGTCGGGCTCCACGACGGCTCGACGTCACTGGCAGCAGCGGCAGCAGCGGCAGCAGCGCGCGACGCCTCCGCCACGGACGCGCTGTTGGAGCGCGCCCGGCTGGGTGTGCTGTTGGCACTGCTCGCCGCCGAGACAGACGTTGACGACGTTGTCGGGCGCCTCGACATCGACAGTCTGAGGGAACTCTGTCGCGAGACCAGGGCACTACCGTTGCTACCAGTCGTGTCGTGATGATAGTAGTGACGCCGCGTCGAGGGACTCGAGCTCTTGGTACAGCTGTTGGTGCTGCTATTGCTCTCCATGCTCTCGGTGATGTCGAGCGTCCAGGATACCGAGTCGCCCTTCTCGACCATGTACTTGACGATCGACTGAGACTGTGATTAGAATCAGATGGTTTTCATTAGATGGTGTATATTTAATAACTTGGAAACCAAATTTATCCGCACAGACTGTTCTGAACTGTAACTTTTGGACTAAGAATGTTGGGCAATACTAACATTGACAGATCATACAAGTAACGTCACTTAAAATTAAGCGACGAAAAGATCTTAACGATTAGGTATCACAAATTAGACGATTCATAATAAATTTCTTGACTAGAAACGCACTGCTGTGAAGAAAATAGTCGCTAATAACCATTTGCCATCTAAAGAAAATCGTTAAACCCAAGCGTACATCGCCGTTGTGCGTTGAAATTAGGTAGCAGGAAGAAAACAGATAAAGAAAATAAAAGACGAGGAAATTGTGAGAAGAGCAATTGGAAAGACTTATCCGAGACTCACCTCAGACTTTTGCGAAGAGTTGCCGTCAGGATGGTGCTCGGTGTGCTCGGGCCCGAGACTCTTGGACAGCCGCTGCGATTGCGGCGTCAGCTGGTTCGTCAGCACGCTCACAACCTCGTTCTTCTGCCTGAGCCGCCACTGGAGCTCCTCGTTCCTCTGGGACAGCCTCTTGTTCTGCTTCGACATCTGGTGAATGCTGCCGACGAGCACTTCGTTGTCGTGCTTCAGCTGCCGCTCGAAGCCCTCCTTGCTCTGCAGTTGGGCCTGGAGGTCCTCGCAGCGCGCCTCGAGGGCCTCGCAACGCTGCCGCACGAGCTCCTTGTCGTCGAGCTCGCGCCGCAGGAGGTCTGCCTCGCCGCGCAGCTGCGCCGCCTCCTGGCTGCGGATCTCGAGGACCGTGCGCAGGGACTCGACCTCGGCGAGGAGCGCGCCCTGGTCTTGCGTTACCGCTTGGAAGGTGCGGACTTGGCTGACCTCGGCGTCGTGCTCGCCGCCGAGGCGCTCGAGGGCCGCCCGGTGCTCGCGCTCGCGCTCCTGGAGGAGGGACTGGAGGCTCTCGGCCCGTCGGCGCTCGTCGCGCAGCGTCTGCTCGAGGGACGAGCGCTCCGCTTGCACGCGCTCCACTATATAAAACATCATCAAATAAATAGTTGATGCAACATTTTTTCCTAATATTAAACTAAAAGCTGATTTTCTTATTTAACTCTAGTATCGTTATGCAATGCAAACATTACACAGTACAAGAATAACAAATCAATATTCAGATATTCCAAGTGTGACAAACGAACATTTGCATCGTCACATTAGATAATCCACGCAATCGTCAACCCTGTTGTCGCCTCATAGGATCGTTAAGCGATCGTCGAGCGAATGAACTAGGCGCATGCATGGTGTGGTTCAGGCTCAGGCTGCATCGCGGTGACACTTTGGCATCGATTTGATGGCATTAATCAATTTAATGCTTGATAGATCTTTGGTTTTCTACTATGAAATCATTCTAAGAAGTATAAGAATGAGGCTTTAAATCAATTTTACATATGGCCCCGAATCCACCTCAAATCGAACGGCCAGATTATGCCTACGTCGCCGATCATTTTGGTTTTGCAAAGTATGCTATTCTTCTCTTAAAGTAATTTCACACGTATTTTTTAATTTTTTTTATTGTCCTAACACTGCATTCGTTATGCACTGTTCAAAATTTCTTCAGAATGCAGAATTTGAAATTTTTTTTTGAAAAAAACTCTGACACGTTTTAAGTTTAATAAAGAACTACAACGTATCAAAGAGTTTTTTTCTTAAAATTAAAAATTGAATGAGAAAAACGGGAACCAATTACATGAACAAAAAAAAAAAAAAAAAAAAACAAAAAAACAAAAAAAAAAAAAAAAAGCATAAGCTATGCAGTTTTTACTAAAATTGCATTTTTGAGAAAATCTTTTTCTAAATCTTCCCATCTTTTTTTTTGTCATCGCTTTCATGCGCCTGCCCTCGCGAGCGCGTATATAAAATCTAAAAATAAAGATCGATACGTTTGCGCGCAGATATCATCGTTTGCCATCGCGGCTCGCGTTTATTTCGATTCCGATTTTTTCCAGAGCCGCGATTGCGCGGACTCAGCGTCAATAAATCGCGCGATCGCTTCAATATAGTCAGAATAATTACGGCCTAATGTCCGGACCCGTGCGCAAACGTAGCGTGAGTTTTTTTTTTTTCTTTCGAAAGTTTCGTAAATGCGAGGGACGGATTGACAGATTGCTTTTACATCGGTTATTTCCAAGCCTTGACGCGTGTGATTGAAATAAATCTACATTAATGATTTTCATTGACAGCGCGGTACGAGCGCACTCAAGATTCGGATTATTTCAAGAGCGAGATAAGTGTAAGGTATTCGGCGAGTGCAAGTGCCAAGGCGCGCAGCATGCTAGCGAGACACACGCTCGCTCTATTGAACCCGGAATCCCGACATATACGACAGTACTACCGCGCCAATGCAACACATGTATATCTAACCAGCGAGCAAACAAAAAGCCCCGATCCATTCCCTCTTGCTACACATTTGCCACTCTTTGTAACGGCCACTTTAAGTAACCACACACGCAAATTAAATCCTCCACTTCTCGAGCGTAGAAAATCGCCGCCGCCTACAACTGCCGGATCGCGCCTAAGCCGGAAAGCGCTTGTGCGATGAGAGCGGCGCAGAGCTTTCGAATAGGTTGCGTGCCTTCTTTGTACATATTCTGTGGCTTCCCGGAAAAACCACGTAAGGAAGGTGTTTTTCAAAATAGGTTTTATGTCTTATTTCTTATCTTCGAACAGTCCTCTATCACGTAATCGTGACAGAAATTACGAAAGTGTATTCGTTGTATTCGTTCGTAAAACGCTATAACTCCATTTTTTTCAACATTTTCCCGGAATAACCACGTATCTCCATTTTTTAAAGAATAACTTCCGGAAAACCCACATAACTCCACATTTTTAAAAAGAATTCCCATATAACTCCACTTTTTGCATCCAATATCCTGGAAAAACGACACAACTCCACTTTTCCAATAACAGAGACAGACGTTCCTTATTCTTATGAGTGCGTCCATAGCAAGGTAGCTGTATTAAAGAGTACACACATTTGGCCCTACAAGCTCCCGTGAGCGATAGTTTATATTTATCATGTATAGTTGCCGAAAAAACAATATAATTGGCATTGAGACCGGAAACCCACGTAATTCCACTGAAACTTTTTGTTTATTCCCGGAATAACCACGCAAATGAAAGTCGTTTTCTAAGACATGAACGCTATTTGGTCTAGTTACTATGGTAAAAAATATGTTATTTAAATTAGTATTCATTGGTATTCATAGATGCAGGATTGCATTCAATCTCATTTGTCTTGATTTAAAACACTGATGCGAAACTAAAAACATGATTTACTCTCGAAGTAATTAATTGTGGAGATAAGTGTGGAGATGAGCTTTTCTCTTCGTTTACGGAATGGTGGGGTGACTGCTGAAATAGCTATGACGAAGATGATGAGCTACGAGATAACGATAATATCTTTAGCAATATCATAACCCTCTCCTAACTAACATTATCTAACATCATCTCATTTTATTATGTTTCATAAGTAAGTTGTTTCATTTTTCGAGAACCACTTGACATACTGCGCTGATATCATGCGACCTAAACGCTGTCATAGAATTGTTTGAAATGTTGTCAGCATAATATTGACATGTCATCATCGAGACTAAAAAAAAACTAAACCTCTCATATACTCACAGTCTTTTCTTAGACTCTCGATAGCCTGCAGGTGCTCCTCCCTCTCTTGGTTGAGCGCGTCCTCGACGCTCGCCTTGCCCAGCCGCAGCTCCTCGAGCTCGGACCTCGTCGCCAGCCACTCGTTCTTCATCTTCTCCCAGTCCTTTCGCAGCCAGCAGTCCGACAGCGCATCCAACTGTCCAGGAAAATTCACCACTTATAGTTACATCTGTTCTGTTTCTCCAGTCGCAGGACTAAACATAAAGCTTCCGAACCGAAGCGCTTCCACACTTTCGTTAGCTCAGCAAGCGACACGGTTGCGGTTTACTCCCTCGCGGCTCAGTTAAATTTCGCTCGAAAAGGCGCGTGTAAGCATCGTGCTCGCGTGCTCTTTAGATTCGGAGTGCAGATAAGTCGAAATAAGAGCCAGCTGTTGCGCCCGCGCAACCGAGTCAGAAGCAGGTGCACGCTTACTTGCGCCGAGTTAGCTGCTGAGTGTTGAAAAATTCTTTTCGCCATACCCTGGCCGAAAGTACTACATTCCCTCCCGGCGCAAAAACGGGAATGCGGTATTTTCGGCCCGGGTATGACGAGATAGTATATTACGCACCATGGGAGGAAAAAACTTGGACAGTCCGGAGCTCGTGTAAATTGCCACCGGAGCCGAAGGTGAGGGTGGCAAACACAAGCTGGGGGCTGGCCAATTTTACTCCCGTGGTGCGTATACTATTTTTCTCACATCGAGGCCGAAAATGCCATATTTCCGTTTCGGAACCGGGCGGGAACGAGGCACTTTCGGCCCGGTGTGAGGAAAAATATTATACGCACCACGGGAGAAAAATTGGCCAGCCCATAGCCCATAGCTATGGACTGTCCAAGTTTTTTCCTCCCTAGGTGCGCAATATACTATTTCTGCATTGTTTTCTCGCGCACGAATGTAATCTTATTTCAGTAATAACTTCTCTTTCTAGATTATAAGTTAAATACGGGGAAAGAAGCAGCAACACATATATATTCCTCCCAGAATAACCATTGTTTTGATTCGCGCGATGTCGTATTTATATACACAGATTCGCGTCCTCGAAATACTTAAAAATACACAAGGCCCCTTCGGCAAAACGATTAGCATCAGCGCGCCATTACACAACGGCTGGCGCACTGCTGACCGATGCTCCGGCGCTCCCGCGAAAGCTCGAGCAAAGCCAAGAGAAGAAAAAAAAACCGTACTCCGCTACATCCTGCAATCTTCGCGGCCGAATTGCGCCACATGCCGCTACCGTTAGCTATATGCACAAGCGTGTGTACGCACCTGATGCGTGAAGTACTGGACGGTGATGGCGAGCGCCTGGACCGTGTCCTCGGCCTTCTTGCTCCACTCGCTCGCGACGACAGCAGCCTCGGCCGCGGTGCTCTTCTCCTCTTCCTCCTCGGTATCCTTCCGCAGAAGATCGACTTGCGCCTCCTTCTCGCAAGTCTCGACCACGACTTGCTGCTCGAGCTGCTGCTGCGGGGCTTCCGGAGCGGAGGACGGCTCGCTGACCACGACCAAGAGATTGCTGTTGTTGTTGTTGTTGAGATGGTGGTGGTGGTGGTGGTGGTGATGGTGGTGGTGGTTGTTGTGGTTGTGGTGGTTCAGGTGGTTGTTGACGGCCGTCGGCGCGGCGTTGGCGCTGTTGCGATCTGCAACTAAGGTTACCGGACCCATGGCTGTAGTCGAGTAGCTAGCTTTTTTCGCACTGGAGGATGCGCTTGTTATCAATGTCTCGCGCGGGGCTGAGGAGCAGTAGTTGTAGTAGGTGTGGGGGCTTCATGCTGCTGTGTGTGTGTGTGTGTGTGTGTGTGTGTGTGTCTTTTTAGTACAGAACGGCATGCTCAGATTTGGGAGTTTAGGTTAGAGCTCCTTCGTAGCACTGGGAATTTAGTCAGAAAACGAGGATTGTGAATGACGGGCACCATTTCACCAGTTACTTTCCGAGCCATCAGCAAGGCTTTCTTATTCAACAGAGATTTTCGCTTTCGGTGTGCACAGGCACGGGCGCAGCGCGGTTAAAACCGCCGAGCGCACGTTCAACTGTTTTCCGCCCCCCGATTTGTCCCAAACAGCACCGCCGCTTACTCTTTCCATTCCCGGCGCGCTTCAGCCTCGGCCTGTGGCCCCGTTTCGACCTGCGCTTCATCTTTCCTCAGTCCCTCCTCTTCGTCGCTCCAGCTTCCCTCTTCCCGAGCCCTCTTCGCCCCCTCACCTTCCCCTCATCCCGGCAAGAGCCTACGACAGCGGGCGCGCTGCGCAGCACACACACCGCCGAGCGAGCAAAACAAACCGCGCGCGGCAATGCCCGTGCGCCGACTGCCTACAAGTACTGCCCGCGAGAGAAAAATTCCAGGCTTCTCTCCAGCTCACGCACACACACACACGAGGCGCGCTTACGTTCGTTCGCAATTGCGTCGTCGCCGCGGCGCACCGCGCACGGCGGGCCGAAAATTAGACGCGCACGCGCACGCGCCTGCACGACTCGACTGAACAGCGCGAACGCAGCAGCCGCAGCTTCACCTTGGAGCGGCTGCCCAAGCTGGCCGGCTGCCCTCGCTCCGCTGAATCGAGAAGCGAGAGATACTTGGAGCCGTGTGCGGAGAGGAAAGAAAAAAAGAGAACTGGTTGGCTGGCTAGATGCGAGCGTGCGCGATTTTCGTGATGCTAGAGTCTGGATGCAATTTGAATCGAATCGCTATGGAAAGAGAGCTTGATCTCGGGCAGCTCGGGCTTGCGGAATAACTGACTCGCTCGGAGAAGAATCTTCCCAGTTTCTTTGTTTGTGTCTTGGGCGTATGGTGGATGAGACGTGCGAATGTTGAAAAGAAAGAACAACGCGATTTCGTGAGTGGAAGATGCAAGCGGTACATGACTATTACGGCTAACCATCTCATTCAGTAACGAGTTCGCGGTCTAATATACCTCATTATCATGACACTGATCCCACAATTAGATTACTAAAGTAGTTTGTCATTAGGAGTTTTTTATATGTAAATTACCATCAACTACGCCGAAAGAAAAAAGACAATAATCATGATAACCAAAGCCAAAGCAGATATAAATTATTGTCGACATTTCTCCAGATTAATAAAAATTTCACTCTACGCTCAACTAGTTCAAAATCACGCTTTTCTAATGAAAAAGTATATCATATATACTTGAAAAGCGGCCTCAAACGTACAAAATCATTTACTTATTAATAACGATTAAACCTAATTGAAAAGTGAAAAAGTAAACAACTGTAAGCGAATTTTTAGAAACGCTCTAGAAAATGCGATGTGCGAGCGCGTTCTGGAAAATTCCAGAATTTGTACGTTGCGAACCGGATGTTTGCATTTCTTCGAGAATGGGAGAGGAACATCTCAGCCGCGAGACTGTACATCAGCCGTGATTGGTCGCGCGTGACACAAATTAGAGACGAGTATCGTTTACGTGTGCGATAGACGCTGAGTGCGTGGGGTTTCGTTTTGGAAGAGCGCCCGAGGGCGAGCGCGCCCTTCGACCTCATTCCTTCGGGATCGGTCAACCGAACAGGTACTCGACGCCTCACGTCGATCGGGATTGAGTTTTTTTTCTCTCACGAGCAACGAAACCACTTCGCTACGCGATAAGTTACGTGCGATCACGTTCGGTCTCATTACTTGTATCAATACACCAATTTTTAATTTCTTTGCTATTCTTCCACAATAAATCAATCTACTCTTCATCCAAGTGTTTATTCATTTTTATCCGTTCCAACCAGTCAGTGCTACACAACGGATCTCAGAGCCTCTCCCTTATTGTCCATAGTATCCGAAAAAAGCTATACGATTGACTCAAGGGCGTTCGAACACTAATGTATGCCCCCAGATTTAAATACAAAGGCGCGTGGAAAAAAGTGTAACCAGACTTAAAAGTCAGTATATATCTTTTGATTTGAGTAGGGCAATGAAGTGGCTTTCGATAAAGAGTAATATGTTATATAGTTAAAACTAACGCTAACTAAAACGAACTAATAACTAAAACTAGCTAATTTTTTGCATACCCATTTCAATGTATATGTAGCACGGGTCGCTCCTTCAGGCTTCTTCTATACTTGTCTTCGGAGCGCTCCCGCACTCCTTGATAAGTATACTGCTTCAAAGGATTATGGTCTAGTATTTCATTCTCTTTGGCCTATAGGCCTCGACATGAGAAAAGAGACAACGAGTGAATACAAGGAACAACAAGGAACATAGTTATTTGTTCCTCACTGTTCCTCGTTGTGTGTATGATTGCATCAGGATATAGGTTAAATTTTCCTATAATTTATTGAAAATACTTTTTTATTGAAATTGATGACGGCTGACCACGATAACTATTACCGCAAAAAATTTGTCGAGAGAAATCTGTGTTTTTAATGAAAATGACAGTTGATCACGATAACTATTTTTACGGTAATAGTTATCGTGGTCAGCCGTCATCAATTTCATTAAAAAAGTATTTTTCAATAAATAATAGGAAAATATAACCTATATACCGATGCAATCGTACACACAATAAGAAAAAGTGAGGGACAAATAACTATGTTCCTCGTTGTTCCTTGTATTCACTCGTTGTCTCTTATCTCATGTCGAGACCTGAAGAGTGAAAAAGTTCCTATACGCGCTCTAATTTCACTCGCGCTCTGTATTATAATCCCTCGGGGCTCTCCCATTTCGTCCTGACGTAATCTTCGAAAGAGGAGCAGAATTTATGTCTATTATGCTTTCCACCGGATTATTCCTTATCGATTTTATCTCTCGGAAAAGAAAAGTGTTTTCCAAATGTTTAATTAACAGAGTCAAATCAGAACTCTCTCGAAATTTGAATTTCAGAAACGAGGAACGATACCTTACTCTACCACTCTGTCCAGCCCTTTTCTCCTCCGTTTACCCTCCGAGGCGGAACTCACGGAAAATGCACACTGCATGTATGTACATAAGCGGCACAGATTTTAATTCCGTCGGCCCAATTTCTTTGATGTTAATCTTTTACAGCTAGAAGCGTTTGAAATCCCAATGATGTTTATGAGCTCGGCTCGACGAGGTTTTCTCTTTTGCAGCCGCAAAGAAGCGCCACTACCGTGTAGGGAGAGCTTGACGAGGATAATGATTTTTGCGTGTTAACGATATCTTTAAATGGATTAAATTTAAGTTTCCTTTTTCCAAATAAAGCTTCTTTATTTCAGTAGTCGACAGTTGTATCATTAGTTTTTCTATCAATAACAATGTAAATATACACCTCGCTATCTTTTACAAACATCCCAGAAAAACAAGAAGCACAAACCAATTCATATGAGCCCCCAACGCATCGTTTAGCGCATCCATCGAACCTCTCCGCTCATTGATTCAAAATGACAAAAGAAAAAGATTAACTGCCTCATTAACGTGAAATATGGCTACCTCGTCGGCGCGCAACGTTTCTCAGTCGGCGGTCGGAATGAAGGATGTATTGGCCGTAAGGTCTCATTAAAAAATTTAAGACAAATATTTTGGTCGTATAATTCATCGAATACAGTAATATTCTACAGTACTAACAGTAAACAAATATGTAAAATGTTTTTTAGAACTGTGAAGAATTTTACATTGATTTTAGAATATTTTAATGCCCATTTTTCTCACTTTTCTCACTTTTTGGTATGACTGTGCATCTTATTTCACAATTTTTGTTATATTTCAGAAAATATTACGAAGTGAACATTTTAAAAAATGGAACTTGTTTATCTAACATATATTGACGATTACTCGAACTTTCAAAGCTATGTTGGCACCTATGTTTTTTTTTTTTTTTTTTTTTAATTTAATTGCTAATTTTGCGAATTCGCATAAGGCCAATGTTAAATTCAAATCGCAATAATTCCGTATCCATTCTCGTCAAGCCTCTGAAATTTTGCACAGCTCTTTATATTTATGATATTTAATGACTATCACATTTTGAACAACTTGTCACTATTTTCGTCTTATAGCCAGTACAACCTTAATTAATGTGTCTCGCGAGTTTGAACGGCCCGCGCGCAGGTTGTTTATTCCCTTATTCTCCTTTTCTCGTGCGGGAGACTATCGTGCTCGTGTTCCGAATTGCTGGCAGCAAGCAGAGGGAGATATGGTGCGATACGAATCAAATGTGTTAGACAAGGACAGAAGTAGCAGCAGTAACGGAACGCGTCCAAGGTGCAAGTAGGTAGTCGGCATGTCACAATCTGTATTAATGCGCGCGCGGATTTTTGCGCATATCTATATGTACCTATAGCGTTGAGGTATTTTATCGCTGCCAATTTCCCCCGTTGTGAAAAAGTGGCTCGACTTTGTGTCACCATTATTTGTTTGTTTCTTTTCAACTAACGGAGAAACAAGAATCGGGCATGTACTAATTATAATACCAGATCGCCCGCAGCCTGACACAGTTCAACCGCATGGGTCTTATCGGCCTCAATTACAAAAATATCGGAAAACACTTTCTGACCAGTGGTAAATTAAAAACCAGACCAAAATATAAATCTTCCTGCTGCAAAACATGCACTTAAAATAATCATAAACCTCGACGCGCGACACACCCATACTTATCCTCGCGCGACAATTATTATTACCGCCAAAGCGAGCGTCGCCTAACTGAATCAACCGCGTCTTCTCTCTCTCTCTCTCTCTCTCTCTCTCTCTCTCTCTCTCTCTCTCTCTCTCTCTCGCGCGCGCTGCGCTGCAACTTAAAACGCCGATCTATAAGTAATTCCGCAGCGCGTGCGAGTGAGGATGAAAAGCCACTTTTTGCCCGAGAGACTGGCGCGGCCGCTTTCTAAATGTCCGGCTTATCGGCGGTGGCGAGCGCAGCGGTGTTCTCTAAAAAAGGAAAGAACTCGGGAGCCATACGCACGCGCGAGAATAGTACGTATATACGTATGTACATACAATGAGCGGGCGAGAGAAATTTCGTCTGCGTGAATTGACATGTCGTGTGTGTGTGTGTGTGTGTGTGTGTGTGTGTGTGTGTGTGTGTGTGTGTGTGTGTGTGTGTGTGTGTGTGTGTGTGTGTGCGTGCGTGCGTGCGTGCGTGCGTGCGTGCGTGCGTGCGTGCGTGCGTGCGTGCGTGCGTGCGTGCGTGCGTGCGTGCGTGCGTGCGTGCGTGCGTGCGTGCGTGCGTGCGTGCGTGAGGGGAGAAAAAGTGTGCGTGTGGATTGGTCGGAGGTGAAAATTACGGTTGATTTTTAACGTCTTTAGTATCGCTTACTATGAATATATATTTTCTTTTCCAGGGCTAAGTTGAGATATATACATATGAAGCTTTCTCGTAAAAGTCGCTGCTTTTACTCGGGTTTTATATTGTATAACTGAATTAGCGGAATTTAGATATGGCAGATAGGGATTAAAAGTAGATCGATCGTGTCGATGGGAGTGCTGAAAGCTATATTATTCAGTTTTCTAAAAGACGAGAACGAGGTCTCTCTCTTTCTCTTTCTCGTCATAAAAAGAAACAACTAACAACGCGATCCTCATTAACTCTCACTCTCTACAAAATCAAAGGGCCAACTCGCGCACAGCTCTTGTTCATTGAAATGAGCAGCAAAGCGCGAACTGTACAGTGCAGTTTCCCTTTTTCCTCGGCTCGCGACATTTAGAAACGCGTCGTCGACCGGTTCTCCTCACTCACATTTTTCGCGCATCGTATAACGCTATAAATTCTCCTCTCTTCTCGCTCCCTCATAATACACAGACACCGTGTGCAAAACGCTCTAGTGAAAGTCTTTGGGTGCGTAGGCGCGGCTTTCTTCTCTTGCTCTTCTTCCCGCGCGTGCGTTATTCGTGATATCGGAGTTTCGGGGCGTGAGAGTGCAGCGAAACGGTGCATGCCTTTCACAGATGCGCGGCAGTGTGCTGTTTTGTAAATGCGAAAATGGGAGAATGCTGCGGGGACGGAAATTATACGCAGAGAATGGTTATTTCTGGCTTTTCTTCAATTAAATAATGATTTACGTGTCAATCTTTATCCTACGATGAATTTTTTTTTTCATTGTTATATTGAAAAAGTAGCTATTTGTATACCATTAAAAGTGTAATAAGAATTGAAATGACAAAACACAGGCTTGTCAATGAAAGAAAAAAAGTGTCAAATCAGTGAAACGTCCAAGATTGGGGGGGGGGGGGGGTCCAAAGTTTCGACGATTCACTATAAAATCGTTAGTTGGCTCGATTTTATAGTGAATTGTCGAAACTTTGGACCCTCCCCCCAAGATTTTTCAAATAATCAATAAAGAATGCCGCGTACGTTGTGAGGCCTCGTGACGTCAGAGCGACTCATCGACAATGACAATGAACCGTGGCAGCCGCATATACACTAATTGCCGGTAATTTTCGCCTGCTCTGTTTGGATTGCGTAAGTAAACGGCGATAATTACAATAGATAAATATTTACTAAAAAATAGACACCGACGCGCGGCAACTTCAGCCAACAGCCGGTATTAGGCAGCGCCTTTTGCAGGATGTAAACATTTAATTTTGCCGATTGCCCTTTAAACATTAGAATCGCACCGATCGCATTCGCCTGGCGTAAACTTCAAAATAAGCGGCTTTTTAAGCCTCGAATCAGCCAGCAAATAGGTGAATCGCGCCACTAAAATTGCGCGAGAATGAATCTCGCCTATGTTAATTCCCGATACAATAAAAAAAAACTCTCCCGCTCGTAAAAATTGGCGAGCGAGCTTTCTATCTCATTGACACTGAAAGGCGCGTAATTTCTTTAGAGGAAACTTTCCTAATAATTCATCTTCCACGTACATATACGAAATCCCCTTTTATGCCGCGCTCGCGAGTTTCTAGCATTCGTCTTCGTCTCTCTAACGCATCACCAAAGTGTCACATATGCCGAATCTGCATATAGATGCGCGCAATGCGCTTCTTCCCTTGTACCATTATAAGCCTCTCTCCTTGTACGATATATCCGAATCGGCCCCGAGCATCTTCTCTCCTCGCGAAACAATTCCCCTCTCGCGGGATTAGAAACGGGGCTAACTCCGTTTTCGAATGATGTCTGCGCGTGTGATTTCAGTTCGATGCAGCTTGTTAAAGAGGAAAGTCTTAAAGGTGCGGTGTAACGAGGTGTCGCCTTGCTTTTTGCGACTTTATTTGGCTGGAGCTCGCCGATAATTTCCCGAGAGCTACAGGACTGATGCACTTTTGCTTTGGGAATTCCGAAAACCTTCGGGCATAACTCTCGTGTCTCTGTTAGTTAGTGGACTTTTTTTTTAACATTATTACACTGAGAAAAAAGTTTAGTAAAAATTCTGAATAATTTTGTAAAAATATCTACACTTTCTGAGAAAGCCACCACAGACTGTAAAAACTCAAAAGATTACCATATTTTATAAGAAATTTTGCTAGAAAGATAGGAAAATTTACTGTAAAATATATGGTAATTTTTTAGGTTTTTTACAGTTTGTGCTAGCTTTATCAGACAGTATAATAATTTTTACAAAACTTTTTTCTCAGTGTAAATATTAAAAAAAATACAAATTTTATTATCTCAGGAATAATTTTTGCAGCTGACATTAATAACAAGCACTCGTACTTACACAATGATTTTTTTCGTAAAACATGTTATGAAAATGTCCTTTCTGCTAGTGAAAATTTCCAACATTTTTTAATGCATGGATTTTGTGCCCACAAAACTGGCGTCAAATGAATACTTTACGCCAGTATGACGAAAAATAATGTTCGTTACGGCCATGGTATGAAAAGTACTATGTTCATTCATATCAGCTGCGCTCACCTTTGTTAGTCGTCGCGTTTTTCTGATTGGTGTTGACGTTGGACTGGACGCTCTTGATGCTTGGCGCTTTTCTTACTGTCGAAATGTTCGATTCTGAAACAACGAGAAAAGGTGGCGACGTGCGGGGGGCGCCGGTCATTATATTACAACGATATCGACAGTCTCGTGATGTGCTGTTCTAAAACACCTTCACCATAGGGCGTTCCGCAATTATATTCGTCCTTAAGCTGCGCGTTCACTCAAGATTACAGAATACTGTTACACTCTTATTTCCCTATAGAGAAATCGGGGGCTCACCTTCGAATATGGCCACGAACAGCGTGGTGGCCATGACTGATGCGTCCACCCTGCGTGCACACAGACAAGATATCGCGGGTTAGTGATAACGAGGGATGCTTAGCGCGCCTCGTCGAACACGCGCACTGAGGATATTCTTTCTTATCCATGCCCCGTATAGCTTAACAAATTTAAGCCTATTCTCATATATGTATCGTAAGGCTTATACACTGAGTGAAAAATTTATTATATAAATAAATCCTTCTCTCAGTGTACATGTACTTATTTTTTTTCTTTTGTCATGCTTTCCAATTGAGTCAACCTAATTGTCTCGACGATTTTTAGGCGCTTCAATTAAGCATCCTACAGTGTATTAGAGCATAATTACGGTGTAGGACTAATTAGACTGATGAAGGCCCATAATCCTACGTTATCAAAAGCTACACACCTTTTTTCTCACCTATCCTGCCAACACTTATATCTTAACGTCGCTCCTCTGTACAACTATATACACGCATTTACGTAAATTTTTCCCGAAAGCCTCGCGCAAAAAATGCCCCTTGAGGAGCCAGCGAACCGCGGCGTCAGCGGGATGTTTCGTAAGGTTGGCGCACGGCGCGACGGAACTGTGCATGGACTTAACTCTTTTCTCAAAAATCCCGCGGCGTCATCGACGATGCAAATTGCCCAAGCGCGACACGCGGCTCTCTCGGATTTCACGCAGTTTCCTCAGCGCGCGTGCACTAATCGACGCGCAGCGAATGTTCCTTATAGTGATCTGTGTTACTTTAGTGAGTGTTATACTCTACCTGTGCATCGCAGTGCTCGATTCGCATGAGGAGCTCACGCAACGCCGGCAATCGATCGCATCTCTCGGTTTCGTCAATTTAATTACACACACACGCACACACACCGGCGTGTATACTAGACACGCTCGCTGCACTCGCACACCTACGACTACGAATCACCTGCACTGGCCCGAACTGTCTCTTCTCTCTATTGCCCACGCGGCCACGCGGCGTGGTAAATATACACAAACACTGCGGCGGCTGCGCGGCGGCAGCGGCGGCAGCGGCGGCGCGCTCCGGCCACGGGAAAAGTGCGAAAGCGTCTGCGCGCGCGTGAGAATGGACGACAGGAAAGCTGCCCGCGCAGAGCGGCGAGCGCGTGTACCGTTAAGCGCCGCAGCGGCGGAAGCAACATTATGGCAGTAGGGGCAACGCGTCCCATGGAGTAGGAGAAGGTGCACACGGCGGCGAAAATTTTCGACGACGCGCCTGGTGTGCGCAAGTGTCTCGAGTGTTGCGTACGCGCGGCGAGCAACTGTCGTAAATCCCTCCCGCGCAGGTAGAGATTGAAGGATCGGTACTTTTCCGCCGGAAAGGAGAGAAAGAGAGGAAGAGCGCTTTGTGGGATGAAGCTGCAGAAAAAGTCGAAAGTAATGAAGGGGGCGGAGGTTATGAGGTAGGAAACGGGTAGGTGATAAAAAACAGAGGAAACGGGGGCGTTTTCCATTATTGCCCAACTTTGACAATTTCATTGTAAATCATATTTCATTATCTCTGTGTATAAAGAAAGATGAGTTGCAGCTATTAAAAAGTTCTAATTTAACTTTAACAATCGTTCAAGTGTAAAATAATTGAGAAAATAAAGTTTCGACTCTTTCCGCCATAACTCATACGATATAGTGCGTGGTACAAAAAAATAATAAAATTTTTCATTTTTCAACAAGAAGTCAAGGTGTCAAGGTATCAACTTTCATTGCAATCAACTATACTGTCACAAACATATCGATTTCAAATAAAGTACACGTCAATATAATCACACAAGTTCTTGGATAATAAATCAATTCAAACTTGGTTCTTCACCATTACGCTCCTCCCATCTCTGCACTATATGTAGGGCGTGACAAATGCATCAGCATTGCCTGTATTATGTTTATTTGCTTCCCACATTAGAAACCGTAAGTCTTCCCGGGAATTAGACTAATGAGTATAGTATAGGCGTTATATTACCGTTCATCGCGCTGATGGCTTTCACAGAAATGTGGATTTCCAATATCGCGTTTCGCTTTCTCGATAATCATCAGAGTTCGATACGGTATATGAGGAAATTCACAAAGAATTTACTTTTCGCGGCCTCAAAACTACCAAAATTTGTTTTAAAGGCACACCTTTCGTGCGCGTTTTTTCTTCTTACATATTTCACAAAGTATACGGGAAAAATCGTATATTTACTTCTGTGGCTTCCCGGAAAAATCACGTAAAGTGACGTGCTTTTCAAAATAGGTTTTATTTTATGCTTTATTTCTTATCTTCGAACAGTCCTGTATCATATAATCCTGACAGAAATTACGTCTTGAATCAACACAAGAAAAAAAGCTATAACTCCCGGAAAACCCACATAACTCCACATTTTTTTAACGAATAATTCCCGAGAAACCCATATAACTCCACTTTTTTGCATCCAATATCCTGGAAAAACGATACAACTCCACTTTTCCAATAAGAGAGACAGACGTCCCTTATTCTTATAAGTGTACCCATAGCAAGGTAACTGTATTAGAAAGAGTACACAAATTCGCCCATACAAGCTCCCGTGAGCGATAGTTTATATTTATTACGTATAGTTACCGACGAAACAATACAATTGCCATTGAAACCGAAAAACCCACGTAACTCCACGGAAATTTTTGTTTATTCCCGGAATAACCACGTAAGTGAAAGTCGTTTTCTAACGCATGAACGCTACTTGGACTAGTTACTATGGTAAACAATACGTTATTTAGATTAGTATTCATTAGTATTCATAGATGCAGTGTTGCATTCAATCTCATTTGTCTTGATTTAAGGTGGTTCTCCTCAGATTCCCTAGTTAAAGCAGTGCTAAATGAAGAGGTTACCTAAAATTTTAAAAAACCATAGTTGTAATGTGATTTATTTAAAATGACAGAGACAGTCAATGTATTATAAATAAAGTGTATTTAACCCGTTTCGGCCCGGAACTCCCAAATTTTCGTCTGATTTTCGATACGATAACTTTTTATGTTTCAAGTGTTTAAAAAACTTGAAAAATATGATTTCTGACAAATCTGTAAAATTTTATGTACTTTCAGAATCCGTCCTCAAAATTGCAATACCATCAATATTTAAAAAATTATAAGCCATTTTAGCCAAAAACACACGGTTTCTCGAAAAAAAATTTTTTTTGATCGAAATTTTCGTACCGAAGCAGAATTGATCCGTGAGTCTAACCAGTGAAAGTTGTGGAGTAATTACCTATACTTTGAAGTGGCATAGGTCTGAAAACGAATTTCAAAATAGCGGCCACGAGAATGGTCATTTTTCAGCGAAAATCTCATAAAGTACTTTCCAATTTTTTTCCTTGAAAAGGATTAACTTTGCAAAAAAAATTTCATAGATTAAAAAGTATTTAGAATTATTTAAAGAACACGTGGAAATTTTTTCAGAATTTTTCGCATAATTTTTGGATTTTTCGGAATTAACCATTTTTCAAAATATGGTCCAAATATGGTCTAAAAAAATTCTGAAAAAATTTCCACGTGTTCTTTGACTAATTTTAAGCACTTGTTGTTGTATAACATTTTTTGCAAAGTTAATCCTTTGCGACAAAAAAAAACGCAAAGTATTTGTAACCAATTTGCTACCATATGGTTTGCTTAACAGCGATTATTAATTTATACATAATCCTTAATCCTTTTCGAGAAAAAAAAATCGCAAAGTATTTTACGAGATATTCGTTAAAAAAATAACCATTCCCGTGGCCGCCATTTTGAAATTCGATTTCAAACCAATGCCACTACAAAGTATAGGTAATTACTCCACAACTTTCACTGGTAAGACTCACGGATAAATTCTGTTTCGGTACGAAAATTTCGATCAAAAAAAAAATTTTTTTCGAGAAAACCGTGTTTTTTTTACTAAAATGGCTTATAATTTTTTAAATATTGATGGTATTACAATTTTGAGGACGGATTTTGAAAGTACATAAAATTTTACGTCAGAAATCATATTCTTCAATTTTTTAAACATTTGAAACATAAAAAGTTATCATATCGAAAGTCAGACGAAAATTTGAGCGTTCCGGGCCGAAACGGGTCAATATGACTGAGATAACTTTTTCACAAAATGGCGATATTCTAGAAACTAGATATTTGTCACTGTACAAACAATTATTGATAAACACCGGAATATTTTTTGTATGTCAACCGATTTTAGTTTTCAAGGTCTCGTTTTGCTCCTTAAGGTGATGCGATACCCACGCTATTACTCAAAATTGGGTTCCCGTTTTTCTCATTCAATTTTTAATTTTAAGGAAAAAACTCTTTGATACGTTATAGTTCTTTATTAAACTTAAAACGTCTCAAAGAGTTTTTTTCAAAAAGTTTAAAATTGAAGGAGAAAAACGGAAACCCAGAATTGAGTAATAGTGTGGGTAGGGGAAGGCGGGGCATGGCGTGTCAGGTAGGTAAGTTTGGCACCCTCATATTTTTAATATTAATGAATGCAAAAAATGTAATTTTTACATAAACCTAATTAGATATGCTTTTAGAAATTTCCTCTATACTTTTGAGATTATAGATAATGTTTAACATTTAATTTAATAAGATTGAAAATCGGTGCTTAGAAACAAGGTTGACTTCATTTTTAAGTCGCTTGGAGCAACGAGAAAATGATTTTTTTTCTAAATGAGACCAAACCTATTTGATAGTTTCAACTTTTATCTTCCAAGCCCTGTTTTTGTTTT
Source organism: Torymus aiolomorphi (assembly GCA_036365515.1). Taxonomy (NCBI): domain Eukaryota; kingdom Metazoa; phylum Arthropoda; class Insecta; order Hymenoptera; family Torymidae; genus Torymus; species Torymus aiolomorphi. The sequence continues at coordinate 88,528,096 of CM070874.1, read as the reverse complement.
TTTCAGAAAATCTTTATAAATAATATAATTAAAAAATGAAAATGGTATTAAAATGGGGCATGACGTGGCACCCTGGCGGGGCACGCGTGGCACACTCGGGCGTATCAGTGCGCCGCGGCGGCCGCTGAGTGAAGTGATGTAACCTACAAACCAAAAATGGAGCAAGATGGGTTAACAACTACGCAGTGCAATAATTTAGTTTTAACTAGTTTTTAGTTTCAATTATTAGATTAATAAGTAAATAACGATTATTTCCACTGCGTATTAAATTATAGAGTAGAAAAAACAATGGTAAGGAAGGAATCAATTGTAGATACTCAAACTGCCTTTTTCAATGGTCAGGTAGTTCAAATATGCTACATAGATGAAAATGATGCGAAATCTTTAAATTTAAACTTATTGTAATAATAATGATAATTTGTTAATCAAACAAAAGTATTATGTTGTGATCATATTTTATAAGAAGTCGAATTTATAATATAAAATCATTTATTAAAATATAATAATTTATTTTAAAATAAAAGTTGTTATGTTCCTTAATAAAAATAAAATTTTAAATTTTCAATAGACTGATTAATTATTTGATTTTTGAAAATTTTATTATGGTATAATTATTAAAGTATTAATTACTGGAAAAAAGAATTGAAAAATACCTATAGTAAAATATTAAATTTGACCGTGCCATGCGTGCCCCGTCGGGTGCCACAATCCACCCGCCGGTGGGGCACGTAGAGCATTTTTTTCAGAATTTCTTTTCTGTATTTTATCAATAATTAAAAGAAAATGAAAAAAAAAGTTAATAGTTTATTTTATTTTTTTCTGATCTAATTATTCCGTTTTTGTACATTTTGAAATAATACACGGTTTAGTTGTTATTTTTAATCAAAGTTAGGGTGTCACACGTGCCCCGCCCTCCCCTATCACATCACTTTAACTAATTTTATGGAGACTTGCCGAAGGAAAAATTAGAAAAATTAAGAGTTTTGAATAATTTTCAATTTTTCCTTCGATAAGTCCCCATGAAATTACTTAAAGGGATGCCTTATACCGACAGAGTTATCTACCGTACCGACTACAATGTTTTTAATTAAATATTAATTATTATAAGCTTTTTTTTTAATTCTAGGTGTGGATGCACAAAAGCAAACTTATTATCTAATTCTCGGTAAAATTTCAGATAAATCTATTGGAAAATAAAGACGAAATTTGAAAAACCTCAAGATGTCGTATTTTGAGGTTAATATGATATTATGCGACGTTGCGATTTTTCAAATTCCAATAGATTTATCTGAAATTTGATCGGAAGTTAGATAATAAGTTTGCATTTGTGCGTCCACACTTAGAATTAAAGAAAAAGTTTATAACAATTAATATTTAATTAAAAACATTGTGGTCGGTACGGCAGAGAACTCTGTCGGTATAAGGCATACCCTTAAGGAGCAAAATGAGACCTTGAAAACTAAAACCGGTTGAGAAACAAAAAAGATTCCGATGATTTATCAATAATTGTTTGTAGTGACAATATCTAGTTTCTAGAATATCGCCATTTTGTGAAAAAAGTTATCTTAGTCATGTTAAATACAATTTATTTATAACATCGACTATCTCTATCATTTTAAGGCGATGCGAGGCCCCACAGTTACCGACGATTGCAGGGACCCATTTTTCTCATTTAATTTTGAATTTTGACAGAAAATCTCTCTGACACGTTATAGATTTGATAGTTAACTATAACGTACCAAAGCAATATTTTCTTAAAATACAAAATTGAATGAGAAAAACGGGTCCCTGCAATCGCCGGTAACGGGTGGCACTCACATCGCCTTAAATAAATAAATCATATTACAACTATGGTTTTTTTTAATTTTAGGTAACCTCTTCATTTAGCACTGCTTTCACTAGGGAGTCCGAGGAGAACCACCTTAAAACACCGATACACTGAGAAAAAATTAGTGGAAAAATTAGAAGAATGTTCAAGAAAAATTACCCTACTGTGGGGGGAAACCGACCACAGACTGTCAGTCTGGTAGTTTTTATAAAGCAGTAGGGTAATTTTGTATTCGCTTTGAAAAATAAAGAAAAAAAAACCAGCCGGGATGGAGAATCGAACCTTGGACCTTTGAATTGACAGACAAACAGCTTACCGACTGCGCCACGCAGTACTACATACGGAAGATGATCCAAATTGTCTACATATGGTCCATTGATAATAATGATACAATTCATTTATTTTTAGATATTTTGATAATAACGTTTACAATTAGGAAAACAATAAATTTATAATCATTTCAAATATTATAATTGAAGCTATTTACATTGTTTATAGTGACCAGAGAGTCTTCTTTGGCTACAGAATTGCAGCTTTGGAGGTTATGTCGTGTCGCTCAGAGCTCGAAAAATTACCCTAATGGCTTGTAGAGTCTGTCAGATGTACACGAGTAAAATCTATGAGATTTCATTTTTACCATACTATCTAGTAATTTTTCTAAGTTTTTGTTTGAAATTTTCTTACGAAAAACCAGTAATAATTATTATAATTAGAATAAATAGGTCACTTGTGACAGTCTGTGGTCGGTTTCCGCACGCTGTATGGTAATTATTATTCGGCACTCTTATAATTTTTCATCTAATTTTTTCTCAGTGTACGAAACTAAAAACTCGATTTACTCGAAATAATGAAAAGTGACAATTTTGTGACAATTTTTTTTAAAGCCTGAAAATTAAAAGATATTGATTCCTTCTAAAATTATAAGAATTTAAAGTTGAGCGTCGAACAGTCATAAAATGCACAAATTTCAGGAATCAGCAGTCCCGACTTTGAGAGTATTTTTATGCCATTTCGACGCTCCACTTTAAACTCTTATAACTTTTGAAGGAATCAACATTGTTTAATTTTCAAAAAAGTAAATGAAAGCGCTTGCTTTCTAGTTTGAATAACTTGTCTGAAACTGTGTGTAGAACGTTTCTAGATTAAATGGCTGAGGTTTGAAGAAGAGGATTTTCTTTCCATTTCCTTAAAAAATTTCAACCTTTACAAAAATGTGTCACGGAGACGTTTTTAATTATACACGATTTTTCCCGTATACTTTATGCTATAAGAAATAAAGATGAACGCGTCCGGAAGGTATGCCATAAAAAAAAATTCTTCACTAGTTTTAGGGCCGCCAAAAGTGTAAAATTTTTGCGAATTTCCTGTTATACTATTAATATTTAATCCGAATATAGTACATTGCACCAATATACAATCTTAGTGCGACATTTCCAAACATTTACTCTGTTACGAACCCATTACATCACGTTTTCCTCTCCTAAAGCATTAAATAACCTTACCACACGCGCTTTTCCACACTCTTCAAACACACGCCAGCACTCTGCACAGCAAATAGCTCGAGCTCTTGCGAAGACTTCCTGGAGCCCCGGAAAAATGAAAAATCATTGTACGTAAGAAGGACGCGAGCTCGCCAAGTGGAGAGAAAGCAGCGCGAGCACTCAACAATGGTTAATAATAAACTGCCCGCTCCGAGTCTTAAAAAGTTTACAAGGTGCTAACTGCACTGGTATATAGAGTGTACCCGTACGTGTGTGTGTCGGCATATATTTGTACGCGCAAAGTTGCGAATTTCGGATGGCCGGTGCTGTTAACCCGGTTGCGCTGCTTATGAGGTTTTTCATTTTTTTTCAATCCGGAGGTTAAGTGGTGAGACCAGACTTCTTGATGTTGGAGATTAGACTAACGGCATTTTTATTTTGAAATAAGTTAGCTGATAAATTGTTGATGAACGTATATACGTGCAATTCTCCCGAAAATTTCCCTTTATCCGGTCATAAAACGACGAAAAAAAAAAATTCGAGGCACACCTCTGCAATAAGTTTTTTCTTGTTCTATTACGTACCACACAATACACGAAAAAACTTTGGAAAACAGGAAACACACAGTTTTGTGACACAGTTTTAAACGCATACCAATTTTTCTTATGGAAATTTAACATGGGAAAAGTGAACGAAAAGTAGTCACTGATGATTAACCAATAGCAAGCTATTAAAGGTGCCAACAATTTTTCAAATGCACGTAACTTTGCACCGAACCGACCGATTTTAACGATCTTTAGCTTAAATTAAAGCTCTTTTCTTCTACTTTTTGTGCAATATTTTTTGGCATCTTTAATAGCTTGCTACTTTTCGTTCACTTTTCGATGTTAAATTTCCATAAGATAAATTGATATGCATTTAAAACTGTGCCACAAGACCGTTTTCTTGTGTTCCAAAGTTTTTTGTACATTGATGGTATATAGAACAAGAAAAAACTTATTTCAGAGGTGTGCCTCAAAATTTTGTTTTTTCGTCGTTTTTATGACCGAATAAAGGGAAATTTTCGGGACAAATGCAGATATATAATGTAGCATATTCAAGCTATGTATCGAGATGCGCATCGTAGACGACTCGATTTATCATAAAAATCAATAAAAAAGTTTTAATGATACAATTAATATTTATAATCATCGAAATAAGCATAATCGAGTAAGATTACACAAGAAGCAAAAAAAAAAAAAATATCAATGGTCATTAACAAGCTTTTGAATAAGAGTGTAACAGGATACCGTGACCACAGCATTAGGCCTTTTAATTGCCTCACCTTTCACGAGGAACACGACAAGGCGGGCAACTTTCATTTTTTCTCAAATCTCTTTTCTCAAAAAATCGCCTCATAAAAGGCTCATACACGCGCGCATATCAAATATTATACGAACTTTCTCATTAACGTGTGTGATGACGATTCGGAAAGATTTCAAGAAAGTTGCTCACCCTGACGATTATTTATCTTTACTTTATAATAAGGTTCCGAAATATTTAATACGATAAAATTAATAAATAATAAGTTGTGCGTTATTATAGAATTAAAAGATAAAAATTAAAGTAAATTGGTGGAATACATTACGGATTTTATGCGTGTCAATTTAAAATGATTTTGTTATCCTGCACGGAAACAAGTAACTGGTTACGGCTACCGTCTGATTGAACATTTCCAGTGATAACACATAATTACATTTGTCACAACTGTTTTATTAGTTAACCTTAATTATACCGAGTAGAAGAGATATTATTGTTGCAGAATTAATTTCTCACCATAATCAATTACTTTTTCCATCTACACAACGCGTTTATTACACTAAATAATCATAAAAAATGATGATAAAAAATTATAAATAAAACTGACGATCATACTCACTTTGTATATTGGAGTTGAGTTGATTATTGTTAGGCTGATTGTGCGCGTCCACGCAGTTCTTTCTCGTCGGCCTCTCTGAAAATCGAAAGCACAGTATCGTGTCACAAATTTTTCCTCACAATAAAGCTACTCCTATGGGCACACCCTATACACTACGGATTACTCGAATGCACACCACCGACTGTCGCTCTTTAAATTTACGGGGCGCATCTGCTCGCTCGTGCGCGTAGGTATATACGACTGTATACGTGTGCACCCTTACACCCGCTCCCGTGCGCCAAAGATGAGCATCTGTTTATTGTAGTGCGCCGTTCTGTATAGGATACGCAGGAACAGGAAACAAAGAGGAATTGGAAGTTTCTTACTGTGGCTCAACCAATAATCGAGGAGATTTTCGCTGTGCTGATGGACTTGTGGGAGTAGCGAATTTTGGCTCTTTTGGAATGTAGGAATACACTGCTTATTAGTTTTGTAAGCAAGAGACTTGTAGAGCGTATACTGTGTCATTTGTACCAGAAATCGAAAAGAGAAAGTTTTTAATTTTTATCATCATCATTATTATTATTATTATTATTATTATTATTATTATTATTATTATTATTATTATTATTCTTTTTGTTAATTAAATTTCGTTAATCAAATTTTGTCCACCTTTGTGAAAGTCATTTCTCGATGTCATTACCCAAGCAATATTTATGCTTTATTTGTACGAAAAATAACGACAACGTGGTTGGTAAATGTTTTTCAATGAAAGACTATACTTTAACATTATTGAATCAAAAAGGTAAGTAATAGTACAGCAGATACTTATGGAGAAGTACTAACAAATAATATTTTAACAAAACCCGACAAATATATTACTTTACATTTTAAAATGCGTCGCGTAATCATTATATACTATTATAGCAAGTAATTAATTATGTACAATAGGACGCACATATGTGTATCACTGCCTATAAAGCATTTATATACCATATTTAAAGAAGACGCTAATGGTAGTAGTGGTAAGTAAATGTTGATTGCAGCTAATGGCCAAGGTTACTACCAATATTTTGTTGTAAGAGATGGTAAAAAATAAAACAACAAAATTATTTCACATTCACAACATTTCGGACATCCTTTATTAGTGAATGTCCCTCTTCAGGTAAAACGTCTGTTTTTAATGTAGTTCCAAACGGACAGCTCTCCGCACTACATTAAAAACAGACGTTTTACCTGAAGAGGGACATTCACTAATAAAAGATGTCCGAAACGTTGTGAATGTGAAATAATTTTGTTGTTTTACTTTTTACCATCTCTTACAACAAAATATTGGTAGTAACCTTAGCCATTAGCTGCAATCAACATTCATTTATATATCAGTCTAGAAAAAAACTCCCTCCCAAGCCAGAGCCGTATGATGGGCAAAAAAAGCTCGGCTCTGTCCCCGCTCGACAGCAGATTGCGCGCTTCCGGCACGCAGAATGCGCGCGCGGGCGGAATATAGCTCGGAATATAGCGAGCCGCAGCGGTGGTCAAGTGCAGCTCGCCCGCGCGCCACATGACATTATAATATTGCGCACCGCGCACGCGTGCGCACTTTCGCAATTCGCCGACAAAGAGGGAAATGCAAGTGTGCAAGTATACGTGAGCGCGCTCGTCGACGCTGCGAAATTCGGCGTGCAGAGCAAGTGTGCCGAGGTGTGGCTCTTGTTAAATATGCAGTATAACGGACTTATTTATTGGGCTAGTTGAGAACTAGTGCTATACCACTAAGTTGGCCTTCATACATTTGCTCCTATAGATAGGTTAAAGCGAAGTTGTAAAATTGTAAGTGAAATTGAACTGACAGAAAAACCAGGGCAAAAATTCCTATGTAGCTCTTGTAAGTTGACCATAACTCCTGAAAACCCAAATATTTACTATCTTTTATCTGAAAAAGTCCAATGTCACAAGTAAAAACTCCTATGCCAGCATAGTAAAAATTAACATGTGTCTTGTGAACTTTGCTTTCCACAGCTAGCATGGTCAAAATTGAAAGAGTTTTAGAATAAGAATTCACATGTTCAACCGTAGTAAAAAGTTCGTGAGTGAACGAAAAATCAACCCTTTCAATGTCAACATAGGAAACATTCAGAGAGATATATGTAAACAAACTCAATCCACCTTTAGGCAATATCGAGACAAAACACACAAGCGCTAAACGCAACAACTGAATGTGCGTTCTAATCCAACATACTTTTTTTTTTTTCTTCTATTGCCATCTATAAGCGCGCTTCGCGCGCTGTAATTTTAGCAAAACTTTTATTTTTGTAACCTAGCAACCTATGACTCCTACCAACCAAATCATGAATAAATTGATATCATAACAAATTCATCATTTTTTAAAGATAGGATTATTGCTTCCTCATAGAGGAAGCTTTGTGATAGTAAAAAAAAAGTTTATGAGATAATGTGTTAGAAATGTTATTTAGCAAATTTGGAATCGAAATACACTATTTTTAGAAAATTTCCGTATGGATGTGTGTGTGTGTGTGTGTGTGTGTGTGTGTGTGTGTGTGTGTGTGTGTGTGTGTGTGTGTGTGTGTGTGTGTGTGTGTGTGTGTGTATTTCAACTCTTAATATCTCCGAAACTAATCAACCGATTTTCGTCGGGTAAAGCTTATTCCCTTCGTCTTGCGGCAAAAGGAAAGTACCCTGATGGATTTGGGATTTTATTGATTTTTTTTTGTTTTATAACCAAAAAACGATTTTTAATTTTTAGTTTTTTTGATTTTTTCGTATCTTATAGTAATTATTACATAAAATAATAAACTTCCCTTAAAAGGTATTCAAATTACCTACATTTTCTTTTTTTAAAATTTAAAATATCTTCACTCTGTCATTTGTTATTAAGGAAAACATTTTTATATTTCAAAAATTAATATCTCAAAAAATATTATATTTATCGATTTGAAATTTTAAGTAGTTATTGCACTAATTGGAGGCTATATGTGGTTAAAATTTCAAGAGATTATCTTCATTTGTTTTTTAGAAAAAAATTATTTTTGAAAAAATTTGCGTTTTCGTTGTCGCACGATAACAAGAGCAAAAATTATCCAATCGTCCTGAAATTTGGCACAGATGTAGCTTTTATATATCTGCTGATCGAGTTCGTTGCCCAAAAAAATCGGTCCATTACGAAAAAAGATATTTGAGATTAAAAATTTTTTGTTTAAATTTTTGAATCGCATTTTTTCGGAGAATACTTGATTTATTGACTTAAAACTTTAACCACTTATTAAATTTATAGAAGACTATATTTGGTTAAAATTTCAGGAGATTATCTTCATTTGTTTTTTAGAAAAAAATTATTTTAGAAAAAATTTGCGTTTTTGCTGTCGCACGATAACTAGAGCAAAAATTACCCAATCGTCCTGAAATTTGGAACAGATGTAGCTTTTAATATCTTCAGATCGAGTTGGTTGCTCAAAAAAATTGGTCCATTACGAAAAAAGATATTTGAGGTTAAAAATTTTTTAAAAAATTTTCGAATGGCGTTTTATAAGAGAATACTTGATTTATCGACTTGAAATTTTAACCACTTATTACACTCATTGAAAACTATATGTTGTTCAAATTTCAAGAGATTATCTTCATTGGTTTTTTAGAAACAAATCATTTTAGAAAAAAATTTGCGTTTTAATTGTCGCACGATAACAAGAGCTAAACAGGAGCACTTTCGATGATCAATTTCAAACTTTTATAACTTTGGAAGGAATCGATATTTTTTGTTCTTTAAAAACGCAAATGAAAGCTCGTTTTCTCTAGTTTTATTTTCTCTACTTGAAATTATATTTAAGACTTTCTAAAGTTTAATAGTTGCCATTTTTAGAGAAGGTTTTTTTCAACACTTTCTTCAAAATAAAGCTAAAAGTTCCCAGAACTTTAGTTTTTTTTAGCGTTAGGGTCTAATATTGCAGCTTTCTTCATATTTGTACATCCAAAAACATATACCACAGTTTAAGCTGAATCCGGACCCATGACCCTCTCCTTGTTAGTCTAACCGTACAAGATAAAGTATTAAATTTTAAATATTATAGAAGTAAAAATTAATTAAAGGGATCAATAAATTAAGTTTGAGGAAGCTACGTGCCAATGAATTGGCAGCGGTTTTTTTTTTAGAAAATATAGGTAATTTAATTATGTTTCGAATGCTATAAATTACATTCAAATACATAGAGCTCTAAATATCAGTTGCAAATTTATAGGCAATTGTGATATATATTTTATGTATGTGAAATTTTGTGGGAATGTATAATCTATAAAAATTTGAATAAATTATATTGGAGTTTTGTTATTTCTGTCTTTCTGAAGTATTAAATTTTAAATATTGGAATTAAAAATTAATTAAAGGAATCAATAAATTAAGTTTGAGGAAGCTACGTGCCAATGAATTGGCAGCGGTTTCTTTTATGATGAGACAATTTTTAAAACTAATTTTTATTTGTAATATTTTTAAGGAAGGTTGTGAAAAGCAATTATATAGTTAATACAAATTCATTAATAAATAAATAAGTTTGTTTAATTTAAGGTGTTGGTAATATTTATCAAATATTAAATAATATTCTTAATATATAATATTTTTAATAAAATATGTTAAAATAGAGTACTGGGATTTAAAGTGTCATGGCCGAAGCAAGGCAGTAAATTGCACTTCCATGGCCGTGACATTTTGAATCCCTATATGATTATTCGAGTTAAAGCGTAATTTGTTATAAAATTAGCGCGTATAACTTATGGTTGGGGATATACAAGTTCCAAAATTGGGTAACACATATCTTTATAGGTAATAGTGGTTAGCGTATCCGACTACCGTGCCGAGGGTCCCAGGATCGAATCCGATGTCATCAAAATTTTTTAATTTATTTATTTAATTTACTTTAATCCTCTCTTAAAAACCGATAGCCGGATGTTGTGAAGCACTTAAATAGTGATTTTGATTGGTCTGTAAGGAATAGGCGCGAAAATCCGCTACTTCCGCTACGTTTGAATTTTTTAAATTGAATTTTTATTCTTAACTATTTAAAACTAAATAATTAAATCAAATTAGAATAAAAAGATTAATTTTGTCATGCTTTGAAAAATGATCTGATTATCCTATCATTTAAATCAATTAAAATGAAATCATAATGAAAAATTATATATTCATAACCTAAAAAACAAAATAGTACGTGCGCAGCGCGTTTGGATTTTGCTAGTCATTTATAATTGATGTATAATTTCTACATATTTATATTTGAATATAAAAATTATAAGCTGCCCCCCTCCCCCCCCAAAAAAAGATAAAATAATTTTTTTCCCTCTTTGAAGGAGTTATCGAAATTCCCATGTTAAACTTGTAATTTTTCCTATATGCGTATATTGAAATTTCTGCTAAAATTCGACTTCTGGTCCGGTTACGATTCCAAAAGGAATTTTTCCATGGCAACATAGGCATTTTTACCAGAGTTTTTCTGTAAGTGTGGGACTTAATGAAAAAGTACACATTGCAGGCTTAGCTATTAGGAATATTAAGATAATGTTAGTGTTAGTTTTATGCTATAGTAAATACGGTAAAATAAGCTCAAACAACCTCTTACATGAAGTACATTTTCCGAAAAGTTTATCTGAAAAAATATTGTATTGCGCAGAAATAGTTAGTGTATTTAGTATACTAGGAATTTGGGACGCGCTACGCGCACCAGATGCCCGTACTTTGACCAATCAGCGAACTCTCTGAAGTTGGCTCTATATGTTTCAAGCAATAATATTTTTTGCTCAGCAATATGGCTGCCTCCTCATACACGTCTCCCTTTTAATATAGGAATGAAAAACTTTAAATAATATTATATACATGTTGAAACCTAACTGCTTGATATTCAAGTATATTCGCCATAAATGCCATATCTATTTCTATGGCTTGCCCTCGTTCTATTATACTCAGCATTTTATTGCCCCGAGGAAACTTATATGACCTGAAAGCTCGAGCGCACCAGAAAGTTTTACTCAACTGCACTTAAATCTGAACCATCTCTTTGTTCTGTTCGAATGAGAACTAACGTTTCCGTCTTAACCATTCAATATTCATTTACTTCAAATACACTTTTATATAGAGTTAAATAAAAAATAATTTTCCTAACAACGCTTAACTTCCCCTAATGTCCACGAACAGTACGTATGCGCGATCTGTTTTATACCGACCAGATTGTTATGGTTTCATAAATTACGCGAACCGAATATTCTGGTTGATTTCGACCCCTAGACTAATGTCGCACGATAATAATTTTAAATGCAATTTTCTCCTTCGCGGTGCACGCTATAGATGACGAGGTGTACCGTTAGGAGCTGTCATCGCATCGTGAATTACAAAGGCCCGTATGATGAGGCCCGTACCTTGGCAAAAACACAGAGTTTCGTTGCACGCAGTATTTTTTCCTTTCTTATCGGCTATTTTTTTGTAGCAAATAAGTAGATCAAAGTATGTTATAATATTGTGTGTTGAAATTATTGATTTGAAAATTTAATGATAAATAATTAAGATCGGTAAGATCATGTAGAGATATGATTTATTATTATGATTTATTATCATGATTTATTATGATTTATTATGATTTATAATCATGATTTATCATCAGGACTAGCTGCAATCATTTAAAAAAAATGAAGAATAAGTATGCGAGTTGTTGATAAAAAACTGAATTAAACAAATCGCATACCGAAACGTCATCATCATTGTACGATAAAGAATTGATTAATTCCAATTGCCAATGTAGCTAGACTTTTGAACAACCCCCTAAAATTCCCAATCCAAAACCCTGGACATTTGCAAAATCTCTACACGAGCTTCCTCTCCGTCTGCCATTCATCCGTCCAATCAGCACCGTTAGAAGCCTCGATAAGCACACGTATATACCTCCTCCTCCACCGCCGCGCTTGAAGCTGCCGAGGCGCATCTTGGCGGACTCGCGCCGCTGCTCGGCGACGCGCTGCAGCTGCAGCTGCGCCGCCGTCGGCCTGCCGCCCTTCGACGTGTGCTGGCCCATCCTGACTTGCACACCACGCGCGAGCGTATTACGGTGCAATGCTACGCGGCTAGTGTAGCTCACCCGAGCTCAGCGTCCGCGCCACCTCGGGGAGAAGCGACGGGGACGCTGCCACCGCTCCGCCGGCTCCTCGGCTCCATCGATGACGATGACGATGATGATGACGATGATGATGATGCGGAGTTGTAGCTTTTCTTTTTCTTTGTTAAACTTGCTTGCTAGAGAGTTCACTTTTAGAAGTAAGGCATCGCTCCGTAGTCCATCTGCATGGATGCGGGTCTTGTTTCTTTTTTCTAGAGATTTCTGCGGTTTTCTAGTACAGGTGGGAATCTTTACCGTTACAGCTCGGCATAGAAATTTAGGGTAAACGGGCGCGTTGTGGAGAATATAAAGCGCGTGTTTACGCAAAAATTCGCCATAGAGTGACACTTTGCAGACGAAACGTTGAACGGACGATTTATCGCGACGTAAAGTGTAGCAGTATTTTGGAGAGTTTCGCGCGTAGCTATGCACGGAAAAAAATTTGGAAGCCTGGGATGTCGGAGGTATGGAATTAACAGAAATCCAAAAAATACCGTATCTGTACGCGTCCAAAATTGAATGTAGTCACTTCCAAATTGAATTGCGTGGACTCTAACAATTTCGGTTGTGTACGGATCTCAAAATGGGATTATGTGTATGCCATGTTGGAATGGCGGGGACTCCGAGATTTTCAGTACCGTCGGGATCCGCCCGATGGAGTCCTCAGGCCCCCATTCTTGGTATCTCGGCGGGTCGACTATACATTCGGACGTATTTCACGCGCGCCGCTTCATAAATATAATAATATAATATATATAAACGGTTCAAAACGTGTGTGCTATATTATACTATAATAATACACACACACACACACACACACACACACACACACACACACACACACACACACACACACACACACATACACACACCGTTTCCCTTCTCTCAACGCTGTCGCGCCACGATACCAGAGATGGGGGCCTCAGACGTCCAAAGTGGAATCGTTACAATACCGGAAATCTCGAAGTCTGGGGATGACCGAATTGGAGTTCAGAACATACGTTTTTGAATCGTGAAGACTCCGAAGATATTGGATTCTTACAGGTTCAACTTTGGATGCGCCGTAATTCCAAATTCGTCATAAATTAAGACGATCGATGGTATTGTACGGAGTCCATATCTACCGGAGGTCTGGAGATCCTAAATTTTTTTCCGTGTGGGAATTATGCTTATTTGCACGCGAGAGCCTAATTACATCCTTTCCCACGCATTGTTTCCGCGAGAGGCTGATCTGCACGCATACATTAACATTGTGACTTTCCGATGTGTAATAATGAGAGATTTTCGAGTTTGAATATAGTAATTCGTTATTTTTTTAAAATTTACGTTTTTAACTGACTGATGTACAAGATTATGATGAATTCATATAATAAAATTAATTTTAATTGTTTGAAGATGCACTTTTCAAATGTTGTCTTAGAAAATATATTTTTCAAGTAGCGATAAAAATGAAAAACCGAATTCTCCACCACCTCGTACTTATTTCAGGTAAGCTCTTTTTGCTGATTTACATTTCTGTCAATGACCCACACCGAGATTTCACACACAGCCGAACCAATCACTAGCAAGCCTCAATTTCACGCACAATTCCCCTATTCCTCATCTCAGCCAACAAAGCCCTTCTATTGCCCACTCAGAGCAAAAGAAAAAACCACAACCAACCGTCGCTCCGATTTACATGATTTTTGTACGCGCCCAGTGTCACTCTAACGATCGACGTGACACGCCGATTTACCCTCCTTTCAACCTGTTATGAAACGCGCACGCGCGCATCGGAAAAGCACAATCTGTTGCTCCGCTTTTCGAGCGGCCCAAAACACCAAGCGACGAGTCGTCTCCGCTTTTAGACTCTGCGCACGCACCGAATTCCAGCTGTTTTACGAGCGGGAGCACGCGTATATACACACAGCTGTGCATATAAGTATAGATATACACTCTTTCGATTGAGTACACTGATAGAAGTATTCATTTGTAGCAAATGAATATATTCATTTGAAATCGAAATACATGGTGTATTTCGATTAGATCTAAATTTCCGTACTATTATATAATATTCATTAACTCTATGTTCGGATGTCTTTTATAGAAAATTCATCAATTATTTTATGCGAAATACATATTTCTTAACAGTTAAGAAATATTACTTAGTAGATGGTATCGCAGATGTTAGAAAGTTCGTCTGTGTCGGTAACAGCGGAACGCGGCGTAGCCGGCGCAGTATAGTGCGAAAGCCACATGGTTCGTGCCAGCGTTTTCCCGTGCTTCTCCCGCGTATTAAGTGTAGTATCTCGCACTGCATCTTAGTCTGCCGTTGAACCTGCGCTGTTCTCGTGCACGCTGTTCACCATTGCGGCCGTTGGAAATATGGAGCAATTACTACAAGGATGGGATTTGTTGGAATTGACACAAATTTTTGAAGGTAAGATAATATAATCCGTATGTTACAATAGTAAAGAACGAGTGCAGTTAGCCGCGTAAATTAGAGGTTAGGTTACGTTAAGATTTTTTGTAACGTCCCCTTTTGAATCGTGTCAACGTAATTATAATCCCGTTCATACAACGACCTAACAAATAATAGTTTTTGAACAATATCCTGTGGTATCCTCTCCTATTCCTTCTAGATAATGGGATTAGCGACACAGAAATTCTCGCTGAATTAATTGACAGTCGCGTAGATTTACAAGAATTGATTCCTCTCCCTGGAATGAGACTTAAACTGCAGAAAAAATTCAGAGAATACGTATGTGTATTTTTATTTGAAATTTTGGAGCTAAACATTTTTTAAAGAGACTGGGTACCTTTGAAACCTCATAAAAGCATTTTTTATTAATATAAAAATCATGAATAATTATAATTAAAGGTTTTACAAAAAATTACCTTATTTAGATATTTGTTTGAAGTTATTATATCTAAAAGTACCTCAGGCCATCAACAAAGCCTCTTCGAAGGCATGATCCACTCTGCGAAGAGTCTTCGCAGAGTGGATCATGGCTTCGAAGAGGCTTTGTTGATGGCCTGAGGTACTTTTAGATACAAAAGCTTCAATCAAATATCTAAATGAGGTAAATATACCCTACTTTCATGGTAAAAAATTTAATTATATAACATTTAATTATAAAATTAAAAAAAAATTTTAAATTTAATTATATAAAATTTAATTATACTGTATAAATATATGTATGCGCGAAGTTTGTAAAAGGGCTTTCATACCCGTTAAATAAATAAATAAATAAATAAATAAATAAATTACAATTACTTCTTATTTTTATACTAATACAAAATTTTGTTTTTTCAAGGTTCAAAGGTATTTAGCATCCTTACTCAATTCTGTAGTAAAATTTAAATTATTTTTATTCAACGAGATTTATTAATTCATGTATTGTATCATTCTTATACAGATCCAAAACAAAGACCAAAATATTGAGGTGCCTGTTGTCAAACTGAATTCGAGTCAACTAGTAATCGCACCAGAGGAAAGTAAATTCACACAAAACTTTGTGTTTACATCAAGTGAAGGGACAAAGACCGAAGTAGCAAACATTGAACTGGAAGAAGATCCTATTGAAGACGTCGAAATTTTTCAAATAGGAGATGAACAACACGGCTCAAAGAAGAGAAAATTGAATAGAATTGACAACGATGTCGTTAAGCTAGCATTAGAGGAACACCCATTAGGAAGTGCAATTCAAATATATTCGTGCTATAAAAACACTTTGGATACAGTATGTCAATCGTATTTGACTACTATAGTTATATCTTATTGTTTGAAAGTGTATGGCTTGTAAGTAGCTTTTTAGTTTATTTTTATTTTGTTACATGACAGCAAAGTAAGGTTTGTAATTGTAATTCTAGTGTTTTGGACAATGCTGATTTTGAAAAGTTGGCACATGAAATTGTTCAAATTTTTTCTAACGAATGTGTAGAGACATATTACGTACCACCTATTAAAAAAAGGGATTCTCGTGACGCCACATCAGGAAGATCCAAGGGAAGCTGGTCGACAAATACAGAAATTTGAAAACATTTGTCAGAGGAGCTGAAAATCTGCTGAAGAATAAAGGAGTGAAAAAACAAGTCCTTGCTCAAGAAGAAAATCCAAATCCTAGTAATTTTTCTTGTTTAATTTGATGTATTATTTTTTTTTTTCATCTTAAAAGAAAAAAATATCATTTTTTATATTTTATCTTGATAGCTGAAGCCCTAGAAAGTAAAAATTGGCTAATCGATAACAGAGATCCTGAAGAAGTATTGCAGCATTGGAATTTATCGTACAGCTTACGTCTTCTTGATGCCCAAAATCAAGAATACCAAATAGTTGCCAACATTTTTGATGGTTGGCCAATTTTAAAAGATAGTAATAGCTATAAACTAGTAAGAAATTAAATATTACACCATTATATATAATACATTCATTCAATAAAAGAGTTCGAATTTTCAGATTGAATTAGATTTTTTAAAAAACTATGATAAGTCTTTTAAAGAAATTCACTTGAAATGGACTGAAGTTTTAGATAGACTCATACGACTTAACCTGAAAAAATTACTATCAAAAAAGAGTGCGTATACTGATTTTCTGGAAAATAAGAATTTTGAACATTTAGACGAAGGTAAGTTTATTTATAAACGAAGTCTGCAAAAATCTTAAGTTCTTTTTCATGTATAATATATGAATTTTTAGATTCCAAAACATTTGTTGAGTTGGAGCTGCTCGCATCATTAGTGCCAAGATCATCGACTAAAATCCCATTACCAAACGACAAAAACAAAAAGGGGAAAAAATCTTATTGGAAACCAAATGAGTTGGAGGCTCGAGAAGGAATATTAATTCATGTACTCGTGCGTAAATGTTTATTTATTTAGCACATTTGAAAAATAATTTTATCCAAAAATAATATTTGTTTTTAGATACCAGGGGATATTGAGAATGCCGTTGAAGTTAAAAAGGCAACTATGTTGAAATTGATGCAACCAACTCAACCATTTATAATTGTCGTCGGTCCGAACATAGCCAGTTTGAATGCCTTTTATGTTCGTCTGGATGCAGTTATGTATCCAGTGACTTCTTTGCTTAGAGCGCTTGATATCTTATTTAAAATTTATATAACTTACAGCGTTAGTTATCCAATCCAAAGTGAAAATATAGCTTATTTTATACAGTGGGCCGTATATGATATACACACAAAAGAAGATGCTCAAGTGCCTGCTATCTACAATATTGTAAATCAATTGCAAAGGGTGAAAAATTGTTAATAAATATTGTAAGATTACTTAATATTAAATCGGCATGGAGTGCAAAAAATGTGATAAGTCGTTTGTCGATATCAATGTGTTGTTTAGACACTTACAAGTTTTTCATCCTTTACAAACTTCGTTTACCTGTATATATAAGAATTGTATGCGGCAATTTCTTTCTTTTTCATTTCTTAAAAAGCACGTTGCTAACTGTGAAAAAATGCGCGAATTACACTTAGTAAAAAAAAAATCATTTATAAAGCAAAATAATGTTTGTAAAAAAGAAATTGACAATGTTAAATTGAAGAAAACACCGAATATAATTAAAGATAAAGTAGTTAGGAGCGAAGATAAAGCTGTGGAAGATGTTACATTTTTGTTTATAGCCAAATTGTATTCTAATAATTCAATCACAAAAATTGTAGCAAATGATATTGTAGATCATTTAATCAATTTCACGGGATCTGTAACGACGTTTTTCAAGGATCAATTAAAAGCAGAAATTCCAATCGAATTTCATAATATTATTGAAAAATGTTTACGTGTAAAATTTCTAGATAATGTTAATTCGGAATTCAAGCGCCTTCAATACTTCAAGAAAACTACTTATTTTATAGAACCACGCGAATTTGAAATTGGGGAAATCAACGACAACAAAAATGTATCAAATTCCACTGCTTTATCTAAAACAAAATGTTTTGGATATTACATTCCATTAAGATTAATGTTAAAATTAGTTCTCGAATTGCCTAATTTTTTTAAAGTAGTCAATAATTTTATTAAGCAGGAAATTTGTCAAAAAGATGAACCTAGGATATATACAAGCGTTTTCAATGGCGAGCGATGGCGTACAATTTCTAAAGATTTTGGCGATAAAATAGTTATACCATTGTTTTTATACTACGACGATTTCGAGACAAGCGATCCATTATCTAAAGCTGCAGGTATATACAAGATAGGTGGGATGTATTTTTCGCTTGGTGGTCTACCTCCAAAATACTCTTCTATGCTGGAAAACGTTTTTCTTGCTCAATTTATTTATACCGAAGATCAAAAAGAATTTAAAAATAATAAATGTTTTAGAAAGATTTTAGAAGAATTAAAGTATTTGTTTTTCGAAGGTATAAATATAAATGTAGATGGTAAAAATCAGCAAGTTCATTTTATTGTGATCTGTATTTTAGGGGATAATTTGGGAATCAATTGCTTGTTTGGACTACGTGAGAGTTTTGTTAGTGACTTTTATTGTAGATTTTGTCTAGCTTCTAAGTACGATGCATATGAATTGAGTAAGGAAAATCCTGAGCTTATGCGAACTTTAGAAAATTATAAGAAAGATGTTGAATTACGTTCCCATGGCGTAAAAACCGAATGTGTATTCAACTCGCTGCCCTATTTTCATAACGTCTTGAATTGGACATGCGACATAATGCACGATTTTTATCTAGGCGTGTGTCGTTATGATATGGCGAAAATAATCGATCATTTCATAAAACAAAAATATTTTACTCTAAATCGTTTAAACGATAGACTAAAATATTTTGACTATAGAGAAATTGATAGAGGTAGCAAAATATCCACAATTAAAGCAGGTCATATAAAAAAAGGCTACATAATCATCACTGCTGCGCAAATGTCTGCCCTTGTAACCTATTTCGGCATTATAATTGGAGATTTAATTCCTCCAGATGATCCTGTATGGGATTTTTATTGTATCTTATATGATATCATTGAACTTATTACAAAGTCCAGAATTTCGCAGCAAGATATTACTTATTTACGTCAACTTATAAAAGAACACAATGAGCTTTATGTCACATTGTTTCACGAAGGATTAAAACCGAAATTTCATTTCATTATACACTACCCTACGTGTATTGAAAGTATGGGCCCATTAAAGTACTTATCTTGCGAGAAATATGAAGCATTTCACAAGTTACCAAAGCGGCATGCTCGCATTGTTAATTGTAGACTGAATCTTCTTTTAACATTAGCAAATAAAATTCAATTTGGGCTTGCTCGTAGATTTTTTATGCAGGAAGGTCTCAAAAATAAAATACAGTTTGGACCAATTGTTAAGCTATTAAAACAAAGTTCTGTTAATTGTCAAGATGAAATATATGAGATTTCCTATGTGAAATTGAATAGTTTTATTTATAAAAATAATTATGCTATATTTTTATACAATAATATAGAAGGTGATCCTGTCATAGGAGTAATTTCTCGCATTGTAAAAACTATAAAAAATAACGCTTTATTAGTGTATAAGAAATACGAAACTATTGGTCTAGATAATCACACAAAATGCTGTGTCATATCAATGCCAAATTCTGATATTTGTGAAGAACAGGTAATTTTAAGCTATACTCATACTTACAGACCTATTAAAATACACATTGATGCGAAAGGTCGAAATGTAATATCTCGAAGAGATTTGGAAATTTAACTTAAAATAAAAATTTTCTAAAAAAAATACGTTTTTTATTATTATTCTAACCCTTTAGCGCCATAAAAAAGATGTATATATTGTTTTTAAGTTGTCAAGCCACGTATTAACTATTAATACGCCAAATTATTAATTATTAATCCATTTGGATTAATAGTAAAGGAATATTCATTTGACGCAATTTCAAAGCTCCGTGGCTTAACTGTTAAGTCACGGATCTTACTGTAAATGAATACTTCTATCAGTGTAATAACGCTAATGCAGCGACGGGGAGGGAAATTTGTCACGAATTTCGCGTTCTCAAAACAGCGGCTGGAGAGAGAGAGAGAGAGAGAGACAGAGAGAGAGAGAGAGAGAGAGAGAGAGAGAGAGAGAGAGAGAGAGAGAGAGAGAGAGAGAGAGAGAGAGAGAGAGAGAGAGAGAGAGAGAGAGAGAGAGAGAGAGAGAGAGAGAGAGAGAGAGAGAGAGAGAGAGAGAGAGAGAGAGAGAGAGAGAGAGAGAGAGAGAGAGAGAGAGAGAGAGAGAGAGAGAGAGAGAGAGAGAGAGAGAGAGAGAGAGAGAGAGAGAGAGAGAGAGTCGCGTTTGTCTTCCGGATCCCCGCGGTATATTTACGGCCCGAAATCTGATGTATGGGGGTTTGTGCGCTCTCCTATAAGCTAAAATAGAATGAAAAATGCGCGAGATATTTTCGTCGTCGTCTCTACTTACTGCTGCTGCCGCTGCTGTGCGCAAGTCATCCGCGTTATCAAGGTTATAATAAATGCACAATGTTTCATGACGTATACGCGCTCGCATTATCATCGATGAACACAGCGAGTTTATAAGTCTTCTGCAGCGGCGACGCATCGGCCCGAATCTATTTACGCGTGGACCAGTCACCAGATATCGCGGTTGCGTGCAGCCACTGATACGACAGGTTATGCGCTATTTTTAAGCGGCAGCGGCGACGCCCGGCGTATAGAAAATGTATTCCCCCCCCCCCCCCCCCCCCCTCACTCCCACCGAGATTCCAGGAAACACGCGAGTGTTCTCTTTTAAGAGCCTTAATTAGCGACAAGCGCGAACTATTTCCCGTCGCCCCCTCGCACGCGCGCTGCTCGTATTTTCGAAGAGTCACGAGTAGCGTAATCATAATAAAGTTTCGTTTTTTAAAAGAAAATTAAAGGTAAACAGTGCGTATATTTTGAGGATTTGTGGCCGGTCGGGTTGTATTCGGGCTGAGACGAAAATAGACCGCGAGGTTTTAAGGATTGCTTGTTAGTATTTTGATATTGGAGTCATAAAACTCTGTATTTTGTTGTTGATCAACTGCATTTCAAGTTTAACATTTATTTTATAGAAACAATTTAAATAATACTTATTATTCTTGCCAGTACCAACTTGGGGTTAATTAAAAAAAAATTTGATACCAAATTAAATTATTTTATATAAATAAAGAATAACTTAATAAATAATGACTGATAAATGACAGATATATTCCACATTATTTTGCAACTTGTTGAAATTATTGATAACTTTTTCAACTTCAAAAGTAAATGTTTGACAAAATTATTGTCAATAGAAACTGTAAATGTTACAGGAATTTGTCTCCAATATCAAACCAAATCTATTAAAACTTATACATTAAATAAAAAAAAAAAAAAAATAGAAGCTGTTAGCCATCCAGAATCTACTAAAAAAACCTGAAGTTTTGTTATCATGATTCCACAGCCATCTCAACAACTGTCCACCTGCGTCCCCCAATACACCATTTTATGACGAAAATCCGAAAAACAGCGGCCGATAACTCAGCTCCCTGCCTCCACCTACTCTTCCAATAAGCCGTATATTCGCGAAATCTCTCTCTCTCTCTCTCTCTCTCTCTAAGGTCGCGCCTTCGTTTGAGTAAAAGGTGCTGCGGCTCGCGCACGTGGCGGTTATCCACTTGCACCTGTTGGCCCCTGCGGGGAACGAAAGCGAATCACACCGCCGTTCGGCAACCGTGCAACCCGTCCGGTTGCTTTCACGCAGCACCGCCGCCGCTATATATACTATCACGAAAAGAAGAAGAGAGGATAACTTTCTATCCACCTTTTCGGCTGATCACTCGTGTATACACACGCGTAAAAAGGTGAACGCACCCGTCGCTGCGACCCGAGAATAAACGCGCGCGGCAGCATTTGCGTGCCAGCTCTTGAACTTGCAAACAAAGCACGACACTGCCGCGCGCTGCCCGCAGTCCCCGGATGCCAGCGAAAAAGTGCAGCGCGCCCTCAGTCTAGGTATTCTCCTGGTGGAAGGGGTAGGTAGGCGCGTACGGCAGGAAAGAAAATCGCAGAAATCTCACGGTCGAGCATACGGTGTTTGTGCGCGCCTATACTGAGAGAGTAAATATGCATGAGCGGACGACGAGGACGAGCCGCGCATACGAAAACGCGAGCTCGATAGATCCATATAGGTACGTATAGAGAGACAGAGATTATCTCTCCTCCTCCTCCGCGGCCGCCCGTACGGCCGCAGGACACACCACTGCGTGAAAGGCAACTTTGCCAACGTCCACTGCGCGCACTGCACTAGCTGCTGCTACACCTCCGTTAATCACTATACCGACGGTGCACCACACCGCGCACACACATCTGCACAGGCGGCCCTACGCCCCAGCAGCAGGGGCAGCATCCACTGGCCGCTGCAGCAGCGGCGGCATGCGCGCGTTACGTTACACTGGGCGGCAGTAGGTCAGCACCAGCCGGCTGCGCTGCCGCTGCCGTCCCAGCTGGTCCCACCATCGCGCGCGCCTCATGCGCTTGCGCGCGCCGCTCGGAAATAAACCCCCGTCGTGCCGTTGACCCGCACTATACGCGCCGCTCGCGTGTGCGCGCACACCTTACGTAAAGCCGCGCGACTGCTGCTGCTCCTCGCGATTCTGCGCCCCGAGAGGTACTGCAGTTCGCGCACGAGCGAGTGACTTCCGGAGGAGTAAAAGGGATCGAGATGAGAGAGTTAGGTGTGTGCCGTATAGGTACGGAGCAAGAGAGACGGCGGCACGGCGCGAGGGACGGCGAGTCGCTCCGAGGACGGCCGACGACTGGAGCGTGTAGAATGTGCACGTATAGCCGACACACGCCGACACACGTGCGTCTGTATAGGAGTGCGTGTGCGTGTGGATGGATGGATGTGTTTTGAGAGTGGCCGTCAAAAGGTGGCTTTGTGGATCGCTCGCCGCCGCTCCATTTGGCGAGCGCGAGATTCAACGAGCTCTGCGAGGCTATTTTTGATGACGGTGCTGAACTGAATTCGAAGCTTTTTTTCTGCTACTGCATGTAGAGATTGGGCTGGATAGGTCGTCAAGAGAGCGGCGTGATTAGCGAGTAGAAGTGATATTTCAGGACGATTCCTCCGGGGTGTGTATTGTTGTCGGCGAACCGTGGGAGTCTTCTCAGACGCTTAGCTGCTTGCCATTGTCCGTCCGATGTGGATTTTTCGCGTTGATTAATGTTTGGTCGTTGCTAAACGTGGCTCTGGATTTTGCAGAGTACATACAACTGTTACTATTACAAGGGACGACTAACACTGCTGTTTACGAAGGTATTGACAAAATTTCGAGGATCGATAGGACAGGCGGGCTCATGCGCAAAGAACAGCTGTTTGATGCCGGAAGGCAGTTCCCGATTCAAACAGGGAATAAGTACATTTGAATAGGAGTTTACGTAAAGACCAGAGCCGAGTCGCTTCCAAATTATTTATCGTCTTCTCACATACATAGCTACACGCAAAAAGCAAATTTTGCGTATTAGCAGAATACAAGTGCGCTTCAGCTGCTCTCTTTTACTTTCACCGGACAACCTGTATGGCCTCAATAATCGGCTTTAGACATTCTAATTGGCATATACGTTTTATAAAATACACTGTAATTAATATAAGTGATACGTATGGTAATTGGTGACCATATAAAAGTCCTCGTTATCGGCAAAAAAACCGGGTTAATTAACCATCTAATTTAGATTGCATTTATACATATACTGCTCAGTGCTCTCGATTGTGTGCAATAGAAAATGGTTGGTCTGCAGTGCTGACTTAATTCAACGCCAACAACTGTTCGTTTATCATATTACAAATGAGCACATAGAAAAATATACACCGTTCTTCGAGAATATAAAGATTTTATTGGTCGATTCTGGAACTTTTCGAATTTTTGGCATGAATTCAAAAGCTCGAGAGCAAAAGTTCTACATCATATAGTTATTTTATGAATGAACTAGATAAAATGGTATAATCTCTAGTCGGATCTTTTACTGTCTTTTACAATTTACAAGTCGCACATAAAGTACGAGATTTATGCAAAAAAACATTACGTTTGGCGCAGTAAAATTTCACTTTTACACATACAGCATAACTCAGAACACTGACAAAAAAAGTGAACTATGCCGATAATCCGGACGTTCTGAGAACTCAAATATTTTCTCTTCACGCGAGAGGTGATAAAACTACAAGCTTTTATCGGTGCCGTGGGCGTTTCGAGTGGTTCGATTTTACGCTCCTCATCTCAACTTGCGAACGTCTTTAACTACACGCATACAATAAAAACACAACGTTCAATAAACACCATCACGTTTGCTTCTCTTATGAAGTAGCTCCAAACGCTTTAAAGACGTTTTTACAATCTGCAATAAAAAATGTTACCCAACCCTGCAATTTCAAATCATCTCTTTCTCCCAGAGGAAAACCCTACAAGCTACCAGCGGTCTCTCCTTGAAACTTTCGGAAACTAACTGTTCCGGTTACCGCACTCGGAACAATTCGTATCATTATACGTACTACGGCCAATTTCGCTCCTCGCTCGTGCATGCAAATGTATATCTTACTAGCGACGCAGGCGTGCTGCATGTATGCACGGCGCGTGGAGCGCGATGGACCGAGCGAACGTAGACAGGCCGACGATCGCGGCTTAAGGGGGTTCATCCAACCAGGAACGTATCAAGAATCAATGTTACCCCGCACCGCGCGTGCCGTCTGTGAGCGTGCACACAGAGCGGCGCTCGTCTGTGTGTTCCCCCACCGCTCCAGCGTCGTCTGCACGCGCGGCCGTACACCTAAAATTCCATACTTTCAACTACAATATCTTAAAAACGGTGAAGCTAGGATCTCTGAACTTGTAATATGATATTCTAATTATTGATCTTTATACCACTCTAACCTCAAAATCACAACTTTGATATGATTTTTCGGCGCTCGTGGTATAAAATACCGTTCGAAACTAGTGCGTAAGTCGATTATTTAGGTAGTCACACCAGCTAAATAATCGACTTCCCCACCCGTGTTGAAATGTACTATAATAACATATTAGTTTTTCAGACAAACGCTAAATGTATCTTTGAAGTTATAGACTGAATCGATCTTTCGCGCGTGTGCGTCCTATAAGACGCCGTGTTAAAATGCTCAAATTTGACAATTAATATCTCGATAACGGTGAAGCTAGGCTCTTTTTTGTGAGGATATCATATAGATAATGATGTCAGGTACATGTGAAAAAAGTTTCAAAGACTTCTTAAATAAACTGAAAATTGGATGAACCCCCTTAACGGTATATAACGCGCCGCTGCGGCCGTCTTCATTCGGATTCTAAGCGCACGACGCAGCTGGTTTGACTCCCCCCCCCCCTCTTTCTCTGTATCTCTCTTCATCGCTCGGCCGCTATATACATTATGCGAACGCAGCAGCTGCGCGCGAGCGCGCATGCTCCGTGATTCGAATTTTTCGATCATACTCGTGAGAGTTGTTTGAGCTTCATTTGAAAATGTTAGCTGTATGTCGGGGCAGAGGAAAATTAGAGTAAGGAGAGGTGATATACTCACTAAGGATTTCCTTGCTGTGTGCACTGCTCAGGTCGCTGGCGGAGCTGCGCACCGAGCTTCTCGCCGTCTCCTGGTTCGGCGAGCTTAACTCCGGGCGGCCTCGGACTCTTCTGGAATGAGATATTAAGAAATAATGGTTTGTCGTTTTGATGCCATTGAAAAATATTTTTTTTAATGACTTCGAAGTAGTTTAAGCCAAATTGAAATTTTTGTGAATGATAAATTTTATATTAAGATACTAAATCCGTGACTTTTGAGGGGAAAATATTAAAACAATCCAAAAGTCATAAATTTCATGGTGTTTCTACTTTACCGACTCAATACTAAATAGCGATCTGAATTACCTGTAGCCCATACACTTATCTATATAAGCTAAGTTACTATTACCACCAGAGAATGAGATATATTATAATTTCATATAAGTATCTGTTTTAGTTAAACGTAAGAGGCTTATTAATTGCATACTGTATCCATATCCGATTTAAAATGATACAATAGTGAAAATATTTCATTGTATTCAATCAAACTTTGAATTGATTTATGTGTAAATTATTCGTCTATTTGTATTCATCGGAAGTATTTATTCACTCATAAAGCTTATGGGAATAAATATACTACTTCTAGTTCCTTTGTCTATTACCTTATAATAAAATAGAAAATATTAGTCTCGATAACTACAATACTAAGAAAAAGAATTATTCTAGGAAACCGGATTTTCTTGGAAATCCCAAGAACAAGTACCCACCTTTTATCTTTGTTGTGGTTAGCATTATTATTGGCATCTCCAGGTGTCGGCCTGGTAGAGGAAGTTGAAGCCGTTGAGCTTGTTGATGTTCCTAAGCCTTGAAGAACTCGCGACTTGACTTCCTTCTTGAGTGGTCTTCCTCGTTGCTTGTTTGCTTCGATTTTGTCCATTACTGCGTCCCATCGTCCACACTTTCGTTGCTGTCTTTGGGGCCTTCTTAATTCATTTTCTGGCTCTTCTTTCGACGCTAAAAATTAAATAAAAAATTATAACATTTAACATTGTAGCTTCTTGAAAGCTAAAAAGAAAAGAAAAAATGTTAAATTTTACTCACCAATGCACTGATTTGATTCTATCATAGTCTTGATTTTGGAGATAACATTTCTCTTTGGCATCTTGTACTTCTTAAGCGGCAACGAATTCTCCTTGTTGCTGAGGCTATTAGATTTGGACTTGGTCGCCGTGTTCTGCTCATTCTTTTGGCACTTGATCACAGTCACTTCGGCCGACGATGCAGTGCAATTCGAATCCATCGTTTCGTTATAAATGTCTTGCGGTGTCTGTAACAAAGCCGTATTGTATTACGTATACGGGGAAAAATCGTTAGGTTATCACTACAGCCTCAATGAAGTTATTTTTATCACAAGTAACTAAATATTCGTATTTGAGAACTTGTTATTTATTGGAAATCTTTTTTCAAATTTTACATATACACTTTTAAATTAAATTTTTTTTTAATTTTAAGCTTATTATACATTAATAAAAATACATCATAATTATAAGTTGATAAAAGCCAAATAATACATATGAAGTATTAAGAAAAATGATACTTGTTGACCGCAATACAATATAATTAATTAGGAGTACTTGACTCCCCAAAAGAAAAAACAGATTTTTAAAAACTCACCAAAATATTGGTAGCGACTAGAGCGAGCGCGGGAGCGCTCTCTTGTGGCGATGGCTGGCTCCTCATCGATACTTCCGTGTCACCGGTGTCCGTAGTGTGGTCCCCATCCCCATACCCGTCCACATCGATTCCATTACCATCCTGGCGTTTGTCTAGGTCCGAATAAATGCCCGATGAGTCCATCTCCTCGCCGTGCTCGAAGCTCGGGCAGCGTCGTTCCTCGCTCGGTGCCGCGCAGAAGAGCGTGCCGTCGATCACCTGGGCGCGTCGGTCGCCCCGCACGATCTCCTCGTGCGCGTCCGCGTCGCTCTCCGTGAAGAAGTCCGAGTCCGTCATCGGGTCCTGCCTAGGGAGCAACGGATTTCTTTGGCTTTTTGGAAAAGAGAGAAAAATCCAAGCAGACGAGTAGCATTAGTGCGGGTGCTGCGACTAGAGGCGTACTAGAGGCGTACTAGAGGCGTACTAGTTTGTGTGCTGTGTGGTGTAGTGCACTTGAGAGTGAGGCTAATATTGGCTTTACTTGTCGGACTAGTTTGGCATATCTTTTTTCATGATAATGAGCGGTAAATATGTGACTGTGCGCGTGCGGGAATGAAGGCAACCTTGACTATCATTTGTTCCAGATAAGTGCTTCTTTATTTGATACCACTGTCTTTGTATTGTTCGTTGTATTACAGTTTTTCTTACGGAATTCAGATTACGACTTTACGCCTTTTATCAGCAACTGCGCTTTTCTTAAGTCATTTATAAAAGATATTTAGATATTCTATAAATTAGACTACAGTATAATATACGTAATACTATTATCTTGTAATTGTTTTTCAAGTAAAACCGACAATTGTGAAATAATACTTTGTATGAAAAGATTAACTATTTAAAGTGCTTATATTCATTAGTCAATTATTCTTCTTATTATAATACTGTAAGAGTTATCTGCAATGTTGGAAATTGTTATCTCTAAGTTTTGATAAAATTATTATGCACAATAAAAGCCTTACTGCCACTGACCATAAGCAATTTGACCTAGTATCAAATAAAAAATCCCATCCAGCACGAAAGCAAGGAAAATGAACACCAACCTGCAAGTGGCGCTGACGAGTAGATTAGCGGGTGGCGTAACGTTGAGGGGCTCCGGTCCACGGCTGGCGGGCCGCGAGTTCTCCCCATCGCCCTGGTACCCTGCCTCGAGGCTCGTGATGCTTGTCACGGAGGTGATGAAGCTGCTGGGCAGTCCGTGCGCCGTGGCCACGACGACGACAGGCCCGCCTCGCGTCCCCGCCGCTGTTGGCTCGCTCGTCGTCTCCGTCGTCGAGTCGAGGCTACCGGCAGTCGTCGCCTTCGAGGACGGCTCCTCCGTCGCCTCGGATGTCGGCTGGTGCAGCGACGGTGCCGTCTCTGTTATTTTCAAGGTGCATTGTATGCTTTAGTCTTATTGTTTGTGATGAAGAGGTGGGGTTTTTAGGGAAGAATAACGGGTACCACTGAGCGGCTCGGCGAGCAGATCGACGTCCTCGTCGACGGTGATGATGGGGTCGATGGGGTCCAGGGGCAGCTCCTCCAGCGAGGGGCTGCGGTCGCTCGGGGGCAAGAGCGACTCGATCGACGGCACGCTGTTCGCGGCGAGGTCGAGGTGCCGAGCCGCAGCTGCGACTACCGCGCTGCTGCTCTTGCCAAGGAGGAATTTACCTGTAATTAAAAATTCTATGCTTCAGACGTTTGTTTGTTTACATTTTGAATCTGAGTAGATTATACTGATTAAGATAGTATGAACGGTAACGCGCGAAGCGTATACCCCCGCTGTGAGGCTCTCACATTGTGCCTGTCGCGCGCGCCGTCGTTCCACGCACTGCCCAGTGTTGGGCACTTGTTTGGGTAGAAGTAACTTGTGATTGATAAAAGGGCTCGCTTTTTCTTACGTTTTTTACTAAGAAATTGAAACGTTTCACTTTCTTGGACTCAATGTGGAGGTTATGTGCTAAATATTAATATTTCAAAGGTGAGTGTACGTTGATTTCGAACGAAACATTCTCTTTCTCTTCTAAACTTTAAGAAATAATGAAAGCATGCAAAGACATTTTTGCAGATTATTCTGGTAATTATGTAAAAAGTTAGCAGCTTCCATTACAATACATTACAATGCATTTTTTTCATCAATGTCATTAATTTCCACAATCCACAAATAGAAAGTGTAGAAGAGAAAAAAATCTCTCATCTCACCAGCGCTAGCGTGACCGGAGAGGTTCTCGTAGGAAGGCGTGCGCGAGGACTCGAGGGCAACCGTGAAGTCTGTCATCTGATCGGGCGTCAGGATGCCCAGGCTCTCGTCGTGCTCGAAGGAGTTCTGCTTGGTCAGCATCAAGTATTGCGGCGCCTGGGCCACCGGCGACTCCGTGCCGGCGATGCAGCCACCCCCGATTTCCAAGTAGTTGCTCACGTCCTCGTGCGACTGCTGTCTTTGCTGCTGTTTGCTCTTGTCCTGTGGCCTGTACGATCATAAGCGATGGGATAGAGGTTAGTGCTTTTTTTCTCGTCTTTCTTTTTCAAAACTTTCTTAATTTCGCATTATTGTGTTGCACAGTCATTAACATTGCAGGTTAGCGGTATAATGACAAAGGTATATTGTGCCATTCGAAATAATGGACTGTTTGAAATTACGTTCGAAGCAAAGTTTTAATGATGTTTCACTCGCGAGTTTAATCAACTAAAATTAAAGCGACCTCTTATTACTAACCGAAGTAGCCAGAATTTCTCGTCATTTAAGCGCATCAGGTGGTCCGCTTCTTTGTTGTCCGTCGTTGCGTTCCATATTGCCGATATCGAGTAATCGCTGTCCAAAAGATTATCTGAAACAATAGAACATAAGATGTAAGTAAGTACCGCGATATTCGATTCAACGGCACTTTTAAACGCTCAGTTCCAAACAAGGCACCTTCATCTCAAATTGACCATAAGTATTTTCAAGCCTCCTGCACTCGAGAATTATACAAGGCTTACACATAAAAATCGATTTTATGGAATCGTCTCTTAATTTCTCAACTTCCATTGAGCACAGTCTGTAAGTAGTCATTGTGCAAGCTCGATGTACAGTTCGGAGTTGAGGCGACGAGTAATAAAGTTTTCCTATGTACTATTTCCAGGGAGGTCGAAAAATAGTTAGAAATCCAAGCCGTGGAAAGGATCATAAACGCTATTTAAGGAACTATCCATGATATACTTATGATCCCCGAAATCCCCTCCGCCTGATAGTGCGTTAACCTTTGTCTTTGTCGGGAGTGAGGCAGTTGCGCGCGTGCGGCTTCGGCAGCTGGTCGCCGGCTCCGACGCCTGCGCTCGGCGAGCTGTCCCCTACCAGCTGCTTGATCGCCGACTGCTGTTGCTGCTTGCTGCTGAGCGAGGACTGGTAGGCCGGTGGGTGCCGGTGCCCGAAGACGCCGATCTTGCTCAGCCCGTGCGCCGCCCGGATCTTGGGCAGCAGCGAGGGGCGCACCGAGCGCGGCAGCGGGATCCTGCTCTCGCCTGCGTTCTGGAACATTCAAGGGTGAGAGGCGCGGCTTATTCAACGGAAAGACCCGTTTTTAGTTATCAAAAATAATATCACCACATTTTTCATTATTTCGTATTCGCCTCTCGATTATAAGTCACAATCCTAAGCTATACGTTATATTTTCTCTCTGCGTGTAAGAATTTTCAAAGTTGCATAGGTAGCGAAAATAATGATGATCTTGATATAAAGACCAAATTACAAAAATAATTAAAAAGGTATCAGGAAGTTGTGATTGTACATTTTAAGATAGGAGAGATAAGTTCGATTGTGCAGTTGCCATTGGATGGGCATTACAAATATAACAGATTACGAAATGTATGTGTTGAAGAATAATTATACAACATTTGAGAGTACTACTTAAATGTTGTAACGTCGAATTTTTCTCACAAATGAATTTTCTGCAGTCAGTTTAACTTGTAGACATTATTTTTAGTATAAAATTTGCTCAGTACTCGCATAACAGTTTATACAAAATCTTGCAAACGAATCAGCCACCCTCAAAGCTCCAACGAGACAAAAAAAATCATCGCAGTTCGACTAACCTCATAAAATTCCCCTCATATACTCAGAAAAAGACTACCCTCCCCTCATTCCCCCCTCACAGCGTTCGCGCAACCGAGCGCCCGGAGAAAAAACCCAGCACTGCGATTCCTTATCGCTCGCTCGCCGTTGCAGTAGCGATTTCCGTGTGGTTTAGTGATGCACAATATCAAGCTTCGATATCGATATTAGGTATCGATATTAATTATTTCTTTATTATCGATATCTACAATATATTGATATTATATTATCGATATTTCTAATATCGATAATTTATCCAAGTAGACGGGGGATATGAGGTCCACGCATATAAAAGAGTCATGCAGACATGAAAAAATAAGCAAAACGATTATTTAAATAATTTTTAAACCCGAGTAGGCGGGAGATATGAGGTCCACGCATATAAGGGAGTCATGTAGACATGAAATTAAGCAAAACGATTAGTTGAATAATTTTTAAACCCAAGTAGCCGGGGGACGCGAGGTCCACGCATATAAGGAATTCAAGTAGACATGCAACAATAAGCAAGACTATTATTTGAATAATTTTTAAACCCATATAGCCGGAGCCGCGTGGTCCACGCATATAATGGAGTTGAATTATAGAGGTTAAGAGGGTGTGGCACTCATGTACTCTGTTTTACCGGCAGAACACGGTAAATTCTATATTATTAAAATAAATATATCGAATTACGTCTTATAAAGCGATAGTTGCCCTGTGCAATGTAATAATCTACCAGCCTACGCAGTTTTGAGCTCAAATATCAACGGCATCCTAAAAAATTTTGCGAACAAAAATAACCGAAATTTCGTTCGCAAAATTTTTTAGGGTGCCGTTGATATTTGGGCTCAAAACTGCTTAAGATTCATTGTTCCGATTAACTCTATCCAACTGAGTTCTAATTTTAATAACTATTCAACAGTCTTCTTGGTTTAGGATTATAAACTTAACGTCTGTTCTTATTTTCTTCTTTACATCTGCTGGTCTATTTAATTGAATGTAAAATCTTCTGAAATAAAAAGAAAAACATACACAAAGTATCTATTAAAACATAATTTATATTGTCGAGTAATTTTAATAAAAAGTAAACTACTTATCTAATTTTCTCTCCATCGTTACTAAACCGCATTTTTGCATAATTTTTTTTAATGTCAAAACTCATCTTAACTTGCAATTTCGGTAAATATAAGTACAGGAAACATAACCTCCGGTGAGGGGAGTGCTCCGGGATGCTTTTGGAGCTGCGCTCGTGGCACTCGTGTTGTCATCCGCACCCAGCTTACAGCTGTTCCGTAACCGTAACCATTGTTTACACGCTCTGAACGTCGGCTCGGTTAGCGCAGCGTAGGGATATCAACTTAACTACTAACCGAAATTTCATTTCCGAACATACCCTTCAACTCGCTCGTAATGGTATTTTGAGTCTCTCAGAAAAAAACAAGACACATTATATCAATAGACTTTTTCCTGCTCTTTCCAATGGTGCTATTCTCTTTACTCCCAAACACTTTCTTCTGGTCGGAAATTCGAGTGGAAAGTTCAGAACCATTTTTCTTAAAGTATAACATGTTGTTCTTCAAAATGAATAGCACCATTCGAAAGTACAAGTTATAAGTAGCGTAAAGCTCAAAAGTAATAAGATTAAAAAGACAGCGGCTAGCGTAAATTCTATATTATTAAAATAAATATATCGAATTACGTCTTATAAAGAGATAGTTGCCCTGTGCAATGTAATAATCTATCAGCCTACGCAGTTTTGAGCTCAAATATCAACGGCATCTTAAAAAATTTTGCGAACAAAAATAACCGAAATTTCGTTCGCAAAATTTTTTAGGGTGCCGTTGATATTTGGGCTCAAAACTGCGCAAGCTGGTAGATTATTACATTGCCCAGGGCAACTATCTCTTTATAAGACGTAATTCGATATATTTATTTTAATAATATAGAATTTACAGAGTTCTGCCGGTAAAACCGAGTGCATGAGTACCACACCCCTTAAGAATTTTTTAAATAAAAATCTTGCTTATATCGCACGTCTACGTAACTCCGTTATATGCGTGGATTTCATATCCCCCGCCTCCTTGGATTTCAAAATTATTTAAATAATCTTTTTTCTTATTTTTTTCATGTCTACATGACTCCCTTATATGCGTGGACCTCATATCCCTCGCCTACTTGAGTTTAAAAATTATTTAAATAATTGTCTTGCTTATTGTTGCACGTCTATGAAATTCCCTAATGTGCGTGAACCTCGCGTCTCCCGGCTACTTGGGTTTAAAAATTATTTAAATAATTGTTTTGCTAATTTTTTCATGTCTACATGACTCCCTTATATGCATGGACTTCATATCCCCCGCCTACTTGGGTTTAAAAATTATTTAAATAATAGTTCTGCTTCTTTTTTCATTTCTACATGACTCTCTTATATGCGTGGACATCATATCACCCGCCTACTTTGGTTTAAAAATTATTTAAATAATCGTTTTGCTTATGTTTTCATGTCTACATGACTCCCTTATATGCGTGGACCTCATATTTCCCGCATACTTGGTTCTTGTTCTTGTTTTTGTTCTTTTAATGGCTGTGGATACTAGACTGCGATATGCCACAATTCATGCTTAGTAGTATGAGTGTATTTGTTTGTTAGCGAAGCCTATAGATAGTTGGAGGACGCTACCGCCCCAACTATTGAACCTACAGTTTCAAGTGGGTTCCGAACCACCGAGACCACGGTGAAAGTAAGCACATGAAAAATTCGTGTTTCAGTGGTGCCGGTTTTTTCACGGGAGCGGGAATCGAACCCGAGACCTTTATGGGTACGAGTCCGACGCGCTACCGCTAAGCCACCGTGGCTCTGTCAACCGCCTACTTGGGTTAAAAATTATTTAAATAATCGTTTTGCTTATGTTTTCATGTCTACATGACTCCCTTATATGCGTGGACCTCATATCCCCCGCCTACTTGGGTTTAAAAATTATTTAAATAATTGTTTTGTTTATTTTTTTATGTCTTCATAACTCCCTTATATGCGTGGACCTCATATCCCCCGCCTACTCGGGTTTAAAAAAAGTTTTTTATATTCTCGCGGTTTTGGGCTACTTCAGCGTTATCTAGCGGCGCCTTGATCTCGACAGGTTCTGGCAACACTGGACGCAGCACCGCGCAGTGCTACAGTACGCCCTCAATTCCGATATCGATATTTGCGTAAAGAGTATCGATATCTGCTATTATTGGTGTTCCAAATCTCGAATCCAAATATCGATGAAAATTTGCGATATATTCCCTATTAAATATCAATATCTGAAGTTATCAATATATATTGTGCATCACTAGTGTGGTTGCAGCGGCCTCCGCCCCGATACTATCGCACCCTTCCCCCGCCAGCTCGTATTATACAGACTTGCTCGTTGTTTATTCGCTCATGTGTATCCCGCGGCGCGGTTTATTCCCCCAGGAAAAGAGCGAATTCGAGATGCGAGAGAGAGAGCCGATGAATCGAGTCGCTTGCGAGGCTGCGTGAGGAAAGAGAGCTGGAGAGATTACGTAAGGGTTTTAGTTTCTTTAAGGTGGATTAGTTTTTGTGATTCCGGGAACGTGATGAGATGAAAAGTGGGCGAGGTTTTCAAGTCTTTTCTGGGGGGAGGGGGAGGTATTATTGTCAGAATATATGGTAAGGTATATATAACCCCCGTCTTTTGTTTTGCCGTAAAGGGAGATTTTGTCAAATGAAACACGTTCTGAGAATTACACTACCAAACTGTATTTTTAACATTGTTATGATGCTTAAAGTGAAATCTCATGTTTGCTTTAGAGATTATTTTTATTATTATTAGAAAACTTTTCTCAATTACAGTGTGATATAATAGTTACTTTCCTTGAACTTTCTTTGCAATAAGTACACTGAAAAAAAAATTCTATTTTCAAATAAATATTTATTTGAATACTACTATATAAATATTTATTTAAATTAAAACAATATTCATTTAAATTAAAAAATTAATTTTGATTTGAGTAAATATTTATTAAATTTAACTGAATATTGTTTTAATTTAAATAAATATTTATATAGTAGTATTCAAATAAATATTTATTTGAAAATAGAATTTTTTTTTCAGTGTAAAGTGCGTGTTATGGCATCTAGCAATATTTACTTTTGCTGTCCACATTGCTATCAGTACTCTAAAAGTAAATGCTTGCCTTTTTGTATCGTAATCTTATCTTTTTCGTATTAGCAAAATGAAAACATTCATTTTTCAAACTCATTACCCATGAAGATTACAATAAGCTTTTTTTCCTTTCACAAAATCAGCAACACTGTAAACTTGCCCACTCCACGTCACGCGCAATTATACTTTTTGTTTTTTCAAGCGTACACTCTTCCACCTCATTAACAAAAACAGCTCTCATCCCGCTAATTGAATAACTACAGGACAACGTACGACACTAGACAGGAAAGTGGCAAAATTGATGATAAAAATTTCGACAGACCGCACACGCGCTTAATTCGCTGCACTTATATCTAAATTAGGGCTTATAACTCGATGCGCGCGCGCGTCTCAGTGTAACTATGTGCAGGAATTCCGCTCCCTGCGTAAGTATGACTCGCAAATGAAAATCCTTTGAACGATGAATACAGAGAGCGGAGGCCGGCTAATTGACATGCTTATTAATGACAGCCGGTGTGTATGGGTGGCTTTCATAGAAGCGCGTGGATTCATATAGTGATTAGCCGGCACCGGTAGAAGCTTATTATTATCAAACGCGCTTTCAATTGATCATCAAAGACATTCTTTCGTCGGGTTGCTGCAGCGCTACTTAATCGGGATTACCGGCTGAGTTTTCTTCCCGTTTAGAAGAGCGAGCGAGTGTGTAATGGCGATTTTGAGAAATCGTCGTATAGAGATCATAACTCATGCGTGTATAATTAGATGATTTATTCTTTTAAGAAGCAATTAGAATAATTTTTTTAACAATGGAGATGACTTCATTTTCCTCGTGGTGCATTTTTAAAACGTTTTCATCATGCAAATTTTGGGGTAAAATAATACAACAACGTGTACTGAATTTATTAAACGAAACCATTCAATATTGAATGAGCCGAATGACTAACGCTCATGTAAGCTAACTATCCCACTTTCTGCTACATGAACCTAATTTTGTACTTTAAGAGTGCTCTCTACCTAAACCCCAACTCCGGAATAGATCGCAGCGCCCCCATGACTTCATTTACGTATTTTCATTAATTTAAGTGTACTTATAAATTTTAAATTAATCATAACTCAGTTTTCCCACGTGTAAAAGTTAATAAGGATTACTTTTAAACAAGTTTCATGAATTTAAATGAATAAATGAACTTGTATTTTGTAGAGAAAATTCAAACGTTCAGTGGACATTTCTGAAAATGACTCCAAATTTTTCTCTACAAAATACAGATTTATTAATGGAATTTAATTTGGGAAAACTCTTGTAATCGTATCTTTAATACTAATTACACGTGGGAAAACTTTATTTTTACGTTAATATTGCCCCAAATTTTTTTAATTAACAAAAAACACTTTTGACAGTAGGTGGCGTTCCAATCGGGGTAGAGAGCACTCTTAAGAGGATGTAGGAGCGAACTTTACCGATGGTGACCTCCACCTCGAGCCGCATTTCCCATTGTTCGCGCGAAAGTTACTTCTTAATACAGAAAATTAAGTTGCTAACGATTTTTTATCGTGCAAAGAATGCGGGATCACAGCATTTTCAATAATCAAAATGTTCAATAATTTATATAATGCAATATTCTTAAAATTGACGCGTGGAATTACGTAAAAGTGACGGTTATCTTACAATTTTCTATGTGAAACGTCATCCTCACCTCGCTTCGTATTTCCCATTGTTTGGTTTAACTAAAAATTATTAAATGCTGTATAACATTTATAAACATTTCTTATTATAACAAGAACACGCGATCACCGTATTTTTGTGCTTTACGATTGTACACTTTTTTTTATTTATGATATAAAGTTTTTGAGGTTAGGAAATTTTCAACCAATCAGCGTGGCTCCGACATCACCTTAAACATGAAATATGTGAAGCAGGCTAAGGCGCGGAAACGAACTATACTTGTAATATATTCTGTTTCTCATTCAGAATTAAAATTTCTCTTTTTTAATACTATAAATCTCATATTCACATAATCCAATTTTGAATCTAAAATGAGCTCTCATAAAGAAGTGTTTACACGGTGACACTTTCTACTATCCATATCCATTCAGTCATCTACAGCAATCATCAATTCATCCATCAATTTATCCGTCCAATCATTTAAATCGTCACTTTCGAGGGACACCGCCATCATACACTCGAGAAAACACGACACAATCCGATCCACCAACTCAACTCAGAAAAAAAAAATCTTCACCTGTTAGTGATCGCCAACCCAACGTCGTGAACCACACACACACACACACGCACACACGCACGCACGAACGCACGCACGCACGTGCACACACACACACACACACACACACACGCGCCTACATTGGGCATAACGGGCGAGCAATTTCCTCTGACTGATTTCGTCTGACAATCGCTATTTTTAAAAATTTCGAACAGCTAAAATTGCATCATAAAGTCAATTTTATCCTTTCCTTTGCTGGCGACTCAAAAATACTTTGTCATTCTACGAAATTAGCGTTTTCTGCACTGCCTATACACGCGCGCAACTGAATGGATGCTCAATTATAATTGTAGATATAGAAAGATTTTGCACTCAACGCGGCCATTATTTCGTAATTGAACGGGAGGCCACCCTTTGTTCTCATTGTATACCCGCGCACTTTCTTCGCCCCACTCCCCCCACTTCCCCGACACAGTGATCCGGATTTTTCAAAAGCTTGTCCTTGCCGAGCGTTTAACAATTTCACTACGGGTGATGTGCCTTTGTTTATGTTACCTGTAATGTGAATGCATTAAGGAGGTTGGCTACCTCTGCTCGTGCGGGGCAGGCCCTCTCGTAGCAGACGAACTCGATCGTTTGTTTACGTTTTGCTGCAGTACTCAGAATCGGTGTTGTTCGTCGTTTTCAGATTTCGCATACGGGAACGTCCGCCAGAAACCAGCCAGCGGGCGTGCGCGACGCATTTTTCGTGCAAAACACGCTCTGTTCGGGTATGTTCGGAAATGAAATTTCGGTTAGTAGTTAAGTTGGTATCCCTACGCTGCGCTAACCGAGCCGACGTTCAGAGCGTGTAAACAATGGTTACGGTTACGGAACAGCTGTAAGCTGGGTGCGGATGACAACACGAGTGCCACGAGCGCAGCTCCAAAAGCATCCCGGAGCACTCCCCTCACCGGAGGTTATGTTTCCTGTACTTATATTTACCGAAATTGCAAGTTAAGATGAGTTTTGACATTAAAAAAAATTATGCAAAAATGCGGTTTAGTAACGATGGAGAGAAAATTAGATAAGTAGTTTACTTTTTATTAAAATTACTCGACAATATAAATTATGTTTTAATAGATACTTTGTGTATGTTTTTCTTTTTATTTCAGAAGATTTTACATTCAATTAAATAGACCAGCAGGTGTAAAGAAGAAAATAAGAACACACGTTAAGTTTATAATCCTAAACTAAGAAGACTGTTGAATAGTTATTAAAATTAGAACTCAGTTGGATAGAGTTAATCGGAACAATTAATCTTAAGCATAGGGACATGAAGTAACTATTTCAATTTACAACCCAAAGGAAATAAGAAATGTTATGTGAATCATTGGACCAAATATCATTGATAATGTCTACGTGTCAATAATTATGATTAGAGACAAGAAGAGCAGCATATAAAGCTAAGCAATCGTCCAGTGCAGTTGCGATGTCTACTGACTATATTGTAAAGTAATTTTACACTCGGGGTTGTGTTTATACAAAATCTGTTATGAAACATAAAGCTCATAAGGATTCAACAAGCATGTTGTCCACTACGCCTGATTTGTACAATTTGTACTGCATGGACCTCAAATTATGATAGTGACTGATTAATGTTTGAAATTATCATTTTACAAACAATAACAGACAACTAGAACACAATACCAGAAAAAGAAGCTATTTGAATTTTAGATGATACAACTTGGATTTATAAATCAGTCACTAAAAGAATATTAATATTTATATGAAATCATAATATGAGGTGCATGAAGTACAAATTGTACAAATGAGGCGTAGTGGACAACATGCTTGTTGAATCCTTATGAGCTTTTACGTTTCATAACAGATTTTGTATAAACACAACCCCGAGTGTAAAATTACTTTACAATATAGTCAGTAGACATCGCAACTGCACTGGACGATTGCTTAGCTTTATATGCTGCTCTTCTTGTCTCTAATCATAATTATCGACACGTAGACATTATCAATGATATTTGATCCAATGATTCACATAACATTTCTTATTTCCTTTGGGTTGTAAATTGAAATAGTTACTTCATGTCCCCATGCTTAAAATTAATTGTTCCGATTAACTCTATCCAACTGAGTTCTAATTTTAATAACTATTCAACAGTCTTCTTGGTTTAGGATTATAAACTTAACGTGTGTTCTTATTTTCTTCTTTACACCTGCTGGTCTATTTAATTGAATGTAAAATCTTCTGAAATAAAAAGAAAAACATACACAAAGTATCTATTAAAACATAATTTATATTGTCGAGTAATTTTAATAAAAAGTAAACTACTTATTTAATTTTCTCTCCATCGTTACTAAACCGCATTTTTGCATAATTTTTTTTAATGTCAAAACTCATCTTAACTTGCAATTTCGGTAAATATAAGTACAGGAAACATAACCTCCGGTGAGGGGAGTGCTCCGGGATGCTTTTGGAGCTGCGCTCGTGGCACTCGTGTTGTCATCCACACCCAGCTTACAGCTGTTCCGTAACCGAACCATTGTTTACACGCTCTGAACGTCGGCTCGGTTAGCGCAGCGTAGGGGTACCAACGTAACTACTAACCGAAATTTCATTTCCGAACATACCCTTCAACTCGCTCGTAATGGTATTTTGAGTCTCTCAGAAAAAACAGGACACATATATATCAATAGACTTTTTCCTGCTCTTTCCAATGGTGCTATTCCTTTTACTCCCAAACACTTTCTTCTGGTCGGAAATTCGAGTGGAAAGTTCAGAACCATTTTTCTTAAAGTATAACATGTTGTTCTTCAAAATGCATAGCACCATTCGAAAGTTATAAGTAGCGTAGAGCTCAAAAGTAATAAGATTAAAAAGACAGCGGCTAGCGGCCGCGTGGTCTGTTCTGCGCTTGGACGCGCCTCTGTATGCGTATATAATATAAAAAGCCGAACCCTCTAAAACTCGAATTAAGGAAAACATGAGTATCGTGAAAAGACCAATAAAAATAATCGCAAATAAAAATAAAAGAATTAAGAATTAAATAAAAAATTAATATACTTAAAACGTAATATATGATTCACTAATAACCATTGCGTAATGTTTTTAAATAGAAAACAACGAAAATATGCACTACGTTGTCTTATTACTTTTGAGCTCTACGTTTCTCCAACTTGAAAATTTAGGGTTTTGTAGCTTATAACTTGTACTTTCGAATGGTGCTATGCATTTTGAAGAACAACATGTTATACTTTAAGAAAAATGGTTCTGAACTTTCCCCTCGAAAAGTGTTTGAGAGTAAAAAGACTAGCACCATTGGAAAGAGCAGGAAAAAATCTATCGATATATGTCTTTTGTTTTTTTTCTGAGAGACTCAGAATACGATTACGAGCGAGTTGAAGAGAGCGTGTTTTGCACGAAAAATGCGTCGCGCGCGCCCGCTGGCTGGCTCCCATACACATTCTCCTATATATATTTATTCTATATTGCCAGTAGTTTTTTGGTTCGTTCTTAAGTTTGTTAAAAAATCTCATCCTAAACGTCTCGTGTTTTTAGTAAGGTTATGGTTTTACTTCCATAAGAACCCGTGTATAAAAGTTGAACTTTGAAATTAAATTATTCCATAACCGAGTTGTCAAACGATCTGAAATTTCGCACACTTATAGGAAATGAATCGAAGAACAGCAATATTAAGTTTTTGGAATTATCTTAAATTATTAATTTCGGTAGCCAACCTCCTTAAGTGTAAGGGGGGATGTTGAGCGAGAGTGGCGGTGCTTTCGAAATGTGTGTATGTGTGTTGGGTAGCAGTAGATAGTTCAATCTGAGGTACTAATGACTGTTAAATGAGACTTGTGGGTGTATTAACAGTCACCGAATGATGTCTCCTGCGTGCGTTATCTAAAGCCAACGCCTTAAATTTCACGTCTAATAACGTTATCTTTCTATCGATCTATTTCTCAAGTCCATACGTATATTCAATGACATTCACATCCACAGTACAAGAAAAAACACGGAAGTATATACTTACACAACTCATGTCAAGTATACGCTGAATACCAATTAAAACCGCGTTTCTTTCAAGCACTTCTATACGTCGTTGGCTCGAGTACAATTTAAATCTCGACTACACACACATTTTTCCAAAAAGAAAAGCCAGTTTTCAGCAACAAAAAGCCCATTCCAAGGCTATACCACTTGGGCGACACCTGCAGGTTTATGTTTTCCACGCCGAGGAGAAAGTCCCGTCGGCTATATAACTTACAATAGACGCGCGCGACAACACCGCCATGTAAAATCACTAGGCAGAAAACTACGACGACGACGATGACAGGTGCGGGACGCGATACTCTTCGCTATAATTCACGCCAACAGCTGTTTTGCGTAGGGGAGGGCGGGGCACGTGTGACACCCTAACTTTGATTAAAAATAACAACTAAACCGTGTATTATTTCAAAATGTACAAAATAAAATAATTAGATCAGAAAAAAATAAAATAAACTATTAACTTTTTTTTCATTTTCTTTTAATTATTGATAAAATACAGAAAAGAAATTCTGAAAAAAATGCTCTACGTGCCCCACCGGCGGGTGGATTGTGGCACCCGACGGGGCACGCATGGCACGGTCAAATTTAATATTTTACTATAGGTATTTTTCAATTCTTTTTTCCAGTAATTAATAATTTAATAATTGTGCCATAATAAAATTTTCAAAAATCAAATAATTAATCAGTCTATTGAAAATTTAAAATTTTATTTTTATTAAGGAACATAACAATTTTTATTTTAAAATAAATTATTACATTTTAATAAGTGATTTTATATTATAAATTCCTTCTTATAAAATATGATCACAACATAATACTTTTGTTTGATTAACAAATTATCATTATTATTACAATAAGTTTAAATTTAAAGATTTAATCATTTTCATCTATGTAGCATATTTGAACTTGTGACGTACACGACCAGTTCATAGTATACGCATCCATTCATGTTATATGCAAATTTTCCCATTCATAAACGCGAGATCAAAATATAAACAAACCAAAGGCACAAATGTATACAAACATGCGATTGCGTGCACCAGCGAAAATTTTATTCATTTATTTATACATCGTCTCTGACGTCACCGTGTAAACATAAATATTGTCATGCGCAAGAGAGAAGACCAGACAATCGACTAGTATATAAAGGGCTCCGATTCTCGGAATCGGCACGCACTTGTGTCCGAGCTTGCCTTGAACACTGACCGATAAGCATTGCGCTTAGGTGAGTGATGCTGGCGACCCGCGTCCGCTCGTTAAACTTTGTAAATATTCTATTGTAATCTAATTTCATTTCCATACAAATAAACTCATTGAATATCATACTTATAGATATACTATTTGTCAAATCATATACCTAACCCTGGCATACTCAAGGAACTCTACCTTACCTACCTCCCACGGCACGATAGAAGGCCCTCTGCGCTGACTATTTACCCGGCAATCCTATCTCTCGGCACGATAGAAGGCCCTCTGCGCCGACTATTTACCCGATTCCGACGCAGCACGGTAGCAGCCAATCAGCGCTAACTACTAACCTGCATAACCCACCTACCTTCTATCTGTATCTACGGCACGGACTCCGGCACACTGCGCACCGGTATCTTACCCGAGAACAGAGGAAAAATTCCTAAATCGATATATGCTCGAGTCCAGTACATGAACTCTTAAAAAATTATTATACTCTACCAAGTA
The DNA here is from genome assembly GCA_036365515.1 of Torymus aiolomorphi. Classification (NCBI taxonomy): domain Eukaryota; kingdom Metazoa; phylum Arthropoda; class Insecta; order Hymenoptera; family Torymidae; genus Torymus; species Torymus aiolomorphi. The sequence continues at coordinate 88,484,372 of CM070874.1, read as the reverse complement.
ACGACACCTAACTACACTTAAATATACTCAAGTGTTAAAGTAAATACTCAAATCTGAGAGTTGTCATTACTTCGGTACGTTACAACTGGCGCCCGAACAGGGACTCGAGCAAACTAAAATCGTATAGCGGGAAATTTCAAAAAACAAAAAGGGTTATGATACCAGATCGGCATAATATCTTTTTGGAGAGTCGCATAGAAGCGCGGATTGTAGATATAACGACACGGGTCGATGAAGTCGAGGAAGCAGATCAACAGTATCACGCGGCGACTCAATATTTAATGGGCCAGATAAAAGAATTACGCGGTATCGTGAGTAAGCAAGGCCATGCTTTATTAACTATGTCAGAAGATCTTGCGGAAGCAAGGCAACGGGTAAATGAGCTTGACAGAGAAAACGAAAAATTGGGATTCACGGTAAAAGTTATCGCGAGTAAAATTTGCAAGAGCGAAAGAATGTTAAACATGAGGATGGATAGTATCGAAAACAAAATTCAGGATATATCCGATTCACTTAAAAAACTGTCGATCCGCGATAATTAATATATATTCTTTAAACAGGGAATAAAAATTCCAAGTAAAAATTAGTTTTGTGCATAAATAAATAAATACGTTAGAGTCAGATTTCTACGTGGTAATTTCAATTAAAATTATTTAGATTCTTTTTTCTTATTACTGTCCACATTAAAGTTCCGTTCAATCATATATTCTATTAAAAGTTAAAATGGCGAAAGACCGCAAATCGGGAGTATTTATGCGCGAAATAAAAGACTCATTTAACGAGGAAGTAGAGAACGATAAGGAACGAAAACGTTTCGAATGGGAATGGGCGGTAACTGATGAATTACGATTGTTGGATGAACGGCAAAATGAGCTCTTAAATATGCTCGAAGGCCAAGACGAGGAAAATGACACGTCAAAATCGCCGAAATTAAGGGCAACGTTAGTCGCGATAATTCGAAATGAGATAAAAGAGAAATATGACGCATTAACACAGTCGGTCGAGAAAACTCGTATGGAAAAAAAAACGGAACGCGCGGAAATAGTTACGGAAATAAATAAACTAAGAGGTCGGGTTCAGTTATTAGAAACCGAGAACGACAGTCTAATAGACAAGATATCCGCGCTGTCTCAAAACGATAATCAATCGGAAAATAACCGCGAACTAGACTCTAGGCTCGCAGAGTTAAAAAGAAATCTTTCACGAGAAGTTGATCAAATGAAATCGAACTTTGAGAAAGAAATTCTAGAATTGAAAAATGTGATTAAAGACTTAAAATCGCCGATGAAGAAAGGCAACTCTGGGAGCGAAGCGTCTCAAAAATAAAATTAGACATCCCCAAGTATCGAGGACTTGAGAATGAAAGGCCAGTTAAATTCTTGTCAGAGTTCGAAAAATATATAAATGTGGTTAAACCAAATTTCGATCAACTCTTATGCCTTATTTCTCAAGCACTCGAGGGTGATGCCAAGGATTGGTGGTACCTACAAGAATCAGAAATCGACTCGTACGACCAATTTACAGAACGGTTTCGCGAACGATACTGGAGCGCGAATACACAAAGAACCGCGAAGCGAAAGATAGAATTCGGTCAGCACCAGCCGGGGGGCAACCTTAATCGCGTTGAATACGCAACGAGTTTGTTCGGTTTAGGCAAAGAGCTAGATCTCGAGTATACAGAGACTGAGTTTGTTGTACGCATTAGCGAACATTTCGAAAGAAATATTCGGCACGCGGTTTTAGGACGGCAAGTCAAAGATAAAAATATGTTGTTGAAAATATTAGCTGATTATGACGGAGACGACCAACGTCACCGAAAACACGACAAAATGGGCCACAGCAAACCCAGTCCTCCTTCAGATACGGCTAACACGCAAAATAAATCGTATAACAAGCCATACCAGTGGCAATCGAAAAATGTGAACATAAACGAGTTACAAACAGCGACGCCGCCGGAAATAAAGGAGAAAACTCCGCCAAAAACGAATCAAACAAACGAGAAAAAGTCAGCACGAAAGCAGAGAAACGAACGGAATAAAGAATTAATCCGAAGCTACGACGAGGTTGACGTGAATAACATAAATTTAGAAAACATTAATACCGAAAATTCGGGAAACGCATAACAGTTGCTTGCTGCATGTCAAAAAGTAAACCGCAACAAGCAACTCAATCGGAGAATAAAAATTGTAATAAAGATATCTCTTCTATACTGGAGGACCCGCGAGAAAATCTTTTGTACGATGTAGAACCAGAAGGTCTAAATACGAAAGAAACGCGTTGTCCGGAGGTAAATATCAAAGTCGAAGACATAGAGGTAAAAGCCCTAATTGATACAGGAAGTGAGATCACTTACATCTCCGAGGAATTTTATTACGCTAATGCAAAAGCATTCGGGACGCGACCTAAACTACCGATAAGTGGAAAATTCATAAAGGGAGCAACAGGCGCAAAGTCGTCGCGAATAAAACTCCAAGTTCTTCTAAACGTTGAAATTGCAAAATTAAAACTAGATATTATATTTATAGTAGTGCCAAAATTGGTCAAACCATGCATCATTGGATATGATACGCAAAAAGCTCTTAGTATGCTAATAGATACCGGCAAAGAAGAAATACTCTTAACCATTAACGATCAATATGTTCATTGTTCTTATAAGGAGACCATAATGTACTCAGAAGAGTATGCGTCTCTTAGAATCGAACGATCGTATGAGTCCGAATGCGGAAACGCTGACTCATACGATGATCTCATTGCTTATGATCTTTCTTACGAAGTCTCGATAGAAGAGATCGAAGAAAAGATCAAATTATGCAAAAATCTAAAAAATTCCCAAAGGGATAAACTTAAGTGCTTAATAGTACAATACAAAGAGGTATTTCAGAAACGCCCAGGTCTATTATCTAACTATGAGTATACGTTTAAAATAAAAGATGATGCACCCTTTTATTCAAAACCGTATCCCATCCCTATAAACTATAGAGATAAAGTTAAAATTGAAATCAACAAATGGCAAGAACTTGGAATAATTCGGCGTTCGACGAGTCCATATATAAACCCTCTCGTAGTTGTAATTAAAAAAGACGGATCCATCCGCCTATGCTTAGATGCACGTAAACTAAACGAAAAATTAGTAAATGATTATGAATCCCCTCCTGGTGTAGAGGAGATATTTTTAAGATGTAAAAACGTAAACTTTTTATCCAGCTTTGATTTAACGAGTAGTTTCCATCAAATAAAGCTTTCAGAAGAAAGTAGGAAATATACCGCGTTCATTTGCGAAAATAAAGTTTACGAATTCAATGTAGTACCATTCGGTATAAAAACGAGTAGCGCAGCGCTAATAAGAGGTCTAGACCTAGCCGTCGCGGGTCTCGAAGATTTTCTTATAACTTTTGTAGACGACTTACTATGTATTTCAAAAGATTTCGATAGTCATTTACAAAATATAAAATCATTATTTGAGAATTTACTAAAAAACAATCTGAGGATAAGTTTTAAAAAATCAAAGTTAGTACAGGAAGAAATAAAATTCCTGGGTCATATGTTAACACCTGAAGGAATAAAACCAGACCCAGAAAAAGTTAGAACAATTAAAAACTTTAAGAAACCTAGAAATGTTAGGGAACTGCAAGGATTTCTCGGGTTTGTGAATTTCTATACGAAATTCGCGAGAAATTACTCGGCTCTTACCGTTCCGCTTCTAAACTTGTTAAAACAGGGTAAGAAGTATGAATGGACAGGCGAGCATGACAAAGCTTTCAATGACATTAAAAATATATTCGATGAGCATATCATATTAAAATATGCGGACCCGCAACGTCCATTCATACTCACTACCGACGCGAGCGACTACGCGATAGCTGCAGTGCTATCGCAGGTAAACGATCAAAGCGAAGAACAAATTGTCACGTTCGTTAGCCGTACGCTGAAGGGGAGTGAATGCTCTTACTTTACAACTGAGAAAGAGATGTTAGCTATAGTTTGGGCTTTAACACGTTTAGATACGTACTTACGGGGGGCACCGAAAATCATCGTACGAACCGATCACGAAGCTCTCACTTTCCTCAAACATTGTAAATTTAATAATGCTAGACTACGGAGGTGGAGCCTTGCGATCCAAGACTTCTGCTTAGAACCGGTATACTTGCCGGGACGCAAGAACACCGTCGCCGATTACCTAAGCCGTCAGGTACACGACTATCCAGAGGAATCGGGTCGGGAAAATGAAATCATAATCGCTTCAATACTCATGCAAAAACCGAGTCGCGAATTGATAAATAGCTTTAAAAAATTTGAAGACATTACAGAAAAATGACCCGTATATTAACAAATTAATTACGGAGATTCAAAATAACGAAGGAATACAAAAACGCTATGTACTTAAAAATGGTTTAATGCAAAAAATTGCATTAAATAATAATAGAATCACATTACCCGAAAGCCTTCTGGATAGTTTGATACGGGAAACCCATGAAATACATGGCCACATTGGTGCTTCGAAAATATATAAAATGATAAATGAACATTTCTCGGCACCGAAATTAAGACAAAAAATTTATACAATACTTCGTACATGCGATACGTGCCAACGAACAAAATATTTAACATATAAACTTAATGAACACGTCCAACCAATATTAACAGAAAAACCCAATGACACGCTGTCAATAGACTTTTTTGGGCCTTTACCGACGTCAACGGGGGGCGTTAAATACCTGTTAACAACAACGTAGACGTATTCAGTAAGTACGTGGTGATGTATCCTATAAAAACGGCAAACGCTGAGACCGTGATCAGAAAAATCTTCGGTGATTACGTTAGCAACTACGGTAAACCGAAAGCGATACTTTCTGACCACGGGACACAGTTTACTTCAAGTAAATGGGAGAAAAAACTCAGAGAGGAAGGAATACAACCGGTATTCTCTTCCATCAGACACCCACAAAGTAACCCGGTCGAACGGGTACACCGAGAACTTGGGCGTTTTTTCCGAACGTTTGTAAGGGACCGACATACCAGCTGGGCTAGATACGTTGAGATTATACAAAACATTATTAACGTAACGCATCATGAGACCACGGGGTTTACACCGATGGAGCTCCATTTAAATATCAAGCCTACGCGGATATGGGAAAAGTGGTTGCCCATAATAGAGACAAATAAAGTCACGCATGAACGAAAAGTATTTCTTGCTCGCGAACGAGCGCATTCATTCTTAAAAAGCGAGCGTTCCGAAAAAACGTCCAAACGCGACACTTTGAGTTTAAGGTAGACGATAGGGTTTTAGTAAAATCACTAAACGTATCAGATGCGGCGGAAAGAAAGATCGCGAAGTTCTTTCACGTATACGAGGGACCATACACGATTACGCAAAAAATCGGGCCCGATACGTATGTATTATTAGACGTAGAAACAAATAAGGAACGCGGAAAGTTTCATGTACAAAATTTAAAGCCTTACTTTTAAGTATTTATTGTTTACTAAGGGTCTCGGTGAAGGTAAACATACACCGAAACTCGTAGCAGAATAAATGTAAATAAGAATTTCAAGAAAAATTAAAATCGAGCCATATGATGTCAGTCGTTTGTCAAACATGCCCGAGCAAGGTACTGAACGGGAAAATTTCTCGAAACGCGATGCCGCGGTTCAAAGTGGTACAGTGGTGTGGCCCCGTGGCACATTAAGTGCTCAGCGCGGAGAAGCGCATCAGGGAAGCCATGGGCAACAACGCACGGCGCATACCGGAGCGGACGAGCGGTGCAGGCGAAACCGTACATGGTCAACCGGTCCACCCAAACCACCAGGGAGAGCAAGGTAGATCCACCACCAACTCCACCACCAACTCCACCACCAACTCCATCTACATCTCGGCACGTAGTAAAGGAGTATGTGCCGACGCCCATACGTCGTCCTCCAATTGACGAATACTTAAGATTACGTCAAATCGCCCGACGTATGCAGAACGTGCCACGCCCTATAAGCCCGTTGTCCCCGGAATTTTCGCCGGACCCACTACCAACGTCATCACCACCAGAGCCATCGCCGTCTTCACAAAAAAACGAAGAAATGAACCGTACCAGGGTGCTATCACTTTCTGATTTTTGTACATAGCGCAAATAAAAACTTAGTCAAAATTAAAGGTTTCTATTGTATTCATTTTCCGAACAGAACCATTTAATTTGGGGGCAATGTGACGTACACGACCAGTTCATAGTATACGCATCCATTCATTTATATGCAAATTTTCCCATTCATAAACGCGAGATCAAAATATAAACAAACCAAAGGCACAAATGTATACAAACATGCGATTGCGTGCACCAGCGAAAATTTTATTCATTTATTTATACATCGTCTCTGACGTCACCGTGTAAACATAAATATTGTCATGCGCAAGAGAGAAGACCAGACAATCGACTAGTATATAAAGGGCTCCGATTCTCGGAATCGGCACGCACTTGTGTCCGAGCTTGCCTTGAACACTGACCGATAAGCATTGCGCTTAGGTGAGTGATGCTGGCGTGCCCCTTGCGCTCGTTAAACTTTGTAAATATTCTATTGTAATCTAATTTCATTTCCATACAAATAAACTCATTGAATATCATACTTATAGATATACTATTTGTCAAATCATATACCTAACCCTGGCATACTCAAGGAACTCTACCTTACCTACCTCCCACGGCACGATAGAAGGCCCTCTGCGCTGACTATTTACCCGGCAATCCTATCTCTCGGCACGATAGAAGGCCCTCTGCGCCGACTATTTACCCGATTCCGACGCAGCACGGTAGCAGCCAATCAGCGCTAACTACTAACCTGCATAACCCACCTACCTTCTATCTGTATCTACGGCACGGACTCCGGCACACTGCGCACCGGTATCTTACCCGAGAACAGAGGAAAAATTCCTAAATCGATATATGCTCGAGTCCAGTACATGAACTCTTAAAAAATTATTATACTCTACCAAGTAACGACACCTAACTACACTTAAATATACTCAAGTGTTAAAGTAAATACTCAAATCTGAGAGTTGTCATTACTTCGGTACGTTACAAACTACCTGACCATTGAAAAAGGCAGTTTGAGTATCTACAATTGATTCTTCAGGTATTACTTCTCTAAAGTAATTTTCATTATTTACGGAAGCTGAATTATTATTAACAATGGATAAATCAAGCTGATTTGTGTTTAAGTCTTCAAGTGGCTTTTTTCTACTCTAAATATAACTTAATACGCAGTCGAAATAATCGTTATTTACTTATTAATGTAATAATTGAAACTAACTAGGGGGGCTGCGCCCCCCAGCGTGCCTTCGGCACGCCCCCCCACACCTACTCCTCGCTTCGCTCGTCGCCCGCCCCCTCCCTATGTAAAAACTTCGTTTTTACATAATAAGCACGACCGCAATACTCAGGAGAACCTTGTATTTTTATAAAAGCGAAAATTGCAACACTTCCGATATTTATAATAAAAAAAAAATTAAATATATAATAATAATAATAAACTAGCTGCTCACGGACTCACGGGTGTTCCTAACTACATATACCTATACAATCTCAATTACAAAAAAATACTTGTGCACATATGCATATATATACACTAATACGGCGAAAAGGAGAAAAACAGAAGGAGAATGCTCAATACTAATGCATTCGGCAACGGCAATCTGGCTTAGCCCTGCGACCTGCGTGCATGAATACTTATACTGCAGCATGAGTCGTAACGGCTACGCTAGGTACCTCGGCTCACGGTCGTACACACTTTCCGGACCTATGTATACTACCGTGCCTCGGCTAGGCTGCGTTCGCACACCAAGAACAGAGGAAAAACACATGCGACTCGTGCGACCGCGAGGTATAAGATATATCTATATATATGATCGCGCGCGCTTTCTGCTACTGCTAAGTAGTGCGGCGTGCCGTCAGCCGTGGCGCACATGTGTCCATGGTGTGTGTTGTCAACAATCGAATCGTCTGGCTCCCGGCGTCCCCAGCGATGACTGTGGCTGCTGTAGTATGCCGCCCTGGTGAATCGTGTTCGCCCTTTCATCGTGTTCGTCGATTGTCGATGATTCGTCGGAGATGGGAAGGCAGTGTGTCAGCGGCGAGAGCAGATTTAGTAAGCATTTTCTCGTTCCTAACCTCTCTGATGGGTGAGCTGATGGTACTTTCGCTTGTTGCACGTATCTGTGGCAGCGAGAGTAGTGTAAATGACGGGCACTGCTGCAGACTGTTTTTTGGGTGTGGAAATGTTGTCTGAGTCATCTATTTATTAATTATATGTGGTTTTTAGGTGCTCAACTTTCCTTATTTGGCTCTTACATTAGTGACTATGTGTACAGTTAAGCTGCTGCTTGTGTCTTCAGCGTCTTCAGTGAAACAACGGTTTAAGGTCTCCACCAGTTCTTCCCCTCTAGTTGTTACAGGAAGCTGGTACAGTGAGTGAACAACAGCCATTGCTGCAGACTTTTCTTTTGTATGGTATGTTTTTTTGAGTCATCTATTTATTAGTCATATGTGGTTTTTAGGTGCTCAACTCTCCTCGCTTGTCCCCCAGAATAGGGACTGATCTGCTGTTCATGCGCTTTGCTGATCCCTAGGCTGAGGCAGTCCCTGACATTGAAACACAATTGACGGTCTCTGTCAGTACTTTCCTCCTAGGTGGTGTGGTTACTGACACAGTGGATCGCTGTTAGATGATTCTCAGCAGACTGGCATCCATGGAGTAGTGCCAGCCCTATTTTGCAACTTCTGCAACTCTAAGTGATCTTCGAGTGTTAGTGCTTTAAAGTGTGAGGGGATAGGTAATAAGAACTGGGAAATATTATATAAGTGCTGTGTGTGTTGTTAAATGCGATAAGGGTAGGTAGTTGTCCCTGGTAATATTAGCTCGTCTATTTAATTTCTAAGTTTAGTCAGGGTGTAAGAACTCGCTTCAGGGTATCTGTTGTATTAAAATACATCATTATGTATTTCGCAGACTTCTACCCAGTAAGACTTGCCTATTTAATAGTTTTCTACATGCTGTAAGACTGAGTCAGCTAGAACATTGCATTCTTTATGCATTGAAATATACCATATTACAACATTTATAGCTCATACATTACACAAAAGTTTTTTTTGTATATATGATATTCCTTTAACATGTACTTATATAATATTACACAATTTTGATTCTTTTAGTTCAATCGCTTAGGTCCTGGGAACATAGTAGGTTAAGCTGGGTAATCTTATATCAAATTTTTTAAATTTGTTATTAAAAATCTTTTTGTAGAAAACAGGGAAATAGATATTTTGTTTCTTTAATTATTCTTCCAATGTGTTTATTCCATTGAATATTGTAATCAAATGTAATTTTATATCTCATTATTATGTTTTTGTAATTATATTATCTTTGGAATGTTATGTCGATTTTTTCCATCTTATTTAGAGCTATTGTATCGAATACTTCACGTTTAGATGATCCAGTAATTATTGTACATAAAAATGTTAATTGGGAATAAGTTTTGTTTAAACTATATCTATATGCTTTGTATTTAACAGTTTTATTGAAAGTCAAATTCTTGTATGATAAGCGAAAATCGACTATTTCAGGTGTATTTAGGCATTAAAAATCGTTTTTATAGGTCTAATCGGTCAGGAATCCATTTTATATGAAAATGTTAAATGGGAAAAAGTTTTGATTAAACATTATGTAGAACTTTTGTATTGAACATGTTTGTGTAAAATCAAATCCTGTCAAGTTTTAGCCGAAAATCGTCCATTTTATGTATGTTTAGGCGTTTAAAATCGTTTTTATAAGTCTAATTCGTCAGGAATTGGTTTTACACAAAAATGTTAAATGGGAATAAGTTTTATTTCAATATAATCTACAACTTTTGTATTAAACATTTTTGGGAAAAATCAAATTCTGACAAGTTATAGCCGAAAATCGTTCATTTTATGTGTATTTTGGCGTTTAAAATCGTTTTTATAAGTCTAGCTCGTCAGGAGTTGATTTTACAAAAAAATGTTAAATGGAAAAAAGTTTTGTTTCAATATTATCTACAACTTTTGTATTTAACATTTTTGTGTAAAATCAAATCCTGAGAAGTTATAGCCGAAAATCATTCATTTTTGACCATTTTTGGCTGTTTTTCGCAGTTATCTTGGCAAACATTGCTCGTACAAAAAAGTGTTCAACATAAAAAAGTTGTATTTTAATAAGTTTTAGCAGATAGACCTGTACATATTAGCTTAAAATTAATTTTTCTAGACATTAGGCTTAAAAATCGATTTTTTGAGATATTTCTTAGTGCTCGCATTTGAAAAATTTTTCATCGATCTATCTCAATATAGAACCAGCACTTAGGTATAATTAGAGGAGTATTTTCCCGCAATCCCGATGAAATCGGTCGAAAATTCATTGAGATAATCGAGAAACTTGAGTACATACGGACGTACAGACATACATACATCTCAGAAAACGCTTAAAATGCACTCGCTGTGAGTGGAACATGGTTTTTACACATTAATTTTTCAGTATTTGAATTCTTACAATTTTCGCTCTGGTGAAATTATAAGGCTCTCCCGAGTAGCGGCCGTGCCTAAACTACTTAAAACTAAATTATTGCACTGTGTAGTTGTTAACCCATCTTGCTCCGTTTTTGGTTTGTAGGTTTGTAGGTTACATCACTTCGCTCGGCGGTCACCACGGCGCACTGATACGCCCGAGTGTGCCACGCGTGCCCCGCCAGGGTGCCACGTCATGCCCCATTTTAATACCATTTTCATTTTTTAATCATATTATTTATAAAGATTTTCTGAAAATAACAAAAACAGGGCTTGAAAGATAAAAGTTGAAACTATCAAATAGGTTTGGTCTCATTTAGAAAAAAAAATCATTTTCTCGTTGCTCCAAGCGACTTAAAAATGAAGTCAACCTTGTTTCTAAGCACCGATTTTCAATCTTATTAAATTAAATGTTAAACATTATCTAAAAGCATATCTAATTAGGTTTACGTAAAAATTACATTTTTTGCATTCATTAATATTAAAAATATGAGGGTGCCAAACTTACCTACCTGACACGTCATGCCCCGCCTTCCCCTATAGCGCTACGTGTTTACAACTTGTTGTTGCGCCTTCGGGCTCGCGATTTAACGGTTTGCAGGTGGATAGATATAAGGTTAGAGCGAGAGAGAGCGAGAGAGAGAGAGAGAGAGAGAGAGAGAGAGAGAGAGAGAGAGAGAGAGAGAGAGAGAGCTTTGAAGTGTATATATACATAGGGGAGACTGGGGCAAACCCGGAATTCTCAATTTCTCGGTTACTACTAGTGCGATCTATAGAAGCTATGGTATCTCCTAGAGAATGTTCCTATTATCATTTTGTATATAATCGGCATATCAAAAATAGCCTCGTGTTGACTTTATAAAAGGTCAAAGATTTCATAGCTCGCAAGACCGTGTTCATTGTAACAGTCACAGTGCGTATAATCTTTCTGTAAGCAACATATTCTTTCAGTATGTACATAACCTTATTATTTATGTTATAATAAACACCCATTTCAATGTATATAAGTAGCGCGGGTCGTCTCTCCTTCACGCTTCTTCTATACTTGCCTTCTGAGCGCACCCCGCGCTCCTTGATAAGTAGGGGCGATTCCGTTTCTTAATTTCACTTTTTATTGCAAAAATTAATAATTACTTTTTTTTCGAACTTTGGGGTAAAATCGAATACTTTAGGTTGGGATAAAACCGGATAGCTTATTTTCTCTTTCCTTTTAATGTAATGATAAAATAAACTAATAATAGACATTTAGTGCGCTGTTCATACATTATAGACATAAAATTAATTTGTTTTTGCTTTCTCAAAGAGAAAGCTTCGTAAAGGTGAAATTTTTCGACCTCGAGATTTTCGATGATTTTCGATATTTCTGAGCTCCCTGAGTCGAGATTGCATTTTCTAGAAAATTTCTGTGTGTATGTGTGTGTGTGTGCGTGTGCGTGTGTGTGTGTTATAAATTTGTCCGCAGCATTACTCGAAACTGGCCAGAGATATCAAGTTTATCTTTGGTAGGTATTTAAAGCTTATTTTGAAGTTGTGCAAGTTCAATTATATAGTTGATCAGATAATATTAAGTCGGTTAAAAGAAATAAAGCAAAATATCGAAAAATAGAAATTTTTTTTCGTCGTTAAATTTGAATATCGGTGGGAAGTAGGCCCATTTTCTGAAAGGACTTGAAATTATCTATCAATCCATATTTTTGTCGGCCCAATCGGATATTATTAAGTCGGTTAAAAAAAAATAAAGAAAAATATGGTTATCCAAGATGGAGGATAGTGGGCTGCTACCGGAGGCAGTCCCTCCCGATATATACTATCGATGTCACAATACGCAAGCGGTTAAAACGGTAGTATGTATATGGTGTTGCAATGTTTTTCATAAAAGTGACTTTAATAGAAAAAAAAATGTAAGATACATAAACAGTGTGTTAGTTGTTTGTGATGAACACGATTTGAGCATAACCTCAAATCAAGATCCCACACGTGTTGTGTTACTAAAACTACAAGAAGATCTGCAAACCAAAACTAAAGCGATTGAGAATCTTAGTAAAAACTATAGGAAAATAGAATCAGAGTACAGTAAACTTAAAATCAACTATGAAGGCCTCCTTCAAGAAAACAGAATGCAAGTTGATGAGCTGGATGAGACTACATGCGAAGACAAGGACAGTGATAAAGTAAGTGCACTAATAACAGAAAACCAGCTGCTTAGGGAACTAAATACTGAATTGAAACATAAAAATCTGCTTTTAAACGAAATTCTAACGAAAGAAAAAGAACGACCGAGTAAATACAAGGAAACATATGCAGATATAATGTCAAAAAAGATACACATACCACAATCCAAAAAAGTGCTGAAAATTGTAGTGACAAGAAAAGACGAAGAAGAGAAATCTGTGATAAAGGAAAAAGTATTCCACTATCTACTTAAAGAAAAATCAATCCAAACGAAAAAAATTGATATGAAAAGTAAAGATGTAATTTCAATAACATGCATGAACGAGGAAAGTGCCAAGACAGCAAAAAGATTACTAGACGCCAAGCTCAACCACCTCTACAAGGTCGAAGAAGAACAGCTTAGTAAGCCTGTCATAAGAATAACTGGCATCGAAAATGAATTCAAGTCTGATATAAAAGCAATCGAAAATGGCATAAACCAAAGAAATTTTTCAAATTTAGATACAAAGGGTAACGTATTACACGTAGCTGGCAATGACAAAAACAGTAAAGTAACGGTCATCATGCAAATAACGGGTGAAATGCACAAACATATTAAAGAAAATAAAGACAGATTATTCGTTGGTTATCAGAATTGCAAAGTTTACGATATAATAAATGTGAAACCATGTTATAAGTGTGGTAGATTGGGTCATAATGGCCAAAGGTGTAAGAACAGCCCAACCTGTTTAAAATGTGCGGGAACGCATCTAACAGAAAAGTGCACATCAGAGAAACAGTGCTGCGTCAACTGTAGCTTCTCAAATAAGACATTTGGAAACGACTATAATACTGATCATGTTACCACTGACAGACAAGAATGCAAAATTTTGAATGCTAAGGTAAACAAGGCTATGAACACTACTGAATATATAATAAAACCTGACTTACCGAGATACCTCGGTAAGGTAGATAACTTCAAGAAACGGACGCAAGAGTTAACTAAATCACCAACTACATTACAAACTCAGGTGGGCGGAACTGAATTAATACTGGCAAAACCCAGGCTTGGAAGTTCGTCTTCACTTACATCGATAACAACAAGATCTAGATTCTACTCACAACAAGACCTCAGCCTGAGTTCGCCTACCAAAAATACGCAAGAGGGATCAACAAACTTTTAATTTAAGTGATACAAACTTTGGCAGTGAGATTGAAAATTTTAAAAAAGCTCTATTGCAAAAGTGTTAATAGGAAACATGAACTAAAAAATAAACTAAAAAATATATATAATAAACAAATGTATACATATTGTTTTACTTGCGTTAAGTTTTGAGAATTCTATTGACAATATTAAATGTTTAAGGTTTAAATATTTAATACTTAGTATATAAGCTTTAGTGTATAAGTATAGTCTTAAGTATTCATGTACCAGCCCTCGTACAGGTAGTTAATATCTATCTCTGAGGACTTTACTCTATGTAATTTTGTTCTGGTTTAATAAATGGAAAAATCGAAAATAATTTTTTTCGTCGCTGGGTTTGGATATCGGTCGTAAGTAGGCCCATTTTCTGAAAGGTCTTAATATTTCCTATCTACCCATATTTTTTTCGGCCCAATCGGATATTGTTAAGTCGGTTTAAAAAAATAAAGAAGAATATGGAAAAATTGAAAATAATTTTTTTTGGCTCTGGGTTTGGATATCGGTCGGAAGTAGGCCCATTTTCTGAAAGGTCTTGAAATTTCCTATCTATCCATATTTTGTTGGCCCTATCGTATTCGATATCCCCCCTATCGTATATCGAAAATAATTTATTAAGCCGGTTAAAAAAAAATAAAGAAAAATATGGAAAAATCGAAAATAATTTTGTTTGGCTCTGAGTTTGGATATCCAACGGAAGTACGCTTATTTTCTGAAAGGTCTTGAAATTTCCTATTTACCCATATTTTTTTTTTGCCAGATCGGATATAGTCGGTTAAAAAAATAAAGAAAAATATGGAAAAATCGAAAATAATTTTTTTGGCTCTGGGTTTGGATATCGGTCGTAAGTAGGCCCATTTTCTGAAAGGCCTTAAAATCTCCTATCGATCCATATTTTTGTCGGACCCCCCAATCAGATAATATTAAGTCGGTTAAAAAATATAAAGGAAAATATGGAAAAATCGAAAATAATTTTTTTCCTCTGGGGGATTTGGATATCGGTCGAAAGTGGGCCCATTTTCTGAAAGGTCTTGACATTTTCTATCTACTCATATTTTTGTCGGCCTGATCGGATAATATTAAGTCGGTTAAAAAAAAAAATAAAGAAAAATATGGAAAAATCGAAAATATTTTTTTACGGCGTTGGGTTTGGATTTTCGTTGAAAGTAGTCACATTTTCTTAAAAGTCTTGAAATTAACTATCAATCCATATTTTTGTCCGTCGAAACGGATAATATTAAGTCTGTAAAAGAATAAAGAAAAATATGGAAAAATCGTAAATAATTTTTTTCATCGCTTATACAGAAGTTGCACTTTAACATCCTAGAGCTACCACTATAAAATTCAAGGAAAAAAACGCCTGTGTTAGAGGATATTTGAAACCTTCACCGAGTTTTATGGTTTTTGAAACCATTCTATGAGTTGGTGGATTTTCAAAGTCTTCTAGTGATGCACAATATATGTCGATAACTTCAGATATCGATATTTAATAGGGAATATATCGCAAATTTTTATCGATATTTGGAACACCAATAATAGCAGATATCGATACTCTTTACGCAAATATCGATATCGGAATTGAGGGCGTACTGTAGCACTGCGCGGTGCTGCGTCCAGAGTTGCCAGAACCTGCCGAGATCAAGCCGCCGCTAGATAACGCTGAAGTAGCCCAAAACCGCGAGAATATAAAAAACTTTTTTTAAACCCAAGTAGGCGGGGGATATGAGGTCCACGCATATAAGGGAGTTATGAAGACATAAAAAAATAAACAAAACAATTATTTAAATAATTTTTAAACCCAAGTGGCGGGGGATATGAGGTCCACGCGTATAAGGGAGTCATGTAGACATGAAAACATAAGCAAAACGATTATTTAAATAATTTTTAAACCCAAGTAGGCGGGGGATATGAAGTCCATGCATATAAGGGAGTCATGTAGACATGAAAAAATTAGCAAAACGATTATTTAAATAATTTTTAAACCCAAGTAGCCGGGGACGCGAGGTTCACGCACATTAGGGAATTTCATAGACGTGCAACAATAAGCAAGACAATTATTTAAATAATTTTTAAACCCAAGTATGCGGGGGATATGAGGTCCACGCATATAAGGGAGTCATGTCGACATGAAAAAAATAAGAAAAAAGATTATTTAAATAATTTTGAAACCCAAGGAGGCGGGGGATATGAAATCCACGCATATAACGGAGTTACGTAGACGTGCGACATAAGCAAGATTTTTATTTAAAAAATTCTTAAGGGGTGTGGTACTCATGCACTCGGTTTTACCGGCAGAACTCGGTAAATTCTATATTATTAAAATAAATATATCGAATTACGTCTTATAAAGAGATAGTTGCCCTGTGCAATGTAATAATCTACCAGCTTGCGCAGTTTTGAGCCCAAATATCAACGGTACCCTAAAAAATTTTGCGAACGAAATTTCGGTTATTTTTGTTCGCAAAATTTTTTAGGATGCCGTTGATATTTGAGCTCAAAACTGCGTAGGCTGGTAGATTATTACATTGCACAGGGCAACTATCTCTTTATAAGACGTAATTCGATATATTTATTTTAATAATATAGAATTTACGCTAGCCGCTGTTTTTTTAATCTTATTACTTTTGAGCTCTACGCTACTTATAACTTGTACTTTCGAATGGTGCTATGCATTTTGAAGAACAACATGTTATACTTTAAGAAAAATGGTTCTGAACTTTCCACACGAATTTCCGACCAGAAGAAAGTGTTTGGGAGTAAAAAGAATAGCACCATTGGAAAGAGCAGGAAAAAGTCTATTGATATATATGTGTCTTGTTTTTTTCTGAGAGACTCAAAATACCATTACGAGCGAGTTGAAGGGTATGTTCCGAAATGAAATTTCGGTTAGTAGTTAAGTTGGTACCCCTATGCTGCGCTAACCGAGCCGACGTTCAGAGCGTGTAAACAATGGTTACGGTTACGGAACAGCTGTAAGCTGGGTGTGGATGACAACACGAGTGCCACGAGCGCAGCTCCAAAAGCATCCCGGAGCACTCCCCTCACCGGAGGTTATGTTTCCTGTACTTATATTTACCGAAATTGCAAGTTAAGATGAGTTTTGACATTAAAAAAAATTATGCAAAAATGCGGTTTAGTAACGATGGAGAGAAAAGTAGATAAGTAGTTTACTTTTTATTAAAATTACTCGACAATATAAATTATGTTTTAATAGATACTTTGTGTATGTTTTTCTTTTTATTTCAGAAGATTTTACATTCAATTAAATAGACCAGCAGGTGTAAAGAAGAAAATAAGAACACAAGTTAAGTTTATAATCCTAAACCAAGAAGACTGTTGAATAGTTATTAAAATTAGAACTCAGTTGGATAGAGTTAATCGGAACAATTAATCTTAAGCAGTTTTGAGCCCAAATATCAACGGCACCCTAAAAAATTTTGCGAACGAAATTTCGGTTATTTTTGTTCGCAAAATTTTTTAGGATGCCGTTGATATTTGAGCTCAAAACTGCGTAGGCTGGTAGATTATTACATTGCACAGGGCAACTATCTCTTTATAAGACGTAATTCGATATATTTATTTTAATAATATAGAATTTACCGTGTTCTGCCGGTAAAACAGAGTACATGAGTGCCACACCCTCTTAACCTCTATAATTCAACTCCATTACGTGCGTGGACCACGCGGCTCCGGCTATATGGGTTTAAAAATTATTCAAATAATAGTCTTGCTTATTGTTGCATGTCTACTTGAATTCCTTATATGCGTGGATCTCGCGTCCCCCGGCTACTTGGGTTTAAAAATTATTCAAATAGCCGTTTTGATTATTTTTTCATGTCTACATGACGCTCTTATATGCATGGACCTCGTATCCCCCGGCTACTTGGGTTTAAAAATTATTCAAATAATCGTTTTGCTTAATTTCATGTCTACATGACTCCCTTATATGCGTGGACCTCATATCTCTCGCCTACTCGGGTTTAAAAATTATTTAAATAATCGTTTTGCTTATTTTTTCATGTCTGCATGACTCTTTTATATGCGTGGACCTCATATCCCCCGTCTACTTGGATAAATTATCGATATTAGAAATATCGATAATATAATATCCATATATTGTAGATATCGATAATAAAGAAATAATTAATATCGATACCTAATATCGATATCGAAGCTTGATATTGTGCATCACTAAAGTCTTCACTGAGTTGGCGTGGTTTTGAAGCAAACACCGAGTTAGCAGGTTTTCGAAGAAAATGCCGAAGAAATTTCGAAGAAATGCAATTAATTTATAAATTCAATAAATAGCATGTGATAATACCTTAATCTTTTTAATTTGCAATTTGATAATTACTACATAACAATTTTAAATATAATTTTCTTGATCATTTTGAATAATTGTAGTTATGGAAAATCAGATATGCAGAAGGAATGAAATTTTATATTAAAATGTACATTTAAAAAAATTATTTGATGTAATTTATCAATTCTCTTTGAGAAAGCATTCTGCTAAAGCAGTTAGCAGCGGTTTTTTTGTACAGAAATGTGTAAATGTATTAGAAGGTCTTTCCGGCAAAGATGGTCAGAAGAAAATATGGCTTCAGAGATTTTTTATAAAAAAAAACGTTAATTTATAATTATTAATAAAAGATTTCTTCATTAAACAACGTTTTTACATCATAGTATTATTTCTAGAATGTCGAATACCGCTTAAAATTCATTTTGGAAAGAATAATGAAAGTATCCGGTTTTACCCCGACAATTTGTTTACGGGGTAAAATCGGATACTTTCGTAAATTTCTAATAACATTTTTTACAAATAGTTTTTTGGCTAACCAAGTCGATTTTCAGTTACTAAAAACAATTCTAGTGTTAAATATTGTTATTATTTTATTATCTATTTTTAACCTTTAGACTGCCGGAAAGTCAATATATTGGCATGATAGAAGACACGAATTTGAGCATTTTTAAAGGACGTTTTGACACCTCAAATCCCGGCAGTCTAAAGGTTAATAAACAATTTCCAAGAAGTATCCGATTTTACCCCAGTCTCATATATATACATAGTGTAATTGGGCACTTTGAGGAGCTAGGGTTTTGACAGTCAGGGTTCGGGCAGCGTGACTAAAGAAATAAACCCCTCTCTGTATAGACAGAACTATAGCTGCTCCTCAAAATACCCAATTCGCATACAGTGAAAACTCCTCAAAGTACCTCGAGCTCCTCGAAGTGACCAATACGTATACTTACATATGAAAATTTCTCCTCAAACTGACTAATCATAATGTGTGTGTGTGTGTGTGTGTGTGTGTGTGTGTGTGTGTGTGTGTGTGTGTGTCTGTGTGTGTGTGTGTGTATGTGTGTGTGTGTGCGTGTGCGTGCGTGCGTGCGTGCGTGCGTGTGTGTGTGTGTGTAGTGATGTTTTTCAAGCATTACTGAAAGAGTGATACGAGAGAAAAAATTAATAGGATATTGCTAGACAATTGATCGATATAAAAACAGACTCTCGCTAGACGGTATCGCAATATGAAAAATTGACAATCTGTACGTATGAATGCAACAAGAAACGGCTAGACGTGTTTCAGTATATTCAAAGGAATTGCGTAAATCAATTAGAATCTGTTGGAAGTACTCGTCGAAAATTTATCAAAATTTACAAAACGCACTCTATACCTATCAACCAATCCATCGAAATCCGATAAAACCCTGTCACTCGTCCGCATTTGGCCGTCATCCACACTCATGTTCTCATCTCACTTCTCATCGCCTACGCGTGTATCCCACTTGAAATTTCCGCCTCGCCATATCCTCCTTAAACATCGTCACATTATACGCATTCCTGACTGTCGCCGCTGCAATCAATATAGCCTCGGAATTCCGCGCGCATTGCACTGATTGACTCCTGCTCGTCCGCTCCGGCGGCAATTGAACATGCGACAATTGGACGTTGCGCCTTATCAATCGCTCACGCACGCGACCCACAAATCTATGGTGCGCGCTCGTGCTATACTTACAACGATTTCCGTAGCGGTAGAGTAGTGTAGTTAGTACCGGGAAGAGGAAAAAAGGAAAAATGCCTACGATGCGTGTAACTGGGTTAATTGCGCGCGTGCAATTTCCTACGTACCTGCGCGGTACGTATCGTATACGTATGTAATAACGACGGCTGGGTATCGAGGAAGGAAGAAGATGGAGAGTGAAATTGCATGCTCGCCTGGATTTTTCCCGGCATTTGCGCAATGCTGAGTTACTGTTATTGTTGTCGCTGCGATTGTGGTTAGTTACAGGGGTAAACTGTCGGTGAAACGATTAAAAACGGAGGAGAAAGGCTCTAAAAGTATAGAGTGCTTATGAAGACATTATCTGCATTCGGGGTTCAATGCAAATCGGGAGTGCGAGTCCAGTGACTTTTGCGATGAATTCTTTCTTCGGCTTCTTCCATATACAAACTAACAGAGGAATGCTCATCTGCGTTTACGGATACACATCATCGCGAAAGAAAAATACTGAGCTCTCGAATTTGAGCAATTTCAGATTTAATATGCCTTCTTAAGTCCTAAAAATTTTCTCGATTTTTATACCTTATATTACATGAGAAAAATGTTGAACTATTCAAAACAGTCTTGTGACACTGTTTTAATCGCTTATCAATATTTCTTCAGGAAATTTAACATGAGAAAAATAGACGAAAAGTTGTCTCTCATTATTAGCCAATCTTAATCTCTTGAAGGACCCAAACAAACTTTGCACGGGATTGTTCGATTTTAACTATACTTAGCTTAAATTAAAGCTCTAAATTTGCATTAAAAATTGATGTGCTATGAAAAGAGTGTCACAAGACTGTTTTGATTTTTCAATATTTTTCTCATGTATTATAAGGTATAGAGATTGAGAAAAAGCATGTGCGGAAGGTGTGCTTCGAAAACAAATTTTTGGCAGTTTTGAGGCGGAAAAAGGGCATATTAAATCTTAAGTTGGCCATATAATAATATAATATAAAGGTTTATTTGCAAAAAGAAAATACAAAAAAAAGCGCATATATACATATAGGACAGTATTTTGGTTACATAGTTCTCACAGGGAAGCGAAATGATTATCGCTAGTCAAATCACAGTTTATGGTTTTTATACATAACAGGTGTACACACGTCAGTAGGACAGTCTTTCATTAGATTACAGAAACATACATGTGTTTACGCAACGCCGATTTAAATTTCGCGAGAGACGGTAGATTACGGATGTCTGATGTATTCTATACGGAAGTTCACATGTCTAAAAATTTAATAAAATGTTTAAAAGAATACGTAAGTTTTCCGGATATTTTCTTTCCATCACTCGACCGCGCGTCTACAGACATCCGCACCTCATGGTCCATATCCCGATATCGGAAAAAGTATACTATAAGATATCCCTATACTCGCGCAACTGCTAACCCCAAGAGAGAGCGAGTGTACAATATCTCTACGATCGACGCGCAAAATTGAATTGATCGCGCGAGTTTTAGGGTCATGAGCGGAATTGGGTCACGTGGGACGGGTTTTTCGGATTTACAATGCGGGTGAGGTGGAAGGCGGGGCCTTTGAATTTTCGGTGGTATGTACAGGAAGCTAGGAGTAGAATAATTAAGGGGTGGCTGCTCGAAAAGGTTGTTAATACACGGAATGATGGTTTGTGAGATCGAAGTTGTTGAATATTTCTTCAAAATAATTGTTTTTGTACGTGTACGACCTGTAAATAAAAGGCCAGTTAATTATTAATCCCTTTTGTAGGTCAAAGTAAAGGTAATATACACTAAATTAAGGCGATAAATTGTAAACAAAATCTTCAACTCCTAGACATTGTTAAGATTAAGGATAATATGGTCATGCACTGGCAAATAAAACGCACTGTCGGATTATTATAGAAAAGCAAGTGAATTTATTATGTAACGCTCGAGCATACACTGAGGCTCTCGTGACGAAACCTTGTGGGCGACTAACTGTACAAGTCTAAGCGAGGCTAGCGAGACCGTCGCAATAACAATAAGCCCCGCCTTCCCTTTTGGATACATACACACTAATGCCCCGCGATGTTAGACAGGTAGGCTCTATTATGTGAGCACGTAAAAACTACTCTAACACTTCCGCCGTTTTTCCTGTGCTTACATTTAAGTATTCAACATTATCGACACCTCCATCAACGACACCTAAACTATCACGCAATCTGTCAAACTTGTCCCTAGGCAACGCTTTGGTTAAGATATCAGCTTTCTGATATTCAGAGGGTACATATTGAATGGAAATTTCGCCACTCTGGTATTTCTCTCTTAGATAATGGTATCCGATGTCAATGTGTTTAGTCCTTTTGTGGAATTCTGGATTCTTTGCTAATTTGATTGAACTCTGATTATCAACACATAAGACATTATTGGACTCACATTGACACCCGATATCATTTAGCAATTTCCTGAGCCAACAGAACTCTTTAGCTGCTGTGGCTGCTGCGACATACTCTGACTCAGTCGTACTGAGTGTTACTAATGACTGCCTCTGTGAGGACCAAGTAATCGGACCGTTAGACGTACAAAATACATAACCTGTAGTTGAGCGTCTTGTTTCTAGATCACTTGCGTAATCTGCATCGGAAAATCCTACCAAGTTACATCCCTTCTCACTCCGTCTATATTCTATGCCTACATTGACAGAGCCTACTAGATATGCAAACACACGCTTCGCTGCACGCCAATGATTGTCATTGTGATTATTCAAGAATCTGCTTAATATACTTACTGCATACGCAATATCTGGCCTTGATACTATTGCAACAAACATTAGTGAGCCTACGGCTTCTCTATATGGCACTCGTTTATCACTCATACTTTCAGCATCTGCCCGTTGCAAACATACATTAGGGTCGGCTGGTACGCTCGCAGCCTTTGCTTCACTCATACCAAATTTATCAATAATTTGTTGAACATACAAACTTTGACTAACAAACATACTTTTCTGCAAACGATCTCGACTTATTTGTAAGCCGACAAAATAACTGGCGTCTCCAGTTGTTATGGAGAATTCTTTTCTAAGTTCCATCAAGATCATTTGCAGAATTCTCTTGGACTTACATACCAGCAGGCCATCATCCACGAACAGAGATAAATAAACATTATAATCTTTGTAATTTCCCCGAAAGATACATTTATCCGCCTCGCTCTCCTTCATATTAAAACGATGCAAAAATTTCTTAAACTTATCATTCCAAACGCGAGGCGCTTGCTTCAGACCATACAACGACTTAACCAACTCACATACCACACCACCACGCTCACTCTCACTGGCCCTGTTCTTGATAGCTAGACCTTCTGGTACCTCCATGAAAATCTTCTCCTCGAGCTGTCCGTAGAGAAATGCAGCGCAGACATCAAAGGTCAACATTTCAAGATCTTCTTACGTGATGAATGACAGTAGAACACGCAGCGACTCATATCTCACTACAGGTGAGAATGTCTCTGTGAAATCGATTCCTTCTCGTTGCATAAATCCACGGGCACAGAGACGAGCTTTGAACTTGGGGGTTTTAGCCTCATGACTGTGTCTGACCTTGAAGACCCACTTGGAGTCTATGGTACTCAAACGTGGTGGGCGAGGCACTACCTTCCAGGTACCATTCCTGTGATGTGCTTCAAGCTCATTATCAATTGCCACCTTCCACTTTGCAGCTTCAGGTCCACTGATTGCCTCCTTGAATGTCTCGAACTTTATATGAAGCATAATTAGCAAGATATCTGGCTGGTCTGTTTAAGGTATTCCTGTCCCTGAGCCTCATGGGCTCAACTGGTGCAGCGGCTATGGGGACTATCTCTGCTGGAGGTCCATCTGATTGATCGTCCTCGATCCCTTGGATGTCCACGGCTTCGTTGAGCACTTCCTCAGCTCGTATGTTGCCTTCCTCTGCTCTCTCAACCTCTGGGATCTCGCTTGGAAAGAATGGACTGAAGTCTATGGCCTCCGCGCTTTCTTTTATTTCCATTTGATCTTCGTTGAAGACTACATGTCTTCCCACAGTAACCTTCTTCGACACTAGACAGTAAAGTCTAAAATTGGTAGAATTGTTGTCATAGCCTACCAGAACAGTCTTCGTGGCCTTTGCATCAAACTTCTTGGCAAGTTGTTTGGGCACATTCTTGTATGCAATAGAGCCAAAAGTTCTGACATGATTCACATCTGGTTTCTTATTCGTCCACATCTCATATGAAGTCATACTCCTGTTCTTGGGGCAGGTAGAGACTCTATTTAGCAAGTATGCAGCGGTATTGACTGCTTCCGCCCAGAGTGCACTGGGGAGCTCCCTTGCCTGAAGCATCGTACGAGCACATTCGATTAATGTTCGATTGTCTCGTTCCGCCGTGCCGTTCTGCTCCGGCGTATACGGGGCTGTGCGTTCATGTTGAATGCCAAGTGGCTCCATATAAGATGACATCCTCTCGTTCACGTATTCGCACCCGTTGTCACTTCTTAAACTCTTTAACGTCCTACCGAACTTGTTCTGGACCTCTCGTTCATACTTCACAAAGTTCTCGAACACATCTCCTTTGTGTTTCATGAAGTAGACGTGTCGGTAGCCTGACGCATCATCTTTGAAGTTTACAAAGAAGCGTGCTCCTCCTAAGGATGTCTCTGGCATAGGGCCGCATACGTCTGTATGAGCCATTTCACCCGGCTTGGTACATCTTGAAACTTCGTGCGTGAAAGGTAGCTTGTGGGATTTGCCTAACTGGCAGCTCTCGCAGAAGAAATCTTCGGTCCCTTTAACTTCGACTCCATGAATCAAACCCTTCGACGTGATGTCCTTAAGCGCACGAATGTTCAGATGACCTAATCTGTCGTGCCATCTCCTCAGATTCACTGCAGCTAGATTGACTTCATTTCGATTTGCGGGCTTTGCACGGAGAAACATCCGGTAAACAAAGTTAGCTTGTTTTACTCCGACAGCAATCACTTCTTTGTTCCGCAGAACATTCACTGAGTCGTCTTTGAACAGTAGTTCCAAGTCGCGATTAGTGCCCGTGCCGACAGAGTATAGGTTCTTTCCCATGTTCGGTACATAGAGAACATTTTCTATGCGCGCACACTTCCACTCGCCGTATGTCAGACGCTCGACCATCACAGTGCCTTCTCCTGCTACGGCGCACTCTCGGTCGTCCCCAAGTACTATGGTACTACCGTCCCTCCTCGGCCGGTAATCCACAAGCCATTCCTTTCTGAAGGTAATGTGGGCAAACGCGCCGCTGTCGGTAAACCAGACATCTTTCTGGTCAAGAGCCAGCAGCGCTCTCTTCTGCTGAGACGACGGCTTCCAGCCGCAACCATTTTCAGCTTGAAAAGTCTCACCTTTCTCGTGATTTATTGTTTTGATCGATGCCATCAATGCGCAGTCACTCGCTTCGCTGGGGTTCTTCTTGGTTTGTTTACGCACTGGGCATTGCCGCGCGTAATGCCCTTTCTCTTGACAAACATAACACTCAACGTCCTTTGGCGACTTACGTGTTCTCTTTCTCGATTTGCTTTTGTGTGAGTCCTTGCCACCTTTCGTCACCTTGTTCGATTTAGCTGCTAGAGCGGTCACCTCGTCCTTTTCCTCGTCTAGGTACGACTCTTCTTCGATTAGCCGTTCTTGTAGGAATTCTATAGTTTGTCTGGCCGGTTCGACACTGCTCCAGGCCGTGCGCAAGTGCCGATACTTGTGAGGCAAACTCGAGAGAATCTTGGAGATAATGACTATTTCGGGAATATTTTCACCGAGATCCAGGAGTTGGTTTGCTAAGTTCTGCACCTTAGACACGTGCTGTGCCACTGTGTCCGTCGGGTTCATTCTGTAGTCGTGGAATCTCTGGCTTATAAGGAGTTTGTGGGATGCTGATTTTTGCTCGTGTATTACGGAGAGCCGATCCCACATCTCCCTCGACGACTGACAGGCTAGCAAGTGCTCCATTTGCTCCGGTTCCATCGCTGCCGCAATCAAATATCGCGATTTGGCGTCGTCCTTGATCCAGGCCTTGATCTCCCTTCTAGCTGCCTCTTGCACATCTTCCTGTGCAGCTCGTCTAGGCTCGGCAGGCCTCGGCCTCTCTCCCGTTACCAAGTCCAACAAATCATTAGCGATTAATGCAGCGGTAATTTGGAATTTCCACTGCTTGAAGTTTTTGCCATTGAACCTGGCCAAATTCTTCATAGTAATTTCTCCTGCCATTTTGTTCTTGTAGCACAGTTAGCACTGTCTCAACTATCTCGCACCTCGTTTATTTTCACCGGTCTACTAAATACAGTTTATTTACAATGCCAATATTAGTTAGACCAGCGTAATTTCTGGGCCCATAACCTGTTAAGATTAAGGATAATATGGTCATGCACTGGCAAATAAAACGCACTGTCGGATTATTATAGAAAAGCAAGTGAATTTATTATGTAACGCTCGAGCATACACTGAGGCTCTCGTGACGAAACCTTGTGGGCGACTAACTGTACAAGTCTAAGCGAGGCTAGCGAGACCGTCGCAATAACAATAAGCCCCGCCTTCCCTTTTGGATACATACACACTAATGCCCCGCAATGTTAGACAGGTAGGCTCTATTACATGAGCACGTAAAAACTACTCTAACAGACATTAACCAAAAAACCCAAGCCAACACACACACACACACACACACACACACACACACACACACATACACACACACAGAGCTTAAACAATTATTTCTTCAATCACTCTCTCTACCTCTGCCATTAGCCATAATTACAACCCGTACAACACGCCGCGCAATTTCCAATCCCAATTTGCCCCTTTCCAACTCGGAAAAAAACGCGCAACAACTGCACTCTCGACTCTCGTGATTTCCGTCGGCTCCTGCGCAAGCGCCTGAGATCGATGCTGCCGTCGCTCTGCTGCGCAAAGTAGGCCGTCACCGCTGCGAAAATGCTGATGCTGATCGAGCGCTATTTTTTCCAAGCGGGGGTGAGGTATTTTTTCATAAAGTGTTATATGTGGGATTCGCTATGGGTGCAGGCTGATGGATGCCGTCTTTATTTTTATTTTCGATTTTTATTTTCGATGTGTCAAGTAGATAAAAGTGCTCGGAAGTTAGAGTGATCTTATAATAGGGTGTCTACTAAAAGTTTAAAAAGAAAATTCCCTGATATTTCCAGGTTTTTCAAGATCATTGTTCTGATTATTCCAGGTGTTTTAAAAAGTATTAAATAAGAAAAACT
Source organism: Torymus aiolomorphi (assembly GCA_036365515.1). Lineage (NCBI taxonomy): Eukaryota > Metazoa > Arthropoda > Insecta > Hymenoptera > Torymidae > Torymus > Torymus aiolomorphi. The sequence continues at coordinate 88,457,224 of CM070874.1, read as the reverse complement.
TAATTTTGTAAACATAATTTATTAAACATATTGGAAATTTAAGTGATAGTGATATGACATGTACAACGACGAGAAAATAATTTAATTTTTTAGACACTAATATTTTTTTAAGATTTTTTCAAAACCATTATTTTTGTTGTTTTTGTTAAGTACTTGAAGACGATCTTTGGAGGCAAAAGTGAAAAGATCTTGGATGTTTTTTAGCAACGTTTCGTTGGCTTAGTACGCCAACTTCATCAGGTTTTTATTCAAACACAGAAATAAATTAACATATAAAATTATTTTTAACTATATAATGACAATTAAACAACGACGCATAAATACAAAAATCAAAATTACTAAAAATAATAAACGTATATATCATACGTCGATCCGATGTTATTATCGACTGAAAACAATAACACATATGTTGTATTTATATCCACCGGACGATGTTTACATAAAGAGTTACATGGTATCAAGTTCGTTAATAATAGGAAAATACATTGTGCTTAGTCTTTGGATATCTTCCTTTTTGTTAATACTATTTTTATTGTTTTTTATATAGATCATTTCGGAAATCCGTCTTTTTTTGTAATTGCTTTCAAAATCTACGACAGATATATTTTCCCAATCGAATTCATGTCTATTTTCCAATCGATATATACTGACAACAGACTCTTTATTTTTGTTTGTTTTGTGCTCATTAATGCGCGTGTATAACGATCTTTTAGTTTCTCCTATATATGTAGCAGAGCAATTAAGACAATCAAATTTATACACCACATTCGTACGATCCCATTTTTTAGTTATATCTTTACCTAACCGAATGATCGAAGACAAACTTTTATTCAATAATGGGATTGTACAAATGTTGTGAGATTTTAAAACCTTAGATAAACTATTAAAATCTTTATTAAACGGTAAAGACAATTTTGGTAACTTTTCATAATGATTTTTGTGTGTATTATGTGTATCGCCATAATTAAGTTTTTTTAATCTGATTTCAATATGTTTTTCTATAAACCGCATTGGATAATCATTATTACGTAAAATTTTCTTGATGAGTTTTTTATTGTCTAAGTGAAAATTGGAATCCGAGAGTAAAAACGCCCTATCAACTAAGTTAAAGATAATATTCTTTTTTTGCTGTGTTGGATGATTTGAGAAATAATTGATTACACGTCCAGATGATGTCGGTTTTTGATACCAATTTGTTAAAATTGTATTGTCACTTCTAATTAATGTCATGTCTAAAAAATTAATTTCGTTATCAAGGAACGCGGCAGCGTTCCGAAGGCAAGTATAGACGAAGCCTTAGGGACGAGACCGCGTGATAATATACTTTGAAATGGGTGTTATCTTCTAGTTCATAAGTAAATTTTAGATTTTTGTCATAAGCATTAAACACTTTAATCACTGCGTCAATATGTTGTTTTTTGACACAAGTAAGCGTGTCGTCAACATATCTGTAATAAAAAATAGAGGTACAGTCATACTGTAGTTCTAATTCTCGTAAGCAATGTTTCTCCAAATCATCCATTACAATATCTGCAAATAATGGTGAGATCGGTGAACCCATCGGGGTTCCATAAATTTGTTGATAGGCTTGACAATTAAAAGTAAAAAATGTATTATTAAACAGGAACACCGTGCATTTTTTTAATTCATCAAGCAGAATGTTACAGCGATTGTGGATGGAAACCGCTCTTCTATCTAAACTATCCAATACTAATTCGCACGAGATGTTTGTAAATAACGACGTTACGTCTAAAGACAGTAATGTGTATTCATCAGTTAATATTAAATTTTGTAATTTTTCCTTTAATTCAAAACTATTATTGATATGTGAACTAGGCTTTGGTATCGCATTCTGAAGTTCTTGATATAATATTTTTGATAAGAAATACGTGAGGCTATTAACTAATGAAACAATAGGACGTAACGGTAAATCAATCTTGTGAATCTTTGGTAATCCATAACATTCGCCAATGTCGTATCAGATTGAGTTAAACTATTCTTGTGAAAATTTTTGTACAAAAAACCGTTATTATTTAAATAATTTAACATACTGTTTGTTTTGTTGTTTTTTCTCGCGGGTGTATGCATGGTCGCACAGCTGAAGCACGAAGCACGTGACATATTCCGCCGCATGGTGGCGCTGCCAGGGGGGTAGTATAGGGGGGGGGGGGGGGGTAAAGAACTCTCTACATTATGTATCGTGTACCGTATACAGTGTACCAAGTAAAAAAATATTCTTGAACATGTATTAGTCTACATAACCACATATTAAATGGAATTGACCTTAGAGAGCAGGTAAGAAATCAATTCCGTTTAATTGGTGGTTATGTAGACTAATAGATGTTCAACAACATTTTTTTTTACTCGGTACACTGTATACGGTACACGGCACGTAATGTAGATAGTTCTTAAGGTAGCTTCAGCGGTCTAGTAGACCTAAAGCTATGAACATTTTTTACAAAAATTTATTTTACACATTCCAATCTGAAAACTGATATGACAGGAAACAGAGTTCATAATATAACGGAAAATATTTTTGTTAGAAAATTTCCGATTTTTCAAAAGTATATTTTTTTCATTAAAAAAAATTCAATAAGAAATACAAATCTTTTTTGTTTTTCATTCAATTTTAATTTGAAAGGTCTCATTTTCTTCCTTGTTAAATTTCAGGGGGAGTCAACGATATCAAAATTGAAAAATTTTCAAAACCTGCAAAGTTATATGCAATTGTTTATAGATTTGTCACTGAATTTTCTAAACAATTGCATATAACTTTACAGGTTTTGAAAATTTTTCAATTTTGATATCGTTGACTCGCCCTGAAATTTAACAAGGAAGAAAATGAGACCTTGCAAATTAAAATTGACTGAAAAACAAAAAAGATTTGTATTTCTTATTGAATTTTTTTTTATTGGACAAAATATACTTTTGCAAAATTGAAAATTTTCTAACAAAAATATTTTCCGTTATGTTAAGAACTCTGCTTCCTGTCATATCAGTTTTCAGATTGGAATGTGTAAATGAATTTTTGTAAAAAATGTAACTTAACTTTAGGTCTACTACACAGCTGGAGCCAGCTTAAGGGGACAAGCCATGGTTAGGGGGTCGAAAAATCGATTTTTTTTTTTATGTACTATTTTGATAGCAAATTTTCCGCTGAATACTATGCTTCCAACCGCATTTCCAAATTCGATTTCGTTTAGAAAATACAGCTAAAACCGTGAAGTCACTTTTTTGCATATTTAGTGATTTTTCTTAAATTATCCATTTTAGATATACTATTGTTAATCTTATATTATTTTATGCTTCACAGCATACAATACTGAATTTAGAACGTAAATGTACATTGACATAGTAGGCAAACTTAACTCGAGGTATAAACCTCGTGTATTTTACTTTTACTCTACTTATACAAAAGTATAATACGTACAATACATATAGATGGTTTTAAATCTCATCTGTTTACGTTCTGTCAGCGCCATAGTCGTTGGGATTTAAACTAAAAGTGTTTTGAACATAATTGAATCTGCATTTTTCAATGCAATTTATTCAGTATTGACAAAAAATTTTTTTGTAAATAAAGTGCTGTGTAGAACTCTTTTAACTGAGAGTGTAAAAGACAGCTATTTTAGGTTAACTGCACTGTGCAAAGTGTTGTTAATATTTTTAATTTAGTGAGTTCAGTGCTACGTGAAGTTGAAAATGGCGAATAATGACGAAAATGAGCTATTTTTTTCAAACCCACGTAATTCTTCAAATTTTTGTCATTTTTTGCCATTTTCAACTTCACGTAGCTTTGCACAGAATTGACCGATTTTAACGATTCTCATCTCAAATTAAAGCTCTATTCTTCAACTTTAATCGCTTTTTTGTGGAATTTGGTTTGGCCTCTTCAATAGTTTGATATTGGTTAATCATCAATGACTACTTTTCGTCCATTTTTCCCATGTTAAATTTCCATAAGAAAAATTGATTTCGTCGGCAAAAAAGCTTGGGAACGGATAATGAGTGTTCACGAGTATTTTCATGTCGGAGGACCCCCAAAGAACAGAAAAAACCTTATGTGGTAGGTGTACCCTCAAAAAAAAATTTTTCCGTTTTTGTACCCCAGTTGTTGTCTGTAGTCCGCGGATTTCTACATATATATACAAAAATAATACTTTACCCCCATTTTCTTAGCAGCACACCATGCGGCGGAGTAAGCCTCATAGACAAACTTATTTTTATGCGTTCTGCGCGTCAATTTCTTTTTTATCATTATTGTTTATTTTTTGATAAAAATTTTAATTTATAAAAATTCCAGGATTCAGAACAACATTCCCTGATATTTCCAGAATTTCCAGGGTAAAAAAAATTTCCTAATTTTTCCAGGTTTTCCAGGTGTGGTAGACATCCTGTTATATATCTGGAAATGCATTTATTTGATAAATGGTAGGTACGTGAGTAGTCGTTTTGTAATAATAGTTGATCTAGTGGTTACTGGCGATCATCGTGAAAATTTAATATATTTAACGAGCAGTTATTACTAAAAGAATATGTACAAACGGAAATATCTTTTGAGAAAAAAGTCCAGTTAAAATTCCGTGTCACGGAACCTCAAGTTGTCAGTCGTTTAGATTAACATAAAGCAAAAGCGTTACGCGCACCGCGCCGCGCTAAAATCCGGACGGAAAACGACCAGTCATTATTAATTCTGCAACATCCTGCGCAGTAAGATCCGCGCGCGGCTTTACGAGCGAACTTTAGCAGCCGTGGCTAAGAGAGAAAATTAACGCGTCTTTTTTTAGACGCGAAAACTGCCAACGGTCAGTATGTCGATCAAATCGAACGTTTTACGGCTGGATGTCTTTACGACGATTTTGCTTTTAATTTTCTGCGCAATAGGCGAATAATAATAAAGTCCGCGACGAGTGTTTTCTTAGTTAACTGTAATGATTTGCGTAGCGCTTTGAAATTAATGAACAGCTACTACTGGTCATGAACTCGGAGAAATTGAAGGTTACTCTTGCAACAGTTGTATCGATTATAAAATTTTTTCATCAACATTTTATACACGCGTCGAGAGATTTGTATAATTGATTCCGCTGCGGGCTTATGGAGTGCATCATTAATATTTTTTCTTTAATTTTTACGTAAATAACTCTTCTCATTTATATTCATATCCTGTACCAAGAATTTCTCGTTTTGTAACTCGATGCAAACATTAACGCAGTGCGAATTTTCGCAGCCCGAGAAGCGAATATACAAAAATAACGAGGTAAAATTGGCTGGAAGCGGGAAATCTCATAAATTACGAAGAAAGAAGTAGACAAGGATCAAAGTTTGCCGGTTAGTAGCGCGAAAAGTGCGCCGACGTCCGCGCGTCTAAGTGGATAAGGCTCGCTCTCTCTTTGCCCACCGGTGATAAGACCGCTCGTCTCTTTAAGTACACTGCGCACGGCTCTGGCTAGTGTCTGCGCCACTTTATCGGGATTTTACGGACCGCTCGTTAAAAGAATATTTAGATTAACCTTCGTATATTATATAAGATGGTTTCATCATTCTCCCGTGTAAGCATAAAGACGGTGCAAATAGAAAACAAGGACGAGAGGTAGATGGATTCTTGTAGTCGCGTGTAGCTTTGCACCCATACACGCGCACACACACTAACGGTATAATATCCTTCATTAATTTCCGGTTTCTCTTCTGCTAAAGAGTCGAATGGTATGTATACGTATATACCTCGCGGTCCAATAAAATGTTTTGCCACCGCTATCAAACGAAATAATCCAAGGATTCAATTCTCCCTCGCGTCGCGATGAAATTTGCAGCCAACTCTTTATTTATCCTCGTGATTTGACACCCTCTCGTCTAGCTATATACGTACAGCAAGGCGCGCGGGCGTCGGTCATTCGCGAGGCCAGAGTCAAGGCCGCTTGCGCGCGCCGATCGATAAGGAGCCAAGTCCGTAACACGAATTCCGCGCGCTAGAGGATATAGAGTTCTGGAGAGAAATTTCCGAGAGTTGAATTGCGCTGACAAGGCGGGCTGTGTATAGCAAGTGTAGACTTGTTTCGCGGCGGGAGAGTGCAGTGCTTTGCTCAGTGCAATCGCCTGGGGGGATTAATATTTAGTTGAGGCGATCGATCGCCGACTAGGAAATGTGTATTTACGAGCTATAGTTGGTAAAATATTTATTCGAGGGGGCTATTCCGGCTGACTCGACGGAATTACCCCTTGACGGAAGGTATACGCGATATCAATTTCCTTCGCTATTTTGACCTCATCGGCTTTTTCCTTATACGTGCGCGACATTCAATAAGTATGGAGCAAAGATTCATGTAACATAAACAACGAGAGCATGCACGCGCGATCGATGACATTGGTCAAGAAGAATTCTTTAATTAGCCCAGAATGCGCTGAGATAAAGAGCGATAATCCGTCCGTGCAGGGCTCTCACGTATAACGATTATAGGCTGCGATCAATCAAGCGTGTAATGTACACACAGGAACTGGTAATAACTGCTCGAGCACGTGACGCCGAGATAAAATTCTTTCTGTGTATTATGAGCTTTCTCCTCGAAATATCGCATAAACATGTTATATTCTCGCTGCTGCTACTGCAGATATAAGCATAGAAAAATTTAATTACTTTTGACCTTCGGCCGCGGTACAAATTCTATAATAATATATCCGCCGTGGTGACATTAGCCGCGCATGTAACGGGTTTTGATTAAATGTCGCTTTAATTTCTATATGTAATACTTTAATCGATATATGTCCGGCAATAAAAAATTTATATGCTAAATCGCCGGTAGTATTCTTAAATGACCTCTTCTTAAAAATCAAGCTTCAATCAGATATTCCAACCTCCTGCAAAATTGAATATATCCTAGAAAGTGAATATAGAGTTGTGCATGCGCGCTTCTTCCCACGTCAGCTCTCGTGCGAGAAACGCATCTCCCGCGCGTGCGCGAAACGGGGTCGCGGCGTCGCCGACTCGCCGAGTCGCGGCTGCATTTCTATGCGCGCGCGAGAGCGAGGCTCCGCTTTATTGTTTCTTTTTCCTCCGCGCACGCGCGCAGCTCGAGCTGAAGAGATTTATAGAGACGAGTTGGTAATTAACGAGCAGCGCCTGCCTTTCTTTTCGTATGAATGAGCGAAGGTGAGGGGTTTGGTGAACACGGTGATGGTGTGAAAAGCCTGGGGAAATGTCGTGCTGCGATGGCGGCTGTCATTGTCGCGGGAGGAGGAGGCAATAATGCACCTTTATTTGGAAAGGCTCGGAAGTTTGTAGGACATACTCTTGCCTTTTAATTGGGTATAACTAAACAGCCTCCTCAATCGGAAATAAAATTCGATCAAAATCCAGGTTGGCTAACTGCAGCAGCCGCGGCTTTCAAAGTCGCGACGATTAGCCAAGCCCATGTAACACCGTTTCGTCACATTCCCTACATACACGATATACCCTATGACGCCGCAGCAGCAGCAGCAGCAGCACGAAATTCAGCCACACAAAAGAATTCTCGTGTACATATATATGCGCGAAACGAGAGAGAATCAATCTCTGCGCACGCGATGGGAAGAGCGCGATTGCGCACAGATTGATCAGTTCGTGTTGTTGTGGAGGAGAACCGCGGCGGCTGATCTCGATGTTATAGTCGTTAAGGAACGCGGGAAAATGCTCGCGGCGTTTATGTTTATATACTTATCGGATGGGGGATTACAGTGACTTGATTGTACAAAAGGTTTCGTTAATTAATTTCGTGAGTTGATTAATGAGGCTTGCTAAATGTGTGAGATCAAGATTTGGCAGTGTCAGTGTGATTGAATGTAAAAAGGGGAATTGTGCTTGGTGTTTCAGAGCTAATTGACACTGAAAAAAAATTTTAGGCTGTAGAAAGCATTGTTTCGATTTGCTGTACTAACACTATTTATAGTGTTCATTTACCCTTACAGACGGCTGAAGCAGCTATTCATTTGTATAATGTAACGGCACTATTGATCAGATGCGGGAAATGTACTTGTACAGCTCTCACAACGGTACGATTTAGTTTTGCCGCCGGTATTTCTTTGTTGACAACGCTACAACACGAAGCCGATGTTCATGTTATAACCTAAAAAAGTCAAGAAACCGGCCACATCAACCGCATGTTTGTGCATCTGTAATCAGTGCACTTATCAATCGAGAATATTTTAATGAAAAATATGTACGTATGGCGAATCATAACCTATTTAATGCTCCAACAAAAGAACTCTATACATTAGTGCTTTCAGTGTATCTTGTACAGCTCTCATAACTCTACAAATACAATTACTGTATCTATAAAATTCAGCAGAAAGAAAATCAGCCGAACAGTACTGTTGTCAGAGCCGTACTTTCAGTTCTTACAAAGTGAAATTTTTTTCAGTAGATGTTGGTAAAATGATTATGGTAGCGTCGTACCGATCTAATAGTTAAGTTATTTCTTCCCAAGTCTTTTAGTCGTATCTATATTCATCTTGGAAGAAAAGAAACAATATTTACTAAAGGCTTTGACGATGCATTATTAGGATTGAAAGACTGCTGTTTCAAGGTAAATATACGAAAAGAGTTTTAAAATTCCTCCAAATAGGAATTTTCTCGGTAATAGGCTAGTTTAGTTAAGCAAAGTGTAGAACATACTCGATCATTTAAGGTTATGCGATACCCACGCTATTACTCAAAATTGGGTTCCCGTTTTTCTCATTCAATTTTTAATTTTAAGAAAAAAAAAACTGATACGTTGTAGTTCTTTATTAAACTTAAAACGTGTCAAAGAGTTTTTTTCAAAAAGTTTAAAATTAAAGGAGAAAAACGGAAACCCAGAGTTGGGTAATAGTGTGGGTATCACATCACCTTAAGGTGATGTGATACCTACGCTATTACTTAATTCTCGGTTCCCGTTTTTCTCCTTCAATTTTAAACTTTTTGAAAAAAACTCTTTGACACGTTTTAAGTTTAATAAAGAACTACAACGTATCAAAGAGTTTTTTTCTTAAAATTAAAAATTGAATGAGAAAAACGGGAACCAAATTTTGGGTAATAGTGTCAGTATTGCATCACCTTAATGATAAACAGTTTCCTTATACGCGAACTTGAAAAAGTTAGTTCAGCGCTCTGTGCTCTGCTGGACTTTTACAGAGGCTTACTTTGGCCGTATTTCACGGAATTTCGATTGTTTCTCTACCTCATTGGAGTAAATTAAGTACTTGGAAACTAACTGTTTCCATCGATTTTATTGGCGCCGCTACAGTCCTTTTTCCTCATTATTGCTTTGTGTAGAATTAACTCGTTATGGTAACAAACTGCCTGATTTTAAATGCGTTTAAATAGTGAATGTCAGATAAAAATTTTGATTTTCTATATGTATTTAGAACAGCCAACTATAGGTATGGAATTCTTTAGCGATTTTCTCAGCGAGGTTTATCGTCGGATCCCGTCGCATTTCTCGCGTTTTCTTTACAGGATGAAAAACGTAAAACTGTGACCTTATTTATTATTCATCTCGTTAAAACAATCAACAGTAATATAAGGAGAATTATACTTGCAAAAGCGTAGAGGATATAAACGCACACACACATAGAGAGAAAGAGAGAGAGAGAGGGAGAGAGAGAGACGCAGAACGTTTATTTTCCTCTGCGTTTATACAGTTGTAATATCCTCCTTCACACGCGCGTTTACTGTTATGATTTTGTAAGAAAAGTTAGCTAAGCGTTAACGAGGTGTTCCGCGAGGTTGCGCATAATTAATTCAAAGCTCTACGCGTAGCCAGTAGTTATGGCGGCAGCAGATTTACAGAGGACGTCCAACTTGAAGCAGCAACATGAGTTTTATCATCGGCTTCTGTCGTTTTCGATGAGTTCAGCATTATATGCAAGAGAGAAAAAGGCGAGGTTAAGGGACGAGAGCTAATTAAGTCATTTATAATATGCGCTCGCACATTATGAATTATGTGCGGTAATTCAGTTCTAAATTTAAAATCAGCAAGCGGCAAACCCAAACAGATATATATCAGACGCTGCCATTGTTGATCTCACTAGCAGCTTTAGGAGTTTCCTTATCGGCTCGTTGCATTTCATTTTTTTTATATAATTAACGTGAAAAAGGAGCGTATGTATGTGTATTGCCTTATAGATTTTATAATTCTGAAGGTCGATGAAACCATCAATTTTTTGGGTTACGTTGAGCCTTCGATGCAGCATCAAAAAGTGGATTTTTCATTCGCGGCTCATGCGTTTTATTGGGACTTAATATTCATGAAAGAGGATGATGGAATAATTATTCAGATTCGCGCCTGCGCCCGACGCATCAATGTAGCCGATCGAGATTGAAATTATAACTTGGAAACGAATGAACTAACTTGAAATAGAGTTTAATACTAAATGTAGATGATGTTATTCCGAAACAATAACTTGAGATACAGAGTGACATTTTAAGCATTAAATTAGCTCTTAATTCGCAATTGCCGTGAGTACGTGCACGTGTACGCACCTGAGGAGGCAAAATTAGAAAATTGGCTGTTGCTGTGTAGAAAAGCAGCCGCCGCCTCTTGTTTATATAATAGTCATAGCGCGAAATCGAATATCTCAGTTCAGTGAGATGTAACGCTAAATGTAATCTACATATAGGTGTAACAAAAATATCTAATAACGCGACGGTTTGTTCATTCGCTAAGTTATTCATCGAGACGTACGTATCGGTCATTATTTATATATTAAAATTAATGGAACTTTTTCAAGATACCTTGCACATTCTTTTCCGAATCTTATCAGCAGCATATTACGTCAGATTGTCCACTCTGCTGCAATCCGAAGCGTAGGATTGAATCTAAATTCAATGAACCGTCGAAAAGGCTCTCCTCTCAGACGCAAGCGCAGATATATAAATTTGCCGCGCAACTTGCTCGCCGCCGCGGCTCTTCTCGCGTTATTACGTTACATTATAGGCGTATCCGCACGCGCGTGCTATACCATGTACAGTAGAGCGAGAGAATGTAACAGCGAGAGAGAGAGAGAGAGACTAATTGTACGTGCTAATTGTACGTGCCGTGGGAAAGAAACGTCACAGTACCTCCCGGATATGAATTTGTCTAGAAGGCGGAACGAAGAAGCGAAAGGCGTACCTCTGTGTATACTCTCGAATGCTGATCTCCCCTGGCTCTGCGAGCGGCTGCGGAACGGAACTCACTCACTGCAGGCCGGCGCCATGGGCTTTTCACCTCTCGGCGCCGTGCATACTTACACACGCACGCACACGCGTCGCCTCTCCCGCGGTTATATTTAACCCCTATTTAACACTGCCCACAGATCGCGGCGCCTTGCTCCGAGATACTACTCGTCCTCCTCACTGCCGGCCACGTGCTTTTTGCGCGCGGCATTCCTCCTCCCCAGCGTACCGCGCTCTACCTCCAGCTATGTATACTGCACTAACAATCCGCGTACGCGCAGACTAACGGACGTACGCCTCGCGCGGCCGCCGCTCGGACTCGACTGAGAGCTCGCTCGCCCGAGGAGTAGGTGGTATATTCGCCGCCGCCGCCGCCGCCGCCATGAGAGGGACTTTCTACGTCTCGCTCCCCGCGCGCGTAAATTATACGCCGCGGTCGCCCCGCTCGTCTTCTCTTTGTGAGAGGAGAGGTACGCGCACTTGCCGTGATGCGCGCGCCGTGTTGTGTAGTCTAGGTCGCAGAGGAGGACGATTGGCTTGCGGGCTCTGCTCGCTGCAACACTTCTTGTTCCTCACAAGTATATCAAGGGAGTAGAGTAAAGCAGCTTTAGCTGGAAGGCTGGTCCGCTTAAGAGCATTTTTGCCTAATTCAATGAAGTAAATGAGTAAACGCATAAAACATTCTGCGTAACCTTAGCTGCTTATCGGTTTACTTTTAAAAGTCCTTTTACTTTCTCGCTTTAGTGCAATAATCGTTGAGTAAAAATTAGTTTTATTCGAATTTCAGCGGGAATAAAAATGATATTCACATTAAGCAGTTGTACGATACTATAGATAGCATTGTGCAGTTGTACGATATTATCAAACGTAATTCATGTACTTGTGTAACTTGCGGTTTCGCTAATTATGGGAAAAAATACCATCTACAGTAAAGCGATAAATGAAGAAAGCGATACGTTGACGTTTCGAGCAAAAAAGTAAATAACTATTTTTTAACGATAACACGATTGTATTATTTATTTAAAGGCCTCAAATTAAATAACCTCAAGACGTTGCCATTGTTTCTTATAAATAGCGCACAATAGGTCAGATTACTAATGAATACGTATTTTTTCCTTTACAACCTCGAAGCTTGAATATTCAAACGCTTCTTTGAAAAAGGAGGATATGCATACACACACAACAAGAGCGATTACATCAGCCACAACATTTGTACTACTGATAAAAAAGAAGTTGACGAGAGCGTTTCTCCATCAGCGGACCTGAGCTGAAAGGCCGGTACCATCGGCAATCGCGAATAATATTGTTATACCTACCTCGACGACGAGCCAAGGAAATAAAACACTCGCGTCGTAAACTGCAGACCTTTCAAGAAAACGCGGCGCGGCAGCTGTACCAATAGGCAAACCCCGCCGATAACTTGACCAGTGGGAAAATGAAAAGCGAACTTTGTTTGATTGCGGTATACTATCTGTCAAAAAACTACCCGGAATTTTTAAATAAAACACACAATATTCAATTATTTATCAATATTTATTTTGTCGCCTTCAAAGTAGGCCCCATTTGATGCAACACACATGTGCCAACCATTTTTCCAATCATCAACACATTTTTTATAAGCGTTTTCTGGGATGGCCTTCAGTTCCCTCAACGAATTTTGTTTTATGGCTTCGATCGCTTCAAAACGTTTTCCACGGAGAGGTAATTTTAGTTTCGGGAACAGAAAAAAGTCACATGGGGCCAAATCTGGTGAATACGGTGGTTGCTCGATTGTATTTATTGAGTTTTTGGCCTTAAATTCAGTTACAACTGCGGCTCTATGCGGTGGTGCATTATCGTCGTGCAAAATCCACGAATTGTTCTTCCACAATTCTGGCCGTTTTTGACGGTTTTTTTCACGCAAACGCTTCAAAACACTCAAATAATATTGTTTATTGACCGTCTGCCCCTCTGCTAGAAATTCATGATGCACCAAATCATGAATATCAAAGAAAATAGTCAGCATGACTTTCACTTTTGATCGACTTTGACGTGGTTTTTTCGGTTTTGGCTCGTCTTTTGTTTACCATTGAGATGCCTGTTGACTTGTTTGCATGTCAAACTCGTAGACCCATGTCTCATCTCCAGTTATAATGCGTTCCATGAATGTAAGATCGGAATTAGCACGATCCAGAATGTCCAAAGAGATCTGTCTGCGGTACTCTTTTTGAGGAAAATTCAGCCCTTTTGGAACAAGTCGAGCGGCGACGCGTTTCATGCCCAAAACATCCACCAAAATCGTACGAACTGACTCGTGGGAGATTTTTAGCTCTTGTGCTATCTCTCTTAAGCCTGAATGGCGATTTTCCAATACAATTTGTTTCACTTTTTTAATGTTCTCCTCGGTGGATGCTGTCGATGACCGTCCGGACCGAGGCAAATCTTCACACACTTCTCGACCTTCCTTGAATGCTTTGTACCAATCGTAAATTTGTGTTTTTGATAAAACTGATTCCCCATAAGTCTTTTCCAACATTTTCAAAGATTCCGCGCACGAAATTTCGTTGGTAACACAAAATTTTAGGCAAACTCTTTGTTCAATATTTGTATTCATTGTGAAAATCGTGATACACTACTGAGCTTAACTGACTATAACAGCTGGCGTAAACAAACTGCTTGATAGAACGCGCTCAAACTTGGCATCATAATTTGGTACAGTGATGCCAACATACAACAAAAAAAATTTCAAATATCTATAACGCGGGAGATTTAAAAAAACTTTTCCGAGTACTTTTTTGACAGAAGGTAGGCAGGTAGGAAGATTTCACGAATTGTAGTGATTTTTTTTTCTTTTGTGGGAGAAGGATGCTTGGGACACCTGTCTATTGTCGGCGCGATGTCCTCTCTCACTCACACTCTCTCATATCTCGTATTAATAAAAATAGGAGACAGGTTGAAAAGGAGCTTTCCCATTTTAATTACAGAGTGCGCTTTTTAATTATCCTTGCGATTTTACTAAGCATGCGAAAAGGACCTTGGATGTACTGATGTATACACGCTTCTCGAAAGTACTTCATTTTTCACACGCTTTCCAATTGCTACTGTTCCGCGAAAATAAGAATATGAATAATTTTATAGTATTAAAGACAAATGAACAAGCTTAGTATATTGATTAGACAATTACTTATGTAATTGTCAAGTGAAAACAATACTGACACTTGACAGAGCCTTCGAGATAATAACTGCACATTGTAAATACATTAAAGGCACCATCTTCAGCTTGCGAGCGTTAGTTAATAAATAATCATCAAATGAATGGTACGGCAGGGAAAAATAAACGCATAAGTTCAATATTCACGGGATCGGAAAATATAGTTCACGGATTAGCATTTTATACACACTTGTGCGCGTATGCGCTAATAAAAACACCGACGAATGAAATACTTGTCTCGTAGAGTGCACTTGCGCACAGAAAATAAACGTGGAATAAGGAAATTACGATATTAATAGCGGAACATAGAATATTTCTTAATAATATATAAGCGTTAACCCCATTAACAGCCGCGCCTATATATACCAGACGCCGCGAGCAAACAAGAGTCTAAGCGCCGTGCGCGTTCTGTAAATGAACGAATGAGTCCTTTCCTTTCCTGCTCTTGAAAGACTCTAGTGCCGATGACTTTTAGCGCGTAATTAGATCTAAAACTTTATGAAAACCGACTGTAAGAAGGAAAATTTTACACGGAGAAAAATGTTTGTTGAAAAATTTAAAAAAAAGATTCAATCGTCTCCTACGCAGATGATACTATCATCACCCATCTAAAAAATATATGTATAAACTATACATAAATTATGCATAGTGAGTTGTGCATAGACTATATATGGAATTGAACATGCATACTCTATGCATAATCAATACACAATCTGCATACATACTGTTTACGCATATCCTATGCATAGCATAGCATGGACGAGAGAAAGAGAGAGAGAGAGAGAGAGAGAGAGAGAGAGAGAGAGAGAGAGAGAGAGAGAGAGAGAGAGAACATTTATTTTCATGTACATAGTTATTTTACATTTTTAACGGCAACTCTTCATTGATTTTCTTGAATGTGCAAATCTAGCAGGCCATTGCCTCTACTTAAGTGATTTCAAAAATTCTTGACCTGAATATTTGAAAAAATGAAAATTTTCTAAATGTTTTTATTGTACGTAAAAACGAATTAATGAGTAAAATACATATAATTCCGAAAAAATGTTATAAAATTTTGAAATTGAAAACATGAAAATAAACCTATTTCTTATAATTGCTTGTACAAGTCATACATAGTACCTTTATCTCGTTTCAGTCAAGTACAGAACTGAGACCCGGTGTCCTTATGCGTAATCCCGCGATCACCCCTATTTTCATCTCCTCACCGTGCTACTACCGTAGTGCAGTACTTCAGAATCGTTGATCAGATAATGCCTTTTTTATCTGCAACCAATAATTTCTGAAAAAAAGTCATATATTTCCATCAAGTAACAGATTATTTTAAATAAAACAACATGAATTATACGCATAATCCATCATGTAAATAAGTTATGAGAGCTTGTATAAAAATTCTATGAATATGAATAATACTATTTTGAAACTCCGTGCGAGAAGTTCGATTTCTCGCACGCTGCGTTAAACGATGCGTGCAAAAATCTCACTTCTCGCACGTCGTGTCAAAAAATACGGTTCGACACTTGTGTGAGAAGTTGATTTTCTCCTCGTGTGACCTTTTCACCCTCGCTTCGCTCGGGTGCAAACAGTCACACGAGGGGAAAATCAAATCCTCGCACTAGTATCGAAATGTACTATTAGTCATAAATTTGACTTATACAAATTTTACATACTCATCAAATTTTCATAAAATCAATCCCTCTAGTTTTTCAAAAATCAATTGGCAAGTATAATTTTCGTTCAAGCTTACTTTTTCGCCGTTTCGTCCTTGAGATCTCAACGTCATGTTGAGCACTTGCCGAGCGCGTCAGACCTGTGGACCATGTTTTTGCTCCTCGTCGTGAACACAACCTCCTCGTCGCTGTTATCGCCGTCGTCGCCATCACTACCAAACTCTATCCATTTTTGTTCCTAGTATAACTAAGCTATCAAATGTGTGGAGATTCAGAAAGATAACTGTTTGAAAATCTTTAACCTGAAAATAGATAGTACCACAAAGCATCGCTTTCTCTGACAAATGAAATATATTACAGAAAATATTCTACGTATCTTATGATTGCTTCAGTCGATATCCATCGCAGTGTCGTCTGAAGAATGTTTTTAACTTCTCTAAAGTTAAATACTTACACAGAAAACGTAAAAAGTGTAGTACGATGAAAATATTTTCAAATGCTAACCACATGAAATTGTAGTATATTACATTGTGTTTTGTTGACACCTTTTGTATGTGAGAATATAAGCTACATATTCAAGACGAAGAATATTGAAGTTCATTGTTTTTAGACTTAATAGCCTTTTTAAACGCTTCGTATTTTGGTTAGAAAATTTTTCTCTGCATGCATCTAAAAGAGATAAACGTATTCTGCAGATGACACTACGATGGATATCGACTGAAGCAATCATAAGATACGCAGAATATTTTCTGTAATATATTTCATTTGTCAGAGAAAGCGATGCTTTGTGGTACTATCTATTTTCAGGTTAAAGATTTTCAAACAGTTGTCTTTCTGAATCTCCACACATTTGATAGCTTAGTTACACTAGGAACAAAAATGGATAGAGTTTGGTGGTGATGGCGACGACGGCGATAACAGCGACGAGGAGGTTGTGTTCGCGACGCGGAGCAAAAACATGGTCCACAGGTCTGACGCGCTCGGCAAGTGCTCAACATGACGTTGAGATCTCAAGGACGAAACGGCGAAAAAGTAAGCTCGAACGAAAATTATACTTGCCATTTGATTTTTGAAAAACTGGAGGGATTGATTTTATGAAAATTTGATGAGTATGTAAAATTTGTATAAGTCAAATTTATGACTAAAAGTATTATTCATATTCATAGAATTTTTATACAAGCTCTCATAACTTATTTACATGATGGATTATGCGTATATTTCATGTTGTTTTATTTAAAATAATCTGTTACTTGATGGAAATATATGACTTTTTTTCAGAAATTATTGGTTGCAGATGAGAAACGCATTATCTGATCAATGTTCGTTGCTGAAATACTGCGCTACGGTGGTAGCACGGTGAGGAGATGAAAATAGGGGTGATCGCGGGATTACGCATAAGGACACCGAGTCTCAGTTCTGTACTTGACTGAAACGAGATAAAGGTACTATGTATGACTTGTACAAGCAATTATAAGAAATAGGTTTATTTTCATGTTTTCAATTTCAAAATTTTATAACATTTTTTCGGAATTATATGTATTTTACTCATTAATTCGTTTTTACGTACAATAAAAACATTTAGAAAATTTTCATTTTTTCAAATATTCAGATCAAGAATTTTTGAAATCACTTAAGTAGAGGCAACGAGCACAATGGCCTGCTAGATTTGCACATTCAAGAAAATGAATGAAGAGTTGCCGTTAAAAATGTAAAATAACTATGTACATGAAAATAAATGTTCCTCTCTCTCTCTCTCTCTCTCGCTCTCTCTCTTTTTCTCGTCCATGTCTACCTACAATATTTCTACATCCATTTAATAAGTGTTGCCTCTTGCTAGTCGCGCGTCGGTTGCGCGCGGGTCCTGTTGCCTTTGTTCGTTTTATATATAAACAATTAAGTTTGTCTGCTATGCATAGGATATGCGTAAACAGTATGTATGCAGATTGTGTATGGACTATGCATAGAGTATGCATGTTCAATTCCATACATAGTCTATGCACAGCTCACTATGCATAATTTATGTATAGTTTATACATATTTTTTTACATGGGCATCTCTGGTGAAGATACGTGGTTTGATTCGCAGGAAAAAATGAACAAATCATTAGAAAATGTTGCAAATTGGTTAGCATTTAATAAACTTTCATTAAATACTAGTAAAACGGTCTATATGACAATTGGTAGTTATTGTGATAGTGTACCAAAAAACATTAAAATTGAAATACAGAAACAAGAAATAAAAAGAGTGACTAATTATAAGTACCTAGGAATAATTTTCGATTACAATATGAAATGGGATATGCATATTCAGTATATCATAAATAAAACCAAATATCTAATATTTATCTTTGCAAAAATTAAAAATCTCTTGGACATTAAATCGCTAATAACAATATATTATGCCTTCTTTCACAGTTACATAAATTATGGAATAGTAGCATGGGGTGGGGCTTACAATAATAATATAATGCGATTACAAAATATACAAACAAGAATTTTCAAACTTATATTCAAAAACTCTTTCGTAGAAAGAAGACCTCTAAACGTAATGGAAGTGTTTGATTTGGAAGCACTAATGTATCACTATGAAGAACTGAAAGAATTATATTTAAAAAGTACATCTAAAACTAGGAATAAGAATATTCAGCAACCAAAAATAAATAAGTCTGTTAGTAAAAAAAAGTAGTTTCATGGTAGCGCTGAAGACCTTTAACTGTTTTCCTAATGAATTAGAAAGTTTGACCTGTAATGGTAATTTTGGGAAATATAAAGCAAAGAAAAAACTAATTATATACAAAAAACATAGATTATATAACTACTGTTTTGTTTGGGTGTTTATACTTTATTGGAAATTTATAATGTTAAAGTAATTTTAAGTTAGTTTGTAAGTTTTTATTTTGTATATCCCAGCCCTTGTACAGGTAGCTATATCTACCTCTTAAGGATTACGCTATGTAATTTGTCTGGTTAATAAATAAATAAATAAATAAATAAATAAATAAATTACTATGTTCGCTAGTAATGGAGCGACAGACTTGTATTCTCAGCCTATTTAGTCTATTTTTAGTAATTATCAATATAAAATTGATGAAAAATTAATAGAAATGGCTATAAAATTTACTAAGTAACATAAAAAATTTGAGAGTGAAAGATTAATATAAATGAAATAATTTTTAGTACATATTTTGTATAATTTTTCCCAAGAATTTGTCACAAATTGTACTATACTACATCGTAAATTTCAGACATTTTAATAATTGACAGAAGGTATAAGAATTTTTACAAGCCAACATAGTAAAAATTGAGTTGTCGTCTGCTAATTATAAGAGCGCGGCTTCTGGCCCAGGAGGCTAGGGTTCGATTCCCGATCACTACAGATTTTTTTTTTCTTGATAGATTTCCACTTTACTTTCCAGTATTGTAAAATTTGATAGAAAACATTGTAAAATTTAAAACAATTCAAGTTTGTCGCTCTGTTCCCATACAACATAGTAAATTTTCCTAGATAATTTAAACATTTTTCATAGACTATTTTTTCAGTGTAATAAAACTAAAAAAAGGAAAGAATCAATAAATATTCGTGCTCTGTCCGGCTAAATATGGCCCTTTTTCTACTCCCCCTCAATATTTTGAGTAGAGCTTTTACGTAAGCGGCTTATTTGTTTCTGTCTTTCTTTTCTCTTCCATTTTGTTGCTGTGCCTCCTTTTTTCCCCGATGCAGATCTTAAGGATTCTCTCAAAATTGCTCTTATCACGCACGCACGCACGCACGCACGCACGCACGCACGCACGCACGCACGCACGCACGCACGCACGCACGCACACACACACACACACACACACACACACACACACACACACACACACACACACACACACATTGTCTTATATAGCATTTTACGCAGTACAAGTTTATTTTACTACCTGGTAAGAGCCCACGACTCGACGCTCCATTTCCACAAGTTTGTCGATTTACTCGTTGCTGCATGCACTCGAAATTTGACCGATAAAAAAAGAAAAAGGGAATTTCATTCATTCGCCAAGATGGCGTCGGAAGGCGGGCTGCCTTCCGGAGAGCCTCCTGATAAAAATCTAGAATTAGTGTATAAATGCCACCCAAAAAGGAAAGTGTCACTTGTAGTTTGCATAGTGTGCGAAAACGTGTACCATAAAAGTGATTATGAAAAGTGTAAAGACAAAAAATATATAAGTAATCTATTAGTGATATGTCCAGACCACGTGGAGCTTAATATAACCTTAAAAAATCAAGAAACTAAACTCTGTGAAGCAGTTAAAATATTAATTGCGCAAATTAAAAGTGAAAAGGAGGAACAAATAAAACATAAAATATTAAATGAAATATCTATTATCTCTGATAGTGTACATAAATCAGTAGATAATGAAAAACTACTAAACGTTACGATGCTAACTGAAAATGCTGAACTGGAAAATCGACATCAAATTGAAATTCAACTACTAAGACAATTAAATCAAGAACTAATGGAAAAAAACGACATATTGAAGCAATTAATAAAAAAGGATAAAAATGACAGGAGATGGAAATAAAGCAACTTAACCAAAAAACATATGCAGAAGTAGCAACTAACAAACTAGCAATTAAAAACAAAAGAATACCGAAAATAATTGTGAAAAATCTTAAAAAGGACATTAAAAATCCACATGACTTTAAGAAAAAGGTATTTGACGTTTTAATAAAAGAAAAAGATATACATATGAAACAACTAAAAGTAGTGAACGACAATGAAATTGAGATTAAAAGTATGAATGAAAAAAGTGCTAAAGTAACAATTGAATTACTCTCAAAAAAACTATCTAATAATTATGAAACATTTATTGAAAAAATTGAATCCCCGAAGATGAAAATAGTTGGTGTAGACAACTATACTAATATGAATATAGAAGAGCTGGAAGAGGACTTAAATCAAAGGAATTTTATTGGATATCAAGATAAGTGTAAGATACTAAATATAGACAAAAATAAGATTACAAACAAGACAACCATAATAATTGAAGTTCCAAGAGAGCTATATAAACATATTAGTGACAATCAAAATAGAATCTTCATTGGATATCAAAGCTGTAAGGTATGGGATTTAATAAACATCAAGCCCTGCTTAAACTGTGGAAGATTTGGACATAACACATTGAAATGCAAAAACACTCTATGCTGCTTAAAATGTGTAGGTCCGCATAAGACTGTGCAATGTGATAATAACCCATCCAACAGTGCATGCGTCAATTGTTTTTACAGCAACTCGAAATATAACACAAATTTCGAGGTTAAACATATGGCCAATGACACAGAGAAATGTACAATATTTAAGAATAAGCTCAATAGATATATAGATATAACTGATTATCCGATAAGACCTACTATACCAAGATACTTAGGTAAAGTAGGAAACAGCAATCAAGCCACTACGATGACCAGCTCGACTAGCGCAACTATGCTGATTTCGCCGTCTAGAGACAATTGGACTAGCGCAACTTTGCTGACTTCGCCGTTTAGAGCCAGCACCGCATCTCTAACACATACGACACCAAGGAAACAGCAAACTACATAATGGAGCAACACGTCGATCTCATTGAAGAATTGCAAAAAGAAGTAATACAAGAAGAAACGTCATTTCTTGATCTTATAACTCTCAATAAAAATATAAATAAAAAAGATAGTTTGATATTACAGGTCAATATTAGAAGTCTAAATCACAATTATACGAAATTGAATATTCTTATTAAGAGCTTGAAGATCAAACCATATATAATTGTATGTACAGAAACATAGAATTTACCCAATCCTCACTTTTTTGCAATACAGGGATATAAATTATACTACAATAACGGTAACTTAAATCAAAATGATGGTGTCGTTGTATATATAAAAGATTGTGTATCAGAAATTACTGAAATAATCGAAATTGGTAGACTCAAAGTATTAAACTCACGAATAAGTCTAAATAACAACAGTAATCTTGAAATTCCCGCATTATATCGATGCCATGATTTACCGCGCCTTGAATTTATTTTGAATGTAAAATCATTTATCAATAGCAAAAGAAATATAAAAAACCACCTGATTATTGGTGATTTTAACATCGATATTATGAAAGATGATGAATATAGCTTAGAATTATTAGACAATATGATGGAAAAGGGTTTCTTCCCGGGTTTTATACATACAACTAGACCAAATGATAGTGGCGGAAGCGGTACATGCATTGACAACATGTACATAAAAGCTACATTTATAGACACTAAAACTTTTAAACTCTCGATTCCTTTTACTGATCATTATCCACTTTTCTTGAAACTGAATAAGCCACCAAAATTAAAACAAGAAAATATCCAGTATCACTATAATTACTATAAACTTTCAAGTATAGCCATTACAAAAAATTGGAATGTTATAGAGCCAATCCATGATCCCGATGAAGCTACCGCATTCTTGATAACTCAAATACAAGACTGTTTAGAAAAGTCTAAAGAAGCGCATAAAACAAAAAATAACAAGAGATATCCAAGGAAGGATTGGATATCTAAGGCAATAATGATCTCGTGTGAAAAGAAAGAACAACTATATATTAAAATGCGCAATGAACCAAATAATAATCTAATAAAATTAGAATATAAGAATTACACAAAGAGGCTAGACAAAGTTATTAATTAAGAACAATATCAATAATACCAAGCAACTTTGGAAATACATAAACAAAAAAATGGGAACCAACTTGAAAAAGAATAACACAATAAATACGATCATTTTAAATAACAATTGCACAATAGAGGATCAGACACAAATTGCCAATCATATGAATTCGTACTTTTGTAGAATTGGAAAAGATCTAACTAACACCATTGTAAAACCCCAGGGTAAGCATTTACAATTACCAGCAATGAACATGAATACAATTTACATTAAACCGACTAATAACGAGGAAATTTTTCAAATAATTGATAATATGAAAATAAAAAATGGTGGGGTAGATAACATTACTACCAAAACACTAAAAATACTATCATATGAAATTGTTAATGCACTAACACATATCTTTAATCTTTGTATTGAAAAATCAACATGGCCTCAAGCGCTTAAAACAGCTGAGGTAGTTCCTATTTTTAAATCGGGTAGTAAAATGGATACATCAAACTATAGACCGATATCTCTAATTTCTAACGTAGCAAAGATATTTGAAAAAATTGTATATGTTCGTTTACAATCATTTTTGGACAATAATAATTTGTTAGCGCAGAATCAATTTGGATTTATAAAAAAGAAAGGTACCAAAGATGCTCTTAGTTACTTAATGAACATAATCTATAAGAAATTAGACAAAAGTAAACCAATAGCTATTGCATTTTTAGATCTAGCAAAAGCTTTTGATACTGTCAACCATGCTATTCTTTTAGACAAATTATATAATTATGGAATAAGAGGTAAAGCGCATGCACTTATATCTAACTATCTTAGTAACAGAAAACAAAAATTAATAGGAACAACTGAAAGCTATTATGAAACGATAACTACAGGTGTGCCGCAAGGTACTATACTAGGGCCACTCTTATTCATAATTTACGTAAACGATTTACTAACAAACAGAACAGATAGTACCATCTCATATGCGGATGATACAGCTATTATTTCAACAGATGATAACTGGGAGAAAGTTGAAAATAAAATGAACAAGTACTTAGAAGATATAAATATCTGGCTAGCACTTAACAAACTATCACTAAATATAAAGAAAACTGTGTACATAACTTTTGGTAACTATTGTGATAGTGTTCCCGAAGATATGAACATACGTACAGGGTACTAAATTGAGCAGGGTTGAATACTGTAAATATCTAGATATAATTATTGATTATAGGCTAAAGTGGGATAAACATATTGAATATATAATAAAAAAACTAAATATATAATATATATACTGTACAAGTTATCAACATATATGCAATCTGACACACTTAAGATAATATATTATGCATTTTTTCATAGTGTCATTAGCTATGGAAATATTGCATGGGGTGGTGCATATAAAAACAACTTAAAATTACTACAAAACATCCAAAATAGGATTTTAAAAATTATAAACAAAAATATTTTCAATCGAGACAACCCCTTGAATCTAAAACAAATTTTTGCTTACGAATGTGTAACGTATCATTATAATGAACTTAGAAATTTATACTTAACATCGATTAGCAAAACTAGAAATAAACTTATAATACCACCAAAGTGTTCGACAACTGTTAGTGATAAAGATAACTATGTCAGAGCGATACAAGTATTTAATTGTCTTCCGAAATCTAATCCAAATCTTAAAGTTCTAGATATCGCAAAAAATTATAATAAGAAAAAGCTAAAAATTTGGATTGATACTAATATATTCTAGAATTAAAAAAAAAATAAATAAATAAATTAAATAAATAAATAAATAAAAATTTAACCTTCCAGTATGGGTGAGATAATCAATGTGGACAAAATATATTATTTATAGTGGAATCTTTGATTCCATGCCTAGTTTATAAGTTACTTAAGTTTTTTTAGTTTTAAGTACACCGGACCTATGTACAGGTAGCTATGTCTACCTCTATAGGATGTTTGCTGCTTCAGACATGTAACTATGTCCTGAAGTAAGCAATAACATGTAATACAACATGTACTACTCTGGTTTAAATAAATAAATAAATAAATAAATTTCAATACCGAAAAACTCGTATATAATCGCTGAGAAAATAAGGACGGTAATGACAAGAAAAGAGAGGAGTAGAGAGACCGAAGAAATTTCATTCGCTGTAAAAAGCCGTAAAACGCGGCCCATTTCGCGCGCGAGCGGAGAACGTATAGCATCGGCGCAATATACGCTTCAACACACAGCTACACACACCCATACACACACACACGTCCACATCTTCACGTGGATGTGTCGTAGTCAAGTACGTTTGCAGGACTAGCGAACTCGTCGGCGTTGAATTTTTTCGAAAAATCCACGTGAACGTGCTCTCCCCCTCTCTCGTTTTTCATATTTTATTAAACGGCTCGGGAGAAGAGTCTCTCCTAGTCGGAAGAGCCTCACGGAGTTTTGGCTCCTTTGAAGTTGCCAAACAGACGGTTAAATTACCAAGTTCAAGTGGAGACACGAAATGTTTCTTCTCCTATCCTCCGACGGGCTCACGTAATACGTGCTCTGAGGATAAATAATTCTATTTGAGCTCTTAATTAAAATTAAGTGGAATTAATTAACACTTATTCTAATATTAATATTCACTGAGAATCCAATAAAACTTTCTTGCGCAACTCGTTTTATTTTATTGTTGGATTTGTTTCTTTTTGTCAGCAAGAAAGTAATGTTTATGATGCACGAGCAAAGTAAAGAGAAAAACTTTAGTGATAATGGATAACTGAACGAAATTAATTGACAATAGCATTTTGGTATTTTTGTTCTATTTGTCGATACTGAGTTTATACTGGAGAAAAGAAAAAGCGTGTGCAGCAAGAGTTGGAAGCAGCTGACATTGCTATACATGTGTTTCCAAAACATCCAGCAAAATGAGAGCAAGTCTTAAAAGCACAATCTGCATAGCACACTGAAAGCCCTGAGCCGAGATTTCGGCGTGAATGCTACCTGCATCTGCCGCGCGCCCCTTGCTCCATTATTGATTTTCGCGGGCGAATTTATTGTGGTACGAGTATACCTAGTAGCAGCAGTATCACGCTCTTCACTTTTCTGGAATGCTTTATACAAGTCTCAAGATGACGTCAAGCCCCGAAATTCTCACGTCCCGACGATCATCAAATTAGCCGCGGGGTTCACACGCTGCTGCTGGGAGACAATGCAGAGGAAGGAAGGTCAAGTTGACGCATATGCATAATTATTTCGACACAGGTGGCATAGCGTGCGTACACCTAACGAGTTTGCGAAAGGAGCAGGTTGGGTTATTAGAGTGCATCGATCGGGCGAGCCGTGAATTTTTCAATGTCCATTAGAATATTGTTTGCATGCGCCCTTAATGGATAGATACCAGTGTGCGTAACAAGCGCAAGGGGCGCGGGCAGGGCACGGAAATTCATTGGCCGACTTGACGACTCTTTCAAAGGCCGACTGGCCGATTACGAATAAGGTTTGCTTCGGACAAAATGTTTCAAACTTTCTCGCTCTTTCTTATGTCAATTGCGTTTGACTAGCGCGGAGAGTATACCTACAAGTGCTTGGAAATATTCATATACGCTCGTGCGACACAATGTCACTTTTTCTTGTACAGACGTACATATGCTAGCTGTATTCCCTTCCGCCGTCACTCTAAAAACTTTTGGCGGTAGACCGCCAATTGAGTTAACTCGAAATGCCATTAATGTGAAATATCAATACCTCAGCTGCTTGTACGCGCCGCTAATTTCTTTTAATTTAAATTTAGCAGATTTGTTTAGTTTTACGATCTATATTAACGACAGCTGGCACAAAAGATAAAATAGTCTAGTATCTATAAGGAACGTTTTATTTTTTTGATTTATTACCGTGATACTTAAACTTTAAAGAAGATTCATTAACATAATTACGAGAATCTTCGTATAGATGAAAATTAATGACGAAACTTTTTACGTAACTTTGTCTTACAACAAAGGAAGCTTTAACGTCTCATTTCCTTGTTTTCAATTACGCATTCTTTATTATCATTGTACGTTTTAATATCCTCTTTGCGTTATTCCCAAGTACACAATAATTGTTCGTTCAAAACACACGTGCACACATAAATCATTTCATTTCCACCACTCGAACTTGACTGCGACTCGTCGGCTCATCGACCGAGCTTTTTACTCTCGCGCCATCTTACCTGTTTCGCTCTACTCCAAACATCGACTTCAAAACACGTAACAGACGCTTTCTCGTCCCATCTCTCAACAACTAAACTGCGACCCTTTCTTTCGTTTCCTCCACCCCCTCCATCTTGAGAAAAAAAAATACTTGACGCCGCCGCTGCCAGCGACACGGCAGAAAGAACCGCGGCGACGCGGAATCACGGCCCGCTGAGTGCGAAAAAGCAGCAGCAGCAGCAGCAGCAGCGTAGCGGCTTTTTCTCTTACAAGGCTGCGCTGTGTGGCTGTGGGTGCTGCGCGCACCATGAAGTCACGGGTTGCGATATTAACTGCCTGCTTTTTTGTTTAAGGGGGAAACAGGAGTGGAGTCAAAGTTTTATGATAAATCTCTTTCTTGATTATCATATAGCAGCCAGTATCAATGTACACTGAAAGAAGTGTAGGGCAGCATCTGGCCGAACCCGTGTCGCCGCTGCAATAAACGACGTGCTGCTCCATGCTGCTGATTCCGGGCAGCTCCTGCCCGAAAAGAGGACTGTATACGTCCGAAAGATGGCGCTCAGCACATTTGTTTGGTTAAGGATCCTTTACTTTCAGAGAGATTTGCCAATGGGGGGCTGAATGCGGATTGGTCAGACGTAATTTCCGGTCCGATGCTTCATATATATGTATGTGTGTGTGTGTGTGCGTGCGTGCGTGCGTGCGTGCGTGCGTGTGTGTGTGTGTGTGTGTGTGTGTGTGTGTGTGTGTGTGTGTGTGTGTGTGTGTGTGTGTGTGTGTGTGTGTGTGTGTGTGTGTGTGTGTGTGTGTGTGTGTGTGTGTGTGTGTGTGTGTGTGAGTGTGAGTGTGTGTGTGTGTGTGTGTGTGTGTGTGTGTGTGTGTGTGTGTGTGTGTGTGTGTGTGTGTGTGTGTGTGTGTGTGTGTGTACACCCGATAGACATTGATTCGTGTGGAACGTGTCTAGTCAATTTTAAAATCCTGCAATCTCATTGGACGATTCCAATTTAGAGTTACACTTGAATTGTCCAATGAGATTGCAGAATTTTGAAATTTACCATGTATGTTCCACACGAATCAATGTCCATTGGGTGTACGTGCGCTCACGCTCGTCACTACTGTTACAACATTATTTTGTTGCAGTGTTATTATGGAACATATGCAGTTAAGTTAATTCAGTTTAAAAAATGCATTATTGTCCAATAAGAACACGTATATTTTTGTAATTGTACATAAAAAAAGAATTATTCTTATTTTGTGGAATGTTCCTACAATACATTTGACACCACAATTTCTAATTATACAATTTTTGTACCATGATGAATAAACTTTTACACAATGAACTTAGATAATATTATTTACAAAACATATAATCTTTTTTCTAATAACTTTCAATATTGTTTTTACAAACATCTTTCATTATTAACATAATCGCAATTTCGATCATGTTGAATGCCGCGTATATTTGAATAGCGCGCGCCATGTTTCGTTCAACGACTTCCTGTCCGACTCTTCCCACCGCACGGCGCCTATGGCAAATCCCTCTCAAAGTGAAGGATTCCTATTGTTTGGCAATTTCAAGCCGCTAGTGCCCGAAATTCGTGATGCTGCTGTACAAAACGCTCGAGGTGCTGCAGTCTGACGATGCGTGCGACGTGTGCCCTACACTTCTTTCAGTGTAGATGTGTTATACTCTATTACGCACATAATAAATTACACACATACGTCCAAAGCGTCTAAAATTACTTGCCTCTATACATTGAAAGCCATCAAAATCGCTGCACCGGACACACAATTAAACGTATACCATTAAGCTACTTACAGAAAAAAGAAATACCTAGTAACGTTTACTGATGACTATAGTTAGTCTTACATGAGTCACTACTGTAAACGTATAATTCAGTTAAAGTTACGTTAGCGACTAATGTAACTTTAACATGCATAATGTTAATTCTACAGTATGTACCAAGTAGAATCTACTGCAATACGGAGTATAGATTACTAATTTCTTAAGTAATAGTTATGAGTTGTTAATTTATAAAGAAAAAAAATAAGCTTTAATTTCGCAACATTTTTATTATAAAAGTCTATATATTTCTGGTAAATTCCACACTTATTTGCAAAAAATCTTAATTTACTCAATTCTGGGTTCCCGTTTTTAGGCACGACCGCTACTCGCGAGAGCCTTATAATTTCACCAGAGTGAAATTTGTCTGACTTCAAAAACTAACAATTTAATACACGAAGTCTTTCCCAGCCAAAATGAATGCGTTTTAAGCGTTTTCTGTGATGTATGTATGTCTGTACGTCCGTACGTACGCATGCTGCTCGATTATCTCAATGAATTTTCAACCGATTCCATCGGGATTGCGGAAAAATACTCCTCTAATTATACCTAAACGCTGGTTCCCAATTGAGATAGATCGATGAAAAATTGAAAAAATTCAAGCACAAAGAAACATTTCAAAAAATCGATTTTTAAGCATAATGTCTAGAAAAATTAATTTTAAGCTAATATCTATAGGCCAATCTGCTAAAACTAATTAAAATACACCTTTTTCCTGTTGAAAATTTTTTGCTATGGGCAGTATTTGCCAAGATAACGGCGAAAAACGGTAAAAAAGGTCAAAAATGGATGATTTTCGGCTATAACTTGACAGGATTTGATTTTATACAAAAATGTTAAATAAGAAAGTTGTAGATAATATTAAAACAAAACTTTTTTCCACTTAACATTTTCATGTAAAATCAATTTCTGATGAGCTAGACTTACAAAAACGATTTTTCACGCCTAAACGTATATAAAATGGACGATTTTGGCTTATTGTTCAAGAATTTGACTTTACATGAAACTATTAAATGGAAAAGATATATAGATAACATCTAAACAAAACTTTTTCCCAATTAATATTTCCATGTACAATCAATCCTGATTATCTAAACCTATAAACACGATTTTTTAACGCCTCAATACACTTTATATAGTCAATTTTCGCTTATTATTTAACATGATTCAATTTGACAAAGAATTATTAAATGCAATAGCTTTAAATAATATGGAAAAAATCAATATAACATTCGAAAGATCATATAGTTATAAAAATATAATAATAAGATACAAAATTACATTTAATTAAAATAATGTCAAATGAGATCAACACATTGAAAGCATAATTTAAAAAAATGAAATATCTATTTTTTTTTACAAAATGGCAAATATTATGTAAACTAAAACATTGTTGATACTATATTATGTTCATTTTACAAAAATTGCAGATAATATTTGAATAAAACTTTATCCCATTTAACATTTTCATATAAAATCAATTCCTGGAGAGTTAGACCTATAAACATGATTTTAACGCCTCAATACACCTTATATAGTCAATCCTCGCTTATTACTTAACAAAATTTGATTTGACGCAGAAGTATTAAGTACAATAACTATAAATAAAATTTAAAAAATCAATAAAACATTCCAAAGATCATATAATTATAAAAGTATAATAATAAGACATCAAATATCAATTGATATTGAACAAAAAAAATCAAAATTACGTAATATTATATTAAAAAAAAAAAAAAACTTCT
This sequence comes from Torymus aiolomorphi, assembly GCA_036365515.1. NCBI lineage: Eukaryota > Metazoa > Arthropoda > Insecta > Hymenoptera > Torymidae > Torymus > Torymus aiolomorphi. The sequence goes on along the minus strand of CM070874.1, from coordinate 88,426,776 downwards.
GTAATCTATATTCTGAATATTTAATATAGATTTTGTAACATGGCCAATTGACGTATACAAAGAATGCAATGCACTAGCTGACTGTCAGTGTCACAGTATCGTAAAAAACCAGTAGATAGTCAAGTCTCACTGGGTAGTCTGCAAAATACATAATGACGTATTTTAGTGTCATTATGTATTTCGCAGACAGCCCAGCGAGACTTAACAATCTAATTGTTTTCTACCACACTGTAAGACTGACAGAGTCAGCTAGTATATACATTACAATTTTTGTATATGACAATTTGCCATGTTACAATATCTATATTAAATACAGCACATACGTTAATCAAGAGTTTCTTTTTGTAAATATTAAAAAGTATTAAAATATAACAAACCCCTGAGGCGAGTTCTTATGTCCTACCTAAACTTATAAATAACCTGACTAATCTACCCAGTAATAAAAACCTACCCGTAGCACACCTAAACACACGCACTCTGCACTTTTAAAATTGTTCCCTACTCCCTTATTACTTATTCCCTCACATCCTGAAGTACTGACACTCTTAAATGAACTGCTGAAACTGCAGGGGCAACAAAGTAGGGCTGGCCGATCCAAGTTGGTGCTACTTTAAGAACATCAGTCTGTTCTGTTTAGAATAATAGCCCACACCATCTGCTGGGGAGAAGGACTGGTGGAGACCTTCACTCCTTTCTCTGCCGGTGACAGCCTCAGCCTGGGTTCGGCCAAGGCACAAGCAGCAGATTAACTATATACACAGTCACTAGTGTGGATGGGAGCAAAGCTGGGAGAGTTGATCACCTAAAAACCACATTTGGATAATAAATAGATCATACGAATAGGCAATATGAATTATATAATCAACAACGAAAAAACTGATAAAAGCTTAATTAAACTAAAATTTCAACTTTCATTACAAATTGAAAATCTTCTATATGAACCTACTATAAAGCGTTTGTATATGTTTGTGTAATTTTCTTAAATCTTGTGATTTGCAAATATAATTCATTGTAAACCATTGAAAAACAACATTGTAAAATTGAGACGTATAATTATTTTGAGCATACTAATAAATTTGATGCTAATGCTATTTTGTAATATAACATTCATAATATAACATTAAAATTTAACCATAATAAAAGCCTATAAAAGACTTAGAATTTTTAATTAAATAAAAAAGAAATAGATCATGCAGACAATATTACCAATATTATCATACTCAAGAGACAGTCTGCAGCAATGCCCGTAGTTTGCTCCTGTCAGTCCTGTCGCTGCTACAGATACCTGCAACAAGAGAAAAGTATGCCCACCCATCAGAGAGGTTAGAAACGAGATAAAGAGCTTACCAAATCTGTTTGCGTCATCGATCCCGCTGCCTTGCTATCTCCGACGAGTCACGTCTACCCGATGAACACGATGAGAAGGACGACATCCACCAGGATGCCGTCCTACAGCAGCCGCTGTCATCGCTGGGAAATGAGCAGACGCCGGGAGCCGAGCGATGTGATTGTTTATCACTGCAGTATCACACAGAACACGCTGCGCAGTGCGCACGTAGGCACGCAGCCGTCACGGCTGCGCCTGCTCATGCACGCGGCGGCCGGCGCTAAAGTCAAGGCGCGAAGGCAGAAAAGAAGAGCCCGCAGATATCCAGATTGCCGAGTACGCTGTATAGTGTTGAGCCTTTTCTTTCTTCTCTCTCATTTTCGCCGTATTAGTATATGTGTGTGCGGCGTCAGTTTTTTTTTTATCGTAATTGAGTTTGTATATAATATATACATATTATGTAATTATAGGAATACTCGCTAACATTGTTTTCCCCTGTAGTTAGCGTTAATTCATTCAACGTGCTGCGTAAACGGCTACTTAGCTAGAGCTCACCTTTCGTTAAAACTGTATAAAATGTACCTTTGTATTTTTTTTATTAATCAGAAGTGTTGAAGTTATCATTTCGCACACCCCAGTTAATGACTAAACACACCTAAAACAGTTTTCCGTAAACTATTGAAAAAAATTTCATGCAAAATCAATTCCTACAGAGCTAGGACTGTAAAAAAGATTTTTTTTTTTATTATGATAAAAATTATGAAAATAAAGTATTATAAATTTTACAATAGCAAAATTGTAAGATTCTGCTGAGTATTGCGGTCGTACCTATTATGTAAAAACGAAGTTTTTACATAGGGAGGGGGTTGGCGACGAGCGAAGCGAGGAGCAGGTGTGTGTGGGGCGCAGGGGGGCACAGCCCCCCTAGTTCTTCAATTTTAAACTTTTTGAAAAAAACTGACACGTTTTAAGTTTAATAAAGAATTATAACGTATCAAAGAGTTTTTTCCTTAAAATTAAAAATTAAAATTGAATGAGAAAAACGGGAACCCAATTTTGAGTAATAGCGTGGGTATCGCATCACCTTAAGTAAATTTAACTATTTAATTGTCACAACTTTTTGTTATCTAAATGAAACAAAAATAAATTAGTCACTTAATGAGTAAATTTAGATTTTTCGCAAATAAATAAGGTAAAGTAGCCTATTGTGGAACGCTTTTTGGATACTTTTTTCTACTCAAAATATAAATAAATAAATCACATCAAATTAGATATTATTATAACTTATTGGAAGCGCTATTTCATGTAGAATCTATACCGTTTTTTACATTTTTAATTAATACTATATTTAATTACTTATAAACAGAATAGTAAATGTACTTTTAGGCCCTATTATGAAAAATGATTTTGTCACTGACACCTATGTTATGAAACAGCATCCCCTATTATGAAACATAATTAAATTACATTTTTCTGTATATTTCGAGTCATTTTTGGTATAAAATTTGTTTTTATATGTTCACGACACTTGTAATAATATAAACTGCAAAAAGATCTCAAATTTATATGAATTTAAAATTATTTATAAGCAGTTACAAAATGAGTGGTTGTAATGTGTGACGTTTCCTGCTTATAAGGCTTCGAAAACGAAAGTTTCATGATTTTAATTCAATATATTATTAATAAACCTATGCGAAATGTATAGATCTATTTTATATTTATTTCTAAGCAAAATAATTGATATCTATTACTTACATCTACATTTAATCCATGTTAGAAGCTCGGATGTACAGTATCGGTAGGTTAAGACACGATTTGCAGGTTAGATTTGTGTATTAATAATTAATATTTTTAGTCAAGTTACTGGCACAAAAAATATAAATACAGATAAAAAACAATGTTTAAATTACATTGTTACTTGAATTGGCTTAAAACAAGTTACGAAATTCTTAAAAAAAGCTCCTTTTTTACCATTTCATAATAGGGATCTGCAGTGCGTTTGGGCTCCTATTGTGAAACAGGTATTTATCTAATAAAAGGCAATAACAAAATCGATGATTTTGTATAATCTGAATTTATAACATAAACTACATTATAAACTACTTTTCATGTTCTAACATTGCTTAAATATTGAAAAATTGCTATAAATGCATACAGAAAAAAAGAACAGTTTTGGTTCAAATAGCAGTCGATTTATAAGTGCTTGGCAACAGCGAGACTAAACAAATTTTTTTCACACTTTATGAGAATAAAAATCATATATTTATTAATGCAGCTGTAAAACAAATAGCACATAAATGTAAGTATATTTTTCTTATTAAATTTAATGGTTCTCAATCACTTCTGACTTAATTTTTATTAAACCGTTTCATAATAGGAGCCACTTTTTAAAGTGTGTCATAATAGGCGACTTTACCTAATATAGATTTTTATAATAAAAATGTTGCGAAATTAAAGCTTATTTTTTTCTAAATTAACAAGAGACTCATATAACTATTACTTAAGACATTAGTAATCTATACTGTGTATTGCAGTAGATTCTACTTGGTACATACTGTAGAATTAACATTGTGGGAAGCATGTTTAAGTTACATTAGTCGCTAACGTAACTTCAACTGAATATACGTTTACAGTAGTGACAAATGTAAGACTAACTATAGTCATCAGTAAACGTTACTATTTCTTTTTTTCCGTGATGGCGATGAGAGATTCACTCGCGGGCTACCACGAGAGTGCGCTCGAGAAAGCAAACAACTGAAACTTTTCTCTGGCCAACGCCACCGCGCGGCGATCACTCTCGCTCAAACTCGCGGAAAAAAGCAATCTCCACGGCAGCGTAGAGAGGAAATCTCACTCTTTATACCTATATGCACGCGGGAAAATATATTCCTCTTGCAGCTGACTTATATCACTTTTGCGTGACCGCGCGCGAACCCTTCCCCGCTCGCGATTGCCGTAATTAAGCCGTCTAATCATCGCCGATCACGGCAAATTAAACTGCGCGTGCAAAAAATACATCGCGTAGTAAACAAAAAGCACATGTATATAAGAATACGCTATACACATATGCTCCAGCGAACTCTCGCCGTGGCTGTTTGGATACCGCGGCATTTTTTATTTCTCCTTCAACAGGAATACACACAACGGCTCTGGCATATGTACAATCGTCACGGAAGAGCAGAGCGAGAAATCGGCTATTTAATCGATCGTTTTCGCGTGCCTACAGCGCTTTCGAGCGTCCGGTGATCGTGTGGGACAGTCATGTGTGCAGCGTTTAACGTTTTCGCGTTGAAAAATCGCGCGTCCACATGTGTGCGGTAATGGAAAGCCAAGAGGCTGATTGATGCGCGCGGTTGAGGAAAAAAAGCGTCACGACAGTGGACTTGTTCCCTGCTTTCATTCTCATTCTATTGGATTGGAAATGAAATATCTGTGTGTACATTTAATTTTTGTTCGAAATAACGGGCGGGTTTTACTTTTTACTAGTATTATTGATGTATTTTGCAACGAGCAATCGTACGTGAAATATGATATTCTTAGTGTCACTTTGAATTCAAAGCTAAAATGTAAGACAGGATTAAACAAATTTAGAATCCAATATTTTAACAAATTTTTATTATATAGCGAAGAAATTTGTATAGCAAAAATTACTGACACATCACGTTTTATCACTGTAAAATTAATGTGAGCATTCTCAACATTCTAAATACACATAGATTTCCCAATCAATTGACAAGGCAAACATAAAATTCTTCAGAAAACGCAGCACTGCATTTAGAACAGCCCAGATACATTGGAAGATTGCGAAAACTACGAGGGAGCAAGTCGAGAGTTCTCGCAGCCGTCGCCCGTGAACCTTTCCTCGGTTCTTCCCCTAATTACGCAAGATTCAAGCCATTGCAGAAAGCTGGCGCGCCGCACATACACGCTAGACTAATGATGCAGCTTATTAATTGTGATAATTCTCGACTTATTTGAGATGCATATGGGCACGGGTAGTTTGTAACGGAATATCTTACTGGGTATCTCACCAAGTAGTTCTATTTTGTAATAGTAAAATTTTAAGTTTCGTTAAATTTCTCTAGAAACATGATTAAAGGTGTTAGAAGTTTGTATCACATGATTTTAGAAAATGTCTGTATGGATGTGTGTGTGTGTGTGTGTGTGTGTGTGTGTGTGTGTGTGTGTGTGTGTGTGTGTGTGTATGTGTGTGTGTGTGTGTGTGTGTGTGTGTGTGTGTGTGTGTGTGTGTGTGTGTGTGTGTGTGTGTGTGTGTGTGTGTGTGTGTGTGTGTGTGTGTGTGTGTGTGTGTGTGTGTGTGTGTGTGTGTGTGTGTGTGTGTGTGCGTGTGCCGCTTTATCTCCGGACCCACGCGGTCGATTTTAACCGGGTGGGGCTCATTTTTTTGTTTTTTTATTCCGAATTCGGGAAGAAAATTATTTTTTATGATTCACCGATTCATTTTTGTTTTATGTTGAATTTTTGATTTTCGAAAAAATTATTTTTGATTTTTTTGAATGATTTGATTAAAATTTTTGAGCCGCGTCGATAGCATTCGAAAGAGCACAAAAAATACTATATTTTCAACAAAAAAAAAAAAAATTCTCTAGCTATCACGGTTCTTTTGTTATTAACAAAAACTTGTTTTTTTTTAAAAAAGATCATAACTCCCAATTTAAACAGTCAATTTTTTGGAGAAAAATCATGATAATGCAGAATATAAATAGCTATAATCTGTAAAAATTTGGATCAATTCTTTTGGTTAGTTTTTGAGAAAAAAATTGAAAAATGAAAAAAATTAGTTTTCGTTGTCGCTCGATAACTGGAGTAAAATTGACTTAATTCGCTTCAAAATTACCCGTAGAGGTAGATTTTGCATAGCTCTCGGCTAAGTTCGTTGGGCAAAATGATTGGTCCATAAATTTCGGAGATATTTGAGGTTAAAATTTTGTTAACCTTTTTTTTAAATCGTAATATCTCGAGAACGGCTTCATGTATCTGAATCGGATGGGTGTCATTCGAAAGAGAATTAAAATACCTACATTTCCTAAAAAAATTTTATTTCTAGATATCACGGTTCTTTTGTTATTAGTAAAAACGTAAAGCTTGAAAAATGAAGAAAATGAATTTTGTATATCCAACGATTGCGGGAGTTAAATGGTCTTAATTTCTTTAAAATTTCTTGTGGCGATAGATGTTGGGTAGTCCTCGGCTGAGTTCTTTAGGCAAAATGATTGATACATAAATTTCAGAGATATTTGAGGTTAAAACTTTTGTTTGATATCGTTTTTTTTGCATTTTACTAAATCATTTCGTTCACTCCACATATTATTAATGGATCGGCATATCGCAATGTAATGGCCCATCATTCCAGAAGTAAGAGGTGAGACGAAAAGGTGAGAGGAAGCCACGTGCCAATGAATTGGCAGCTGTTTTTTCTATAGGTATATGAGCAAATCCATAATTTGTCCGCACTTAGAGGTTTAAAAAAATTTAAAAAAAATAAAAAAAATTTGAAGGCACAACTTCGCGACAAGTTTCTTCTCATTCTATAGGTCATAAAAGATACGAAAAAACTCGTGAACATTAGAAAACGGTCTTGTGACACCGTTTTAGAAAAAAATCCATTTTTCTTATGGAAATTTATCATGGGAAGAATGGATGAAAAGTAATCACTGACGATGAGCTAATAGTAAGCTTTTAAATGTGCCAACAAATATTCCACAAGCAATTAAAGTAGAAAAAAGAACTTTAATTTAAACTAAATATCGTTATAAAATCGGTCGGTTCTGCGCAAAGTTACGTGCATTTGAAAATCGCGAAAAATTACCAAAAATGATTGAATTACGTGGATTCGGGAAAAATCGATCATTTTTGGTTCGTATATTTTATGACCTATAGAATGAGAAGAAACTTGTCGCAAAGGCGTGCCTTCAATTTTTTTTTATTTGTTAATCCTCTAAGTGTGAAAAAATTATGTATTTGCTCATATATATATACTTATTAAAGAATTCTGAACAAATGAATAATTAATATAACGCTTCTTTTTTCAAACTATAATTGTGCAAATTAATTTTTCGACAGAAAACGCGTTTTACGCGAATCCTCTCCCCTGGCAATTAATAATCCGCAAGAACGAGCAGATTAATGGATCTGAAGTTTACATCGTTAGAATGCAACGAAATAATTTTTTAGGATTGATTAAAGTTATTAAACAATGGAAATTTTATCTAAAACCTTTGTTATAAAGTTATTTTATACTATAAAATACTAAATCTACACGCAAAATTAATATAATTTAGTATAAACTTGAAGTAAGATGAATGATTTTTTTTTATTTCGTTGCACTCCAACGGTGCAAACTTCAGACCCATGCAGATCAAGTGACAGCGAAAAAAGTGCCGGGAAATTCATGTATCGCCGATACGATATCAAACAATACATCAAGCGAGCGTCGATTTTCAACGACATTCATGAAAAAAAAATAAGTTGTTCTTTCTCCGCCGCCGTCATTTCAGCGGATGGAGATAGCCTACCCATCCAATGGATACGGCTGGCTTTTCAACGAGCGAGTGTCTCTCCAGTCGCGCCGAAAAATGAGAGCTAGTATTTATAGGGGAGGGTGGGGCACGTGTGACACCCTAACTTTGATTAAAAATAACAACTAAACCGTGTATTATTTCAAAAAGGTACAAAAACGGAATAATTAGATCAGAAAAAAATAAAATAAACTATTAACTTTTTTTCATTTTTTTTTAATTATTTATAAAATACAGAAAAGAAATTCTGAAAAAAACGCTCTACGTGCCCCACCGGCGGGTGGATTGTGGCACCCGACGGGGCGGGCACGCATGGCACGGTCAAATTTAATATTTTACTATAGGTATTTTTCACTTCTTTTTTCCAGTAATTAATACTTTAATAATTATGCCATAATAAAATTTCCAAAAATCAAATAATTAATCAGTCTATTGAAAATTTAAAATTTTATTTTTATTAAGGAACATAACAATTTTTATTTTAAAATAAATTATTACATTTTAATAAATGATTTTATATTATAAATTCCTTCTTATAAAATATGATCACAACATAATACTTTTGTTTGATTAACAAATTATCATTATTATTACAATAAGTTTAAATTTAAAGATTTCGCATCATTTTCATCTATGTAGCATATTTGAACTACCTGACCATTGAAAAAGGCAGTTTGAGTATCTACAATTGATTCTTCAGGTATTACTTCTCTAAAGTAATTTTCATTATTTACGAAAGCTGAATTATTATTAACAATGGATAAATCAAGCTGATTTGTGTTTAAGTCTTCAAGTGGCTTTTTCTACTCTAAATATAACTCAATACGTACTTAATAATTGAAACTAAAAACTACTTAAAACTAAATTATTGCACTGCGTAGTTGTTAACCCATCTTGCTCCGTTTTTAGTTTGTAGGTTACATCACTTCGCTCGGCGGCCGCCGCGGCGCACTGATACGCCCGAGTGTGCCACGCGTGCCCCGCCAGGGTGCCACGTCATGCCCCATTTTAATATCATTTTCATTTTTTAATTATATTATTTATAAAGATTTTCTGAAAATAACAAAAACAGGGCTTGAAAGATAAAAGTTCAAACTATCAAATAGGTTTGGTCTCATTTAGAAAAAAAAATAATTTTCTCGTTGCTCCAAGCGACTTAAAAATGAAGTCAACCTTGTTTCTAAGCACCGATTTTCAATCTTATTAAATTAAATGTTAAACATTATCTATAATCTCAAAAGTATAGAGGAAAATTCTAAAAGCATATCTAATTAGGTTTACGTAAAAATTACATTTTTTGCATTCATTAATGTTAAAAATATGAGGGTGCCAAACTTACCTACCTGACACGTCATGCCCCGCCTTCCCCTACTTGATTTTTGATATCGCAATGAGGTGCACTGAAAAAATAACGTCTGAAATAGCCGTAGACCCCACCATGAATTTTGCTTTACACTTCCAAGGCAATTTTTGCTTGGCATAAAAGCAATTTAAGCCTGTGTCTCCAGTGCGATGTACTTAACTCTCAAAGCGTTACCGACCGAGCGGTACTGAAGCATATATTACCTGAGAGCACTGAAGTTTTTCACGTCTACGTGTCGGAACATATCCAATGCATGATCTACGTGTTCGGGGTGGCCGATGGTGGAGTTGAGGAACTGCGCTCCGTAGGTTTTTTCGTCTAGGTGTCGAAACGTACTCAATGCGTTATCTAGGTGTTCGAGGTCGCCGCTGATGGAGTCTAGAACGTGCGCACTCTATAGGTTTCTGCGTCTAAGTGTCAAAACGTATCCAATGCATGGTCTAGGGGTTTAAGGTCGCCGATGATGGAGTCTAGAAAGTGCGCTCCGTAGGTTTTTGCGTTTAAGTGTCAGAATGTACACGTTCGACACCTAGACTCAAAAATCTACGAAGCGCACTTCCTAGATTCCATCATCGGCGACCATGAACACCTGGACCACGCATTGTATGCGTTCAGACACGTAGACGCGAAAAACTACGGAGCGCACCATCTAGACTCCATCATCGACGACCTCGAACACCTAGACCACGCCTTGGACATGCTCCACCACCTGGACACAAAAACCTACGAAGCGCACTTCCTAGACTCCATCATTGGTGGCTACGAACACCTGGACGGCTGGACCAAGCATTGTATGCGTTCCGACATGTAGACATGACGCAAAAAACTATGGAGCGCACGATCTATAGACTCCATTATCGGCGACCTCGAACACCTATAGACAACGCCTTCGATAAGTTTCGACGCCTAGACGTGAGCTACATAGATCCATTCTTTTCGACTGTTTCTTACGTCAATTCTACCTGCCCTCTGCCAAACAAATATCTCAATTCACTGCCAAGTAAAACCTGCTTGTGTCGATGAGCAGAAATTGCTTTACGCCGCTTGCTGGGGTTAGCAAAGCAGATTTCGCTTGGGTCCGAGCAGAAATAGGTGCTTTTTTTAATGTGGCCTGCGGGACTCCACAGTTAGTTACTTATAATGGATTGGGTTTTTCTTTGCGATTAGTAAAAAATTACCGATTCAGATGACTATTTTGGGGTTTTGACAGTGTGAGAATAATGAATATCACTGGCAGATAGATACCCCTACCGTGTTCTTCAATTTAGTCTATAATTGACATTCAAATAATGGTTTTACGTACATGTTGCATTCTGAATTGTTGTGATTCGCAAGTAATTTGATTGAAATGATGAAAAGCAATTTCGTTCCTTTGAAACGAAAGAATAAACTTTGCAATTTATCACGATTGAAATAAAACGGTCTCAACAAGCTTCCGTCAACAACCAGCTGAAAACTACCTTTTCGCGACGTTGCAATATCCAAGCAAATTATCTTCCCTTAAAAAAAAAAAAAAAAAAGTGTCACTCACGGAGCACTCCGAAACCGGTGCGATAAATCTCTCCCACCCAGCATAACAAACCGCGCGCGTCCTTCTACGCAGTGGGACAAAAGCGCGACACTTGTTCGCATTCGTATATAAATATAGAAACACCCGCGCTCGCTAGAGAACAAAGTGGGGGATTTCCCCCTTACGCCTCCGCGCTCGTTGAAAGTCAATGATCGTCGAAATATTCTTCTCTCCCCGCAAATGCGAGGGAAAAATAGAGAGAAAGAAAAGAAAAGAATTTGTAGTTGCAAGGAAGATCTGTTGCTCACGCTGCACTGATTTTCATATCGAACTGGGTTTGCGTCGCTGCGGCGAGTTTCAAGGTCTCTGTTATCCCGGCACTGGAGATGCACGATGCGGATGGCAGATGCGTTTGAAGTTTGCATCGTTGGAATGCAATGAAATAATCTTTTATACATAATTAAAGTTGTTAAACAATGGGAATTTCATCTAAACCTTTACCATAAACTTATTTTATACTCCAAAACTCTAAATCTATATGCAAAATATATTAATTAATATAACCTTCGAGAAAAATGTTTGTTTTTTTTTTTATTTCGTTGCACTCCAACGTTGGAAACTTCAGCCCCATGATGGCAGGGACAATGGCTAGATGAAGATATCGTGGAATGTTGAGTCGGTACTCGTATGTAAAATTGTTTGAAAGAGTTGAGGGTTAGGTTTCTTTTAGCGGATATTGTTACTTTTCACCTATGACTTGTGAATAATCAGATAAGAAAAAAGATTTTTTTAGATTTGATAAAAAATTATGAAGATATATACAATTTTATATTAATTATATTACCCACAAAGAAATATTTACTTTTTTAATATTATAAACTGAAATAAGCATACTAAAAATACAATAAAAAAATATATAATCAAGTCGATATAGAATTTATTATGATTTAAAAACCTTATGAAGTGAGTTTATTAAATACTAAAATAAAACACATATTTCTAAAGCAGTAAAAAACACTATAAAAAAGGAATTTTGCTTTTTGCATTTTAGAATTCACGTGAAAATTTTAGCAGAATCTTAACGAAATTCAGGATACTATAAATACACGGCTACCTATTGCGTCAGCGGGCGCTATACAGGTACGCGAGGAGATAACATGAAATATTGACATTTTCAAGATATCGTCGCACGGTACGAAGAAAAGCCAACTTGAGAGTTACAGGCGAAGAAAGGCCAAAAACGCGTCTAAGACGAAGAAAAGCTAATTTGGGTCCTCCTAGACGAAGAAAAGCCAGTTTGCGCCCTCCCAAACGAAGAAAAGCCAGTTTGACTTGTCTCAGACGAAAAAAAGCCAGTTTGCGCCGTTCCTGCGGAGGAAAAATCCCACAACTGACTGCATCTAATAAATGACTATCTTATCTTGACTGATCATCTTTTTATCTTTTTATTTTATCTTTTTAAAAAGATTTTTAATCTTTTTGGTTACCTTTTTATCTTTATCTTATCTTATCATCTGAAAGTTATCTATAAGATACCAACTAAATGTTACTTTCGTTTGAGAAGTCAAACTGGCTTTTCTTCGTCTGGGAGGGCGCAAACTGGCTTTTCTTCATCTGAGAGGACCCAAACTGGCTTTTCTTCGCTTTAGACGCGTTTTTGGCTTTTCTTCGCCTGTAACTCCCAAGTTAGCTTTTCTTCGTACCGCGCGACGATATATATCGTTATACAACTAATATACGCATATTAGAACACGATTGAAGCAGCTCTGGGAAAATTAATTTCTCGACTTTTAAAATATATATGTATTAAAAAAAAAAAAAAATCGCTGCCAATGCATTGGCACTTAGCTTTCTCAAAATAATGTATTTATTCTTTTTTTTTTTTAATTTTTTATAACAATAATTAATTGTATCATACCCAATTTTCTTTATGAATATTTGTAATAAATTAATATATATTTTTCGAAAATTCATTCTTGTTACTCTTTTTCTCGTGCGACAACCCGATATTTTTATAAATCAATTTTTTCAAAATATTATCACATGTTCAATTAGTTTTATTTTAAACCACAAATATCTTTCGTCGTAATAGTTCGATTTTATTGGGCAACGAATTCAGTTTGAAGATATAAAAAAAATATATCTCTCCCAAATTTTAGGACTATTGGTTGATTTTCTTAATATTCCCGCGTAAAAATTGAAGCTATTGCAACAACATTGCTATTATATTGGAAATTAATATCGCTGATGTATTGGCAATACAGATGTACAACAATTGCAAGGCTATTGGCGCTATTTGCCTTGGGTGTTATTTCCAATGTATTGCCAATATCTTAAGATTTAATTTTCTAAAAAAAAAAATTCTTGGGTGGATTCGAACTAGGAATCTTCGGATACTAGACTTGCTCGCTACCCACCGAGCTAATTCGTTGTTTCTGCAGTCAATGAACGAAATGGAGGTTAAAAGTTGAAACAAGTGATCATTTGTTTTGAATTAGATTTAACCTCTATTTCGTTTATTGACAGAAACAACGAATTAGCTCGGTGGGTATAGCGAGCAAGTCTAGTAATCCGAAGATTCCTAGTTTGAATCCACCCAAGAATTTTTTTTTTTAGAAAATTAAATCTTAAGATATTGGCAATACATTGGACATAACACCCAAGGCAAATAACGCCAATAGCCTTGCAATTGTTGTACATCTGTATTGCCAATACATCAGCGATATTAATTTCCAATATAGTAGCAATGCGGTTGCAATAGTTTCAATTTTTACGCGGGTTGTTATCGCGTGACAACAAAACTCTTACTTTTTTATAAAACATTGTTTTTTTAAAAAACAAATAAAGATAATCTTTTGAAATTTCAACCAAATATATTCTTCAATGAGTATAATAAGTGGTTAAAACTTGAAGTCGATAAATCAATTATTATTTGAAAAACTTATTAAATAATTTTGAGCACATTTTCGTTAATAATAAATGACAGAGTGAAGATAATTTAAATATTAAAAAAAGAAAATGTACATAATTTAAATACCTTTCAATAAAAATTTGTGATGTTAAGTAATAATATCTGTAACATATTAAACAAGTGGCCGACAACGGTTGCGTTTACCCTATTATTATATTATCATCAACAAAATGCTCATTAATTAAATTTTTTTTTTCAAATAACTGGTGTATAATATAATAACTGTTTTATACATAAAAGACAAATAATACAAATTAAAAACAATCATAATCGTTAATATAGTGAAGATTGTGTTAATGATTATGATAAAATTATGATAAAATTAGTTTAAGATTATGTTAAGATTATGTGACAAAATGCTACAAGTTGTGTGCACATCATCATTTTTTAATAAACTTTCGCTGAATGTGCACAACAATCACACAAAAATTTCCGATGCTTTCATACATACAAGCGCTCCGATTATATTGACTTGTCTCTACATCACGTTTCTGAATCATCTGATGATTTTCACAAAAAAAAAAGTAGCAGAATTATTTTTTATGGTGCACCTTCAACTTTGGGTAATTTTATTTTAAATCCATAATATTTTGAAAACTTAAAAATAAATTAGAACAAATTACCAAACTCTGTATTACATATATTCGTTTATGACACATATAAATGTTTATTATAAAGTCACCAATCAAGTCAATCACTCAAGAGACTTTCAAATAACGATTATTCTATTCCATGAATACTTAACTAGCGGAGGAGGGAAATAGGTTCAGAGTTGTCTTTGCAGAGAGTATTTATTTAAATACTTTCTGTAATGGTTGAGGAAAGGAGGAAACAACAACTCCCGTGGTTTAGTAGGGCTACAGGCGACGGACTCCACGGATTTATCTCTCTAAAGTGCATATTTTATTATTCAACTAATTCAATAATTTTATCATGTCATAGAATTCTGAACTAGTAAAAGAAATATTTTCATGTATTTCATGAGAATGAATTAAAAAAAGTCCAACGCGCTAATAGCAATACCTCAATGGTAGCGTTGAAAATGCTAATAAATTAAATACCTATAAAAATCCATATTTATATGTACAATTTTCATGTTAATTTTCAGTATGCAGTCACACAAAAATTTCCGATGCTTTCGTACATACAAGCGCTCCGATTATATTGACTTGTCTCTACATCACATTTCCGAATCATCTGATGATTTTCACAAAAAAAAGTAGCAGAATTATTTTTTATGGTGCACCTTCAACTTTGGGTAATATTTTAAATCCATAATATTTTGAAAACTTAAAAATAAATTCGAATAAATTACCAAACTCTGTATTACATATATTCGTTTATTACACATATGAATGCTTATTATAAAGTCACCAATCAAGTCAATCAGTCAAGAGACCTTCCAAAAAGGTTACAACAAAAATACTGGCATATTCTGCAAGTAAAATGCAAACTTTTTCCCAATCAATGTTCTATACAAAAAATTTCGATATTTTGAGTAAAAAATAAAGATAATCTTTTGAAATTTCAACCAAATATATTCTTCGATGAGTATAATAAGTGGTTAAAACTTGATCGCGCTGTAAATTACCCTCAATAAAAAACAAAAGCAAGTGAACAACACGCACGCATAGCACGTGTTATTTCCATTTTCTAGTATAGATATATCCAAAAAATTACAATTTGAAAAGAAGGCTAAATCAGTTTTAACCTCGAATATCTCTGAAATTCATAAACGAATTCTTTTACTCTAAAAACGCATATAATAAATAATATACACTACATTCCGCCAAATTAAAAAAAAAATTAAAACAAGTTTTCTCTAGTTATCAGGCGACAAATAAAATAGCTTTGCAAAATAGGAAAATTTTGAATATCAAAAAGTAATCGTACGATCTTGATGAAAATTCACATACATAATATCTATATCACATACAAAATTGTCTAGAAATCTGTAGCTGATTCATAGAACCGTTCTCGAGAAATTACGATTTAAAAAAAAGTTTAAAAAATTTTAACCTCAAATATCTCTGAAATTTATGGACCAATTATTTTGCCCAAAGAACTCGACCAAGAGCTATCCAAAATCTACCTCCACAAGGAATTTTGAAGAAATTACGACAATTTTCCCTCCGGAATCGTTGGACATACAAAACTCATTTTTTTCATTTTTCATGTTTTACGTTTTTGTTAATAACCAAAGAACCGTGATAGCAAGAAACTTTTTTTTAGAAAATATAGGTATTTTAATTCTCTTTTAAATGCTACCTATGCCATTCTGATACATACAGCCGTTCTCGAGAAATTACGATTCAAAGAAGAGGTTCCAAAAATTTTAACCTCAAAAATCTCTGAAATTTATGAACCAATCATCTATCCCAAAGAAAGGTGTAGGTGGCAACCAAAAATCTACCTCTACAAGGAATTTTGAAGTGATTAACACAATTTTACTCCCGTAAATGGTCGCCATCTAAAACACGTTTTTTTCATTTTTTAATTTTTTTCTCAAAAACTAACCAACAGAATGGATTCAATGTTATACAGATTATAGCTATTCATAATCTCCATTACCATGATTTTTCTCAAAAAAATTGACCATTTAGTTTGGGAATTATAAGCATTTAAAAAAAAAAACACGTTTTTGTTAATAACAAAATAACCGTGATAGCTAGAGAAATTTTTTTTTTTTTAACATAGGTTTTTTTATGCTCTTTCGAACGCTACCCATCCGATTATAAAATATAAATCCAATCATTAAAAAAATCGAAAATAAATTTTCGAAAATGAAAAATTCGACATAAAACAAAAACAAATCAGTTAGTCGTACAAAAGTATTTTTTTCCCGAATTCGGAATAAAAAAAAAAAAAAAAATGAGACCCGTCCGGTTAAAATCGACCGCGTAGATCCGAAAATAAAGCGGTACACACACACACACACACACACACACACACACACACACACACACACACACACACACACACACACACACACACACACACACACACACACACACACACACACACACAAACACACATCCATACAGACATTTTCTAAAATCATGTGACACAAACTTCTAATACCTTTATTCATGTTTCTAGAGCAATTTAAAGAAAATTAAAATTTTACTATTACAAAGCTTCCTCTATGAAGAAGAAAAAAAAAAACCTGAAAAATGTAAACAAATTAAAAATAACAGTTGTTTCTGCCGTCGCGTCTGGTATTAATTTTACGGGCTGCGGTCCCAGCAAAATATCAATTTCACATTTTCGCAACGATTAAATTACTTCATTTTCTCGTGTATTGAGTATAAGCGTTAATCTTGAACATTTCATGCTAGTATAATTTTGATTTGTAACACCGTCAAGTAAAAGTTCCGGGAAAGTCAGAACAACAAGATCCAAAAAAAGCATCTAAAAATACTATTATAAACTCCTACCTGATAGAAAAGGGGAAATTCGCAACTCATTATTTATAAAATTAACGCCAATTATGAAAATAGATAAGAAAAGTTTTTTAATCTACGAAGAGCAGTTGTATGCGATACGTCACCAGAGACATGACATGATCAAGGGCAAAGCAATATTATCGGAGGAAGCAGCAGCGCACTCGCCCATATACACCTGTGTCAAGTGCCAAAATATGGAAGTAAAAATATTGACACGAAATTCCCGTCTTGTAAATGCGAGACTCCACTTTCAGCACACGAAGCACGAACCTTCCTCGACGCTAACCAAAAATGATAAAATCTTTATTTGTAAATTTTATTTTTAAAATAAAAACCAGACTACTTCTCTTTGCACATCCCTGAAACGCAAAAACTATCGGCCACCAGTACCCAGGCCAGTAAAAAATATCGGCACGGCACTATACTCTTTACCCTCCCCGAAAAACATCCATCCATTCATTCCTTAACATTGTCATGCTAATGCCTGTTCGCCAACCCCCGGCGATGCTATCGGCGCGTGAGAGAACCTCTGAGTCACTCGAAAATCGCAGACTGAGTTTTACGAGTGTTGCGCCATTGCCCGAGACGATGATGCGGGGCTTATTCGGAACGAGAATGGGAATCGCACGTTATATATACACACACACACACACACACACACACACACACACACACACACACACACACACACACACACACACACACACACACACACACACACACAATAATAAAAATACATTTTTTTACGTACGATGTTCCATCTTGCCCCGTCTACAATTGTTACCCCTGTAAGTTGACACTATAGGCTTATATATATATATATATATATATATATATATGCGCGCCTATAGTGTCAACTTACAGGGGTAACAATTGTAGACGGGGCAAGATGGAACATCGTACGTAAAAAAATGTATTTTTATTTCGAGATTGTGTGGATTTGGGTGTTCAATGTCAATGTTCCGGATTCCACTTGGCTTATGGCATCACGGTATAGAACTGTAACGCGTTATGAAGCACTCGCAATAATTCTTATTGCACATAACATATAACACAAATGAACGAGCAATCTAACCCAGCATTTTCTTACAAAAACAGCTTTTAATGTTACACCTGTTGTTCTCCTCTTTCCCAACCTCCAGTTTCTTTATCATCAGAAACCCCACGTATACATATACATACACAGCACATTAGAAGCGCAATTTACAGGGAGGAACTCAGGCGTAAATTGCAGTGAGTTTCCGCTGCAAAACTCGGCTGATCGATATTCCTATATGAGCGCGAGAACGCGCGCTTCCATTGTTTACGCGCTCAAAAACGCGGAGACCCGCGCTCGCACTATATATACCTTTGTACAAGTACCTAACTGTTGAAAGGAGTGGCACAGCTCGGCCCTTGGCTACAAGTACCGCGTTACTCGTGCGTCTTGGAATGCAAAATGCGGCCCCGTGAGTATACCGTATATTCTGCCGAATTAACCTACAAAGTGGCGGTCGCCGACGCACGCGCGACGTTTATAGGTACCTAACTGTACATATGTAAGTATAATACGCGGATGTAATTCGGCAGGAGGGTCCGTGCGAATTCTGCGTCCCGTTGCGTCCAAGTTTCATTGTAGTATGGAATACTTACTACGGATGCGCAATCTTGTACAGGTAGTAAACATTAACGTTGGGTTTGCCTGAAGTAATCGTATCTCTTAGTTAATTAAATATACTTAATTTACCGTATCTTTAAAATAATGCAATCCCTAACTACCCAAACTATCTCTACCAAACAGAAAACAAGACCTCTCGACTAAAGTTCCGAAAAGCAATCAAACTAATCCACAACTTTACATACTTAGTTACCCCATTCGTGAACCCTGTCCTGCCGCTCAACGATATATAGGTACTCCCCAAAAATCCAATTACGGACAAAGGAACATCCGCTGCAGCCCGAAGTTTCCGAAAAACGCGGACCTTCCGGGAACGTTAACTATACTTATATACCTATACCCACAGACGCTCGCGCGACGAGAACAGGTGTATAGTGCACGGGGTTGCCGACTATCTCTCCCCGTTCACGGAAACCGTATATATACCTGTGTGGTGTGTGTGGCGCGTGCGGCGCGCGCGCGCGCGTGTGTGTGTGTGTGTGTGTGTGTGAAATACAGGCCCGCCTAGAAACCGCGCAAGTACGCAGAGAGAAACAGCTACATCGCGGACACGACGCTGCTGCTCGTGAAAATATGTGCGCATATGCATGTATGCACGATACGTGCACGTACCTTGGCCATTGTTATGCGTCGCGCTCTCGTATAAGTACGGGAACACACACTGCACGCACTCACACTCCTTCGCCTCCCCTCATCCTTATCCAAGTCTCGACTCCCTCAATGACTACTGGCCCTTCTACGTTGTGACGCGACTCCTAGTGTCCGATGTCGCCTAGGTTTGGCGCGCACTTTGCCAAGGGTGATTGAGAGAAAAAAATAATCCTGCGCCTCTGAGCGACTAGCTATAAACGTACACCAACGAACCGAGAGCGGACGCCACTCGCACCGGACTAGTTCTCGCGCCGCGCAGAGCCGGAGCGATATTGATTCGGCGGCGGCGCGGCGGCGCGCGCAACCGTCCAGTCTCTTTCCTCTCTTCTCGCTCGCTCGCTCTTTCTCTCTATACCCCCACCCCACCCCTGTGAGTTCGTCCTTGCGCGCGCGGAGTTAAGTGGAGAGGAAGGGAGAGCAAGACCGTGGTGATGCCTTCGCGCGGGTGCAGGATGGTGTGCCTTCCGGGGGTCTCCTCTCTGATCTCCGCGCGCGCGTTCGCGAGATGATGAATATATTCTTTCTTACACCTGTGGTGCGCGCAGAGTTGTGTCCCAGACGGAAAGGGCGACAGCGCGCTATTGTTGTTTATAGGGTAAGTGTGCCAGTTACTGTACCCGCTTCAGTTACTGTGCCCTTAGATCATTTTCATTTATAGTGGAGTATAATCATATTTAATCATAAATATCTAAATTTTTATATACAGTTCAATTCATGCTTTTTATCGTTAAACCCACAGTATGACTTAATTATTCTTATAATATATTTTAAATAATTTATTAAATTTCTCATCGCGATTTCTACGATTTTCTTATCGAAACGCTTAAGAATATGCCTATACAAAAGTGATTGAAAAACTATAAAAATAACATTTTTCATAATAAAAAAATACACTTAATATTTATAAAACCCACGTAGTTGACAAAAGAACAATAAAAAAGTAGTTTCGATTAATATTATTGTTTAATTTAATATAATCCAGTAACTAAAACGAATTTTCGGCATGTTTCCATTACTGTGCACAGTAACTGGACAAGTTTTCATGAATGCATTTAGTTACTGTGTCCCCTCGCGGTAGGCTACTCTATGGAAATAAAAAAGGAGAAAGAAGAAGAAAACAAGAAAAAGAAAATTCAAAAAGAAAAAGAAATCGAAGACAAGAAAAAAAATAAAACAACAAGGGTTCCTAAAAAGATTAACTACTAAAACATAGTTATAATATTTGTGATGAATATATACTATACATGTGATTTGGAAGCTTTATTAAAAGTAATTGAATTATAAGATTGATATTCATATTTAATAAATACGCATTTTTTTTAATTAAAATCGTGTAATTAATCTCCTCCCGATTACTCTGTACCATTCAGTTTAATTACAACAACGTGCACTAAGTGACACAGGATTAAATATAGTGTCCAGAATCTAAGGCACAGTAATTAAAACACTGTACACTAAGTGACACACAGTAACTAAAACAATGTACACTAACTGACACACAGTAATTAAAACAATGTACACTAACTGACACACAGTAATTAAAACAATGTACACTAACTGGCACACAGTAACTAAATTAATGATACAGTAACTGATGCAAAGGCTTATGCTATTATTTTATTAATTATTTAATATTCCTTACATAATATTGTATTAAAAAGGTGTTTATTCTGCTCACAAAATATATAATTATTATATAAAGGTCTTAAGATAATTAAAAATTGAAGAAAAAAATAGTAATTGATTAAATACTACTGACATCACCTTAATGGGCACAGTAACTGGCACACTTACCCTATATAGTATGCTTTTTGGATTCTTATCTCATTCCATGTACAATGAGCTGATGATTTGACGCTCTCGTAGAGGGGTGTACCCTACCCACTTTACTCGTGAGAAGAAACTATAATTATCAGCTCGCGTGCGAACGCATATGGCGCAGACGGGGCGTTCTAACAGGTTTTGGTTGCGCGCCTATATTGACCTATTGACATTTGAGCGAAGGGCGATTTGGCATCAGGCTCCGTAGAGTCCGGCCGATAATTGTTCCTCAGTTCTTGATTTCGTGCATAGGGGCCGAGGGAGGGGAAGCTTTTTGGGCTCAGCGGGTTTTATGGGGTATATATTATTATTTATTGGCGTAAAAATCGGTAAAGAGTTATGAATTGTAGGAGTAATAAATGTAATTATCGTAAAACTATGAAATTTGGGGTCTTGGGGTGATGTTGGGTGTACGATAAATATTCATATAAACCTTGTAGAAGTAAAGAATGTATGTTTGATACGGCAACGTCGCTAACAAGGGAAAAATGAAATGTGTTTTGATGCTCTCGCTACGTTTTGTTACTATTTTATAATATATTGACTTTCGTAATTCTACATCAATTGCATCTTTCGAAACATAAATTTTATTAGAATCGTTATAAGCATTATTCTTGAATTTCGCAAAGAATATTCACTCAAATTCAAACATCGTTTTACATCCTTTCAACAGGCAATCAACACAAAATACAAAACGTTCTTGCAGCTCCCGAAGCTCCCACCCAAATCCACACGCAACTACCATAACTGCACCTTGGGCCAACTTTTTACTTCTCTCTCTCTCTCTCTCTCTCTCTCTCTCTCTCTCTCTCTCTCTCTCTCTCTCTCTCTCTCTCTCTCTCTCTCTCTCTCTCTCTCGCTGCGATTTACTTCTCTCTCACCGTCACCGAGCGGGACGTGACAATTAGAATTTGATTGGGATTGACAGAGCCGTTGTCGGAGCACTGGAAATGCAAGATTACTTTGGTAAATGGAATTTTTTTTAAGCTAGTGCGGATTGTATGCGCGCACAGAGTATGTATGTATGCACGATTTTTTCATTAGAGACTTTCCACAAATGAATTGCGGTGTGCTGCTGTGTGCTGGAGCCTTTTTACAATACGTTCAGTTCAACTGTTCAGTTCCGTCGAATACATTGTGAATATATCTATATATATATATATATACTTATGTATATAGATATATTCACAATGTATTCGACGGAACTGAACAACTGAACTGAATCTATTGTAGAAAGGCTCCTGCGGTTGCATTGCGTTGCGTTGTGCTGCGTTGTGCTGTCCGTTCCGCCACGAAAATGGAGAAGTCTATCTGAGTTTATACTCTGTGGTCTTGATTTCAACCAGCAAAAGTAATCTAGATAAAACATAACTAACCCATGTAATTGCTCAGTTTTTGACGTTGCAATTTTGGATTTTTAATGTTCAAAATCTTTAATATCCATTCGAACAAATTATTTGAACTCCTCGTTATCATTTAATTGAAAATAAATGAAAATTGTATCGTATGCTTCCACTGCATTTCTTATGTGTGGATACAAATGAGGTTTTGTCCACCATCTTCGAAGTCTCTTTCTTTTCTTTTTAATTAAACGTATTCTTATCAGTAAATTTATTAATATTTGAAATATTTGTAAATATTATTTTTCTCTATTAATATCCATTTTTAATAATGATTACAAATGAAGTAATTTATTATAATATTAAAATATTAAATTACTAATATTAATTAATAATAATTAAAAATAATATTAGGTTTCTAAGGTGCTACAAAAATCCAAAATTGCAGCGTCAAAAACGGAGCAATTACATGGGTTATGTTCTATCTAGATTACTTTTGCTGGTTGAAATCAAGACCACAGAGTATAAACTCAGATGGGCTTCTCCGTTTTCGTGGCAGAACGGACAGCACAACGCAGCACAACGCAGCACAACGCAGCACAACGCAGCACAACGCAGCACAACGCAGCACAACGCAGCACAACGCAGCACAACGCAGCACAACGCAGCACAACGCAGCACAACGCAGCACAACGCAGCACAACGCAGCACAACGCAGCACAACGCAGCACAACGCAGCACAACGCAGCACAACGCAGCACAACGCAGCACAACGCAAGCGCAGCACACAGTAGCACACCGCAATTCATTTGTGGAAAGTCCCTTAGAGCGGATGAGGCGTTCGGGCTTTTATGCAGCAGATTGATTTAAAATAATAGGGTGTGGACTGGAGTATAATAATGACGCCTCTTATATCGATTCCTCTCAAAACCCTCCAGTCGCGTATAACGTACTATATAAGATTACGCGATTTTTCTGCATCCTAGGAAAGGAAAGGAAAGCCGAACCATAAGAATGTTCACGAAATGTCAGGCCCCTTTAATATTACAATCTTGCCTACCTCATTCGATCTAATGAGGTATCGTCGATGCGACGAGCGGACCGAACGTCCTAATTCCGCCGCGTGGATAATGAAGGTAGACCACACGTCAATGAATTATTCTGGGCAAAATCACACAAGTGGAATCGTTCTAGAAATGTATTGCGCGAACTTCGATCGGTTTATGCGCATATTATTAATTATAATGCGTCTTCTTTTTTTATAGCACTGTGTGACCTAAATCCGCACTTTAAGTAGCCCATTATTACACTGTGAAATAATGAATTTACTTAAGTCACAGGCACGTAATTAACGCCAATTATCTATTAAAACTATTCAAAAATACGATTTTACACATAAGAATGAACAGGAAAAGAAGTAAAACTTCGTTAATAGTTGACAAACCACAAAGAATAAATAAAAATGATGATAATAAGGCTTGTCTGTATTATAGGTTAGTTTCATCTGCTATGGGATAGCAGACCGCGCGCTTTTTAAATATTCAATATTAAACTGTATGGATTTTAGTTTTAAAAGTCTTTCTCTTTAATGATATAACGTATACAAATCTTTCACTTTCATAAACTTCAACTTATTGTTAAAGATACAAATCAAATTGCCAAGAATCTAGTTTTATGATTTTTTATGTATATATATTCAATATTCTAGATTCAATAATAACCACATTCTATATCAGGTATTTTATTATTTAAATAACGTTTTATTAATTTTTTTCAGGGCGGGGGGCCTGCGCCCCCCCGAACCCCCCGCCCCTTCCGCCCCTCACTTCTCTCACCCCACTTCCAAGTTTCAACTATCATTATAAATAAGCACAAATAAATAAAATAAGAATATGGCGGATTTATGTTACACGAGCTATAAAATAGTATACGATACTCGTGACTTAAGTGGCTCATTATTACACGGCGTTTAGCGCCGTGCAATAATGGGCCACTTAAGTCACACGTATCGTAATATACTATTAGCGAAGACTCGGTTAACACTGATCCACGTCACGTGGCGCCGCGTCTGCCGGTCGCCGGAATTATAAGTCCAACAGCCAACGCGTGGTTGAATAAGTGATTGATAGAAAAAAAACAGTTGGGTGGTGATAAAAAAGGGTTGGAGTATAGAGACGGTTATGTGTGATGAATGTATTAAACTCATTATTGGATTATGTAATATTCTAACACTTGTATATGTCGAATTCTACAGAAAATTACCCATAACTGTGGATGAAAAATCGTAAAAACTCAAAGTTGAAGCACACCTCCAACAACTGATTTGTCCTATTCTGTAGCAAAAATAATGCACGAAAAGCGTGTCGAACCAAGGAAATCGGCATAGTGTTTTTCAGGAAGTTACATTTAAGTTTTCTTATGGAAATTTAACATGGGAAAAATGGACGAAAAGTGGTCATTGCGATGATTAACCAATAGCAAGCTATTGAATCGGCAAAAACAAATTTCACAAAAAAGCGATTAAAGTAGAAGAAAAGAGTTTTAATTTGATACTAGAATCGTTAAAATCGGTCGATTCTGTGCAAAACTACGGGAATTTGAAAATTGCGAAAAATGACCAAAAATAAGCGGCTTTTCCCAAACCCACGTAATTCTTAAAATTTTCGTCATTTTTCGTCATTTTTCGCAATTTCCAAATTCCCATAGCTTTACACAGAATCGACCGATTTTAACGATTCTAGTATCAAATTAAAACTCTTTTCTTCTACTTTAATCGCTTTTTTGTGAAATTTGTTTTTGCCGATTCAATAGCTTGCTATTGGTTAATCATCGCAATGACCACTTTTCATCCATTTTTCCCATGTTAAATTTCCATAAGAAAACTTAAATGTAACTTCCTGAAAAACACTATGCCGATTTCCTTGGTTCGACACGCTTTTCGTGCATTATTTTTGCTACAGAATAGGACAAATCAGTTGTTGGAGGTGTGCTTCAACTTTGAGTTTTTACGATTTTTCATCCACAGTTATGGGTAATTTTCTGTAGAATTCGACATATACGCGGTGGCGATTAAGGGGGTCCGAAGTCAATTAAAAATTCAAATTTCGCGCCACAATATAGCAGACAAAAAAATAAGTAATTTGCCTATAACAATTAGTAAAAACAATATTACGGAAAACCAGGACTGCATTGCCCTCCGTTACATTATTATCTATCATTTTACAAAGTTTGCAGTTTCTACATAAATATTTCGCTGAATGGCATTTGAATTACTTGATTTTGAGACATTATTCAAATGCCATTCAGCGAAATATTTATGTAGAAACTGCAAACTTTGTAAAATGATAGATAATAATGTAACGGAGGGCAATGCAGTCCTGGTTTTCCGTAATATTGTTTTTACTAATTGTTATAGGCAAATTACTTATTTTTTTGTCTGCTATATTGTGGCGCGAAATTTGAATTTTTAATTGACTTTCGGACCCCCTTAATATAAATTCAGGGCCGATCACAGTGACCTAGTTAAGTAGTTACTTGTTTGCATATACTTTCGAATGATAAATTAATATGTATGGATTAAAACAATATTTATATAGTTTACGTTAAACAATTATTTTGTGTTGTCCAGTAATATATGAATTACGAAATAAGCGCTTTATATATATTTCACGTACTACTCTCTTTTATTCGCATCGACGTCCTATTGTGCTAATGTGAAATTCGCGTGTCGTAGCAGAAAATTACGAGAGACGCGCCGCGGACAAACAAATAATAAAATTATAACACTTGCAAATGAAACATCAAATTCAATTCGCGCACTGTCGCTCATAACAATTAAACTCAAGTTCATTTTTCATGCGTTCGCACCTAAAAACATCTGTCTCATCAATGCGAGCACTCAATCCAGCAACGATCTTTATTATCATCAGTACCAGCAGTCGCTGTGTGTGAACCGACAGGTCAGTAGTTACGCGGATTATCGAGTTCTCTCTGTCTCTCTTCCGCCTCGTTCAAAATACGTCGGTAAGAAAAACAACGGAGATGTGCTGCGACCTTTCTTGTCTTTGTCTCTTTCCCGCGCGAGCCTGCGTTTTCCAACAAATTTATTCGAGCGAAAAGGTGTGTTACGGCCACGAAAGTGTGGATCGAAGGGAGCTGGTAAAAGCTATTTTTTAGGATCGACGATTGCAGTTGTTTAATTTATTTATGAATCATATCTGTGATAATTTTGAACTAAATGACATGAATATAAATTCACGTTTCTCAAACGCATCCCTTCAAGGAAATTAAAAGCACACCTAATCAAATTTTTGTACTCTCGAGCTGCCAAAAAGCTGCACATATCCCATGAAAACTCACCTTCTCCATCCTCACTTCCCCCACCAGTCAGATGGCAATCATCATCCCGAAATCCTCCAATATTGGCACTATATCACTCGCGTATGTGCATAACATATCAGCCGCTGCCACCCGCCGACGGCACGGCACATAATCTCGACTCTCGCGCTGGTCGCACAATCCGATCCGTCTGGTCTCTATAACTATTACGTGCGCCAAGTCGCCGCTGCCGGCAAATTGAGAGCAGAGAAAGAAGAATATTTAAGTCCCCGGGGCTAAAAAGAGACGGGCAGCACGCGCTGTTTATTCTGGACGATGCGCACGATGCGAATGCGCGCGCATAGCAGGTGAGCGCGAAAAGTCGAGGAAAATTAACGATCGTGGGGCTGCAGTACTACTTTTTCTCCCCTGACTTGTTGCTCAACGAAGATTCGGCAGTGTTTCGAGCTCAAGTGTAAAGGGATTGTAATTAAGAAAGACTTTAGACGGTCAAGCTAAATCTCTTGATAGCAAATTATTAATTTACGAATTTTACGCTCAATTTTTCTTTAGATTTTATTACAGTAATCCATCAGCAGCATAGTGTAGCAAAAATTGTGCTGAAACAATACGACTTGATTGCACTGATTACCCTTCCGGTTTTTGACAATGTTGGAGGCTTTTCAAGACTATCCAGTCAAAATATGTCATCAAAAAATGTATATATTTAAGTGCATTTGACGTAGTACCTATAAGAGATCATGTGATGCAGTTTTAAGGGGGTTAGTGCGATATTGGCTTTTCTTAAGAATTTCTTGAAACTTGCAGGATAGACTCATATTACTATTATACGCAGTATCTGTAAATTTCAGAAAGCCTAGCTTCCCCGTTTGTGAGATATAAGCTCCCAAAGTTACGAAATTTAACACGGTGTCTTATGGGACCGTCGTCATGAAATGTAAAAAAATGAACGTTTTCGTCAATAACTTGGAAAGTTTTCTTAAGACTTGAAAGAAAAAGAGATATGTTACTAAGAACAATACTTTGAATGTCCTCTGCAAATTTCAGGAAGCCTAGCTTCACCGTTTTCGAGATACAGTTGTTTAAAGTACGTAGCCTCAGGGTAGACGACGCCGCGCGTGTCCTTGTGTGCGTGTAAACAAACGAAGGCTCGCTGCGTGTGTGTCTACACAGACGTAGCGCTTCTATGTGTATGTACACACAGATGAAGCGGCGCTATGTGTGCGTGGACAGTCTCTCGTGAAATTTTGAGAGTGGGGAGACTCGAGAGAGCGTGAGGCGTACGGCGTTCGACCAGCTGTACTTTTGGCTTGTATGTTACCGCACTAACCCCCTTAACTTTAAGATATATGATGTACAAGTCAAATCTTTCTAAATAATCATATTTAGTGATTATAATTAATAGATTATTTATAAGTGTAGCTATATATCTAAAAATTAGGATTTAATTAAGGCACAAACACGAATGGAGATTCGCGCAACATAGAATGAGACGTCTGTATCTACTTGCTATTTGCACGCCTGTATATACAGTTTACTACAGCTGTTAGTATAGCTATACTTTAATCAAGCTATTTTCAATTTCGAATTTAGTTTCGACTAATGAATTGTTGAAAGGACAAATAAATAAGTAGTTTGATGAAAACCGTGAAGAAACTTGTATACATCTTACGTATTGTGATATAAAGTAACAATTAATTTCTATTCAAGCATTTTTAAATATTACAGCTGGAATTAAATAATTTCGTACTAAAATTTTTCTATACACAGGTATAGTATATATTACGATACGTGTGACTAAAGTGGCTCTTTTTTGCACGGCGTGCAATAAAGAGCCACTAAGTCACGAGTATCGTACAGAGTTTTATAGCACTGCCTGCCCTAAGCCCGCTGTCACGCCTATCCGTGCCCAAAGTAGTCCTTTTTTGCACCGTGAGGTTAGCGCACGAGCGTAGCGAGTGTGATGAACACGGTGCAAAAAAATATTTTAAAGATAAAAATAGTATTGCAAAAAGATTCACATTCATGATAACTTTATTTTAACATAAAAGAATTTCATATAATTTCTTAGGATGCTGGTTTGATTGAATGATTATTAAGTTTGTACGATTCGTTTGTAACGCCTTTAAAAAAGAAGACACATTATACAAAATGTACAAAAAAGTATATATAGAAAATACTCAATAAATTGATTTTTGTACTCCATAACTGCTATTTAATTTTCCATCTAATATTTATACATGTATTATATTTTACAGAAGTAATTTAGGCTTATAGAGCGTTCAGATGTAACCTCTGTAGTAATGATAAAGTAAACATTTAGCTAGGGCTTTAAAGATTGAGCATAAACAAGAGTAATCATGATTATTTATTGTAGAAGTAAAAATTACTCTTCCTTAGAACTCGTCTTGTGCTTCAATATTATCATAAATAGATATTTGAACTAAAAAACAAATGTCTCATGAAATGACCAGATATTTTGATATTGATACATATACCTATATGTTCTAGATTACTTTTGTAAAACAATTTTCTAATAACGTTTACATAAACGTACGTTTAAAGTAATCAAAGATTCTCAGCACTGATTGACAAAAACAATTTAAAATATATATGCATTCGGATGGTCCATCGGAATTTCCCATTCAAAAATAAATACAACGTTTGAAATAATCATTTTACTCTTTATAGAAATACTTTTGCACTTATAATAGCCATTGAAAACAATAATAATAATAATATTTATATACTCGAAGAAATCAAAGTATAGTCACAAAGATCCATTGATACCTCATCGGCGTCCAATTGATATTACACTGTTTTCACGAATCACAAATTACGCACGTAGACACATATGATGATGAGGAAACTTCAATTGTTTATCTTCATCTTTCTATTCATCTCCATTTAAAAAATAAGACTTGCGTATCGGGGCTCGAAAGAAGGGACACGCATTTCGACGCTCACAGGCCAAAACAGTGCTATTGGTCTCCCTCCTCTCATCTCTTGTCCCTTCTTTAGAGTATTTTGACCTACATGTACGAACGTTACTGTTTTTTCCTTTTGTCTTTTGTATGGCTTACACGAGCTGTACTTTTTGATTTAGCGGTTCACCACCAAAGTACATTCGCTATGCACACCCTATTTTCCTCTAATTGATTTTCCTTCCTTTTTTACAGTGAGCAAGCCTTCGAGAATTTGTTTCTAGAGCTTGCACTAAACGTTTCGAATGCGCGTGCAACTATTTTTCCGCATTTTTCCTGCGTCTTCTTTATTCGCTAGTCGTACCTGCAAGTGTGCTCTCTCTCTCTCTCTCTCTCTCTCTCTCTCTCTCTCTCTCTCTCTCTCTCTCTCTCTCTCTCTCTCTCTCTCTCTCTCTCTCTCTCTCTCTCTCTCTCTCTCTCTCTCAAATGTAGTTATAGGTACGTGTTAACATACCGAGGAAACGATTTGTTCTTTGCTTATTCATCGTAGAGCCGTGAACCTTTTTTACATCTATTATCTTTTTGCAAGTTTTATTTTATTTACTTCTGAATTAAGTTTAAAATTCACAATATCAGCCGAGTACTACAATGAACTTTTTTTATCTTTATTCTCTTCACGATATAATTTCTTTAATATATTTACTCTAGGAAGGAAAAGCGCCTTCGAGATCGATTACGTGTTATGGCGACGATAGACGAGTTCAAACTTTAATTTGAAATTCATCGTCTGATATATGTATTTTTTTTATTAGTTATACTTATTGTAAATTTACAGGTGATTTTTCGGCAGAATTACAATGAAAGACTTGCGACTGCAATTTATTTTTTAATAATTATAAATTTACCGCTAAAATCTTGATTTGTTCCGTTAATCAATTTTGATTTTCTTATAATGTTATTGATATCGACGTTTCTTCTTGTACTATCAACTGATATACAAATTTGTATCTGATAAAATTATAATCATTAAAAAACAATTGTTAAACTCCGATAATTTCATTATTTGTAATTCTGTCTGCTCAACATAATAATAATGATATATATATATGTATATATATATATATATATATATATATATATATATTATTTTCTAAAATGGATACGCTTTTCCTCGAACGCATTTTGTATTTTTTAAACACACACCGATGAAAAAATTTAACGCTAAAATTTGAATTTTTATGACCTACGTAAATTTTCTTACGTACATACACATGGTTTATAACACATTTGCTTTTACTATACATATAAAGACTTTAAACAGATTTGACGATTGACAGGAAACTTATTTTACATCATAAGAAGTGTTTTTTTCGTTATGGAATGGTTTATCTAGCAATCTAACGGCTTCGTGTTACAATTTTTTTTCTTGTATATTACACTCTTACAAATATGTATGTCTGAAAAAATTACGTTTAATTTTTTTAGCAATTTATTCACTCGTTACTCGACAAGGTAACTTCGTCGCAAGATAAATTGGACATTTTTTAACTTAACTAATCTGTGGATTCAATTTTTGCTAATATTATCATTCCTATTTTATACCTAATAGACAAAGGTGTATTTATGGACACACAGTTTTACAAGTTACTTTTGATGTCTTTCTTTTGTCACATTTAGAATAATGTATTGTCGTATCTTACAGACGCACATTTATCTTAAAATTTGCGTAATTGAGAGTTGAAAATTTTTTCGTTTATACCCTTTTTTGAAAAGTAGTATTCTATTTTGGCTTTATAAATGTTTAGACAACGCGTTTGCAAAGTAAAAAAGAAGAAATTTTGCTAGCCAAAAAATAGTTAATTCGTATATTATAGCAAATATATGCCGCATAAATATTTCATATTTTGCTCGCAGCTTTGGCATACAAATCTGTTTTTTTTTTTTTTCGTTATTAAAGATTGAGTAAAAAGGCCTTCCACATTATTGTAAATCTTATTCAAACGAAGGCACCTGATAAGGTTATCTCGTGATTCAGTAACTTTCTTATGTTGGTTTACTTATAGTTCTGTAAGTTGCACTTAAAAAATTGCAAAAGGCATCAGCGACAAAGCGAAATAAGTTTTTTTCCACTATCAAGAAACTTTCTTTTATAGAATGTCAATTTATGTTATTTTTACAGTCAACTTTTTATAGTCAACTTTCACTTCGTATCAAATAATTTCTCTCTCAAACTGTACAACAATAAATTATACATTTACGTTAAATTTACGTTTATTCTGAATATAATTTCTTTATAGATTTTTCACCTACTTTCATTAATATATCACCATCTGTTGCATTATTTTTTTTTCTCTCATCGTTTTTCCTATTTATCAGATTCGAAGCAGAACGGAAATAACGATTGAAGTTCTCAAGAGTTTTTTTCTCTTTCGAAATAAAAACATTGTTTATTTATTGCCCGTGTCGACACTCTCGATGCACATTGTGGCGCACAGTCCATTCGAGATAGTATGCACACAGAGCTTAAGACTTACATACGAAGAACAAAATATGATCAACAATTCATAAAAGAAATACTAATTGTAAATAAAATTAATGCTTCTCCTTCTCATTCTCAAAACAATCAATAATGAAAATAAAATTCGTAAAAATATTGCGCGAGTCACAGAAAATAAAATAATAATAGTTATAATAAAAATCTACACTTTTCGAATTGTGCCGTATTGCAAAGGCCATTCGTGCTTATTTTCTTCATTTTTTTTTTTTTTTTTGTTTAGTTGGGACTTTAGGACACTGAGCTTATGGCATTGTGCGGTGTGCCCATCTGCGTGAGAACCTTGTCGAGCCACTGAAGAGGGCCGTGCAAATGGGTTTCGATCCAGCAGGGTGTGGAGGTTACATCCTGGCGGTGGTACTCGGCTCCCCAGCCCTTCACAAATGACATCCTGCAAAAAACATCGTTATAGACATGAAATAAACTTCCAGTGATGGCTGGGAAATTTTTGCCGTAATCATAGTCCCCACCTAATTGTGCACATTTTTGTAAGTTCATAAACAGCCTCGAAACCATGATTGACGCTTTGTGACAGCAATTGCGCGAACTCCTGATTATTAAAAATCTTGAGCGAACAGCCTGGCGGTATCTTGCACACGGTACTGGGATGAAATCCGTGATGGTGATTGCAATTCCTCGACTGGACGAAGATCGCCGAGTCGGAGAGGCACTCGGCGTAGACCTCGCCACCGACGTAGTATAGATGCACGCCCTTGCCGATGTGCCTCCTCGTGTTCTCAATCGTCGAGTTGCGATTGACGTTCGACAGCTGCCCTAGACAGAAGCGATCGTGGTTGTTGCTAGGATTAGTAAAGCCGTCAACGATCACGCTGTGCGACTGGCAGTGAAAGACCTCGCCGACGCGACAGTTGAGCTCGTAGTAGGCTATCGAGGCCCAGTAGGGCGGCTCCTGGTAACAGACAGGTGCGACTTCCGGCCCCACCGTCGATGTGTCCATGGCCGTGCCGCCGTTGCCGGCACCACCGGTGCTGTTGTTGGTTGTCGTGTTGTTCGCATTCGTGTTGTTCACCGTGGAGTCGGGAGGTGGTGACTGGCCGTGCTGAGAGCCGTCTTCGGGTGGCGAGTAAGCCGGGGGTGGCGTTTCCGGCAAGCCGTTCGAGCCATACGGACTCGTGGGATTGGTCGTGGCCGAGCCGGGACTAGGAACGGAGCCGACCGATGAGATCGGCGAGTTTGGGTTCACAACTGTGCCCACTGTAAACATAAATTTAAGAATTAGCACAATATGCTTTTCTTAATCAAAGAAAAGCAAATTCTTTTCAATATTTCAAAATATAAAATGATAACACGGAAGTTAAAAAAAGTGAAGCTTATTAATGATGTTAAAAAAATCAAACGTTCCGATTCATAAAGATATGAAATTGTTTCGGGAAATCAATTTAATTGAACGTGCTGTAGTAAAGTAACAATAAAAATCAACCAAGTCTTGAAGTTTACATATTGGATATTCCCGCTGAAAATTCTAGGAAATATAGTATTAATTTGAATTACGTACGATTGTGAAACCTGTTATCGCGTACTTTTATCCGTCATACATCAAATCTATTTCGTAAATTGGAAAATTAACGACACTCGCGCATTTAAACATTGATCGAAGAATTAGCGTCTGGTAGGTATTATAATGATTAATAGGAGAAAAGAAATATTATTTATTTCTTATAAGCGTGTTTATACGAAAATGAATCACGCAATGCGTGACTCACAAAAATATCAAATTATTTGCACTTTTACTCACGAGAAAACTAGTCATCGAGTGGATTATGAGAAAAAAAAGAGTAAGAGAAAATCAACGAATCGCGCATCCGCACCTGCATTGAAGCCCGTGGAGGAGTAGGACACGTTGTGGGGCATGGTGGGCTCGGTGAGCTGCTGGAATGGCAAGAGCGAGTGGCCGGGCGCGAATTCGGAATGTCTTGGCACTAGTACCGGCGGCAACACAGGGCTCTCCACTCGCTTGTAGTGATAGGGATTAATGCAGACCTCCTTCTGCTTGGCCGAAAACGGATACTGACAGAGCTCGAGGGGCTTGAGCTCGTGGTGGGACTGAAGATCGGGCCAGCGCCATACCCGACAGTAGATCACATGAGGCAGACCCTTGCGATGGGACACCTGTAGCCTGCCGTCCAGACTTCGTGGAATCGTCACGCACTTGCTCGGTGTGCCTGGACAACTGAGCGCGCGCTCTAGTTCCTCAATGGCACCTTTTCGCTTTTTCAGCTTCTTCACAAGCGAATCCACGGCTTTCTCCGCCCACTTTTCCTCCTCGTCACCCTGCTTCCAGCCCAGCAGCTTTTTCACCGCCGGCGAGGTGAAGGTGAAGAGACTGTTGAGCGAGGACATGGGACCCGAACTCGACGATCCCTCTTCATCATCCATTTTTTACTTCTAGCTAGGAATTACGGCGTTAACGAACAGTTTCGTTCGATAGTCTTGTCGGTTTCCTTAAATTACTTCTAGGCACTGAAATTTAATATTTTCGTATAAATAGACGTTTAGTTAGAATTTCCATTTTTTAAATAATTTATTTTATATAGTCTTGTCAGTTTCCTTAAATTACTTCTAGGCACTGAAATTTAATATTTTCGTATAAATAGACATTTAGTTAGAATTTCCATTTTTTAAATAATTTATTTTTCATTTATAAAAAATATATCATATTTTAAATTATAAATAAATTCAAACAGAAATCCTTACAAAAAATTCGTTTTAAAACATTCTTTTCTTTTTTTTTTAAGCAATTCAAAGTAAGTTTTACTTTATTTTTAAAACACATTACGTAAAAATATTTTAAACATTGGATTCTCTGAATTCTTTGTAAACTTAATCATCAATATTCAATAACACAGTTTCCACACAGGTATTGACTGTAAAAATACATGAATCACTAAATGAATCATAGAATTTTATGGATTAAAAATTAATATTCATTTTATAAACATTTCACAGCACAAAAATTATACCAATTAAAAATGAAAAGATTTAATTTTATTAACATGCATTTACAAATGTTAATGAAAAACTTACCAAAATTAGGCTACATTTGTGCATCAACTATTTAGCATTTTGTTTTTAGTAGTTATATATGCTTTTGTTGAATAATATTTCAAAATATTGTCACAGTATCAAGTCTTGAATTTAATGCTTCTTTAATATAGTAACATATATACCTATTTTTGTTTTCAATTGCAGTACTTCAATATTATCAATAGTTGCTGCTATTCACCTAAAACACAATACAATTGTTAGACGCATAGCTTGAAAGAGTATCATTCAACGTATCAAACATTGTAACCAGGTATGAAATTGAATATAGAGGGTCAAAACAAAAAAGAAAGAGAGAGAGAGAGAGAGAGAGAGAGAGAGAAACAAATAGGACATCATCTGAAACCAGATTGAAATTAAGTGGCTAGCGAAATTACTCAATAAAAAGATGCTTTATCCATTGAAAATCTACAGTCAATGATCTTGACTCATCGTGCATCCTGCTCAATTGCCGTAAACTAACAACGCAGCAAACCTGTGATACTTTTTTTCAATATGCACATGTGGTACTGAGTAATAAAACAAGAATGACAAGTGAAGAACTGCAAGAAGATGTAGGTCCAACATTGTTGTATCATTGTCCCACTTTATCATTCTGTACAATTACCACTTACTCCTACCACAACAATTGCTGAAACTCACAGTACTACTGTTGACATGTGCACCCACCATCATTGCCAGATAACCACAAAGCCGATTTTGTATTAAATCAAAAAGCCAGCACATTTTCAGCCACAAACATCTCGCCGTCCCTATTACTATCTCTGTCTCTCTCTTTCTCTTCCGCAGGTCTATACGAAAACCACCGCGAGGCAACGTAGGAGGAAAACATTGGCTGCGGCGCTCACTCACTGCACACGGGGCCCCTCGTAAAAATCTGACGTATCCCTCGACGACGACGACGTTGACATCGACAGCGACGTCGTTGCTCCGTTTTGCAGCGACCCGGAGCAAGCGTCGCTTGCTCTCTCTCTCGCAAGTATATGTATGTTTACCCTCTGACTGGCTCTCTGCACAGACTATCTTTCCATCTGCCCGTGCGTCGCCGTGTATACACGCGGGTGCCAGTCCGCAGATCCTATGTATCTATCCCCGAGGACAACGTCGGCTCTGTCCCGAGGAGGTATATAATAGTCACTCTTTCCGCCGCCGTGTTCTCCGATCCCCGTGCGGCTGCTGCTACGAGTCGGGTTCCCTCTGCACATACACGCTCACACGTATGGGCGCGCGGCTCTCTCGGCTACTCGGGCCCGTCGGGCCTCGGCTGTGTGTGCTCCGAGAGCGTGTATATATATATATATTTATACGGAGTCGCCACCACTAGCTCCACTCACATCGTCCGTCCGTATGTGTAAGTGGTGTAAGCCCTATACAGCAGCGTACGTAATATGGCCATTGGGGGAAAATGGCGGCGGCTCTGTTTACGCCTTCGCGCGAGTGAGAAGGGGCGAGCGCGGCGAGAGGCGAGTTGAGAAGTGCACAAAACGTGCGCGCCGCGCACGCGCACCCCGCCAGAAAGAATATATATATATATATATACGGCTCTATCTAACTACTCTGTGCCAGCAGTGTACGTGTGTGTCGTGTGTGCGCGTGCATGTGTGGGTGGGTATAGCCCGAAGAGAGCCAGCTAGATAATGCGTAACTGCGAGACAGAGTGGTAGGTAGTCGGTCTCGCTTGCCGCAACCGCTATACTAGTTCCTCGCGTACGCGCGCGGAGATAGAAAACATCTGTAGGCCGCGATTCGGGACGGGCAGACAGTCTCCGGAAATTGACTTCGTGGGGGCATACGACGTGGGCTTATTCAGCAGTCATGACTGTTGTTATGACCCAAGTCGGGGCCTGGGAGCAGAAGGGCGCTTCTGCAATGGTCGCCGGGTTGACCAAGTAGATTTGTGGAATTCGTTGTTCGATTAAGCGCTAAAGCGCAAGGAATTGCGGGAACTTTAAATGAGAACTCGAGAAAATAGGCTTTAACTTTGGAGTTTATTCAATTTAAATAAATACTTGTAGACTTTAACAAATAAAATAAACTTTCCACCGTGACTCGATACAATCAAAAGTAACGTAGAATATAATTTGCGATTGATATTACAACGTGATCAGAGTGCTTGCACTAGTGCAACTAACTACAGAGCTTCTCATGTGCTCGGTAGCGACTGACTCTGGCGATCCGGAGCTCCCCTTTTATATTCTCGGCGAGGACCTTGGGCTGTTGACGGTGGAACGCTATTGGTTGACGGCTTCCCCTCTCTTTCGCGTCACGTGACTCTTCCTCAGTTTCCAGCCTAGTAGGAGCCTAGGAGGGCCGAAGCCTTATCCCCTCTCTTCATTGCGAGTGCGTGATTGGTTGATGGCCCGATGACGTAAGTGAGCTGAGGCAGTCGGTGGTGGGGGTGAAGTGGCTTAAGCTAAACCGGTTCCTCGGCCTAACGATTTCCGAGAAGTGTTTTTGTCTTTTGGATTCCTGGAATTTCTGTTGTTTACGATCCGCGGTCGTGACCTTCCCGGAATCGTGAGGTGACCCTCAGCGCAAATGGATTCCTGGAATTGTTGTTATTTACGTTCCGCAGCTGTAACCTTCTTGGAATTGTCGGGTGACCTTTGATGCAAATGGATTCCTGGAATTGTTGTTTTTACGTTCCGCAACTGTAACCTTCTTGGAATTGTCGGGTGACCTTTGATGCAAATGGATTCCTGGAATTGTTGTTGTTTACGTTCCGCAGCTGTAACCTTCTTGGAATTGTCGGGTGACCTTCTGATTTCCTAGAATCTTAGAGCAGTAGATAATTCTTGGAAGAGCTTTTTACCCTGAGTGAGCTTCCTTTATTCAATTGTTAATTCAATTATCATGTTTATTTTGTTATCAATTATTAATCGTCGATCGCCCGGCTATTATTTATGTATTTATCGTCAGTCATTTATTCCTATTCGCGTTATCATAAATTCGTTTATTATTTATTTATTTTTCGAAACGGTTGATATAATTTATATGAAACAAATTAATGATGTTGTTTTTGTATGAATGAATGTGGATGGATCGTGGAGTGGGCTGGTTCAATAATTGACAGCGTTTCGTGTGGAGAGAGATCTGGTGGCTTTATTGAAGCTGTCCGTCG
Source organism: Torymus aiolomorphi (assembly GCA_036365515.1). Lineage (NCBI taxonomy): Eukaryota > Metazoa > Arthropoda > Insecta > Hymenoptera > Torymidae > Torymus > Torymus aiolomorphi. Next base: position 88,388,151 of record CM070874.1, on the reverse strand, counting down.
TGCCTCGCGGCGTACAATGTTGAGTTGCTGCTGTCTCTCTCGGCCGTCGCGCGTGAACTGACGCCGGCCGGCGCCTTTCGAAGAGTCGGCGGCGTACTTTGGTAGATGGAGGGGCGCAGAGAGAGACGCGTGGAGAGCGCTGATTGGGGCGAGCCTGGTTCCGGGCTCGAGCTCGTGTAGGCGAGCTCGAGCTGGCGCGAGCTGGAGTGCTCGTGCTGGCTCGGTATTACGTTGAATCCGGAACATTCCGCCCACCTTCGCCAGACTGGCGAACGGTACCTAATCCTTTGGCAGGAGGCGAACGACCTTGATGATGGGGCGACGAAGAGTTGTGGTAGCGGTGCGTAGATCTACCACGCGGGAGATGCCATCCCTACCTGGATGGATGGCGATGACACGGGCCAGCGGCCACTTGGCTGGCGGAGTGAGCTCATTCCTTATGAGCACGAGATCGCCCACTGCTATAGGAACCTGCTGCTGCCTCCACTTTTGACGGACCTGAAGAGAAGTGAGATATTCCGTTGACCATCGTTGCCAGAAGTGTTGGGCCAGCTGGCTAATTAGGAGCCAGCGCTTTCCTGGAGGAACGTTGACGTTGGTGACGTTTTCTTCTGGAACTAAAAATGATGAACTTTGTATAAGAAAGTGGGAAGGTGATAAAAAATCAAGGTCAGTTGGATCGTCGGTGAGTGCAGTTAAAGGTCTGGAGTTAAGGCAAGCTTCAACACGGCACATGAGTGTAGCAAGTTCAGAAAAAGTAAGAACTTGTTCTCCGATGACTCGGCGCAAATGATGTTTCGCCGATTTAACTGCGGCTTCCCAAATGCCTCCAAAATGAGGTGCACTGGGGGGATTAAAAATCCAGGAGGTTCCCTGTTGAGTAAGAGACCGAACAACACGAGCAGAGAATTCTGACGAAGCGTCTACCATCTGCCTTAGTTGAGCATCTGCCCCAACGAAGTTAGTACCTTGGTCAGAGTATAATTCTTTACAATGACCTCTACGAGCAGTAAATCGATGGAAAGCAGCGATGAACGCTTCGCTGGAATAATCCTCGACTATCTCGATATGAACGGCTCTGGTTGCCATGCAAATGAAGATGGCTATGTAACCTTTCATCGTGCCCTTTCCTCTAGATTTAGTGAGACGCAGATGAATAGGCCCGGCGTAATCGACGCCTGAGCGCTCAAATGGCAGAGAAGGACACACTCGAGCCTTTGGCAACTCACCCATTAATTGAGTTGGAACTCGAGCGGCATGGCGTGAGCATGCGAGGCAAGTTCTGATGACTTTCTTGACTTCAGATCGTCCTTTAATTATCCAATACTGACGTCGGAGAGTGGCAAGAGTTAATTGAACACCACCATGAAGAGTACGCTGATGGGCATCTCATATCAATAAAGTCGTCAGATGACAATCAGCTGGAAGGATAAGGGGATGCTTAGCATCTTCTTCTAAAAGAGAGTGAGCCAGACGACCGCCCACCCTGAGTAAATGATTTTGTATCATGGGATTTAGAGGTAAAAGTGAGCTTTTAGACGAAAGTTTTCCTGATCTCGAAAGTTGCTGGAGTTCAGTCTTAAAATAAGCCTTCTGAATTAAGTGGATCAAACAAAGTTTGATGTTTCCAATCTCACTAGCACTAACCTCCTCAGAAGTCGGAGGGTGATGGCGTAGTAGGGATTGAAAGACAGAAAAAAGACTAACGCCTAAATTTGACGACGTCGTACGCTCTATTCTCGAGCTGACTCGATTAATGAATCGAAAGCAATACGCAGCCATTCGTAACAGCTTATCTAATGAGGAGTACTCATTAATAAGACTCTAAATTTCTGGAGTAGTCTCAACAGAATTTGGAGCGTTCTTAGTTGCGGCTAGAGTGAATTTAGGTTGAAAACACAAATTATTTACTGCAAAATTGAGCTCGTCATGAGACCTCGACCATGGTTCGACACTATCAGAAAGCCAAACGGGGCCTTGCCACCATAAACAATGAGAAGCTAATTTTGAAGGCTCAATTCCTCGTGAAATGACATCTGCGGGGTTGTCTGAAGAACGCACATGATGCCAATATGCGTCGGGTAATAGAGTGTGAATTTCCGAACACCTATTAGCCACGAAAACACCCCATCTTGAAGGGTGGTCTTTCAGCCAAAAAAGCACATCCGCTGAGTCTGACCAAAGGTGAACACTATCAACCTTTATGGGAAAAGATTCGACAAAAGTTTGCACCAGACGAGCAAGTAGTATCGCCGCGCAAAGTTCTAAGCGAGGTATACTTAGTGTTTTAAGCGGGGCTACTCGCGTCTTGGCCACCTGAAGGGTGACGAGCACTTCTTTTGCTTGAATTAAGCGCAGGTAGACTACGGCACCATAAGCAAACTTGGATGCGTCAGCGAATCCGTGAATCTCAAGAAGTTCACATTGGAGCGTGTATCCACTCCAGCGAGGGATTTTGATCTCAGAGATAGAAGAGAGGTCTTGCAACCAATTTTGCCAGCGATTAGAGATTTCGTATGGAAGATCATCATCCCAGCCTACCTTAAGAATCCACAACGACTGCATAATGATTTTAGCAGTAATCACAACAGGCGCTAACCATCCCATAGGATCAAAGATCCGAGCAATTCTCGAAAGAACTGAACGTTTAGTAAATGGTAGCTCCAAAGGGGTATTCTCAATGCGAAAACTAAAATAGTCTGTGTGGGGTTGCCAATCTATACCTAAAATTGGTACAGATTTTTCTGAGGCAAATAACGAAATAGAATCAGCAGCTAACATATTCGAGGGTAAATAAGAAAGTACTTCAGCATTATTCGAAGTCCACTTTCGAAGGTTAAGATGACCTTGCTTAAAGAGTTGAATTAACTCGTTTTGTTTAAGCAAAGCTTCCTCAAACGAATGTGCACCTGAAAGCACATTATCGGAATACATTTCTGATCGAACAGCCTCAGCTGCGGTTGGGTAAGATTGACTATAGTCATCGGCAAGTTTCAAGAGTGTGCGTAATGCTAGAAATGGTGAACATGCCAATCCATACGTCACAGTAGTCAGGCGATATGTTTGAACAGGTTCATCCTTATTGAAACGCCATAAGATCGACTGGTAGGGTTGGTCAACTGGTTCGACGCCAATTTGTCGGAACATTTTCTCCACGTCAGCTGAAAGAGCGACTTTATACCTACGCCAGGCACAGATCAAAGCGACGGGATTCTGAAGACGATTAGGTCCAATGTGAAGAAGATCATTGACCGAAACACCTGATTTGGCCTTACTCGAGCCATTAAACACTGTACGTAACTTGGTCGTCGTACTTGTTTCTTTCCACACACCATGATGTGGTAAGAAGGCTTGAGGTTTGTTAGAAGATGGAACAAATTTTGTAGAGAGTGACATGTGACCAAGGTCAATGTACTCTTTCATAAAATTACTATAGGCAATTTTGAGTTTCTCGTCTTTAGCGAAGTTTGCTTCGAGACGAGTTAGCGCGCGTAATGCGGCAGAATGAGAGCTCTCGAGATGAGCAGAACTCAACTGGTCTCGACTTTTCCAGGGTAGGCTTACAATATATTGCCCTGTTTCATCTTGACGAGTTGATTTTTGATAAAATTCCTCGCAGACTTGTTCGTCTGGTGAGTAAGACTTTTTGTCATTGACTATCTCCTCCGCCCTCCAAAAATCTTGCACGAGCTCCAATAATTTGGCTTCATGCTCGCAGGTATTTGAGCAATGAAGGGATATTGATTCTAGCCCTATTTCTGGAGTCGTGGATGCGAGATTACCTGTCAAGAGCCATCCAAGTTTGGAACTAAGTGCTATCGGCTGAAGACTTTGGCCCTTAACAATTTGATTTTCAATGATTTGCGCATAAGCGCTAGCACCGAGTAGAATATCGATACGTGAAGGTTCGAGATACTTGGGGTCTGCTAGTTGCAGCCCTCTTAAGTATTCGAAATTTGTATTACCCCTTACAACGGGAGGCTTATACGACGAGAGTTTTGGCAAAACAATGCCATCAACTTCCAAGGAGAAAGTTGAATCGAAATGCGGTTGTATAGTAAGACGAGCAACTTTAGAAGAAACAGCAGCTGTCTTTTCACCTATACCTTGGATGTGCGTGTGACTGGTTCTACAATTTAGAGATAGCAAGTTACATATAGCTTGTGTAACAAGTGAGATTTGAGATCCGGGGTCAATCAGCGCACGGAGTTGAATTTTGGTTCCGTTAGGACCAAGGGCGTTAACCCTAGCGGTAGCTAAAAGTACTCCTGTACATTTAGTACTTTCTCCACTATTGAGGGAGACTGCTTGAAGAGCAGATTGATCGTCTTTAGAAATGACGAAATTGCCACAGTTTGGGCTAGAGGTGCTGGTCGCTGAGTCAATCTGATCAGTCTGCAACGAACTGATTGCTTGATAGTTGTCAGAGTGCACCATGGTGTGATGCTTGGCTTTACAAACAAAGCATTGGTACGTGGAAGTACAATTTTTAACGTTGTGCTTCCCTAGACAATTGAAACAAAGGTTTAAAGATTTAATTAATTCCTTTCGTTCAGGAACCGTTTTATTGATAAATCGTTCACATCTATTTGTGAAATGAGATTGATTGCAAAAGGAACATTTCTTTTTTGAAGGGTTCGTCGGAGAAGTCTGATGAGAATAAACCGACTGAGCATTGTCATGCTCTGGTTTTCGAGATTTTGTATTAGGTGATTGTGCTTTTGAATTATTGTTCGCAGAAGATTTAGTACCTGCCTCGATAGCCTCCAGAGTGAGGGTTTGGCTTCGAAGAAAAGCTTGAAGTTGTTCCATTGTAGGTGGATCGACACTATCACCTAAGTGTCTTTCCCATTCTTTTCGCGTATTCAAATCAAGACGATTCAGTGTAAAGTGAACGATCAAATCACTACCTAAAGAAGCCGCTCTATTTAGAGAGGTCAGACTAGCGATGGGATTGAAGATTTCCCTATAAATCCGTTTGATTTCCGATGAAATATCTGACTTCATAGATTTGACTGCGAAGATTTCCGAAATATGAGAGTTAACAATACGCCGTTGATTTTCGTAATACTCGGTTAGAGTTGTCCATGCACGTTCATAATTATCACCAGCAATGGGAAGAGATTTAATTTTCTCAAGTGCTTCACCCGTAAGGTGAGTGCGAAGATAATGCAATTTGAGAACAGGCGTTAAGTCTTCACGCCGATGTATGACCGAACGAAAGACGTCTCTAAAATTTTCCCAATCCGAGAATTTCCCCGAAAACTTTGGTAAATCTACTTTCGGCAACGATTGAAACGAAACGTTCGTAGATCGAGCAGTGCTTGTAGGCACTGGCTCAGCAGTCGAATTAGAAGATCCTTGAGCAGCATCTCTAGTTTCAAAAGTTTCTAAGTAATCAAGAAAGTCTCCTCTGCGGAGGTAAAAACTATCCTCAACCAGATCAAAGAGATTAGTTGTAAAATAGGCATGATCTTGATCAATATCCTCAACGAGCATAAGTTTCTCGTGATTTACCCGAAACGACGTAAAATTAGTTTCAAGTCCGGTTAGACATGATTTTGCATAACCTTTCGTCATATTATCTTTACCCTTAGATTTGAAATTTTTAAAGGAGTTTGTAATTTTAGCTTGGAGTGCCATCTGCTTAGCATGAAACGCCTCCATTTTGAGATCAAGTTAATTCAGACTAGTAACAAATTTGATTATTTAACCTAAGTATTGCTAGAACTATGTTTACCAACTCGAAAGTAGAGTAACCATAAGTGAAAATTGTTACAATTAAGTCTTAACCTAAGTTATAATACTTATGCGAGTATAAACGTGACGATGCGCTTAAAGATGCAACGTTGATTGCGTCTGGTAACGTTCCCCGATGAATCTGCTGATGATCCACAATGTTGACTACTTAAAAGATGAAACTGCAACTTTGAATTCAGGAACCCTTGCAGTAGTGAATCCGGGTGTAGATCAGCAATCGAAGTTGAGATCGAGATGTTGTATCAGCAGGCAGCAATAAACTGCAAGGTCCAATAATATAAGTATTTGCTAAGGCGAAAATTGCATTCAATTTTCTCAAGATTTGCTAAATATTGCAATTAAATTTATAACAAACTCATATCAATTAATTTGTACTAATCTCAAATTTTATTTAATCACTTTTAATTAAATTATCTAGATTAAATAGAGATAATTAAATTTTCATTAACTGGACTAAATGTTCAAATTTTAATTTAACCAAATTGGAACGATACGTGTGTCCTAGTATTAGGACGGTCGATGTATCAGTTCGCTTCCTGTGCTAGTCCTTGGATGGACTGGTGTAGACCTCTTATGCGCGCTCCACGTGGGTAGTCCTTGGTTTGAGTTGTGTGAACCCCGTTGCGTAAGCTGCACGAGGGTACTCCGTGTCTTGACTGGCGTGGACCCCGTGCGCGCAGGCGCCACGCGGGTACTACGTGGCTTGAGTGATGTGGACCCCGTGCGTGTACAATGCACGCTGGTGGTCCGTGTCTTGATATTAGCCGGTCACCGTACGAACGCGGTGACTCGAGAGCTGGCTTTACAGCGCACGCTCTTGGCTACAAGACAAGTGGCTGCCGGTCACCGTACGAACGCGATGACTCTAGAGCTGGCTTTGCAGCGCACGCTCTTGGCAACGTCTTGGAGTCGTTAGGTACACACTCCAAGGCGCTTTCAGAAATGGGGAGAATAGCAATTGATGTGCTATTTCCCTTTGGAAGCCTTAGAAGGTGGCTTCCGAGTGCGCGCGACGGCGTTGAACGAGAGAGAGAGAGAGAGAGAGAGAGCAACGTACGCGCGAAGTCGGCATGCTAGAGCACGCGACTGTTACGGCACTCACGACCACGAACACTTTTGATGCGTACCTGGAGAGAAGAAACTAGTCCTACGCCACTCGAGAGTATGCATAGGGCGTAGAAAGAGGTGTCTCCATCGCTGTGGCCATACTCGCTCCCACGATCCGGCTCGAACGACCAAATGTTTTTGTATGAATGAATGTGGATGGATCGTGGAGTGGGCTGGTTCAATAATTGACAGCGTTTCGTGTGGAGAGAGATCTGGTGGCTTTATTGAAGCTGTCCGTCGTGCCTCGCGGCGTACAATGTTGAGTTGCTGCTGTCTCTCTCGGCCGTCATGCGTGAACTGACGCCGGCCGGCGCCTTTCGAAGAGTCGGCGGCGTACTTTGGTAGATGGAGGGGCGCAGAGAGAGACGCGTGGAGAGCGCTGATTGGGGCGAGCCTGGTTCCGGGCTCGAGCTCGTGTAGGCGAGCTCGAGCTGGCGCGAGCTGGAGTGCTCGTGCTGGCTCGGTATTACGTTGAATCCGGAACAGATGTTATTGTTAAAATCTCCAACAGGTTTTTATTTATGGAAATACGTTTGAATAAATTTACCATTTAAGTGGTTGATTTATTTAATATTTATTTTGAAATCAATCTTTATATTCGAAATTATCATTGTAGACCGATCCTAAATATTCTGTTACTCGTTCACGCGAACGCAGTTCATAACACTGTCATGAGTAGGGAAGGTCGGGTGGCTGTGGGTGGTGGGACTGAGAAGTAAGAGCCCGCCATGTTTGAAGTAGATCGAGTGATCAGTGGAAGGGTGAAGATTGCGGCGAACGAGTGACGCGTGGAGATCTCTGAAAACTTGCGGGTCGAATCGAGATATTGTCAATTTAAGCTGCCAAGTTATTTGAAAAGCACTTTACAGATATGCTATCTCTATTTGATTTGCATATATTTAATTAACCACCTTTAATTATTTCATTACTAAAAATTATCTATGATATCATTTACTTAATTTTTGTCAATTTTATTAGAACATTTGGAGACAACCCAAACGTCTAATAATGAATCTATTCAATCATACACGATTATGATGCAACAATTTAATTTCAATTCCGTATGAAACTAACAAGTATAACGCATGTAATTAGATCGAAATTGAAGGAGTAACAAAGTTACTAAGCCTGCACTCTATTCCCGACAGCAACACCTGATTCAATATTTACCAAGATTCATGCACGTGTCATTTCAGATAAGAGATTATTAGCCAGATCGTTTTCAATACGGCCATGTGAAACCGTGAATTTCAATATTTTTTAAATCAACATTCAGGCATTTATTCGGAAAACAAATTTTGTCAAGCGCTCCGTACACATTAACACTATATCCAGGAATTTTTTTTAGTGATTCTATTAGCATTTTCGTTAGATATGCTCGTTTGAAAAGCAGGTCAATTGCAGATTTCTACTTACCGACAGTACGATTTTTATTTAATTAAATAAATTCTCATATTAAAAAAAAAAAACACATTTGTCAAACGTTCCGTATATGTTAATACTATACTCAGATTTTTTTTTGGATAATTCTATTGGTATTTTCATGAGATGTACTCGTTTGAAAATACCAATAGAATCGTCCAAAAAAAAATCTGAGTATAGTATTAAAAAAATATGAGAATTTATTTAATTAAATAAAAATCGTACTGTCGGTAAGTAGGAATCTGCAATTGACATACTTTTCAAACGAGCATATCTGACGAAAATGCTAATAGAATCACTCAAAAAAATTCCTGGATATAGTGTTTATGTGTACAGAGCGCTTGACAAAATTTGTTTTCCGAATAAACGCTTGAATGTTGATTTAAAAAATATTGAAATTCACGGTTTCACATGGCCTTAAGCTATGATATTTCATACCCAATATATAACAGTATTACACGGAGAAAAAAGTCCTGCTATTTTTGCGGCATATGCTACTATTTTAGCAGAACGTTTGATGCACGGCAGATCCTGCCATTTTCGCTTTAGACTATAGCAGTTTTAGCAGTATGGTGCGCAGCAATACACTATGCCAGCGGCTTAGTAGAAATCTACTACTAAAACTGTGGCAACTGTTCAAAACGAATAAAAAGGTAATACAATAAAACTATATGTTTTCAATATATTTATTATGGTATAATTTGAGGCACACAAAAGTATGTTTTTATAGGTTAGAAATTAAATGTTTACTCTTCGTCGCTAGACTCTAATGGCAGGAAACTCCAGCCAAAACTGCAGTAACTTACAGTTAACCCGATCAGCATCAGGAAATTTAATAAAGATTTTAATGAATTCTTAATGAATGCTTTTTTCCAGTAGATTTTTTAATAGAATTCTTAATGATAGCTTCATGTTATAACGAATGTCCACTTCTAAAGCATTCATAAAGAATTCTCAATTTTAAAATTTGATTTTGTACTTGCGCAAAAAAAAATTGATAAAGAAATCATAAAGAATTCTTTATGTGCGCTTTCTATAAAAGTTTAGAAAAATTATTTTTAAGATCTGTAAAGTGTATTCATATAAATTTTCGTAAATCAGTAGAAATTTGTTTATAAATTAATTGCATTTTAATTATCGCAGAAAAAAACCTACATAAAATTTTCGCCCTGACCGAGAATCGAACCCACGACCCTTGGGTTACTACGCACGTACGCTATCCGTTACGCTATCGCTCGCATGAAAGAATTTGGACATTTCCATCTACTTAAGCCATTATCCGTATTTATTCAATATTAATATTTCATTTTAATTATTCATCTAATATATTAATGGTTTTTAATAATTATTTATATTTATACAATATTTTAAGAAAATGAGTAAATTATGATAAGACATTAATTAATTAAATTCGATTTACTTGAAATATTTAGTGCCGGTAAAGTAGAAATCTTTGGTATGAAAACGTCTATATTTTTTATTGAAATGAAATATTAGCTTTATTCTAAAGTGCTATCTAAAAGAAAGTTTATATTTTTCAAATTTTCATTCTGTAAATATTTTCTTTCTTTAAGAAAATGGTTTTTTATTCCTGCTATGTCATCATCTTAATTAAACAATTTCGTAGTAAATTCTGAGATCCCTATACGTTATGAGCCCATGAATTTTATTTTTTTCATCACATCTAAACGAAAATTTTATGAAAAAGCGTTCGCTCACGCCCCAAAATCCAATAAAAAAAATAAATTTTTTTTTAAATTAAATTTTTCTAATTAAAAAAAATAATTATTTTTACAATTATATTTGCTAAAAAATTGAATTCATATATATTTTGACTTAAATCCAGTATATTAAAAAAAATCTTTAAAAAAATAAAATAATATAGAAAACTTTTTAAAACTTAATGATTACTTTTTTATAATTTAGTAACACATCCCTGGTAGAAATGGTAACCAACCGTTCGCCATCCGTTCACCAAATCGCAAAGGTTTGGCCAACTGTTTAACCAACGGTTGGTAATAATTACCGCTTATTTCGTCACGGAATTAAGCCTTGTGGTTGGCCAATGAATGCTATACTAAGAAAAGTGACTTCTTGATACAAATAAATGACTCATTAGCTTCGTAAATGGTGGCCGATGACGGAGTCTAGGTGGTGCGCGCCGTAGGTTTGTGGCTCTAGGTGTTAGAACTCATCGAATGCGTCGTCTAAGTCTTCAGGGTAGCCGATTACGGAGTCTAGGTGGTGCGCTCCGTAGTTTTTTGCGTCTACGTGTCGGAATGCATTCCATGCGTAGTCTAGATGGTCGGGGTAGCTGATGGCGGTGTCTAGGTAATGCGCTCCGTAGTTTTCCTTGTCTACCACGTTTGCGATGCATTCCAATACCTGGAGCCAAAAAACTATGGAGCGCACTACCTAAATATCATGATCAGCTCTCCCAAAAACCTAGACCACGCATTCGATGTGTTTCAACATCTAGATGCAAAAAACTACGGAGCGCACCACCTACACATCGTTTTCAGCTACCTCGAATACTTGGGCCACTTATTCGATAATATCCAACACCTACAGCGAAGAACCTACGGTGCGTATCACCTAGACTCCGTAATCGGCTACCCCAACGACCTAGACTACGCATTCGATGTGTTCCAACACCTAGATGCAAAAAACTACGGAGCGCACCACCTGCACATCGTTTTCGGCTACCCCGAATACCTGGGCCACGTATTCGAGAAGATCCAACACCTACAGCGAAGAACCTACGGTGCACACCACCTAGACTGCGTAATCGGCTACCCCAAAGACCTAGACCACGCATTCGATATGTTCCAACACCTAGATGCAAAAAACTACGGAGTGCACCACCTACACTGAAAAAAATAGTCTATGAAAAATTATTAAATTATCTAGAAAATTTTACTATGTTGTATGGGAACAAGGTGACAGACTCGAATTGTTTTAAATTTTACAATGTTTTCTATCAAATTTTACAATACTGGAAAGTAAAGTGGAAATCCATCAAGAAAAAAAAAATCTGCAGTGATCGGGAATCGAACTCTAGCCCCCTGAGCCAGAAGCCGCGCTCTTACTTTTTTTAGTTTAAATTCTGTTTATTTATCAATTCAGTACAGTGGTTATGTGCGTTAGAGCATAACAGAACAATACAAGGCTCTTTACAAATGGCGGTTTGCGTACATCGTAAAGCCCTAGGAGGGCATTCGCGACAAAGCTATTTGGCGGAAGAATATTGTGAGTTATCGAAAACTGCCTTGTCCTTTTTCAGAATGGGGAGTACTTTGGCAGTATTCCAGATTGTAGGGTAGTAGAGGTTGTTCAGACAGTTGTTGAAGATAATTGTGTATGCTTTGATTATTGGCATAGGTAGGTGTTTCAGCACTACGTTTGGTATGTTACCAATTCGACTTAACGTCTTGTTTTTTAAACATTTCAGCATGTTATATGTGGTTAAAACATTTGTGAAGAACGCAGTGTTACCTTGGGCAGGTTGGGCGGGCTTTAAAGCAGTGTTGATTGCGTTAAAGGTCGAAATGGTTTCGTGATTTGAGGTACGATGAGCAATTTCATGGATGAGGGTGTCTGTTTCCTGGTAGATAAGCTCGTGTAATCGGTTGTTGTTGCGGGGTGGAACTTTGGCTTTGCTGACCAATTCGAAGTGAGCACCGAGTATATTAAGCATGGTGACTGAGTCTGATGTGATTATCTTATTGTTGATTTTTGTTGAGTTGTTGGCATTGAGGTTGGCCCTGTCCATGATACGATCATTGTTGTCAGCGATGGTGATTTGGTTAGTGAACTTGAGTTCATGAGGTCTGTAGAGCCTATTGAGTTTCGGGAAGAAGTCAGCGCTGGTGCGGTGGTTGATCTCTTTCGCAGCGTTTGCCCAATAAACGTTGCAAGCTATTGCGAATTCCTTTTTGATTGCAGTGTTAATGCTGTTCAGTATGACGTGTAGAGAGTTCGCTGAGTCAGTCATCCATAGGTTGTTGTTTCTTCTGCAGTTTTTGATTTGAGTTATGATGAGAGATTTTTTTTATATAAACTATTGATTTTGTTGTTTATATATTTGGTCATGCTGTTGATTTTTTTGGGACGAGGTACGGTTTCATCTATGGTGTCGTTGATAATCTTTGTTAGATGCGCTATGTTGAGGTCGATTTTCGCAATAGACAGGTTTCTATCGTCTGGGATCGGCACGGTGTATTTGTTTGTTAGCGTTCTGTTGAATTTTTTCCAGTTTGTTTTTTTGAAAAGTTTGATGTTTGGGCCAAGCGGTGGGGGTATACAATGAACTTCTGCTGGAAGTGCCACTTCTATTATGATGGCTTTGTGGTCACTATCGTACCTGCTCGTTGGTAGTTTGTTGTTAACTAGATGTGGGAAGGCGAGCCTGCAGTCTGCTATGCACATATCCAAGTAAGATCCTGCACGAGGAAATGTGGGTTCGACTGCGGTTAGGAGTTTGCAGCGGAAGGTGTTCGTTTGGTCGGTGACCCAGGTGGTGAGGAGGACACCTCTTGTGTTAAGAGCACTGTCACCGAAGTTTGGGTGCCTGGCGTTGAAGTCCCCAGCAAGGATAAAATGATTACGTCGATCGGTGTAATTGATTTCAGTGAAGAGTTTGTTGAGCTCCGTAATGAAGCTTGGATTGTTGTGACCTGGAGCGTGGATGCTCACTACTACAAGTCTTGAGTCGTTACTGCATTTGATTTCCAAGGCTAGTGATTCAAGGGCTGTGTGGTTATCGGAGGAGGAGGTAAGTATCCTTCTGTGCGGTATGGAGTCCTTGATGAGGATAGCAGTTCCACCGCCTTGCGTAGCATTAGGTCTATCTTGACGGTGCAGAGTATAATTCTGGAAAGTTATTTTATGGTTATTATTTAGTTTAGTTTCAGAGAGAAGTATTAGGTCTGGGTTGTGTTTTGTGGCAAATAGGTTAAATCTGCGTTCGTTTGTGATTATTGAATTTGCGTTGACGGCTATTATTTTTAAACTGTTTACTCTATCCATCTTAGGTGCAGGTGGTTGAGGATGAAATCTATCTTGTTGGAGTTGTCAGCGATTTTGGAGGTGAGTTGCTGGTTTTGAGATGAGATGGTTTGTATTATATCGTTGCGGAGAGAGTCAAATAAATTTTGGAGGTTAGGTGGAGCTTCTGCGTGGAGAGGGATTGTGGTTTGCGTTTCCTGGAGCGTTGGGATGCTGCGTGTATTGAGGCTAGACGAATCGGCTGGCGTTGGATGGTGAGAAGCAGCTTGGGCGAATGAGAGGTTGGGATTGACTAACCTTGCTATCTGGATGATTTTCTTTTTTCTGGATTCCGTAGTGGCGCGTTTGTTTGCGTTAATTGTTTCCTGTGCGAACTTCAGAAATGGACAGCCTCTGAAGTTAGCTGGGTGTCCGAGTTTGTTGCAGTTAACGCAGCCCGGGGGGGGGGGGGGGGTCCGTGCTGTTTTTTGTACGCTGGCAGTCGCCAGGTTCATGTTTTTCCAAACACTTGACACCTCTGTATCCCATGCTGCAGTTGGCACTGAAGTGGCCCACACGTTGGCAGTTTTTGCATTGGAATATTTTGATTTTGCGTAGTGGCTCCCAGTGGATGAGTTGGTTTAGTAGTTTTCTCTGTCTTGTGATGTCAGATGTGACAGAGTTCGGGGTGAGATGTACGAGGAAGAGCTTGTTGGCCTTTGTTTGTGCGTTGTTGTTGTTAGGATTAAAAACACTCACTTTTGCAATGGTGATATTTGGAATGTTGAGTTCAGTAATCGCTTCAAGCACTTCTTCAGCATTGAAGTCACCATTTATTCCTTTAAGTATTAGAAGTTTATTTTTATTTTGTTTTGGGGTGTAGGTGAAGTGAGCGATGTTGCTGTTTTTGAGAGATTGTCTTATTTGCAGAGCTAGTTCATTGCTGGAGGCATAGATGGTGTGGCTGCCTGTTGCCGTGGTTTTAATAAAATAGTTTGCAGATTTAGATATGCTATTTATTATAGTAATAAGTGCTTTGATGTTAGTGTTGTTGGTATGGATTGGGGGCAGCTTAGCCTCGCTCTTTGACGTGTTGTTGTTGTTGGTTTTTATACCTTTTTTATCTGAGGTAGTCTCCTGATCCGTAATGTCTGAGAGGCACGTATCCACTTTTGTCTCGGAGTGCGACTGTGAGGTATTGGTGGGGGGGCTGAGGAGAGCAAATTTGTTGAATGTCGTTTCTATATTTCTGGTTGTAATTATAGTTTTGTATGGCGAGGTTTTTCTCGGTGTTTTCCAACCATCTGATGTGTCGGAATTTATCGGTGGTTTGTCAGATTCGTTGATGTAACCTTGGTTGTTTTCTTGGTTGTCTGCGGGCAAATTTTTGGCTGCCCTGCTAGCGTGAAGATTCGGAGCGATTTGTCTGTTTTGTATATTAGTAGATTTGGTGGAGCGATTGTATAACTGCTCCAGCTGGGTTGACGTAAGATTGTTGTTTAGTATACGTGGTAGTTTACTAGCTTTTGTGATTGCGGTATTATTTGCGTCGAGTGGGCTAAGAGAGTCACGTGACCGCTTTTTTTTTGCATTGTCAATCAGTGTGTTTTCGGGAGTTGGATTATTTTGCTGGGCGGTGCTCTGTAGAGCGAGCACAGTATTATCTGATCTGGGTGGCGCCATCAAGCGGGCGCTCGGAGAGATTAAGGGCGGCTGGTCGAGTAATTCACTCGTTGGATGTGGGCATCACACATGCCTTTACCGGCGTGCGTCGCTGCGAATAATGATGACGAAGGTACGGCCCGCGTCGAGCCCATGCACTCGGCCGTCAGTGCTCCTGGTATCAATTAATGCGCGATGTCCGCCGCTCCTGAGGGGCTATGAGTGTAAGCAATCCAGTCAATGCGTATATGCGTGGAAAAAACGGCATGAGCGCCGGCGCGTGCCGACAGGCAGGCAACACTGATGTGGCCGACGAGGGGGAGGGGAGAGCGCCGTCCCTTGTTGAGCAGCGTGTGTCGTGCATATACCGTTGAGACTTGATGGTTAAGAATTGGTACTTAATATGATACCAATGTGGCCCTGTTACGAGCGACCGATTGATCCATGCGAAATATTACTCATTTCGCGTGCGCAGCTATGAAAACCGCGGCGCGAGTGTGGTGGACACAGGCGCGCGGCCAGAGAATATATAATATATTATCTTTACGCATAGAAGGTCGGAGCGGGGGGTTTCGCCGGTTTCGGTGAAGCCGAGTTAAGCGTTAGTTCCGTACCCCATGAGGCAGGCGGCGCTACGTTCGGGGTACGCGCGAGATTCAAATAGCATTAGTAAGGAATCAACTTGAACCGTAAATCTTGGTCATTTATTTGGATAAAGTTACTAAATATTTAGTTTATAATTTTTTATTAATATTTTTAAGTAAATATATACTTAATTTATAGATGGACGTTACATCTTTGAAAACTAGACAAATTATGTGGAATTTAATAAATTCGTTAAACGATACATATTGAATTAACTATCACACATTTTAATGAAAATTAAAGTTAGATAAAATGTTCTACAAAAGTTATTATGAGTTTTAAAATAATTAGAACTTTAACGAACAAGATTTTAGCAACTAATTTTATGATAATACTCCTAAAACATCAGCAGTATTTAAATAAAATTAGTTGCCAAAATCTTGTTAGTCTAAAGTCCAATTATTTTATAACTTGAATGAAAATGTTAATAAAAAAATTAAAACAATTATAAGTAAGCTTAAAGTATTTAGAAATATTATAATTTTTTATGCAGCATATTGGTAAGTATTTTTTATTTGAATGCGTGCACAAAGTGTAGATGTTAGTATATAAAAGAGTAATATATTTATAAAAAGATACAATTCATTTCAAATAAAATTGATTTTATAAAAGAATCTTACTTTTCTAATGATATCATAAAACTAAATGCATTAGTTATGCATATATACAATATAAAAACGGCGGGAGAACAGCAACAGAAATTATAGAAAAGCGCGGCGGCGCGAAAACAACAATCAGTGTTTGTTTTGTTTTCATTCCGCGAGTAACGGCCGATCCATGCAGATGTGCCGTATATAGTTTTTACTTGAAGTGCATTTATCATTCAGTTTTATAAGTTCAGAAGTAGTAAGTTTTATTATTAGTGAAAGTAGTATTATTATTAAGTTTTATATTTTTGCATATACTTTGTAAAAATGCCTCGGGTCGTGTGTGCATACAAGTCGTGTAGAAACACGTCTTTTAAACATCAACATCTGACGTTTCACAGGTTTCCGACTCAAAATACTCCCCGGTAGGTATTTTATCGTGAATATATTAGCGGACGTGAATTTCTGAAAACCATTAAGTCAAAAGTTTTTTGTTTACTATCTGTTAAGTAGATAACATGAACGTAGATTTATTAATCATGTAAATATACACATATATTCAAAGTTAAATTTTATAAAGTAGTACAATTTTAATTGGGATTCTTTTTAATATTTATCGTTCAATGTTGTGCCAAAATATCATCTAAACGTTATCACACATTGAGTGAAAATTATTATTACAATATTTTGAAAAGCAACATACTCAATTCTAATAACAAACTTTTTATGTTGTACTTTATTATTTATTTTGATTTTCATTCTCAATATATTATAATATATTATAATCATGTAAATAGTTAAGAAGTGTATAATAGAAAGTTGAGTGAATGATTTTAATAAAAACAAAGATTCTGATTTCCCCTTTAGGTAAGGAAATAACAACTAAACCTTAGTAGGAAAATCAAAAAATAACACAGAAAATTTTTTTCCTGATTTCATTTCCCACATTATCATAATAAAAAATAACATTTCGTACATTAATTTTTTTTACACGAAATTTTATTCTATATCCCCTATACATTAGCCGTAAGTAAATCATAGTTGTTTGTAATTTTTAGAGTATGGTGATTTGCTTTGGTGATTGCAACTAGTAAATTTTCAGATTTTTATTGTTTAAAAGTTTTCAACAATACTTTGCGATGTATTTGCATGATTATTTAAATATACTTTTGATATATTTCTTTTACATTAAATAAATGAAATGACCACTTTTTACAAAATATAACCAATCAATAAAATATATAAAGATGTGTAATCAAATTTCTGTTGAATAGTATCTATTATACACTAAGAGTGTAAAATATGATGTTATATTGTATTAAAATAATTTTTTATATTATGTTTACTATGATATTGACTATCATGCCCTAGGTGGCATCGACAGCTGCATTCTATTTCAGTTCTATATTTTTGCTCGAGACAATCACAGGTAAAAAGAAAATCAATGCTGAAAGTTATGGGAAAAAGCCATTCGCGGCATAAAAAACCCTTCTTTATTTTAAAAGAAAAGTTATAACGTGAATGTCCACACGGTACACAATGTGATTACAGAGAATGCGTTTATACGCACGAATATCAATTTATTATATGGCCTCGTGGCCGCACCTTATTTTTACTGATGCGATAGCGTGATCACTTTTGTTTACGCACTCACACTTGCACACAGTTTCTTTGTTTTTTATTGTTCTAGGCAGGCGATATGTTGATGCCAAATCGGCGGTCGATCGACGATGGTTTCGCTGTACGCACCTTTGCGAAATTTGTTGTTAATTGTTAAATGATGTCACGCTGTGACATCATCTTGATAGTTATTAAGCCCTAATGCAAAACGTAATAACAACGTAACAATGTTGCTAAGTCGCGAGAGCTCTTCGCGCGCCTAACGTTAGATTACGAATGAATTCACCTATCGCCTCGTTACTCAGCGGGAGCGCCGGTTCGAGCGGGGGGAAATGACTGACAAGTGCTGCCACTTCGTGTCGCGTTCATGACCGCTCGACCGCACGCTCGGACATAAGTACAGGTTACGACGTAACATTCTCCCGGCGCAAGCTGCGAAAAAGTTCAAACTATGAAGCAGATTGTGTTAACAAAAAATAGAAAACTTATAACTAGATGCATAGATTCTATAATGAAGATAACTAAATTAACTATTCAATCTAAAATCGCATGTTAACATATTTACAAGATTAACCTAATCTGATAAATTCTTTGATTAGTTCGCAATTGGAAGACCAGACAGGCAATGGAGCCAGTCCTCGTTGGGAGGGCCGTTCTCCTGATCAACCATCACAAAATCGAATTACAACTACATTGAAAATAATCTCAAGACTAATGAACGCCCTTACAATCTATATACCGAGTCTTATTAATTACGTAATAGGAAGAATACAGAGGCGCGTGATATTGCGCTTATAAACTCCGTTTGCTGTCTTGACTGTGGCGACTCGTGCGATGCCGTCACTCCCAGGAAAGACCTCGGTGATAACACCCAGTGGCCATCTTCCGCACGCGACGTTATCTTCTATCAGAAGAACCACCGATCCCAGTTTCAATTCGCCAGTTGATTCTTTCCATTTTTGGCGAATTTGGAGTTCGTTCAGATAATCCTTGTGCCAGCGGTTCCAAAAATCTTGTCTGGCCTTGGTGATGAAATTGTACGTCGACAATCGGTTATCTGGAACTGAAATAAGATTTTTTTCTGGTAAGCAAGTGAAAGATCGCCCAATGAGAAGATGAGCAGGGGTTATAGCGAGAGGATCGTTGGGATCAGCCGAAAGAGTGCATAAAGGTCTAGAATTTAAAATGGCTTCGATTTCAATCAATAAAGTATTGATTTGTTCGTAAGTGAGCCTTTGATCTTTCAAAATACGTTTAAGATGGTGTTTAAAACTCTTTACGGCTGCCTCCCAAAGCCCTCCAAAATGAGGAGATAGAGGTGGATTGAAATGCCACTCAATTTTCTTGGACAACACGATGTTACCTATCGAAATTTGGAAATCAGAAGTCTCAAACAACTTATAAATTTCAAGAAGTTCTTTGTTAGCTCCGACAAAATTTGTCCCATTGTCTGAATAGACATGTTCGGGTACACCTCTTCGAGATATGAATCTACGAAAGGCAGCTAAGAATCCTTCAGACGAGAGATCGGTCGCAAGTTCGATATGCACCGCCTTGGACGACATACACACGAACACACAACCGTAAGTTTTGAGGAATTACTTGTTACGCTCCCTTTTTTCTTTGATCATGATAGGGCCGAAAAAATCAACACCTGTGTGACAAAAAGGTGGGGATTCGTTGACACGATTTTCTGGCAAATCAGCCATTTGCGCATGGACCAGTTTGGGTCTTTGACGAATACATTGGACACAGTGTCGAACGATACTTCGGACTCGATCCTTACCATTGAGGATCCAGAATCGTTCTCGAAGAGTGTACAAAGTAGATTGAATGCCAGCATGCAAGTTGACTTCGTGGCACTCACGAATGATGATATCAGAGATATGATGTTTGCTGGGTAATAAGATTGGATGTTTTTGATTGTGGATCAACTTTGCCCTTTTTAGGCGACCACCTACACGAATGAGCCCATGTTCATCGAGAAAGGGATTCAGTTCATCGAATTTGGTAGCCTTTCTGAAAGGGACGGTGATCTCATCACGATCTGTATGTCGAGCAGTATCGAGAAGTTTTATTTCAGCAGAATAATTTTCGCGTTGTATCATCGCCAATATGCGGCGTTCTGCTTCGACGATTTCATTGCACAATTTTGGTCGTATCAACTTCTCTATTTGAGCTATGCGATACCCTTTATCTTTGATTTCTAGGAATAACTGAGTACATTTTGTTTTAGATTTCGAGCCTTTCCAACGCAGGACATAAACAATCACCCTCTTGAAGCGTTCAAAACTCGAAAAACGATCATATATATCCTCGCAGGAAGAAGTTGTGAGTAGACATGTGCTCTTTTTGAAGCCCGGCATTTCAGATGGTGATGGTTCAACCGATCGAGGCCATTCGGTTTCATCAAGAGTTAGCCACTTGGGACCGGAAGTCCAGATAGCATTGTTCACAAATTCGGATGGTAATTGTCCTCTGGAAAGAGAGTCAGCGGGATTGTCCTCCGATCGCACATGCTTCCATCTGACCTGATCTCCTAGTGACTGAATATCTGCGACTCTGTTAGATTCAAAAGTTCTCAAAAGATGAGGAGCCTTCTTTAGCCAACACAGAACAATAGTAGAATCTGACCATAAGGTTACCTGATCTATCGGAAAATCGAGTTGAGCTCTCGATTCTACGTAAAGTTTTTTGAGAATGGAAGCCCCACAGAGTTCTAGTCGCGGAATAGTGAGCCCACTCAATGGCGCGACCCTAGATTTGCTGCTAACTAAATTGATTTCGACATGACCCACCGAATCAGATGATCGAATATACAGACAAGCTCCGTATCCATAGACACAAGCATCGCAGAATCCATGAAGATCGATTCTAATTGTATTTGAGATCAGAAGTCGTCGAGGAAATGAGATTCCCTTCAAGAATTGGAGTTGATCTGCTAATAATTTCCATTTGGTAAAAATGTGCTGAGGAAGAGATTCGTCCCACGTAATCTTTGCTTTCCAACACTCTTGAATTAAGACCTTAGCATACAAGATTACGGGTCCGAGTAAACCTAGAGGATCGAAGATCTTGGATAATTCCGATAGAAGCTTTCTTTTAGTCGAGATGACCCGAGGATCTATATGATTCAAAGCATACTCCAGAAGATCCTTCTTGGAATTCCAGATTATTCCAAGAGTTTTCTGAATCGGCTCTTCTTTAACCATACAGTCTAAGTTAAAAGCGTTTCTATTGAGATTATCTAACGCAGACGGGTGACTAGATGACCATTGCCTAATGTGAAAACCACCACGAGCTAGCAATGCGATCATTTCGTCTCGTATAGTAAGGATTTGTTCAATGGAATTTGCTCCGGAGACAAAATCATCCACATAAAAGTCACGTAGAAGAAGCCTACTAGCACGAGAGAAATCGTGACCTTCGTCCTGCGCTAATTGTTGAATCGTCCGTATTGCCAGAAATGGAGCAGCAGCTGTTCCAAAAGTCACAGTATTGAGCTGCCAGGTCCTAAGCTTGCCTTGGTAAGCCCACCAAACTTTCTGGAATTTTCTATCGTCAGGGTGAATTAAAATTTGACGGTACATTTTTTCAATGTCCGCCGTGATAACGTGGACATGAGTACGAAACCGAAGGATTTGTTCGAAAATCGAATTTTGGATGGTCGGACCTACCATGAGAGTGTCGTTCAGCGAAATGCCCGTAGACGTTTTTGCTGAAGCATCAAACACCACTCGTACTTTGGTGGTTGAACTTGACTCCTTAATCACGGCATGATGAGGCAAGTAATACCCGTCCTCGGTATCATCGCAAAGGGTCATGTGACCAAGAGAGATATATTCTTCCATGACCTTACAATATTCATCCCTTAAGGAGGGCTTAGATTCGAACTTCCGTTCCAGAGCATAATAGCGTTTAAGCGCTTGCGTCCTAGATTCTCCTAACTCAAACTTGTTATCGCGAAAAGGAAGGCGAACGATATACCTGCCCCTAGGATCGCGTTTCGTGTGAGTAACATAATGTTGCTCACAAGCGACTTCGTCACGAGATCGAATAGGTTCGTGGTCGAAATCTTCAATGAGCCAAAAACGTTCGATGAGTTTGTCTAGTTTAACGACGTTGCACGAAGTTTTATTCGAAGAATTGAGATTTTCATGTCCTCCAGCAACGATCCATCCTAATCGGGTTTTCTGTAAGATGATTTCTGATTCTTTAGAACTGAGTTTGATCTGACCAACAGACAAAAGAGATATAGTGATATTGGAAGCTAACAAGATATCGACAGATTTAGGCAAGTGGAATTGAGGATCAGCCAATTGAATATTCTTTGGAATTTTGAACTGTTCACGAGGGAAAATGTCGTTAGGCACGGCGTCAGCAATATTTGGAACAATTAAGATGTTGAGTTTCTGTTGAAAGTTATTATGTGCTGAATGCACTGTAGCTTCAACGTATTTTTTCGAGACAGTGCACAGTCCGTCAACTGCTCCGATTTTAACTGAACAGACCCTTGCAGGTAAATTCAACAGTTTTGCAAAATTTTCAGTAACAAGATTAACAGTGGAACACGAATCTAACAACGCCCGTGCCGTGACAAAATTTCCTTGTTTATTTTGGACCCGTACAACTGCTGTAGTCATTAATTGCGAATCCAATGGGAAGGCGACAGAAGCGTACGAATACTGCCTTGGTCATGCCTTTGGAGTATTAGATGCAAAGAATTTATCATCGTTAGATTGTCCCTGAGAATTTTGTTCCTTTAATCTTTGTGCCCCTTTATCATGATGGAGTAAGGTATGATGAGGTTTATTACACTTCTTGCAACGCTTATTGCTTTTACAAGGCAATTCATGATTCCAAAGACAATTGTTACAGAGTTTGTGGGATTTTACGAAATCCCAACGCTCTTGCGTGCTAAATTTGTGAAATAAAGGGCACTTGAATAACCGATGAACATCATTGCATTTAGGACAAGTGGAAGAAGGAGTATGAGACGATGAAGATGAACTCGAAGCCGTAACGAAAGACCTTGCACTTGTCTTAGAACCTTTAGCTCTTGGCTGTGAGATAACCTCTCCGGCACGTTTTCGACCTTCGCCCTCAGATGGAAGGGATTGTTGTGATGAACGAAGTCTGAATACAGTGTTTTTAATAAAGGTGTAAAATTCTGTTAAAGTTGGCAATTTGTTAGCATCGAGTGTCTCTTCCCACTTGTTTTTGACGTAGTTAGGAAGGCGCCGTTCCATAATTCGGATAATGACAAGATCATCCATCTTTATTCCCAATCTGCTTAGTAAGTGTAAATGCTGTTTGGTTTTATCAATCAGATTTGATAAATCTGTAGCTGCGAATTTATTCGGAATTATTGGAAGGTTAAAAATTGCATCTAAATGTTTGACTACAAGTAGTCTTTTTTGATCGTAAGATTCGAGAAGAGCTTCCCATGCTTGGGGGTAAAGGTCTGGATTCTCGAGAAATTCGGAAATTTTTCCTAAAGCCTCCCCAGTCAATGAATCCTCGAGTCGAGATATCTTTTCAAGATTACTAAAATCACTACGAGAATGCACGAGAGCATCAAACTTGTTTTTGAAAACTAACCACTTATCTGGGGTTCCATCGAACGTAGGGAGGTTGATTTTTGGGAGTTTTAGGGTCTCACGATTATTCATTAGAGTGGTGTTCAGAGTTGATTCAGCTAGAGGATTGAGAGCGGGCTGAATTACCTTCTGCAATTTCATCACCTCCGCGCCAACATCGAAATAGCGGGCTTCGACGGCGGGAAAAGTTTCGAGAAGGGAATGATCATTTTTTAATAACAACAACTCATCGCTGTACCTTAAAAACTCTTTGTGCAACGTTGAAAGATTATCGAAACGTAATTTTGCATTAAATGGATCACATTTCGGGTCCTTCAAGTAAGTTTCTAATCTCACTAGTTGCGTTTCGAATGACCTCCCCTTTTGTACGATATGTATCACACGTTCCTGTTGCCCTTTTGTAAGGTCAGTCATTTTACCTGTCAAAATTTGACTTTTAGAGTTTAAATAAATTCAATTAATATAATCTTAAATGTAAATGAGTGTTTGTTAAATACTAATGAACAAGCAATGAATTGACAGCTATATTTCTGCCAAGCTAGATTAGGTTAGATTTATAAAAAAGAAACAAAGTTGAAAGTTTTGATTTTTCAAAAAAAATAAAATGAAAATCCTATAACGAAAGCTATTCTAAAAAAAATAATCAACGTTGTTGTGTTCTAACAGTGAAACAACCTAACGCACGAATCGATTGTTTCTGAAGCGACTGTTGTGAAAACACGAGGCAGAAGCATACACTTGCCTGTTCGCGTTAGCGCTCTCTTCTATTTCCCGGAATCGACGTACCCAATAACTCCGACACTCGATTGAAAAGTAACATTTACTAAAATTCACACTGTCTTTCGAATAACAAAGAGAAAAACTTATCTTCACAAAATCCCGCGATGCAGCGACCGACTGGATGATGAGGTTTCCTGTAGCGGGAGTGACAGCGGCGGTGAAGATGATGCAAGAGTAGCGGCGACTTATTCCGTAAATGTCCTTCTTAATGTTTTCTCTTGTTGCGCTTTATTGTAGAGAATAACAAGATATTCGGATCGAAGAATTTCCTTTAGTACATACATGGATCTATATGCGTCTCAATTACTCTAGTTCTAGCATGCAATAACGCGCTAGCCCCATTGTGTACACGTGATGTCATTCGCGAATTTCGTGAAGTCCTTCAAACCTCACAGGAGGCACCAATGTTTACTATGATATTGACTATCATGCCCTAGGTGGCATCGACAGCTGCATTCTATTTCAGTTCTATATTTTTGCTCGAGACAATCACAGGTAAAAAGAAAATCAATGCTGAAAGTTATTGGAAAAAGCCATTCGCGGCATAAAAAACCCTTTTTTATTTTAAAAGAAAAGTTATAACGTGAATGTCCACACGGTACACAATGTGATTACAGAGAATGCGTTTATACGCACGAATATCAATTTATTATATGGCCTCGTGGCCGCACCTTATTTTTACTGATGCGATAGCGTGATCACTTTTGTTTACGCACTCACACTTGCACACAGTTTCTTTGTTTTTTATTGTTCTAGGCAGGCGATATGTTGATGCCAAATCGGCGGTCGATCGACGATGGTTTCGCTGTACGCACCTTTGCGAAATTTGTTGTTAATTGTTAAATGATGTCACGCTGTGACATCATCTTGATAGTTATTAAGCCCTAATGCAAAACGTAATAACAACGTAACAATGTTGCTAAGTCGCGAGAGCTCTTCGCGCGCCTAACGTTAGATTACGAATGAATTCACCTATCGCCTCGTTACTCAGCGGGAGCGCCGGTTTGAGCGGGGGGAAATGACTGACAAGTGCTGCCACTTCGTGTCGCGTTCATGACCGCTCGACCGCACGCTCGGACATAAGTACAGGTTACGACGTAACATATTACTTATTATTGATTGGTTTAATATATAAGCTGTTTTTGCGGTTAGAGGTTTTGCTTTGTGTGCTCATCCCTAGTAGAAAAAAATATGTTTCGAGTGGCTTTTTTGTAAATCGCATTCTACGCTAAACTATATGCACTTTTATTTTTCCTTTGATTGTAAAATTATTAACTTTTTTAGGCGGTGTACATCATAAGAATGGTCATTTTTAAATAAATTTAATCAATCTAAATTGGCTTTTGGTCGCTTAAAAATATTTGCAAACGTTATATATATATATATATATATATATATATATATATATATATATATATATATATATATATATATAAATATGAAATTCTGGAAGTTTGAGGATTATATTCAGCACCCGCTTGGAAGTTTGAGGGGTTATGGGAAGTTTGAGGAGCCTCCTCAAACTTCCAATCTATATATTCAGCATCCGAGCGGAAGTTTGAGGGGTTTTCTAGAGTCTATTTGTCTAGAGTCGGTAACCTGAGGGTTATTATTTCTTTAGCCACTCTGACCGACCGGGGTTGAGCTCCTCAAACTTACTAGCCTAATATATATATATATATATATATATATATATATATATATATATATATATATATATATATATATATATATATATATATATATATATATATATATATATATATATATATATATATATATATATATATATATATATATCTGTGTGTCATATCGACGCCCGGTACGAAGAAAAGCACAATTTAGGCCTGTATAAAATACCGTTCGAAACGAGTGCGGAAGTTGATTATTTACTTCATGTGACTTTTCGTTGAAAAACGTCACATGAAGTAAATCATCACCCTCCGCACCAGTGTCAAAATGTACTAATAAATTATTCGCATATCGTTTGACATTTTTTAAATTCATTTTTATAATTTTTATTATTCATTAAAATGATGGTCTTAACGTATTATCAACATCGTATGAATAATGTAGTCTGTATCAATATAAGTAAAATTGCTATAAGGGTACAAAATATTTAAAAGTTTAAATCGTGATGTTAATATTATAAAAATAAAAAATAATAAAACAGATTTATAACGGCTAAAATGGTCAATTAAGTTTGATTTAACTCAGCAAAAATTTCATTAAAAATCATAGCGATGTGAAGTATTATATATTTAATACTATACATATAGTTTACGAGAGTGGTTACGTCGTTCTGGTATTGAAGATTTTGACATCAAGAAGATTGTAAGTAAGCGCCTTTGCAGTGAGCATTTTTTGATTACCGACTTTTTAGTTCAAGGTGTTGGGAAAAAAGTAGTTAAAAATGATAGTTACCCTATTGATGTAAATGACATTATTTTGAATGAATCGCATTTAACAAATGATCCAACATTATTAAATAATGACAATTTAAATAACAGTTTGATTAGTAACAAAAGCGTTCATTCGGATAACGTCATTGATAACTGAGATATATCTATTGAATATCTTGATGATAGTAGTGTAAGTGCATGTATTCCGAAAAGCAGGAATGAAGTAGTGCATGATCAACTATTTAATGAAAAAGACTACTTGAATGATGTAGAGAACGTGACAGATGTCACTGTACAAAAGGATGCTGAGAATTCAGATTCTCCAGCAATTTGTACAAATCGTGGCATGATTCAAAGATCAAGACGTCGCATGAGAAAGAAATTAAAAAACCTCGATTCACTTAAAAGTACATCAGCGGGTCTGATTAAAAAAAATCTAGAACTCATTAAAGAAAATGAAAAGCTACGGAAGCAAAATAAAGTTTTGTTGCAAAAAGTTCGACGTCAAACGAAACGTTTAAACACCAAAAAGATTTAAATGTAAAAGAGATATTGGAAGCTGCTTCAAAATTTTTAAACGAAAATGCATTAACATTTTTAAAAATGCAACTAAATCATACTAATAAGAAAAAGAAATGGGAAGATGACGAGAAATTGCTTGCTTTGAGTTTATATTACAAGTCGCCGAAAGCTTACCAGTTTTTAAAACAAGAAAAAAAATTAAGTTTACCATGTTTAACTGTAATAAAAGAGTGGGTTAATGAATTAACTTTGATACCGGGTATCAACGAAGATTTATTCAAATTGCTTAAAAGTAAAGCCGAGTCAATGTCTAATTATGAAAAAGAATGTGTGCTAATGTGGGATGAAATGTCAATTAGGCCGTTTTTGGAGTACAATTTAAAAGAGGATTATATCGAGGGTTTTGTTGATTTAGGTAAATATGGAAGAACGGAAGAGCAAGCAACTACCGTATTAGCATTCATACTATCAGGTTTATCTTACAATTGGAAGCAAGCAATTTTCTTTGCATTTTCAAAAGGTCCCGTACCTGGTGATAGATTAAAAGATATCATTCTTGATGTGATTGATTCCGTTGAAAAAGCAGGGTTAAAAATTAAATCAATGGTTTCGGATCAAGGCGCGTCAAATCAAAAGGCTATAACTGACTTAAATATTAGCGAAGATAAGCCCTATCTTGAACGACACGGACGTAAACTTTATTTCAATTTCGACGTTCCTCATCTCTTTAAATGTTTTAGAAATAATTTAATGAAATACAATTTTGTATTAGACGATGAAACGATTTCATGGGATGCTATTCGGGAATTACGTGAAATTGAACGTTTTAAAAGTTGTAGAGCTGCCCCAAAATTGACCGATCGACACTTAGATCCTAATAATTTTCAAAAAATGAACGTAAAGTTAGCTGTACAGATTTTTAGTGGATCAGTGTCGAGAGCGATGATGGCGGGTTTCGGTACTAAAGAATTAATAAATCCAAATTGCGTATCGACAGCTTCCTTTTTATGGTCAATGAATTGTATTTTTGATTGTTTGAACGCAAGAAATCCTAATGACTCTAATCCTTTTAGTCGCGGTTTATGTGATGCTAAACCTCAAGTAGAAAAAGCTTTGGATGATGCGATACCGTGGTTAGAAATTTTGCAGATGTTTGATGGTAAAAAGTTTAAATATCCAGATTGCTTTGTAAATTTAATACTCTCGATTAAAAGTATTTTAATGTTTTGGCACGACTTAAAAAATGACGGTAGATATTATTTATTAACCGGGAAGCTAAATCAAGATCCGATTGAAAACTTTTTTTCTTTAATGAGAGCTTTGTCAGATTTCAACTCTAATCCTACCGCAATGCAATTTAGGAAAAATTTTCAGCATGGCACTGTCACTACACTGCTTTTCCCACCTCCGGGAGCAAATTGTAAACCTGATGAATGCATGACCTTATTGACTAATTATACCGAAGTAATTAAGATTCGTAAAAATAATGAATCTGATGCAGAAGAAAAAGCAAATGAAATTAATGCACGATTGCAAGCATGGGCAATTAATGAATATTATGATGAAGATGATGTCGATGATAATCAAAATGAAAATGATACAAATGATTCCTTAACGATTGTCAACTCAATTGAAACTGTTACTTTAGAAAGATGTTCAATGAAATACGTAGCAGGATATTTAATTTATAAATGTTTGAACAAATTTGGTTGCTTGAAATGTAAAGAGACATTAACGCGAGGAAATCAAAATTTTGAACAGTCTACAGATTCGTTGATTTTTTGGAAAGCATATGCAGTACCAGATAAGGAATTAGGCAATCTAAAAATTCCTTGTGACACCTTTTATTCGATTATTATAAAATGTTACGATGTTTTTGATAAACAGTTTAAACTTCATTATACTGAAAAAAACATTGGCTTCATGTTAACTAAATATATTGAAAATGAAATTTTAACTGAGTTTAATGATTTTTGGCTAATTGAAGAATGCTTGAATCATAGAGAGTACATAATTAAACTTTTTGTTCGGCTTCATATTTTTTATTTCCTCAAGTGGATGTCCAGAGATCATCGCAATTCTGGAAGTAAGAGATCTTGTAATTCGAATCAACAAAAGCCTTGCGCAAAGTTGCAAAAATTGCAAAAGTAAATTGTTACGCAAGTTTTTTATGAATTTGTTTGTATTGAATTTGAGTAGATTTCTTAATAAATTAATTAATTAATTAATTAATTAATTAATTTATTTATTTATTTATTTAACAATTTATTTATTGATTGATTTATTTAACAATTTATTTATTGATTGATTTATTTAGCAATTTATTTAGCAATTTATTACGTTCTTTTTGGAAAATAACGTATCATACTGTTTTATTGCATGCTGTTGATTGCCATGATTAAACTATAGGCTTTAGTATTTTGTCATCACGTTAACTTTTGCTAATGCTGGTTTATTGAGCACTTTTTTAATATTGAAAATCTGCTATTGAAAATGTTTATAATACTTGTTTTAACATTTTTTTTTATTATAAATATATGCATGTTTAGTTGTGTACGTCGTACGTAGCGCGCTTTGACTTGAAAAATCAAGTCTCATCCATTCCGATTATCCAACGTATGTACCTTCGTTTCCCTTTATCCTATCCTATCCTGGTGGAACGAAAACCTGCCACCTTCCCGTGGTTTCCATCGAGTAATGACAATAACCAAATTTTTTGTTACTTAATTAAAGATTTTTTATTTATTTTTAAATCCACTTATATGCAAACTCTATTTATTATTACTTATTAAATAGAAAAGTAAAACTCTTTAATACTAAAAATCTTGTATTAATTTAATGTTATTGGCATTAGCTAAGTGCAGGAAATCAAAGTTAAAATCCTTAACATTAATTTTGTGAACTTTTTAATATAAATTATTCTTTATATAAATATTTTATATATAAATTAAAATGTTATTATTTAAAGTTATATGAAGTCAAAAATTTAGGAATTTTTTAAAAATATGATAATTTCTATTATTATTTGAAATAATAATTACATAATTTTCTTATAATGACCAATATTTCGTTTTATTATTGTATCTTTATTAATTTGTAATTATTTATATTACGTTTTCTATAACCAAAAATAGCTTTCTTTGATTTTTGCAAATATTAAATGTATAATATAAGTGGTTTGATTTGATAAGATGTAACGTCCATCTATAAATTAAGTATATATTTACTTAAAAATATTAATAAAAAATTATAAACTAAATATTTAGTAACTTTATCCAAATAAATGACCAAGATTTACGGTTCAAGTTGATTCCTTACTAATGCTATTTGAATCTCGCGCGTACCCCGAACGTAGCGCCGCCTGCCTCATGGGGTACGGAACTAACGCTTAACTCGGCTTCACCGAAACCCCCCGATCCGACCTTCTATGCGTAAAGATAATATATTCTATATTCTCTGGCGCGGCAATCGTTGTGCGGTCGTTTGGAGGGGGCAAGATGGCTACTCGACAGCCGCCTGCTTCGCGCTGAGAAGTCGCTCGTGTCCGCCTTTCCCACTATTCCAGCCCGGAATTATGCTTTCCGTTGATCACTGGTACTTGATTTGGTATATATAACTGGCACTTTTCAACTTTGTACGCTAATTGCGAGCGATAAGACACGATTAATCGGGAGCGGCAGGGGAGCGCGTCCGTTCACTGCTCACACGACACCGGAAGTCCTGACACGACACCGGAAGTCCGCCGCGCTCTTGCTGCGCCAACGTGTTCTTACGGGTATGGTGTTTCGACTCGACTATAACTTGTACAGCTTGAGGTTATGTTGACTCGCCGACTACAGCCATTAACAGACGACAACTCAATTTTTACTATGTTGGCTTGTAAAAATTCTTATACCTTCTTGTAAAAATTCTTATATCTTCTGTCAATTATTAAAATGTCTGAAATTATTACGATGTAGTATAGTAAAATTTGTGATAAATTTTGGCAAAAATTATACAAAATATGTACTAAAAATTACTTTATATCGTATTAATCTTTCACTCTCAAATTTTTTACTATGTTACCTTAGTAAATTTTATAGCCATTTCTATTAATTTTTCATCAATGTTATATTAATAATTACTAAAAGTATACTAAATAGGCTCAGAATACAAGTCTGTCACCCCATTACTAGCGAACATAGTAATTTTTCAACAAACATTTTTCTCCGTGTAGACAGCGTTATCGACTACCCCGGATACCTAGATGACGCATTCGATGAGATCCAACACGTACAGCCAAAAACCTACAGTGCGCACCACCTATAGACTCCGTAATCGGTCACCCGGAACACCTAGACGACGCATTCGATAAGTTCCAACACCTAGAGCCACAAATCGTTATCGGCTTATACCCAGACCACTTAGATCACACATGGAATGCATTTCGACACCTAGATACAAAAAACTGCGGAGTGTACCACCCAGACATCGTCATCGGCTACCCCGAATACCTGGGCGACGTATTAGATTCACCCTGCTGAGATCTTAACGCATAAAACTACGAATCTCACGACGTAGAGTCCATCATCGGCCACCCCAAAGACCTAGTCCACGCATTCTACGCTTTTAATTATCGATAGTTCACCATCGACTAGGCCAACCGTTCGTCAATATTTTTGTTATTCGTTGGCCAAAAAGATTGGCCAACTGTTGCAGTTAAGCCATTTTGGTTGGGTTATTTTCTACCAGGGCATTGATAATAAAAATTCATTCATAAAGAATACTTTATGAAGACTTTTATTAATTGGTATCATTTGATTTTTAATTAATTTCTTCATAAAGAGTACTTTATGAATACTTTTATTAATTGGTTATATCATTTGGTTTGTAATTAATTTCTTCATAAAGAATACTTTATGAATACTTTTACTGCGACCATGAAATACCTCGCTTATGGTTAACGCCACTTTGTATTTCATAATTTTGTTCATAATGAATACTTTATGAATCCTTTTATTACCATTACAAAATGCTTTGCTTACGGTTGATACCATTTTATATTTTTAGGCACGACCGCTGCTCGGGAGAGCCTTATAATTTCACCAGAGCAAAAATTGTCTGACTTCAAGAACTAACAATTTAATGCTTAAACAGTATTTTCCACCAAAAATGAGTGCGTTTTAAGGTGGTTCTATGAAAATGTCATTGAATGCGGACATTTACAAAAAAAATATATTATTATTCTACAGATGCTGACAAATTTTTTAGTATTTTTTTCAATACAGGTTGCCACGAAAATTTTTGAGTAAAAATTCTTGAAAATGTATACTTTTACATGGCAATTCATTGCCGTGTCAATAGAATCATGTGTTTTGAGTAGAAACTTCCAAAATAAATATAGAAGTCGAATGCGGAGGAAATTAAGAAAAAGAGGTGGTTAAAGTTTAAGACTTAAGCTTTGCAATGATCACTTCAAAAATGCATGGAGCCACGAAAAATTTTGAGATATTAATGATTATAAACACAAATAGCAGACGACGTGCACGAGAGCGAGAAAGACAGAACCACGCGCATGCCCGCCGCATGGTATAGTTTATGTTCTCGCTGAGCGCATAAACTATAATGTATCATAGAACCACTATAAGCGTTTTCTGTGATGTATGTATGTCTGTACGTCCGTATGTACGTCCGTATGTACTCAAGTTTCTCGATTATCTCAACGAATTTTCCGTAGATCCAAACGAATTTTGGACCAGATACTCGTCTAATTATATGTAACTTATGGTTTCCTACCGAGCCAAATCCATCGAAAATTACAAAAATGCCAGGGCAAATAAGAATGTTAAAAAATCTATTTTTAAGCTTAATGTATACAAATTTAAGTTGTAGTAAAAATCTGACCCATGTATCTGCTAAAACTAATTAAAAGACATATTTTTCCTATTGAAAATTTTTTGCTACAAGCAGTATTTCCCAAGACAACTGCGAAAAACGGCAAAAAAAGGTAAAAAATGGTCGATTTTCGGCTATAACTTGACAGGATTTGATTTTACATAAAAATGTTAAATGTAAAAGTTGTAGATAATATTGAAACAAAACTTTTTCTTATTTAATATTTTTTTATAACATCAACTCTTGACGAGTTAGACTTATAAAAACGATTTTAAACGCCAAATTTCGGCCTCACCGAAAACTCTCGCTCCGAAGAATATTTGCTCTGTTACAATAAGCAATTTCTTTTCTTCAAAATTTAGCAGATTACAGCATTATATATCCGTCACAACCATCAAAATTGTCATGGTAATATTTTTCTTTACTTTCGAGTAATACCCTACTGAAAAAAATCATATGATTTATCATATAATTTATCATATAATTTATCATATAATTTATCATATGATTTATCATATGATTTGTCATATGATTTATCATATGATTTGTCATATGACAAATCATATGATAAATCATGAGATGTTTTCGAGAAAATCATCTTATAATTTGTCATATCGACGCCTCCTGTTCATATAATTCTAACTCATGGAAGAGTGCAACATAATTCTAACTCAAAATTTTATGCAAGATAATTCCAACTCGAAATTTCGTGCAATATAGTTCTAACTCGCAACTCCGTGCATTAAAATTCCGATTCGGGCCAATACGATATGATTCCTATTCAAACTCAGTACAATATGATGCTAACTCGTGCGGTAAAACAATATAAATCTAATTCAAATAATCCTGGACATTATTTCTTATGACAAACAATTCTGTACTCAAGCACTTCTAACCCTGGCGAAAAAATCACGTGATTAATCTTATGATTTATCACTTGATTTCTCACTGGATTTCTCACGTGATTTTTCACGTGATTTCTCACGTGACGATTTGGCGCGATTTCTCACGTGATTAATCACGTGAAAAATCATGTGACAATACAAACATAAAAGAATATTATATAACGCTTATTCGTTAATGAAACTTGTTTCCTCAATGGATAGCAAATACATTATCGCAGAAAAAAAGATACATAAAATTTCCGGCCCAACCGAGAATCGAACTCACGAACTTTGGGTTCCAGCGCAGGCACGCTATCCATTACGCTATCACTCGCCTGAAAGATTGTGGTCATTTTCACCTACATGAGTTGCATTCTCCATATTTATTGCTATTTCAATTTGATTATTTATGTAAAATATCAATGGATGGTAAAAATTATTTATTTATACACTATTTTAATAAAATGCGTAACTTATATTAAAACATTAATTAATTTAATTTGAATAACTTAAGAATGTAGGGCCGGTAAAGTAGAAATCAGGTAAGTACAAAATTAATTTTTTTTTTAAAACAAAATACCGAGTTATTTTTATAAAATGTTATGTATATAAAATTGTAAATAATGATCATTACATTTTTAAAAATTTTTATTACTTTTGAAAAAGTTATTCGAATTTAATTATTTAATATCTCAATATAAATTACTTATTTTCAAAATGATCAAAATTAAATAGCAAATTAAATAATCAAAATTAAACAGCAATTAAATAAATATTAAGGACGATCATTTATCTAAAATATCAAAAATTTCTAATTATTATTTATTTATACACTATTTAAAGAAAATAAGTAATTTACATCAAAATATTAATTAATTAAATTCGAATAACTTTTTCAAAAGTAATAAAAATTTTTAAAAACGTAATGATCATTATTTACAATTTTACATTCATAACATTTTATAAAAATAATTTGGTATTTTGTTTAAAAAAAAAATTAGTTTTGTAGATACCTGATTTCTACTTTACCGGCACTACATTCTTAAGTTATTCGAATTTAATTAATTAATGTTTTAATGTAAGTTACGCATTTTATTAAGATAGTGTATAAATAATTAATTTTTACAAACCATTGATATTTTACATGTACAATATAATCAATTTGAAATAGCAATAAATATGGAGAATGCTCCTTATGTAGGGGAAAATGACCACAATCTTTCAGGCGAGTGATAGCGTAATGGATAGCGTGCCTGCGCAGGAACCCAAAGTTTGTGAGTTCGATTCTCGGTTGAGTCGGAAATTTTATGTATCGTTTTTTCTGCGATAATGTATTTGCTATCCATTAAGGAAACAAGTTTCATTAACAAATAAGCGTTATATATTATTTTTTTATGTTTGTATTGTCATGTGATTTTTCACGTGATTAATTACGTGAGAAATCGCGCCAAATCGTCACGTGAGAAATCACGTGAAAAATCACGTGAGAAATCCAGTGAGAAATCAAGTGATAAGCCATATGATTAATCACGTGATTTTTTTCGCCAGGGAATAACACGGAAGAGAATAAGTAGCACCTTATTTATCAATTAATCTGATGCTTTACATATCCATACATAATCATGAAACGGAGGTATAAACGCAAAAAAAACACGATTTTCCACAGAAAATAGGGGTTACTAATTAAATAAGCTTTACTCGAACATAAAGAAACCACCTTTAAGAGTTGAAATAGATTGGGTGCACGAGGAAACGGGCTCTCGAAAACAAGCTTCTTACGCGTGCTATATTCAAAGCGAAATTACTGGTCAAATTAAAAGTAGCTTAAGCCTACCAAATTTTTTTATCAAATGACTAGTAAATTTTTATATATAGTAGTACAATATCATGTACTATATATGAACCTATTATATGTTATGATACATAAAAATAACCACAATACATGCGATATATATGCGTGTAAAAAAAGCACGATTTGCAGTTTTTATGAAATTAAATTTTAATTTTTCTGGTGACTTGATATTTTCTTCACAGAAAAAGATTTCGTAGCTCAAATGCTATACTCTCTAGGTGGTTTTATGAACAAATTATCGATTTTCATTAAATGACGAGAAAAAATGTTTTTCTCTCCATAGCAGCCTATCGAGGGAGCAGTACAAAGAGTACATACGAGAGTAGAAAGAGTACCAAGAGTACATACGAGAGTGCAAAGAGTACAAAGAGTACATCCGAGAGTACAAGGAGTACAAAGAGTATATACGTAAAAGTGCGATACGATTATTTAAATTGTAACGATGCACCTGATCAATAGACGCATCGATACGAAATCGCGATCATAAGAAGCTTTCTCTCTCCTAGCATGCGTGCGCTAGAAAGAGAAAGCAGCCGAACCTGTCAACGGCATGGGAGAGCGAGCGTACGAATGTGTACATACATGTACACACGCATGTATACAAGTACCGGAGCTCGTACAGCGAGGAGAGAGAGCAGGCGACTGAGTAGTCGGCTTCCCTCTCCACCGAGCGCCGCGACCACGCGTCGCATATGACGCGCAAGCTATAACGCGCCCCACCGCGCTGCTTCTACAGCACACGGCGAAGCGGGTATAAATACCGCCTCGTGCGCTGTGGAAAGGATTCTCTCAGCCCAGTGCCGTAGTCGCTAAAGCCTGGAGCCCTGCCGACGGAGCGGAGTATATGAGCGCACTCGTTACTCTGCACCAGAAGTAGCGCTGAGATGATTCCCCGGGTATATGAGCGCACTCGTTACCCGGGTGTTGTTCACAAGTAGTGGGAGCGCACTCGCCTACTTGTGAAGAACCGTGATCACGCGTCCCCAAACTCGCGTACTCTAGTAACAGGCTTAATGCTCGTGTATTATCATTGTTTGTTTCAGATCTACGCCAAAACCGAACCGATTGTGAATTAGATTTAAGCTATAATAAATTTGTTACTTTTCTTTTATACTTAAATTATTTGGCTTTGTTGATTTATTTCAATTGCTCTCCCTTTCGAATCCTGTCCGCTTAGCTATTCTCAAAGAGAGCAATCCTTACGCATGAATCACCGTTTCATGGCGCCCGAACAGGGACTAGTTTTTTCACGCGAAGGAACAAAATAAACTTTTCAAACAACATCTCATATTGAAATAAATTATACAAAGCAAAATAAAATTTTTTTTTTTCGGAATCGAGCAATACTAGTAATCATGGGGAAAGTCGGATGGGTGTACAAGCTTCGAAAAGAGCAACTCAGAGACGAACTAGCGAAATTACAAATCGATAATACGGGAAATGTAACGGAACTACGACAGCGACTAGTAGCGATAGCAAAAATAAGTCCGGGACACTTTAAAAATCAACCAGAAGACGCGGAGGAATACAATGAGGAATTAGATAAGACCCGCGATATGGAAGAACAAACAAATAACGCATCAACACCACAGGCAAACACAATTTGTAATATCGAACCAAGATGCAAACACAGACCAGATAAATTATCTAACGGTAGAGAACGCGACCGCGAAAACCCTCGATCAAATGCGAAAATGGAACTGCCACTTCGACGGACGAGACGTTTACGGTTTTTTAGAAAGAGTTGAGGAATTACGTAAAGCATACGGCTTCACCGATGCAAATCTGCTTATAGGATTCCCGGAATTATTACGGGGGGAAGCTCAACTTTGGTACAGAAATTTAGAGCCTATAAATAGTTACGCTGAACTCAAAGAATCGTTGCGCAGCTTCTATATACCGCCGGGAGAACGACGAAATCTTGATCGACAAATAAGCGAGCGAAGACAAAAAATCGGCGAGATATTTAGAAGCTACGCCACGGCACTGAGTACGTTAATGCGCCGTCGAGGGGCATAACCCGCGAAACACAACTCGATAATATATACTATAACATGCGCGCCGAATTACGATTGCACATTCGACGGTCGGAATTCAACAACGTCAACGAACTAATCCAACGCGTAGAGGAAATTGAAGAAGTATTAGTACAAACCGGTAAAGAACGAAATGGAGAGAGATTAAGAATTAACGCTGGGAATATTATGGAAATAACGACCACGTACGACCGGAACACGTGCTGCTGGAAATGCAAACAACGCGGACATAGGAGAATGAACTGTCGGAATTCACAAAGGAAATTTTGTTCGTATTGTGGGACAGACGGTATACTAACACGCGATTGCCGATGCCACGAGAATATAGATGCGCCGGGAAACGAAAAAGGGTCGGACCCACCCCGGGACAGGACCGGCCCACGCAAACAAGAACTCCGATATCGACAGCCGCTATTTCGTTCGAGTCAACGCCGGTCGAGAGAAATTTCGAGGCCTAATAGATCCCGGATCAATAGGATCATATATAAACCGCGCGCGGCGAATAAATGCCTTTCGCAAGGGTGGGTAAATCAGGCGGAACAAAAAGCAGCACGGATGGCCGATGGTACCTCTGCCACTCTTGAGAGCAGTATATCTGGAGAGTGCAGAGTACAAGGCAAAAACTTACGACACCGGTTTTTGGTTATGGAAGGATTAACAACCGATTTTTTACTCGGAATGGACATACTTGTTAAACTAGAAATACAACTAATGTTAAATGGAAATCAGATCAAAACCGGGAGAACAGACGGCACCGAGGGGTTATGTTCCGTCGGAAAACCAGTAGGTTTAGCTCAATTAACGGTAGCGGAGGAGGAACAATTAGAGGAATTCATAGAACAAAAAATGGCCGAGTTCGAAAACATTCAAGGGACTACGCCATTGATTCAACACAAAATTAGGGTTATCGAACAAACACCCATTAAACAGAGATACCGACCCAGGAATCCGGCTATGCAGGAAATAATTAACAAGGAAGTCGAGAAAATGCTAGAGGAAGGGGTAATTCAACCGTCGGAAAGCCTGTGGAGCTCCCCAGTAGTAATTACGAAAAAGAAAAACGGAAAACACAGATTTTGTATTGATTTCCAAAAGATAAATCAAATTTCGGAGAAAGACGCCTATCCGCTCCCACATATCAATGCAATTTTAGATAAACTCAGAGGGGCGAAATATTTATCCTCGATAGATCTAAAGAACGGCTATTGGCAAGTAGCCTTAACCCCAGAAAGTCGAGCGATAACCGCGTTCACAGTACCGGGAAAAGGATTGTTCGAGTTTAACGTCATGCCTTTCGGACTTCACACGGCCCCGGCAACGTTTCAACGTCTGCTAGACCAAGTAATTACACCCGAAATGGCGCCGAACGCCTTTGCATATCTGGATGACATCATCATAGTAACAGATACGTTCGAGAAACACATAGAGAAATTGACTGAAGTGTTTAAACGACTTCAGGAAGCGCGACTTAAGCCGAATCCCGCAAAATGCCATTTTGCACGGAACAGGTTGACATATCTAGGGCACGTAGTAGACCGGGAGGGCTTGCACACCGACCCGGAAAAAGTGGCAGCCATTACTAGCTTACCGCCACCGGTTAACACAAAAGAACTAAAGAGATTCATGGGTCTTTTATCGTGGTATCGCAGGTTCATCAAAAACGTGTCACAAATAGCTTCACCGTTGAATAAATTACTCCAAAAGAAAATTAAATGGTATTGGGACGACGCACAACAAAAAGCTTTCGAAGAATTAAAACGTAGACTAACGGAAACTCCCGTATTAGCTTGTCCGGATTGGACCAAACCATTTATTCTACAGACGGATGCGAGTCTGCAAGGACTAGGAGCAATGCTTTCACAAAGCGACGGCACAAAGGAGTATGTTATTGCATACGCCAGCCGATCACTGAATAAAGCAGAGAAAAATTATTCCGTAACAGAGCTGGAGTGTTTAGCTGTGAAGTGGGGTATTTGGAAAATGCGCCATTATTTGGAAGGATATCAGTTTACCGTAATAACAGACCACCAATCGCTAAAATGGCTTAATAAAATAGAAAACCCATCGGGTAGATTAGCTCGTTGGGCAATGGAATTAAGTCAGTGGGATTTCGTGGTGCGTTATCGTAAAGGCAGTGAAAATACCGTGGCAGACATACTTTCACGACAACCGTTAGACGTAGGCGCAATTGACGCGAAAGAAAATGATTGGTATGCACACAAAATCACCGCCGTACAGACAAGACCGGACGAATACCCAGAATATTGCATAAGAGACGGAAGACTATACCGTCATATTCTTCATTCACTTGATTTTAAGGAGAACGATCCGGCAGACGAATGGAAAATATGCATCGCAAAATCAGAACAGGAACGCGTGTTAAAAGAAAATCACAATGATCTTACCGCCGGGCATTTGGGCATCGCAAAAACAGTACATAGACTGGCGCGTTATTATTATTGGCCGGGAATGTTTAAAGACGCGACAAAATACGTTCGAGCGTGTGGAAACTGCCAACGTCACAAAGCGCAGCAACAAGCACCAGCCGGTACAATGCATGCCACCTACGTCGACCAACCATGGGAAATGGTCTCGATCGACCTGGTAGGTCCACTTCCTCGGTCTAACACCGGACATTCGACGTTACTAGTAATGCAGGATCGACTCACGAAGTGGATAGAATTAAAAGCATTACGTAAAGCCACCGGAGCCGCGATTGCTAAAACAGTAAAAGAACAGATCATTCTCCGTTTTGGTTGCCCGAAAACTATTCTAAGCGACAACGGCAAACCATTTATTAGTCGAGACTTTGAAAATCTATTAAAAGACGCCGGGATCCATCATCGAAAGACACCACCGTATACACCGCAATGCAACCCCGTCGAACGTGCAAATCGTACCGTTAAAACCATGATCGGGCAATACACCAGTAGAAACCAAAAAACATGGGATTTGCATCTAAACGAAATAGCATTCGCGTTTAACTCCGCGCAGAGCGAAACAACGAATTATACACCAGCGTATTTAAATTATGGCCGCGAAATGATAGCTCCGGGGAGCTTGCATCAAGAAGTAAGAGTAGGTTCGGCGAAAACATTAAAAAATAGGATAGAAGAATTAAAAGACGCGATTGAAGTAGCAAAAACAAACACCGCAAGAAGCTTTAACCGGCAGCAAAAACATTATAATCTTAGAAGACGCGACTGGCAACCGAGGGTAGGAGACTTAGTTCTGAAAAAACAAATCACTCTGTCCAATAAGGCCAAAGCAATTAACGCAAAGTTACTAGATAAATTCGTCAGGCCATATACGGTAAAAAATGTATAAATCCAGTAATATTCGATCTGCGAGACGAGAGAGGGAAGTTAGTACGGAATATTCACGTAAAAGACCTCAAACCCTTCGTCAATCCGGTATAAAAGCGAACGAAAATTTGTAAGGGCAGCTAGTTAACGATGGCAGCCCAAGCGTCAAGCATTGTACTCGAAACAGCGAAAGTAGAATAGTAAGCATAAATTGTACAGGTTATTAACCTTAAAAGTAAACATAACGATAAGCGAAAAATAACGACAATTCTTGCCCATTAGCTCAGTTCAAAATCAACCAGCAAATAACAAACATGCAAGAAATCGAGGCAGGGGACGTACCATATATTCCCGAGGGCACACAACGCCAGCCAGCTCAGGAATATGTACCAACACCTCGACTCATTCTCGAGAGACAAGAAGTGGAGGCGGCACTCACAGCATGGAGGAGCATACCCCGGCCATACTCTCCGATAGAGGAGTCAACACCGTCGCGCGCCGCAACTACAAGTACCTGGGAAGAATACCGGAAGGCGAACGCTGCCCTTGCGGGAAAGCCGGATTTTTCCTGGGCTGCAACAGCGGGCGGTGTTGCTTCATCCTCGGGCGGCTCCGGAAAAAAACCTTCGACCAAGGCGGAGAGAGATTTTTTTTATACGGTCGGGAGAAGCAGCCAGCAGAACGAAGCACCAGACCACTACCAAACCCAGCCACGGGGTGGAGACACGCATACAAACCATTCAACCGCTCCACAACGTGGCTACCACACCGGTTAATAAAAATACCGAACGGACCAGAGGTAGAGGTGCCTATCGGGGTGGCACAATACCGCGTAACACATAACGGATGGCGCTGGCACCTGCGACTAGATAAAACAAACGGCAACGTTAGGCACCTGGGAAAACCCCGCCGTGTAAATATTTTTTTTTTATTTATTATTTTTGTTTTTTTGTCTAGGGAGTAAATTATATTTCCGGGTATACATGTGCAAAGAGTAAAGCCGGCGGGCTTCACTCTCCTTAGCGGGGGGGAAATGTAACGATGCACCTGATCAATAGACGCATCGATACGAAATCGCGATCATAAGAAGCTTTCTCTCTCCTAGCATGCGTGCGCTAGAAAGAGAAAGCAGCCGAACCTGTCAACGGCATGGGAGAGCGAGCGTACGAATGTGTACATACATGTACACACGCATGTATACAAGTACCGGAGCTCGTACAGCGAGGAGAGAGAGCAGGCGACTGAGTAGTCGGCTTCCCTCTCCACCGAGCGCCGCGACCACGCGTCGCATACGACGCGCAAGCTATAACGCGCCCCACCGCGCTGCTTCTACAGCACACGGCGAAGCGGGTATAAATACCGCCTCGTGCGCTGTGGAAAGGATTCTCTCAGCCCAGTGCCGTAGTCGCTAAAGCCTGGAGCCCTGCCGACGGAGCGGAGTATATGAGCGCACTCGTTACTCTGCACCAGAAGTAGCGCTGAGATGATTCCCCGGGTATATGAGCGCACTCGTTACCCGGGTGTTGTTCACAAGTAGTGGGAGCGCACTCGCCTACTTGTGAAGAACCGTGATCACGCGTCCCCAAACTCGCGTACTCTAGTAACAGGCTTAATGCTCGTGTATTATCATTGTTTGTTTCAGATCTACGCCAAAACCGAACCGATTGTGAATTAGATTTAAGCTATAATAAATTTGTTACTTTTCTTTTATACTTAAATTATTTGGCTTTGTTGATTTATTTCAATTGCTCTCCCTTTCGAATCCTGTCCGCTTAGCTATTCTCAAAGAGAGCAATCCTTACGCATGAATCACCGTTTCAAAATAATTTTTAAACCTAAGCAGCCGGGGAATACGCGTATATGAGAATTACGAAGACGAGCAATACAATTATTTACATAATTTTTTGTAATACATGCACTATTTTCGCCCTTTTTCAGCCTAAAAAGAGGTTCTAAAGTTTTCACCACACGGCGCGTAAAGTGCGTACTGTACGATCTGCGGGCGAAAAACAGCCTACGCATTTTACGCTCCTCGTGAAGAAAATTAGTATATGCACCACGGAAGTAAGTAAAGAATAACCTAGATCGCATATTTATATGCGATAATTATATGCGATCTGATACATTCTTTACTTTTACTCTCTAGATGCTGTAACGGGGTGCTTAGTGCACCTAAAGCGCCGGCTATATGCCGTCGCACAAGGCGGAATTGCCGATGAACGGCGCAGCACTGGGTGTAAGCGCGAGCACTCTCGTGCAGACCCGCGCCGTCGCTACACTCGCTGCTCTAGTCCGTCGGCTGCCGTCGGCTCCTCTTACCGGCGGCCGCCGCGCACCTACCTGCGCTACAACCCGCGACTTCGTCGTCGCGGTTTCTTCGAGCGTGTCCTCCCGGCCGCTCAGCTCTGCGCGCATGTCGTCGCACGCGCACCCGCGGAGGCGGCGGTATCCTCTTCGTCGAGCACCTGAAATGGGGGAGGGAACTCGCGCAAATGACTCGACTCAACTCAATGCGCAATTATGTAAAACAAAGACGGTTTATTGCCCCGAAGGCATTAGAAGTTACAAACGTTCAGTTACACTCGTGCGTAGTGCGCCCGCGCTCGCAGCTATCAGTGCCGTGTGTGTGCGCCGACGCACACACACGAACACACGCACGCAACTCGATCACGCGCCGACGGACGCCGATCGCCGCGCGCGATCGCCATGCTCGCCCGCGTCGGCGGACCTTACGCACCGGCAGCGGCTTCCCGGACTCCCGCGTCCTCGACGGAAGCCGATGCTCGCTCGCGCGCCCGCGGCCTGGCCAGGCTTACCTCGCACTCAGCTTCTCCTCTCTCTCTCTCTCTATCTCCCAGGCGCCGGCGAGATGGTTCGGGCTGGCCTTGGCTGCGCTCCGTCTTGTTCCTCTCCTCTCTCGCTCTCTCGGTTCGCTGAGCTGCCCTGCTTGCAGCGGTGCCCGTACGCTGCAGCACGTCGACTGCAGGAGCACCGTCTCACGCCTTGTCTCCCGTGCACACTCTCGACACTCTCACTCTCGTGCACTCCTTTTCTCACTCTCTGGAAAAACTCCCAAAAACGGACTGAACTGCTTCGGGCGCTCGACTCTCCCGAACTGCCGAAATTCTCTCTCTCGACACGCGCCCCTCCTCGGTCAAGGTTGCCGCGCGATGTTTACATCGCGCGGACTCGCGGTTGCCTCGACGCTTTTCCCCGCGACTCTGCCTCGCGAAATATTATCCCACGGTATATCGTCGCGTGAAATATTATTCCGCGCTGCCCGTTACACCCCCCGACCAGACGCGAACTATGCCTCGGGAGAGTTCGCTCTGATTCCTCGCTTACCTTCACGGCAGCGCGTCGTTACCGGCGAAGGGTGGTTGGGTGAGGCATAAAGAAAAGAAAAGAACAACAAGATGCATAGAAAAATATCGGGGCTAACCCCTCTCTTTATTTATCCCCGAAGAGGGGGCGTACACCCGTGGTGGCGGTGCTTCAGAGTCGGTCGTGGTCACTCGTACTGGTGCTTGAACCACGGCCGGCTCGGGTCGTGTACGGTGGCGTTGGGACAGTTTTTGTCTACGGAAACTCCCCAACAGCCGCAGTAGTAGCAGCGGCGGCGAGACCGGGGTGGTCCTGTTGGCCGCATTGCAGCCTCGGCCCCCC
This sequence comes from Torymus aiolomorphi, assembly GCA_036365515.1. Lineage (NCBI taxonomy): Eukaryota > Metazoa > Arthropoda > Insecta > Hymenoptera > Torymidae > Torymus > Torymus aiolomorphi. The sequence goes on along the minus strand of CM070874.1, from coordinate 88,343,441 downwards.
GAACGCGGCGGGTGGCCTCTTGCCCCGCAGCTTCGCTTCCTCTGCGCGTCGCAGAGCCAATCTGGCCTCGTGAGCGGCGACGCGGCTCTCTTCTCCCGCGCGCCTGGCCTCTCTTTCGGCCTCGCGCCGCTCTTCTCTCGCCCTCTTGGCTCCGGCGATGAGGGCACGCTCCTCGTGGAGGTACTGTACCCTCGAGGTCCAGACGCCTGCGATCTCCTGGCCGCAGTGGAAATCCTCGAGGTAGCGGTGCCAGGAGGCTAGGGCCTCGTCCTCGAGGGATCGAGCCTGGCGTCTGGCGGCGTGTGCCTCCTCGAATTGCCGTTCGACCACCGACCAGCGCTCCGCCATCGTTGGTGGCCTGGGGTCGACCGGCGCCGACTCCATGGCTGCCGTTGGGGCGGCGGGGAGCTCCCCCGCCTCGATTGCGGCGGCCCCAGCCGAGGCCGTCGCTGATGCGCTTCCAGCGCAGGTGGCGTCGACCTCCCTGGGTCGACGCAGCACGAATGCCGGCAGAGCCGCGGCAGAGAGGCTAGGAAGGATCGGCGGGCTCGCCGACTCCTCCAATTCCTCTATCCCCACCGACTGGCGGCGGACGGGTTCCGTGAATCCCAGTCGTTCGAGGGCGCGCAGGACCCCTCGAACCATCGCCTCCTGGCTCAGGCTGGCCCCGACGTCGGCATCCTTCTGGGGAGTGGTGAGGGATCTCTCAGCCATCTGTAAGCGGGATAAGCAAAACAAGTGTTCAGGTTATTCAGAGTCGCTCTTGTCCCCCCCGTCTCGCTGCTAGTCTTTACGCGCGCGTCGACCGCGGCGAAACCCTCCGTTTCGCCGTTGGCTCCATTCGGTTCTTGGAGCCTTTTGGCCTTCCTCGGGGCTTTCCCGTCCCGAGGTTCTGTTTTGGAGCTTCGGGCGCCTCCTTCGATCTCGCACGAACCACGACACGAACCGTTTTTCGCGGACGCCCCGGTGGACGTTTCTCTACCGATTGTGTCGCGCTCGGCGGCGCTCCGCCGACTTCCGGTGGGTCGCGCGTCACCAGGTCGCTTGTCGGTTCCCTCGGTGGTTGTGGCTCTTCGATGTCGTCTTCTTCGGCGACGGAGACGTCCGATGACTCCGCCGTGTCATTGAGAGGCTTTAGATGAGAGACGTGCAGCACCTCTTCACTTTTGTCGTGCTTCATCGACGACCTTCACCGTGTTAGTGCCCGTAATCTCAATCACCTTACTTCGGTGCTAGTTTCGCAGAAATGCCTTGTGCTGCCGAAGAGAGTATTCGGTTCCTTTTCATAACTAGGTCACCGACCCTGTACTTGACCTCCCTCCGGCGCGCGTTGTAGTACGTCGCCTGACGCTGGTGCTCTTCTGCCGCCTTTCTCGCGGCCTGTTCCTTTACTGGCTCTTAGTCTCTCAGCCTCTCTAGCCACGAGTCTCTAGCCTCTGTCTCTCGTTGTTCAAGTGCGGCGCGTCGCGTCGTCGCAGGCGGCATCGACTGCCTGCCGTAGTTTAACACTGCCGGCGTCACGCCGGTGGCCGAGTGTACAGCATTATTCAATGAAAATGCTAACTCTGGCAGCTTCTCGTCCCACTCGGCGTGCGAATTCTCGACAAACGCAGTCAGGCGCGTTTTCAACGTCCTGTTTACCCTTTCTACAGGGTTCGCCTGGGGATGATACGGCGGCGTCGTCGAGTGATAGACGCCGATCCCCTCGAGGTATTCGTCCACGGCTTTATTCTTGAACTGCGTGCCGTTATCGGACAAGAATACCTCGGGAGTGCCAAAGCGCAGGACTATTCTTTCCTTGAATTCTTTCAATATAGTCCTAGCGTTGGCCTTGCGGATAGGTATACACTCCACCCAGCGAGTGAACAGATCTTCTAACACCAAGATATACTCGTATCCGTGTCTGCTCTTGACGAACAGCCCGGTCACGTCTCCAGCGACTACCTGCCACGGCCGTTCTATCACTCGCTGGCCCATCAATCCCGCCGGTGGTCGTTGTTCAGCCTTTGTCTTTTGACAAACACGGCACCGTTTCACGTACTGGCGTACTGCCTCGTACATCTTCGGCCAGTAGTACATGCGGGCGGCTCGAGAGTAAGTATTCTCTCGGCCTTGATGCCCGGCGGTCGCGTCCTCATGTGACTCGCGCAGCACCTCTCGCCGCTGCTCGCGCGGCACGACGAGCTTCCAAGCCTCGTCGTCGGCGACCGCTGCCTCTACTACTTCGTCTGCGATGAAGTAGAATAGACGACCCCCTACCACTTTCCATCGAGGATGGGTCGTAGGATCGTTTCTCACCTCGTCTAACCACGACTGATACCACTCGTCCTCGGTACCAGCCGCCCAGGTACTCGCGTACACCTCGAGGTCGTCTTCATCCTCGTACATGCGCGACAACGCGTCGGGCACGTGATTTAGAGCTCCTCTTCTGTGCTCGACGTCGAAGGAGTGGCCCTGTAACTCGAGAGCCCATCTCGCCAGTCTCCCAGTAGGACTGTGGAGGCTGTGCAGCCATCGCAAGCTGCTGTGATCTGTGACGACCAGGAAGTGATAGCCCTCTATATATGGCCTAAACTTCTGGATCGCCCAGACCACGGCGAGGCACTCTCGTTCTGTGACGCTGTAGTTGCGCTCCGCTCGAGACAGTGTGCGGCTGGCAAACTCCAGCACTCTCTCCTGGCCATCTATAACTTGGAGTAGGACGGCGCCGATGCCAGTGTCGCTCGCATCTGTCTGTACGACGAACTGAGCGTCGAACGCCGGCCTTGCGAGCACCGGGCTGACGCTATAAGCGCTTTGACCTTCTCAAAGGCTTCCTGTTGCGCGTCGCCCCACTCGTATCGCCGATCCTTTTTAGTGAGCGCCGTCAGCGGCTCAGCGATCGTAGCGAAATCCTTCAGGAACTTCCGGTACCACGACGCCATCCCCATAAAGCGTCGAAGCTGCTTCAAGTTCTTGGGTACCGGAAAATTGATGACCGGCTCGATCTTATCGGGATCGGGCCGAAATCCGTCTCTGTTGATGAGTACGCCGAGGTACTTAACCTCGGTTTTCCCGAACACACTCTTCTCCCGGTTGATCGTCAGCCCCGCTTCCTTTATCCTCTGAAGCACATGCTCGAGCCACTTCAGATGCTCCTCGTACGTTTCTGTCACGATTATAATGTCGTCTAAGTACGAGAAAGCATATGGCTCGAGCTCGGGGCCGATAACTTTATCGATCAATCGTTGGAAAGTCGCTCCAGCCTGCGACAGTCCGTATGGCATTCTCGTGAACTGATATAGTCCCAGTCCAGGGACGGTGAATGCCGTGAGCTCCTTAGATTCCGGCGTCAACAGAATCTGATGGTACGCCGCGCTCAAATCCAGCGTCGATATGTATCGTGCGCTCCGCTCTGCACGTTTTCCGACGCACACTTCGCGCAATTCCTGCGGATCACTCCCGGTGCTCCGCACCCGTAGCAGCTGAAGGTCGTCCTGCGCGTCGGGGACGTCGGCGAGGTCGTTTTCCTCTGCGACTCCTTTTTTCGCTCGTCGCCTCCTGATTCGCTGCTCGAGCTCGAGTGGGATCGGCGCTTGGACGGCTTTCTCCTGTGTCTCGCCAGGACCGTCTTTCTCTTCGTGCCGGTGTCTCCGTTTGCTACCGCGGGAGAAGGCACTGGCGGCGGGCCGTGTGCCGAATTCTGAGCCTGAATTTTCTTGATCCCGTCTAGGATCATCCCAGCAAATTTGGCCATTGTTTCCTCCAGCGATGCCGATTTCTGTGGGAGCGGCGTCGACGGTGGTTTCGTCCCCAGCGCTGCCACCTTCATCTTCGGCGTTGTCGGCCTTTTTGGTTTATACGCGAAGTCTGCGTACACGCACGACTCCGGCGGAGATGGGAGTTTGAAAGATTTCTCGGCCTCCACCGCTAGCTCGGCTTCCATTGCCAAGTCCAGGAGAGCTTCAATACTCTTAAACTCGTTGCGTCGCACGAACTGCTGCAGCCGCGGCTTCATGTTGCGGTGCAGCGTAGCGAGTTGAAACTCAATCGACGGTGGTGGCTCCACCCGTCGCATCATCGCCTCGAGACAGGTGATATAGTCACGCACTGATTCCTCAGGTCCCTGCGTCCTCAGTGCGACTTCGTGTGCCAACCTTTGCTGCACGTGGTCTGTGACACCGCACCATCTTCTAATCCTCCGAGTGAATTGCTTCCAGGTCGACCAAACGGACCTGTTGGAGCGTACTCAAGTCGCCGCGACGCCGATGAACAGTTCTGGGAGGGCGCTCAACATCTCGACCTCGGTGAGCTTTGCTAGCTCCCAACTTCCATCGACGCGCTCGAGGAAAGTGTCTATACTTTCCCCCGGTTCACCGGCGAATTTGTAGCCCCATCGACGGACTATTTGACCGATGTCCCGGGTATTCCCGCTCGACGTGCGATTTATGTCGACGTTGTCTATCAGCGTCGATCCTCCTCGGTTTTGCCGTCTTATCTCAGAAGCCTGTATATTCGGATACTGTCTGCTCTGAGATCTTCCCTCCCCCCAGGCTCCGTCAGTCCTCTGGCGGTGAGAGAGCGGGGTAACTGGCGGCGGAAGTTGTTGGTTGTTCGAGGTTTGTTGAGCTTGTTGCCTCGGCTGTCCGTATCTCTCCTGGTTGTTATTGGCGGTTGTGTTTTCGAAGGTAACCCGTCTCTCCGCAATGTCCCTTACATCTATACTCGTGCTGTTTGCAGCTGGATGCGGGGTCCGTGATGCCAACTCTCTGATCGACTCGTTCAGTGAGTCGATCTTTTTGCTCATTGCGGCCATATACATGGCCCAATCGGTCGGCACTTCTACTTCTGTGCCGTCCGGTGCTGTCATCTTGAACATTGCGAGTCCGCCGTTACTCGTCTGCTGGATGTTCCTGATGCTCCTCTCGATGTCGTCGTTCTCGGAGTGTGTCGAATCGTCGTCGTTTCTTCGAGTGGTGTCGTTCACCCACTGGCGGCTCCGATCATAATTATCGAGAACTGTCTCGTCTGAGATCAGTCCTTCGAGCGGGTGAGGCTCGTCTGTCGATGAATTGGCCCAGGATATGTCCGCGTCTGCCGCTGCTACGCGATCCAGGAACGCTTGTCGAGCGTTTGCACGCTCGACCCAGGCATCATGCTCGTCGGTGTCGCCCGATTTTTCGAAATCATCGGGGTTATAATCGCCCGACAGCCACTTGTACAGACGCCCTAATTTCCTGAACGTGTCACCGTCCGTTTTTAGTTTCAGAGCGCTGCTGTATCGCAGAGTTTCATCCTCTGTGATACATCTGCACCAGTTGTCCAGAGCCTTCAAGGTCGCATTCGGTTTGCTGGTCGGCGCATTCATTTTTATGGGCGCCGTCCTCCGCTTGTCTCCGTGACAATTTTTCTCTATTACCGCCGCGAAGGGGAAAAGAACAGAGAAAAACGACAAAGTGTCTTTTTCCGCCAAAGCGCTATCTCGACTCCCTCTCCCGATTCGACCAGAACGAATCGGGTTTTCCTGCACGCTCGTGGTGCTCGGCGTCCGTGTACCCACACGTTTAGGGCGCCAGTTGTAACGGGGTGCTTAGTGCACCTAAAGCGCCGGCTATATGCCGTCGCACAAGGCGGAATTGCCGATGAACGGCGGAGCACTGGGTGTAAGCGCGAGCACTCTCGTGCAGACCCGCGCCGTCGCTACACTCGCTGCTCTAGTCCGTCGGCTGCCGTCGGCTCCTCTTACCGGCGGCCGCCGCGCACCTACCTGCGCTACAACCCGCGACTTCGTCGTCGCGGTTTGTTCGAGCGTGTCCTCCCGGCCGCTCAGCTCTGCGCGCGTGTCGTCGCACGCGCACTCGCGGAGGCGGCGGTATCCTCTTCGTCGAGCACCTGAAATGGGGGAGGGAACTCGCGCAAATGACTCGACTCAACTCAATGCGCAATTATGTAAAACAAAGACGGTTTATTGCCCCGAAGGCATTAGAAATTACAAACGTTCAGTTACACTCGTGCGTAGTGCGCCCGCGCTCGCAGCTATCAGTGCCGTGTGTGTGCGCCGACGCACACACACGAACACACGCACGCAACTCGATCACGCGCCGACGGACGCCGATCGCCGCGCGCGATCGCCGTGCTCGCCCGCGTCGGCGGACCTTACGCACCGGCAGCGGCTTCCCGGACTCCCGCGTCCTCGACGGAAGCCGATGCTCGCTCGCGCGCCCGCGGCCTGGCCAGGCTTACCTCGCACTCAGTTTCTCCTCTCTCTCTCTCTCTATCTCCCAGGCGCCGGCGAGATGGTTCGGGCTGGCCTTGGCTGCGCTCCGTCTTGTTCCTCTCCTCTCTCTCGCTCTCTCTCGCTTCCCCGAGCTGCCCTGCTTGCAGCGGTGCCCGTACGCTGCAGCACGTCGGCTGCAGGAGCACCGTCTCACGCCTTGTCTCCCGTGCACACTCTCGACACTCTCACTCTCGTGTACTCCTTTTCTCACTCTCTGGAAAAACTCCCAAAAACGGACTGAACTGCTTCGGGCGCTCGACTCTCCCGAACTGCCGAAATTCTCTCTCTCGACACGCGCCCCTCCTCGGTCAAGGTTGCCGCGCGATGTTTACATCGCGCGGACTCGCGCTTGCCTCGACGCTTTTCCCCGCGACTCTGCCTCGCGAAATATTATCCCACGGAATATCGTCGCGTGAAATATTATTCCGCGCTACCCGTTACAGTGCATAATTTACTATTTTTTGACTGATTGGATACAAAAATACTATATTAGCCCGGCGGGTACATAAGTATCTTTTGCAGATACTTTTGCGCTCGCTATACTCTAAAATTCCGTAAAACCGTAAAAATTAATCTAAATTCACTTATATAAATTTGTGAATGCATACTTTTTATGACTTTTCTTATTCAGAGATAAATCCAGTATACTATTTTCATTTGAAAATAAATATATTCACATTCGCACAAATTTGTGGCAGATATTTGATTATTTTTAACAAGTTTTTTTATTATTTATTTCTTCAAGTATTTCGTTGTCGTATAAAGCAAAAATTAATTTAACCTTGCTTTTTAGGCTCAAAACCCCGAAAATCAATATATGAGTCACTAAAAATATGGTGTGCAATATGGGCTTAGTGGGCCTTTTGACCCCGTGTGTTTGCAGTACTCGTCTTCGGTTCGCAAAACGCACTCGCCTTCGGCTCTTGCTGGCTCACCTACGACTCGTACTTCACACTCCACATTCGGTCTATAAAAGCCCACTTTGCGTCCTAAGTACACAATATAATATTTAAACCTAAGTAGCCGGAGGATACGAGGTCCACGCATATTAGGGAACAACGTAGAAATGCAACAAAACGATTATTTAAATAATTTTTAAACCCAAGTAGCTGGGGGATACGAGGTCCACGCATATTAGATTACGTAGAAGTGCAACAATCAACAATACGATTATTTAAATAATTTTTTAAGGTTACTAATTAAGTAACCCTCATTTCTGTGAAAAATCGTGTTTTTTTGCGTTTATGCCTCCGTTTCATGATTATGTATGGATATCAATATATGTAAAACATCAGATTAATTGATAAATAAGGTACTACTATTTCTCTCCCGTGTTACTAGAAGTGCTTGAGTACAAAATTGTTTGTCATAAGAAATAATGTCCAGGATTATTTGAATTAGATTTATATTGTTTTGCCGCACGAGTTAGCATCATATTGCACTGTGAGTTTGAATAGGAATCATATTGTATTGGCCCGAATTGGAATTTTAATGCACGGAGTTGCGGGTTAGAATTATATTGCACGACATTTCGAGTTGGAATTATCTTGCATAAAATTTTGAGTTAGAATTATGTTGCACTCTTCCTTGAGTTAGAATTATATGAACAGGAGGCGTCGATATGATAAATCATATGATAAATCATATGATAAATCATATGACAAATCATATGATAAATCATGTGATAAATCACATGACAAATAATATGTCCCATCAAATAATAAATCTAATAATTTAAATTATTTCTATTATATGTTTTAAAATAAATCCTTAAAACAAAATTAATTTATTTAACGCAGATATGGCGAAAAATTTTCAGTCCCCATTGTAAAGGGGCTATCAAAAACAAGGCAAACCTTGTAATTCGGACTCTTCGTAGAGTCATTTTAACAGTTGACTTACATGGCTTATATACTCTCGGCCATCCAGTGTATCTACAGAAAGCACTACCGGAGCGCTGCATAGCGGTGACAAACGGGAACTTGTGGTAGGCGGCGCTCGATCAGCAAGCTTCGGCTATTTATCCGCTATGTGGCGCTCCAGTAGTGCTTTCTGTGGATATACTGGATGGCCAAGAGTATATAAGCCGTGTCAGTCTACCGTTCAAATGACTCTTTACGAAGAGTCCGAATTACAAGGCTTGCCTTGTTTTTGATAGCCCCTTTACAATGGGGACTGAAAAATTTTCGCCATATCTGCGTTAAATAAATTAATTTTGTTTTAAGGATTTATTTTAAAACATATAATAGAAATAATTTAAATTATTAGATTTATTATTTGATGGGACATATTATTTGTCATGTGATTTATCACATGATTTATCATATGATTTGTCATATGACTTATCATATGATTTGTCATATGATTTATCATATGACAAATTATAAGATGATTTTCTCGAAAACATCTCGTGATTTATCATATGACAAATCATATGATAAATCATATGACAAATCAGATGATAAGTCATATGATAAATTATATGATAAATTATATGATAAATCATATGATAATTTTCAGTAGGGTAACTATTTCCAAAAATTACGTTTTCATGAATAACTTCAGACTGACTGAACAATTTATTAATATGTAATATCCACATTAATTAGTAATAAAAAAATTATATTTTTAATACATTATTATTGTTATGGGTAAAAACTATAAAAATCCTACAAGGAGAATATTGTCATATAAATCCTCATATATTTCAGTACTTGTAAAAGTTTTATGTGGAAATACTTCATAGTTCAGTATTAATTTTTATTTAAACTTGGTTTTATAAGTCAAATTTTTTTCCTCCACATAAGGTACACTAAATTCTTATTGACTTAAATTGTTTTAAAATTATTTTTATTATATTGGTTTTAATGTTTATGTGCGAGTGCAGAAACCTATATTATCCTCATTCATCTATTATTTTATATGGTTTTATGGGAAGGTTTCAACAGGGTTTTGGTGAAGGTGATTCTACTGGTATCTCTTTTTTAAAAATATATTTTAGTAGCTTATTTATTCATATACGTACGTAAATAGTTTTCGTTCGTAAATAGTCTTGGATTGAAAATCAAGCCACACCCACTCACACCCAACCTACCTGTATTTCCTTTTATCCCATCCTATTCTGATAGAATGAAAACCTGCTACCTTCCCGTTCGTTTCCATCGAGTAATGCCAATAATATAAGTTTTTCATTATAGTTCATTTTATATTTAAACTATGTAATTTTTTTATTAATATAATATTAGTGCCATTAGCTAAGTGCAGGAAATCAACGTTGTAGCCCTCACCTTCGTTAAATTTGTTTATACCACTCTAACCTCAAAACCTCAAATATGGGGAACCAACTTCTAGGAGCTCTCATTGGGTGCTCAGTCTATCTGCATAAGTCTATGTGTACTGCACAGCATGGCTAAAAATGGTCAGCACAGCACTTACAAGGAAGGTACCCCAAGTGTAAGTCGCCGATTTGGACGATATTTCAATATGTTGTAGTACATTAAAAAATAAGAGACACGTATTTTTTTTACGTGCTGATAGACACTTTAAGGGGGTGAAATCTACCCCTAAAGTTCACCCTCAAAAACAGTTTTTTTCAAATATTTCAAAAACGAATAAAGCTAGTTTAATGAAACCGACGCCAAAAGTTGTAGAATAAAAAAGCCTTCAAAACAGCATTACTTTCAATTTTAAAGGTAGCAACCCCTATTTTTTTTTTCAAGAAAACTAAGCTTTTCTCATCAATTTTCAGCTATAAAAATTACAATAAATTATATATAGCCTCAAAACAGATTTCATTTAAAAGAAAATTAAAAAATAAAGTTGACCTGTCTCGTGGTTTTGGCCAAAATTATTTTTTAGGGGGTAACTGCCCCTTATTTATATTTTGTTCATTATTTCAGAAATATCAACTGATAAGAATTTTTCCATCGGTCTTACAGTCTTACAAATTAAATTAAAATAATTAATATTTATGGCAGTCAGATTGCCCTTGTTTATAATCACCCCCGCAGAATCTGAAATAAAAACTTAATTAAAATCTGGAAAAAACTTTGTTAGCAAAGGACGATCTGACTGCCCACCACCACCACATTGTCCGACGTTTCGAGCCTGCTCCGGCTCCTCCTCAGGGACTGAAATAAAACCCGCGATACACCTCCTTATATACCATGCACCCATACCCCCTTCTTTTCTCTTACCCCACCACCCTCCACATTCACCTCTCCAACTTGCCATTCTCACTTAAATTAATAAAGAATGATAAATGTTATCTAATTTACTTGACTCTATCATTAAATTTACATTATTCCGATTTCTTAGAATGTGAATACTTTCAAGGCTTTCCCTCTTATATTTATTCTTAATCCCCTGTTCCAAAATATCCACACTCCCAAAATCGAAAGAATGCAAACTATTTAAACAATGTTCTTTCAAACCCGATGTACAACTTGAGCTGCGTAAACTATATTGATGTTCATATATTCTCTTTTTCAAATATCTACCCGTTTGACCAATATAACAACCATTACAATCCCTACAATTAATTTTATAAACAACTCCCGATTTCAAACATTTATCATCCTTGTCTTTACAATTACTAAATAACCTTTCTAAATTATTATCATTTCTAAAGAAAACTTGAATATTATGTTTACTAAAAACCCTTCTAATCCTTTCCGACAAACCTCTAACATATGGTAAACTAAAATATGCATTCTTTCCATTTCTATTCCTTGTTTGATTATCTACCCGCTGCTTCAATCCACCATTATAAATTTCCCACACTCTCTCATCAATCATTTTATCAATAAATTTTACGGGATAACTATTTTTAATAAATGTTTCTCTAACTAAATTTAAATTCTTTTTCCTAAAATCTTTATGTGACAATTTAATCGCTCTGTCAATGACACCTTTGATCGCACCTGTCTTGTTTCCGAATTGGTGGTGAGAATCAAAATTTAAAAATCTACCTGACCATGTAGGTTTTCTATACCAATCTAATTTCACTCTATTATTATTACCTCTAATGACTCTAATATCTAAAAAACTCAATTGATAATCTTTCTCAACTTCTTTTGTGAATTTAATTCTATCATGGATAGAATTAAATACATCCACCATTTCATCCACAAAACATTCTGGTACAACTGCAAAAATGTCATCAACATATCTTTTAAAAATAATTGGCTGAAAAACCAACTTAGACAAAGCAATACTTTCCAATTTTTCCATTACTAAATTGGCTATAACAGGTGACAAAGGTGATCCCATTGGACAACCATATCTTTGTTCATATAGACTATTATTAAAAGAAAAAATTGTGTTTTTAAAAACCAAATTAAGTGCCTTTATAAATTCATCTTTTGTTAAACTAGTATGTACTTTAATTTCAGACCATTTATCTTGTATAATATCATTCAACAACTCTAAAGGTATATTTGTAAACAAAGATACTACATCCAATGAAACCATCCTATGATCATTCGGAATAATAATATCTTTCATTATACCATAAAAACTCCAACTATCTTTAATATATGAATTTGTTTTACCCACTATCTTGAACAATATATTAGACAAAAATCTAGCAAGTCTATACGTCGGAAAATTTATCGATGATATTATTATTCTATATGTCAACTGTTCTTTGTGAATCTTAGGAAGCCCATAACATTTAGCTACAGTGCCATTTTCACATTTTAAATATTTAAACATACTATCTTTAATATAAGCTTTTGTTTTCCAATGCATCAATAATTCTTTCAATTTATCTTGTAGTCTATTGATATGTGGATTCCTAATTTTCACATAAGTGGTATCATCCTCCAACATAAGTTGAATTTTATTAATATAATCCCTTTTATCCGAAACTACAGTTACATTTCCTTTATCTGCTTTTTGGAAGATCATATTCGGATTCTCTCTCAAGAATTTCTTCGTTATTTTTAATTCATGGAATAAATTACTATTCAAATAATTATCAAATCTATGTTCTCTTTTAAAATTATCAACAACTTTAACTAAAGAACGCCTACATTCTTTTTTAAACTCCAGATTAAAACTACTCATACTACTTTCTACCTCAGCGATGATATTCTTGATCGGAAGAGATTTACTTGAGATTTAAAGGAGCAACTCACTTTTCTTCTAAGGTGTAAAAAATCAAATATTTTTCCTAAACATATTGGAAAAACATTTGATGATAAGGGTTTTTATCGGGATTACAATAAAAGAGTTTCTTATGATCTACGGAAAAATATTTTCTTTTTCAAAAATAAATTACTTAACTTAGAAATTAGAGATTTGAATTTTGAAATTAATCGTTTGAATATATATTTATTAGAGCTTGAAAGATATTTATATAATAAAATAGAACAGAATGATTTGCAAGAATTTTTTCGTGGTCAAAAGAGGCACTTTGAAAAAGTAAAATATAACCATAGGAGTAAATTAAAAAGAAAATTTGAATATTTAAAGCATAGAAAACACTCTCAGGTCAATCAAACTAACAATGTTAATAAGGATTGGTTTAGAAATTTAACTGACAAAGTAATACCAGAAGAAGTGGTAAATATCATGTCAAAGGGTGCTAAATTTGGAATATCATATTCAAGTAAATCTCTTCCGATCAAGAATATCATCGCTGAGGTAGAAAGTAGTATGAGTAGTTTTAATCTGGAGTTTAAAAAAGAATGTAGGCGTTCTTTAGTTAAAGTTGTTGATAATTTTAAAAGAGAACATAGATTTGATAATTATTTGAATAGTAATTTATTCCATGAATTAAAAATAACGAAGAAATTCTTGAGAGAGAATCCGAATATGATCTTCCAAAAAGCAGATAAAGGAAATGTAACTGTAGTTTCGGATAAAAGGGATTATATTAATAAAATTCAACTTATGTTGGAGGATGATACCACTTATGTGAAAATTAGGAATCCACATATCAATAGACTACAAGATAAATTGAAAGAATTATTGATGCATTGGAAAACAAAAGCTTATATTAAAGATAGTATGTTTAAATATTTAAAATGTGAAAATGGCACTGTAGCTAAATGTTATGGGCTTCCTAAGATTCACAAAGAACAGTTGACATATAGAATAATAATATCATCGATAAATTTTCCGACGTATAGACTTGCTAGATTTTTGTCTAATATATTGTTCAAGATAGTGGGTAAAACAAATTCATATATTAAAGATAGTTGGAGTTTTTATGGTATAATGAAAGATATTATTATTCCGAATGATCATAGGATGGTTTCATTGGATGTAGTATCTTTGTTTACAAATATACCTTTAGAGTTGTTGAATGATATTATACAAGATAAATGGTCTGAAATTAAAGTACATACTAGTTTAACAAAAGATGAATTTATAAAGGCACTTAATTTGGTTTTTAAAAACACAATTTTTTCTTTTAATAATAGTCTATATGAACAAAGATATGGTTGTCCAATGGGATCACCTTTGTCACCTGTTATAGCCAATTTAGTAATGGAAAAATTGGAAAGTATTGCTTTGTCTAAGTTGGTTTTTCAGCCAATTATTTTTAAAAGATATGTTGATGACATTTTTGCAGTTATACCAGAATGTTTTGTGGATGAAATGGTGGATGTATTTAATTCTATCCATGATAGAATTAAATTCACAAAAGAAGTTGAGAAAGATTATCAATTGAGTTTTTTAGATATTAGAGTCATTAGAGGTAATAATAATAGAGTGAAATTAGATTGGTATAGAAAACCTACATGGTCAGGTAGATTTTTAAATTTTGATTCTCACCACCAATTCGGAAACAAGACAGGTGCGATCAAAGGTGTCATTGACAGAGCGATTAAATTGTCACATAAAGATTTTAGGAAAAAGAATTTAAATTTAGTTAGAGAAACATTTATTAAAAATAGTTATCCCGTAAAATTTATTGATAAAATGATTGATGAGAGAGTGTGGGAAATTTATAATGGTGGATTGAAGCAGCGGGTAGATAATCAAACAAGGAATACAAATGGAAAGAATGCATATTTTAGTTTACCATATGTTAGAGGTTTGTCGGAAAGGATTAGAAGGGTTTTTAGTAAACATAATATTCAAGTTTTCTTTAGAAATGATAATAATTTAGAAAGGTTATTTAGTAATTGTAAAGACAAGGATGATAAATGTTTGAAATCGGGAGTTGTTTATAAAATTAATTGTAGGGATTGTAATGGTTGTTATATTGGTCAAACGGGTAGATATTTGAAAAAGAGAATATATGAACATCAATATAGTTTACGCAGCTCAAGTTGTACATCGGGTTTGAAAGAACATTGTTTAAATAGTTTGCATTCTTTCGATTTTGGGAGTGTGGATATTTTGGAACAGGGGATTAAGAATAAATATAAGAGGGAAAGCCTTGAAAGTATTCACATTCTAAGAAATCGGAATAATGTAAATTTAATGATAGAGTCAAGTAAATTAGATAACATTTATCATTCTTTATTAATTTAAGTGAGAATGGCAAGTTGGAGAGGTGAATGTGGAGGGTGGTGGGGTAAGAGAAAAGAAGGGGGTATGGGTGCATGGTATATAAGGAGGTGTATCGCGGGTTTTATTTCAGTCCCTGAGGAGGAGCCGGAGCAGGCTCGAAACGTCGGACAATGTGGTGGTGGTGGGCAGTCAGATCGTCCTTTGCTAACAAAGTTTTTTCCAGATTTTAATTAAGTTTTTATTTCAGATTCTGCGGGGGTGATTATAAACAAGGGCAATCTGACTGCCATAAATATTAATTATTTTAATTTAATTTGTAAGACTGTAAGACCGATGGAAAAATTCTTATCAGTTGATATTAAATTGCAGTCGACATAAGTAATATTTTTAATGATTTCAGAAATAAATAGAGACATCTTAATAAAACCAACGCTAAAAATTTTAAAATAAGAAAGGCTTCAAAACAGCATTATTTTCAATTTTAAGGGTAGCAACCCCTATTTTTTTTCAAGACAACTAAGCTTTTTTCATCATTTTTCAGCTATAAAAATTATAATAATTTATATATCGCCTTAAAATTGATTCCATTTAAAAGAAAATTAAAAAATAAAGTTCACCTGTCCCATGGTTTTAACCCAAAATTATTTTTTAGGGGTAACTACCCCTTATTTTTATTTTGTTCATTATTTCAAAAATAAATAAAGATACCTTAATAAAACTAACGCTAAAAATCTTAAAATTAAAAAGGCCATAAATCTGAATAACTTTCAATTTTAAGGGTAGCAACCCCTATTTTTTTAAAGGAAATTAAGTTTTTTATCAATTTTCAGCTATAAAAATTACAATAAATATATCTCTTTAAAAACCATTCCATTGAAAAGATTGACCATAAAATTTTGACCAATGACACAAACGCTATATAATTTTAGCGCTTTCGGGCAATACGAAATACTAATTTATCATTAATTTTGCAAAATTAGTTTGGTTAAACTACTTGTTTAAACGGATTGTTGTAAAGCTTTTTCGAAAAACTAATTTTGACTTGAATTCCACAAGAAAAGTAACATGTTTATTTAAACTTTTATATGTTGTAGTGAACCAAAAAACGAAAAATATTTATATTTTTTATCTGTGAATAATAAATTTTAAAGGGGTGCAAATCATCCCCGGAAGTTCATTATGTTCTTACTTCCCTTATTATATTTTATGTATTATTATAAATACTTCGTCAAAGGCAATCGTACCGTTTTGATACGTGATAAATAAAGCATTAAAAAAAATTAATGTGTTTGTGCGTGTGTGTACGTGGATGTAAGTAATTTTTATGCAGTAAATAAGAGTAATCGCTGATTGTGAATGAGAAAATAATATGTTATTTTTATGTTATTATGAGGCGGATATTTATAGATTGGTGATTTAACTCGTAGTTTCATATATTGCTGGCAAACATTGTATTTATAAATCGGTAGAGTTCCAGTCGTGCAGTGTTGTTTTGTGAAAGTGGTTATTTCTACAATATTGTGGCTGTAATATTGCATCAATTCATTTTTTTTTAATGTCAGCAGCACTACAAAACTACAGGTAAATGTCTATTTATATATCAGATCTAATGCATTAATTGTAAGAATTTCGTATCTGTCTATAGGCTTTAATAAAATTATAACAGCTTTTCAAAATTATATTTTGCGTTATTTTTAATGAACATATTAGAAAGTATGCAATTTCGTACATTGTTACATTTTTTGGAGATACACTTGACGTTATAGAGCACAAATAATTTAAATTGATTTTTCTTTAATTTTAAAGATTTAAAAAATCCTGATTTATAAGTGCATAAAGTATTTTTAATATTTTTACGAAAATTAAAAAATGTATCAAAATATACTTTATTGTGTATACTGTATTGTTTACTTTCTGTTATTAACAAAATTATAGACTCCTGATTCAATTTTTAGCCAAAATTGTATACGGTTCCTTTACTATTAGATGTTTTACAAATAATAAATTTTACATACAAATAATAATTTTAAATAACTAAATCTTAATTTTAATAAATCTAAATTAACAGGCATTGTGCAATACATCTTATCGATTACTGTTTACAAATTTAAAAAAAACTCGAGATTAGCTTCTTTTCATTTTAATCAAGCGCTTTAGTAAAGAAATATACAGATACGAATTTCTTAATAGATTCTTAACAGGATGGCCCAAAGTATAAATATTTGTTTTATTTGTATGTGTCGCCTTTTTAAATGCAACATTATTATCTTGTGAAAATATGGTATTTTTTTAATATTTAAACAAATATTTCCCGGTAAAAAGACATTGGTCGCATGATGGCGTACATCAGTAAAAGCGTACAACGTACAACGTACAAAGCTTCCTCATTGAGAAATAGCTATGTTCTCGCAACATAGTAATGTAACGTTTAGAGGGGTGACGCATACTGATACTGTTAGATTTAATGGAATCGTCTAATAGCATAGATGTTATAATGGAAAAATCGTTGGATTTTCAAGAAGAATATAAAGAAATAGATGCACGTATTGTGGAAGATGTTGATTTACATACACTTCCTTACTATCCTGAATTACCTACGGATCAATGTACGGGACATGAAGAATCATTGAGTTTTGAATACAAAAAAAGGGCTGTAGAATATTGGAGAAGTGGAAAAACAAAAAAGAATTTATCGCTTAAAACAATTCAAAATAGATTCAGGAAAGTCAGTTCTGAAACACAGTTACATCGCTGGGCTCACCAAATCAATCAAGGTGGAACTTACCGAGAAAAAATTGCAAGAATTTGCGATTTCACACTAGAAAATTTTAAAGCTGCTACTGAAGCTGGATTAATAATTCATGACAACGATTTAAGAAGATGGGCTCTACAAGCACGAAAATTAATCGGAAATGAGGACGTAAGATATACAGCTTCAAAACATTGGCTTTCAAAATTTAAAAACACCCATAGAATTGTTTCTCGAAAAATTAATAAATTTATCACAAAAAAAAGTATAGAAAATAGAAATGATTTGCATAAAAAAGAAGTAGAATTCGTAACAGAAGTCAAACAATTGATTAATCAAATAGGCGCTGACAATACATATAATTCAGACCAGTCTGGTTTTCAGTTGGAAATGCATTCTGGTCGATCTCTTGCTTTTGAAGGAGAAAAGAAATTACAGTGCCTTGTACAGTCGGTCACATCAACAACTCATAGCTATACTGTACAGCCGACAATTTCAGCCACAGGAAAGTTACTATCACCATTATTTTTAGTATTAAAGGAACGAAGCGGAGAATTTGGACCAATTGTCTCACAAAATTTGTTTGTGCCTACAAACGTATATGTTACATCCCCGACATCTGGAAAACTTAATTCAGGTAAAATCACTTTCTATTAATTTCTAAAAATAAAACGTTAATTATTTCGGAAGACACATTTAAATAAAATCAAAATTTGTAGAACTCTTTAAGGCGTGGTTAAAAGAGGCATATTTTCCTCAAGTTGGACCTAGAAGCATGCTGCTAATTGATTCGTGGAGTGGTCATTGTCCAACGATTGTACAGGAAGTTACGCCACACGATAAAACACTACATCTCAAAATGATACCTACAGGAACGATTGGAAACATACAGCCGTTAGATGTATATGGATTCCGCACATGGAAGAACTATGTTAAACATTTTTCAGACCATGTTTTGCTCATAGACGAAGACTTAAATTTACATTTGAGAAATAATATAATTAAATTACAGTCTTTGGTTCATAACCAATTTTCATCTCCACGATATGAAAATCTATTTAAATATTCGTGGTATAAAAGTGGGTATCTTGTGAATCGACCAG
The DNA here is from genome assembly GCA_036365515.1 of Torymus aiolomorphi. NCBI lineage: Eukaryota > Metazoa > Arthropoda > Insecta > Hymenoptera > Torymidae > Torymus > Torymus aiolomorphi. Next base: position 88,324,864 of record CM070874.1, on the reverse strand, counting down.
GAGATTTCGATGACCCCGTAAGTTTCAGTTTCGGAGATTCCTGTGCAACGCATTGTGAGATCAATGGTTGTAATAATGTTGCAATTGTTAGATGTTCGTGGTGTAAAAAATCTTTATGCTTAAAACACTTTTTTGAAGAATATCATTATTGTACAACTTACAATCCATAATGCCTCGAGCTATTCGACAAACAATTACTTTTTTGAGAATACTTTAAATTTTTTATAGTAATAGTAACCCGCCCTCTCTCGCCCTCTACCCCCCCGCTCTCTCTCTCTCTCTCTCTCTCTCTCTCTCTCTCTCTCTCTCTCTCTCTCTCTCTCCCCCTCTCTCTCAATATCCGTCAAAATCTGTATCAAAAACTTTAATGAGAGCTTAAATATTTTTTAATACAATTAACACGTTTAAAAAAAAAATTCTTTTTAAGTACGTTTTAACAACACAATTTTTGTCTAGTCTTTTTATTTCTTCCAATCTCATCTATTCAATAAGCACTCTCTGCAAATGATAATAATTTTTTTCATGACTGTACAAATAATAATATTGTTAATATAAAACTTTCTACGAAAGTATAAAATAAGGCAAGTATAGACGTTTTTTCTGTATAATATCTATTAAATAATAATATTTATGATTTTGTAAAAAAAATCAAAAAAATACCAGTGAAAAAGTCTTTTACTTCTTTGAGTCATTGTATAATGAACAAATTATATGTAAGTAAGTACATTCAAATTGTTCACTGCAAATCAGACAAATGAAAGTTGTGAAATCAATTATCGATAGTCAAGTAATGCAAACCACTCTCGGAAACTACTGTATGACTGTTCTCAGAAATGTATTCAAATTTGTTAATCTTTCTGTACAAATTAAACACAAGAAAGTACTGAAATCAATTTATTGTAGTCAAGTACCCATAAGTTAACTTGACTGACATAATACAACTTTTCGTACCTACTCATCAAACATATTCAGCCAGCGAGCATAAATTACTACTTAACGCCCAAGGGGCGTAATAGCTCATATATACAGCTCTTACAAAACTTTATAGAACCTACGCACTTTACGTCCATGTGGGAAAAATTATTTGAATTGTATAATATTATATATAAGTACATTCAAATTATTCATTGTAAATCAAACAAACGAAAGTTGTGAAATCAATTACCGATAGTCAAGTAATGCAAACAACTCTGCGAAACAATTGTATAACTGTTCTCAGAAATGTATTCAAATTTGTTCATTCTTCTATACAAATTAAACACAAGGAAGTTCTGGAATCAGTTTATTGTAGTCAAGTACCCATAGGTTAACTTGACTGACATAATACAACTTTTAGTACCTACTCATCAAACATATTCAGCCAGCGAGGATAAAGTACTACTTAACGCTTAACAGGCGCAATAGCTCACATACTCCTACAAAACTTTATAGAACCTACGCACTTTACGCCCATATGGGCGAAAATTATTTTAATCATATAACTACTATGCCTTCTTTTTATTTCTAAAATTCATAAGAATTCAGATATTTACGAAAAGTCAAAGCCTATATAAAAAAATTACATAGTTACCACCATATCACCATTTTTCATTATTCTTTCTCAATTTTGAAATTTCTATAATATTACGCATCTTGGGAGGGCAATAGAAGTCTATAGAGCTGCTCTAGCAGGGGTGGTCTTCCAATCTCCCATACATACTTGGCGGGCCCGACGGTTTGCAGTTTAAGGTGTAGACATGATCATTTTCATATAAATATTCATATGTTTACAGATCAGATAAAATGAATAAATAGGTTGCTTCTACATATTAAATACTAATACGTATTGAATGTATTACTCTGTTTTTAAATAGAAAGTGCAAACCCGCATGAAAATATCATATGAGATCTCATATAAGATCTCATGAGATCCCATAATATGTAAAATTGCAGATGACATCACATATATCATACCTCATATGAGATCTGATGTCTGAAATACTCATATAAAATCTCACATGATATTTACACGTTGGAAAAGGATAAAAAATTAGTGGCTTATACAATGGTTCCCACACAGCATGTATTAATTCTGAAAGGATTCTGAAAGAATGCATGAAATAATTTTATTCTTTCAGAAATCATTCAGTGAAAGGATTCTGTAATAATGCTATGTCCGGGGTATTTTCCTTTCAGAATTAATTCAATGGAATAATTCAAAAATAATTTATAATATCATTGCAAAATTTATTCAATAGAAGATTTCTGAAAGGATTCATGGATTATTACCAAAAGGTTACTAAAAGATATTTCAAAATTATTTCCTGAAATAATTCTGAAAGGAAAATACCCCGGACATAGCATCATTACAGAATCCTTTCACTGAATGATTTCTGAAAGAATCTTTCAGAATCCTTTCAGAATTAATACCACATATTATTGCAGAATCCTTTCAATGAAAGATGTCTGAAAGGATTCAGGAATTAATTTTGTGAATTAATTCGAAAATATTATGAAAATATTACTAACAAGAAATTTGGAAGACGGATAAATCCCGTATTATTACAGAATCCTTCCAATGAAGGATGTCTGAAAGGATTAGGAATTAATTTTGTGAATTAATTCGAAAATATAATGGAAATATTACTAACAAAAAATTTCGAAGGTTATAAAATCATGTATTATTGCAGAATCCTTTCAATGAAAGATTTTTGGAAGGATTCAGGAATAAATATTGTGAATTAATTAGAAAATATTTAGTAAATATTACTAACAATAAATTTCGAAGGGTATATATAATCCCGTATTTGAAGGTACATTTTTATAATTTAGAATATTATTTAAATAATATTCTAACTATTTTTACATATATTTACATTGTTAATAATTTTACACTATTTTATCGCAGAAAAAAACGCAGAAAAATTTTTTACATGATGGAGATTCGAACCCGGGTCGCTTGGGTACTACGCAAATACGCTATCCATTACGCTATCGCTCGCTTGTTAGATCATTTCATTTTTTTCATTATATACTGCAATATGAGTGATACGATACATTAGAAAATTTATTCTTAATATTACTTTATTTTTTAATATTAACTTTGATCAATTAATTCATAGTTATTTAATACTTTTAGTTTATTAAATATTGTATTAAGTCGATGTGAAATGTGTGTGTATAAAGGAGCTCTTCCTTACCGACGTTATGAGTTTTTACATTTTTTTGATCTTAGATTCAACTTTTGATGAATGAAGCTCTTCACTGCACTCCGTAATTGCATAAATAATACACCTATAAATTTTTCAGAAATTCTGTTCATTATTTTTCATAAAAAACTGGTAGAAAATTTTTCAACCCGTTTCCTGTAAAATCTATAACGAGCAATAACTTGAAAATTTACACATAGTGTATTTTTGTCATTACGAAGGGCAATAAAGAGCTCTTTTCCCGAAATTCGATAAAAATAAAAAATGATAATTGCATATAATGCAGAGATGAATAGAATGAGCTCTACCTTACCGACGTTATTATTATTTGTAGTGTTTTCAATTTAGAATCAACTTTTAGAGTCAAAGGCTCTTTACTCTTGGCAGACGTATAAATAATATTTCTGTCGATTTTGAGGGGACTTCTAAACATTGTCATACTGAAAGAATACTATTATGAATAATAATAAAAAATATTGCTTATTTTAAGTACCTATATTATTCATCTTTAAATGTTTTTTTTCCTTTTATTTTAAGTTTTTATATTCTTACATTAACTTTTCAAATTAATATTTTTCGCAATTAGTAAATGTTTCAATCTATCTTAGTTCACAAAAACGAAAAATTATATACCCCCACACATTTTAATACGTTCTTTAATAGGATCATACGAATGTAGAAAACAATGGACGACTAAATCCGATCATTATCCAATCATTTCATTTTTTTCATTATATAGTGCAAAATGACTGACAAAATAAATTAGAATATTTATTTCTAATATTTCTTTATTTTTTAATATTAACTTTGTTTAATTAGTATATACTTATTTAGTAAGTTTTGTTTATTAAATATTGTATTAATTAGGACTTATTTGATTGAAACAAATTCGAATTAAAAACAAAATAAATACATTATACGATGCCTCTTATATACGGACGCTGCCCTTTTCGTGTTGAATACTTGCAATAATTTCTGAACTATTTTATGTTTTCTTTCAAAAAATCTTTTCAAGGTTCTTTCAGGAAGAATTCGTGTAAATATCTTTTTTGCTATTGTGTTTTAAAAAATTTTATTGTAACAATCTTTTTCAAACGAATTCTAAATTATTTCTTGTATTAATTCACGTGAGTTTCCCGCAACATTTCATGAAATAATTCATGAAATTATTTTCAATAGATATTGAATTATCTTTGTGAATGATTAATTTTTATCATTCTGAAATTATTTCTGAATTATTTCGTGATATAATTCTTGACATGATTGCTGAATTGTTATGTTTTCTTTAAAAAAATCTATTAATTCACACGAGTTTCCCGGAAGATTTCATGAAATAATTCATGTAAGATTTTTGAATAGATATTGAATTATTTTTGTGAATGATTAATTTGTATCTTTCTAAAATTATTTCTGAATTATTGCATGAAAGAATACTTGCAATAATTTAGAAATTATTTTATGTATTCTTTCAAAAAATCTTTTCAAAGTCCTGTCAGAATTAATTCGTGTAATTATTTTTTTTGCTATTTTGTTTTAAAAAATTTTATTTTAAAAATCTTTTTCAAAAGAATTCAAAATTATTTCTTGTATTAATTCACACGAGTTTCCCAGAAGATTTCATCAAATAATTCATGTAAGATTTTTGAATAGATACTGAATTATTTTTGTGAATGATTAATTTGTATCTTTCTAAAATTATTTCTGAATTATTGCATGAAAGAATACTTGCAATAATTTCGAAATTATTTTATGTATTCTTTCAAAAAATCTTTTCAAAGTCCTTTCAGAATTAATTCGTGTAATTATTTTTTTTGCTATTTTGTTTTAAAAAATTTTGTTCTAAAAATCTTTTTCAAAAGAATTCAAAATTATTTCTTGTATTAATTCACACGAGTTTCCCAGAAGATTTCATGAAATAATTCATGTAAGATTTTTGAATAGATACTGAATTATTTTTGTGAATGATTAATTTGTATCTTTCTGAAATTATTTCTGAATTATTGCATGAAAGAATACTTGCAATAATTTCGAAATTATTTTATGTATTCTTTCAAAAAATCTTTTCAAAGTCCTTTCAGAATTAATTCGTGTAATTATTTTTTTGCTATTTTGTTTTAAAAAATTTTATTCTAAAAATCTTTTCAAAGTCCTTTCAGAATTAATTCGTGTAATTATTTTTTTTTGCTATTTTGTTTTAATAAATTTTCTTGTAAAAATCTTTTTCAAAACAATTCAAAATTATTTCTTGTATTAATTCACACGAGTTTCCCAGAAGATTTCATGAAATAATTCATGTAAGATTTTTGAATAGATATTGAATTATTTTTGTGAATGATTAATTTGTATCTTTGTGAAATTATTTCTGAATTATTGCATGAAAGAATACTTGCAATAATTTCGAAATTATTTTATGTATTCTTTCAAAAAATCTTTTCAAAGTCCTTTCAGTATTAATTCGTGTAATTATTTTTTTTGCTATGTTCTTTTAAAAATTTTATTTTAAAAATCTTTTTCAAAAGAATTCAAAATTATTTCTTGTATTAATTCACACGAGTTTCCCAGAAGATTTCATGAAATAATTCATGTAAGATTTTTGAATAGATACTGAATTATTTTTGTGAATGATTAATTTGTATCTTTCTAAAATTATTTCTGAATTATTGCATGAAAGATTACTTGCAATAATTTCGAAATTATTTTATGTATTCTTTCAAAAAATCTTTTCAAAGTCCTTTCAGAATTAATTCGTGTAATTATTTTTTTGCTATTTTGTTTTAAAAAATTTTATTCTAAAAATCTTTTTCAAAAGAATCCAAAATTATTTCTTGTATTAATTCACACGAGTTTCCCAGAAGATTTCATGAAATAATTCATGTAAGATTTTTGAATAGATATTGAATTATTTTTGTGAATGATTAATTTGTATCTTTCTGAAATTATTTCTGAATTATTGCATGAAAGAATACTTGCAATAATTTCGAAATTATTTTATGTATTCTTTCAAAAAATCTTTTCAAAGTCCTTTCAGAATTAATTCGTGTAATTATTTTTTGGTAACACTTTTTTTATTTTTTTGGAAGATTTTTGAAAGTATTTTGTAAGGATTCCATATATTATTTTAAAAATTAATTTAAAATTAATTTTTTTTCCTTTTAAAATTCTTTCTAAATCATTTCAATGTATTAATTCATGAATTATTTCATGTAATTATTTCAGTTTTCTTTCATGCTGTATGGGTTAGTAAAATCTAAAGCACTTTTGAGTAGACTATAAATTTGATGTATTTTTTATATCAGATTCCCGCTTAAAAAAAACGGACACAAGGAAAAATATTTTGGGTAATGGAAGTACATCATGAGATTTTGCACATGTAGGGATATTATATTTAAACGGTATCAATTCAAAATTAGAGCCAATGTAATTATTTATAGTGGACTTATAAGTATAAACATTGTTAATGAATTTATGCAATAATATAGTATTCTACATTTACAAAGCCCACCGGTAAACTGCAAACCGTCGGGCCCGCCAAGTATGTATGGGAGATTGGAAGACCACCCCTGCTAGAGCAGCTCTATAGACTTCTATTGCCCTCCCAAGATGCGTAATATTATAGAAATTTCAAAATTGAGAAAGAATAATGAAAAATGGTGATATGGTGGTAACTATGTAATTTTTTTATATAGGCTTTGACTTTTCGTAAATATCTGAATTCTTATGAATTTTAGAAATAAAAAGAAGGCATAGTAGTTATATGATTAAAATAATTTTCGCCCATATGGGCGTAAAGTGCGTAGGTTCTATAAAGTTTTGTAGGAGTATGTGAGCTATTGCGCCTGTTAAGCGTTAAGTAGTACTTTATCCTCGCTGGCTGAATATGTTTGATGAGTAGGTACTAAAAGTTGTATTATGTCAGTCAAGTTAACCTATGGGTACTTGACTACAATAAACTGATTCCAGAACTTCCTTGTGTTTAATTTGTATAGAAGAATGAACAAATTTGAATACATTTCTGAGAACAGTTATACAATTGTTTCGCAGAGTTGTTTGCATTACTTGACTATCGGTAATTGATTTCACAACTTTCGTTTGTTTGATTTACAATGAATAATTTGAATGTACTTATATATAATATTATACAATTCAAATAATTTTTCCCACATGGACGTAAAGTGCGTAGGTACTATAAAGTTTTGTAAGAGCTGTATATATGAGCTATTACGCCCCTTGGGCGTTAAGTAGTAATTTATGCTCGCTGGCTGAATATGTTTGATGAGTAGGTACGAAAAGTTGTATTATGTCAGTCAAGTTAACTTATGGGTACTTGACTACAATAAATTGATTTCAGTACTTTCTTGTGTTTAATTTGTACAGAAAGATTAACAAATTTGAATACATTTCTGAGAACAGTCATACAGTAGTTTCCGAGAGTGGTTTGCATTACTTGACTATCGATAATTGATTTCACAACTTTCATTTGTCTGATTTGCAGTGAACAATTTGAATGTACTTACTTACATATAATTTGTTCATTATACAATGACTCAAAGAAGTAAAAGACTTTTTCACTGGTATTTTTTTGATTTTTTTTACAAAATCATAAATATTATTATTTAATAGATATTATACAGAAAAAACGTCTATACTTGCCTTATTTTATACTTTCGTAGAAAGTTTTATATTAACAATATTATTATTTGTACAGTCATGAAAAAAATTATTATCATTTGCAGAGAGTGCTTATTGAATAGATGAGATTGGAAGAAATAAAAAGACTAGACAAAAATTGTGTTGTTAAAACGTAGTTAAAAAGAATTTTTTTTTAACGTGTTAATTGTATTAAAAAAATATTTAAGCTCTCATTAAAGTTTTTGATACAGATTTTGACGGATATTGAGAGAGAGGGGAGAGAGAGAGAGAGAGAGAGAGAGAGAGAGAGAGAGAGAGAGAAAGAGAGAGAGAGAGAGAGAGAGAGACACAGAGAGAGAGAGAGAGAGCGGGGGGGTAGAGGGCGAGAGAGGGCGGGCGAAGAGTGGGAGGGAGAGTAGATTATAAAGGAAAAATGTTTATACTTGCCTTATTTTATACTTTCGTAGAAAGTTTTATACTAACAAAAATTATTATTTGTAGTCATGAAAAAAATTATTATCATTTGTATAGAGAGCTTATTGAATAGATTAGACTAGAAGAATTAAAAGGACTAGAAAAATTGTATTGTTAAAACGTACTTAAGAAATTAGATTTTAAAAAATTATATTTAATAAAACTTTCTAATGTAGCATACTTGTTCGATTTAATTTTGACAAATTCATGAAAATAACCCATAAACATAAAAATATCAATAAAAATGTTGTTCGAATATGTATTTTAAAAAATATTTAAACTTCTATTTCACTTTGACGAGCAATCTTATTGTATTTATCTTTATTATTTTCAATCATCTGTTTCAAATCTTTTAAAAAATTATCATGATAAAATAAAATATATGGCAGTCTTATTTCATATTTGAGATTATTTTCAACTGATCAGACTGATTTCAAACTTTTAACACATTTTTAAATCATTATTCTTCTCATGTTTTATTCAAATATTATAATAATGGCATATATCATATATTCTAATTCTATTTAATATTATGTTCCTCTGATCAGCCGTTCCAAATACACTACGTGCACTTGTGACATAAAGTTAATATAAAATATCTAGACTTCTATTCGACTTTGACAACTGTATTAGAAATGAATTTCATACGCCATAATTCATCTTTAGCATTGTACAATTCACTTTTTTTTTCCATAACCAGTACTTCTGTTCTTCAATAACAATATCTTGCTCATATATTCACAGAACTGATGGCTCCACTGAAACATTTGGCGCCCCTCACCATAAGCCAATCATTAGTTATAAAATAATAATTTTCAAAACTTGGATTCGTTGAAGTTTTCAATATAAACCACTTGAATTAAGAACCGATCAGACACATCTTACAAAATTAAAAACAAAAGTTTATGAACTAAGAATCATTGAGCCAAAAAAGGTTTCTCGACATTCTTTTATAGTAGAAAATGTAAAACATCTTAATATAATTATTCATTGAATTATCCATGATTGCCACACATCTTGTAAAATTAAAAACAATCAGTTTATGAACTAAGAATTGCTGAGAACTTCTCTGAAACATTTTGACGTCTCCCATCGTGAGAAAATTATAACATTAGATTAACTGAGCATTTTTATTTGTTGAAATTTTCACAACAATAACCTATTTTTTTCTTTTTTTGTATTTTAATGTTCATTTGGCATAATCTTTTAATTGGTGTTTAAGTAAATATTTACAACAGAACAGCACTAATATCGACTAAGTTTCTTGAAGTATAGACAAAAATCCTGTTTTTTAACCAAGGCTTTGACCAATATTTTAAATTCTGATTTTAAGTAGAGGTTCTAAATTACACACTTCATTTAACACATCATACCGCTACTATATTTTAACATAATCTTGTAAAATTAAAAACAAACACAACCAGTTGATGAATTAAGCATTATTATTATCTGAATCTTGTATAGAAAAAATAAATATATACTAAAACGTCTCTGAAACATTTTGACATCTCCTACCGTGAGAAAATCATAAAACAGATTAACTGAGCACTTTCATTCCTTGAAATTTTCACAATAACACATCATTTTTACCCTTTTTCGTATTTCCATGTTCATTAGACATAATTTTTTCATTGGCACTTGAATAAATATGCACAACACTGATATCGGCTAAGTTTTTTAAAGATGACACGATGCTTTCTAAACCAACGCTCAGACCAATATTTCAAATCGGCATCATAAATTATATTGTAGTATATAATTTCAAATCGGCATCATAAATTATATTGTAGTATATATAAAAAATATATATCTACTATACTTCTACTCCATTGAAAACTGTATTTTTATATATTTCATTTAGAAATTTCAGATGCGCCATAATTCATCTTTCGCATTTACTATTCTTTTTCTATAACCAGTACTTCTGTTCTTCAATAACTCTTACTCTTTGTATTTCAATAAAATCACTGTTTCTATAATTGGTATAGTAATATTAATGGCACAGTCCTATTCTATTTCACTTAGATTTATATAAATAACACAATCTAACCTAGAATAAAAAAATAAAATTAACTTTATAATTTTAATTAAACAAAAAAAATTGTTGACATAATGCTGTTTTACCTTACCTTATAAGATTAAATTTTTCTCCTCATAGTTTGATACATCAGCTGCTCATCAAATTTTAATGACTCCGAAAAAATTTTCTTGACTACTTATCTGTAAATAAAAATTTTCACAAAGTATCAATTCTTTAAAAAAATTACTATTTAACATTTAGTCATTTTAATACTTATCTAAAAAATGTTGTTGCCTCATTGATGCTCGTAAATAAATCTTTTATTCTTTTCGTCAGTCGACTTCCTCAGATCTTTGATGATTATTGAAACGAATATATATATATATATATATATATATATATATATATATATATATATATATATATAAAATATCACGTGACAGGAAGTCGCAACACCGGATGAGAGTCTGAAACTATGGAGAAAATTTAGAATCGGAAAGTGGACATAAAAAAAATTCAGCTCTCTATATCTTTTAAATGAGATAATCTTTTTAAATAAAATCTTTTGATTTGAGTAGAGCAATGAAATGGCTTTCGATTAAGAGGATATGTATATATTGAAACTAACGCAATAGGTAAAGTGCATTGATTTTTTTTCTCGTACATCCATTTCAATGTATATCATCGCGCGGTCACTCCTAAGGCTCTTCTATACTTGCCTTCGGAGCGCTCCCGCGCTCCTTGATTTTTTTCTCGTACATCCATTTCAATGTATATCATCGCGCGGTCACTCCTAAGGCTCTTCTATACTTGCCTTCGGAGCGCTCCCGCGCTCCTTGATAATAAAACTTGTGTTGTTAAAACAAAAACCATATTTACATTAGTTATCATTTCATTTTGTATTTTTCTGCAACACGTAACTTTAATTTTTATTATTTTTTTGAAAAAAAATTAATCTCACTAAATTTTGATTATTTATGCAATTTTTTCAGAAAAAAATAATAAACACATTTACCCTCCCTGCTAGAAAAAGTTAGTAGAAGTCGATAAAAATCGATAAGTTTCACCATTGAAGTCAATAAAGTCTCTTAATTTCCTTAAAAAGAGAAAAATAGGGGTTCCTACCCTTAAAATTGAAAGTGATACAGATTTGTGGCCTTTTTAATTTTAAGATTTTTAGCGTTAGTTTTATTAAGGTAGTTACCCCCTAAAATAGTACATTTCGACACGGGTGGGGAAGTCGATTATTTAGCTGGTGTGACTTTTTGCACGAGCGAAGCGAGTGCGAAAAAGCCACACCACCTAAATAATCGACTTACGCACTAGTTTCGAACGGTATTTTATACCACGAGCATCGAAAAATCATATCAAAGTTGTGATTTTGAGGTTAGAGTGGTATAAAATAATTTTGGTTAAAACCACGGGACAGGTCAACTTTATTTTTTTAATTTTCTTTTAAATGGAATCAGTTTTAAGGCGATATATAATTTATTGTAATTTTTATAGCTGAAAATTGATGAAAAAAGCTTAGTTTTCTTGAAAAAAAATAGGGATTGCTACCCTTAAAATTGAAAGTAATGCTGTTTTGAAGCCTTACCTATTTTAACATTTTTAGCGTTGGTTTTATTAAGGTATCTTTATTTATTTCTGAAATAATGAACAAAAAATAAATAAGGGGTAGTTACCCCTAAAAAATAATTTTAGCCAAAACCACGAGACAGGTCAACTTTATTTTTTAATTTTCTTTTAAATGGAATCAGTTTTAAGGCGATATATAATGTATTGTAATTTTTATAGCTGAAAATTGATGAAAAAAGCTTAGTTTTCTTGAAAAAAATAGGGGTTGCTACCCTTAAAATTGAAAGTAATGCTGTTTTGAAGCCTTTCCTATTTTAAAATTTTTAGCGTTGGTTTTATTAAGGTATCTTTATTTATTTCTGAAATAATGAACAAAATATAAATAAGGAGTAGTTACCCCCTAAAAAATAATTTTGGCCAAAACCACGAGACAGGTCAACTTTATTTTTTAATTTTCTTTTAAATGGAATCAGTTTTGAGGCGATATATAATTTATTGTAATTTTTATAGCTGAAAATTGATGAAAAAAGCTTAGTTTTCTTGAAAAAAAAATAGGGGTTGCTACCCTTAAAATTGAAAGTAATGCTATTTTGAAGGCTTTTTTATTCTACAACTTTTGGCGTCGGTTTCATTAAGCTAGCTTTATTCGTTTTTGAAATATTTGAAAAAAACTGTTTTTGAGGGTGAACTTAAAGTGTCTATCAGCACGTAAAAAAAATACGTGTCTCTTATTTCTTAATGTACGACAACATATTACAATATCGTCCAAATCGGCGACTTACACTTGGGGTACCTTCCTTGTTAGAGCGAATCCACATTGAGTGCTGTGCGTCGTACCAAAAAGAAAGTGTTGTTCGACATCTACTTAATTATTACCACAGGATAAAGAGGAAGGACCTACTCTCTTATTGAACAGAGCATAGATGTCAAACATAGATAACAGTTACATAGATGTCGAACAACATTTTCTTTTTGGTACGGCGCAAATCGCATGGCACACGACGCACAGCACGCAATGTGTATTCGCTCTTATATAGTTAGTCTCTTAGGGAGAATGTACATAAGCGCTGCGCTACGCTGAGCTACGCTGCACTGCGCTACGCTGTCGCATTGATTACTTGTAAACCTCGTCGCTGATTGGCTAATATTTAAATGTTAGCCAATCAGCGACGTGGTCTACAAGTAATCAATGGGACAGCGTAGCGCAGCGCTTACGTACATTCTCCCTTACTCCGAACTCCGACTCACAGTCTCCGAGTTCCGAGTCCATATCCAATCCGATTCCGATCGTACGCTGTTATAAACTGCGTTTACGTAGACGAGTCGTGCAATATATAAAGGAAATTCTACAATGGAACCTTGAATATTGATTTCTGATAAAAGTTAAATAAAATAATAAATTAAATAATAATAATTGAAAGAATTCCCATAAAAATCTCGATCTAAAATTCCAATAGTAGAATCTATATATTAATTAGTTATAAACAAGTAATTAACAATAACTGGAATAGGAATTGATGATAAACGAGCGATAATGAATTTATTAACTAATTACCTTTAACAAATAGTAATTGCGCTCGTATAATTCGACTATCAATGGCAAGGTCAACGCGCTAACGAACAAATTGAGATTAGCAATAAAACTAAATAAACGGTAGTAATCTGCGATTAAATTAATAACTATTTGGACAATAAATAATAATTATGTCATAATAATTAGCGATTCAATAAATGATGGCAGGCGTAATAATAATTAATTAGGGAAGCTCGCTCGGGTAGGAAAAGCTCTGTTACAGAAGTCATCTCAAGGGCGATCGATAGATGACAACAGGAGCCATCCCAAAGGAGATCGACAGACGACAACAGAAGTGATCCTAGCGCAAGCGACCCCAAGGACGAAAAATATAAACAGCAGCGTAGCCTGTAGCCAAGGTTGAAGGGTCAAGCAGCCTACTATCCCACAGCATCGAGAAGACGTAAATAGCAGCGTAGGCTCTATTCAAGGACGGAAGGTCAAACAACACACGATCTCGCCTGCCTTCAGGGACGAAAGATCGATAAAACGGTTAGCAAGGAGGACAACTGACGATCGACAACAAGAGTCACCTCAAGGGTAAGTCAACGGACAACCACTATTGCGCAATAGAGCCTAACAGCCTACCCTACTGAAAAATCTCAAGTGAGATCTCAGGTGAGATCTCAGGTGAGATCTCATCTAATTTCTGGTCTCAATTTCTCATGTGACATTAGTAAAAAAATTTAAACTAACAACTCACGTGAGAATATCACGTGAGTTTTAGGAACTTGTATTTTTCACATTTGTTAAATTTCAAACTCGATTCAGATGAGAATACACCTGAGAATCTCAGGTGGGTTTTAGCAACTTGTATTTTTTTACTTTTGTAAAATTTTAACCTCGATTCAGATGAGAATACACGTGAGAATCTCACGTGAGTTTTAGGAACTTGTATTTTCTTACTTTTGTATAATTTCAAACCCGATTCAGATGAGAATACACGTGAGAATCTCACGTGAGTTTCGGGAACATCTCAGGTGGGTTTTAGCAACTTGTATTTTTTTACTTTTGTAAAATTTTAACCTCGATTCAGATCAGAATACACGTGAGAATCTCCCGTGAGTTTTAGGAACTTGTATTTTCTTACTTTTGTATCATTTCAAACTCGATTCAGATGAGAATACACATGAGAATCTCACGTGAGTTTTAGGAACTTGTATTTTTCAACTTTTGTAGAATTTTAAACTCGATTCAGATGAGAATAGACCTTAGAACTCGTTAAAAAAATTTGTCTGGAAGTGGTCTGGCAATTGTCTGGTACAAATCTAGCTTCAAAAGTCTAGTACTTGAGTCTGGCAACGGCCACTTTGCGAGATATATAATTATTCGTTAAAAAAGTCTTGGAAAAGTGCCAGACATTTTCCCAGACTTATAAAAAAATTCGTTTGAAAGGTCTGGGAAAATGCCAGACTTTGCCCAGACAAATTTTTTCTTATAAATGTCCCAACTTTGGTCAAACTTTAGCCAAACTTTGTCGTAACTTTACATTTGTCTTGCTGTTGGACAAGTTAGGAAGACGACGTGCAAAACGTCAACGTTACCTAATGTTGTACGTAAGGCCGGCAATGTTGAGTAACCATCAACAGCAATCGGGAACCAGCAGCGCAAGCAACGGCGCGGGCGCATGGCAGACGATGCCCAGTGGATGACGAGAGTCCTGGAAGCTGTAAAACGGCGCAGTGACCGAGCAGCGGCGTAGAAAATTATTGCTCTGCACCTCTGGTTAGTCTATGGGCCTTCTCACGATAGAGAGCGGCGCGTATTCGACGTCCTCACTGAAGGCGAAATTTAAATCACCTTTACGACTGGATATGAAACTTGTGCATTTAATTCTTGTGGACACTTTTCCATCGTCTCCGTCGTCATCGTTATTGCTGCTCACATAAATATAACATATCATGTAGATCGCCAGCTAAGACAAAAAAATTATCACAAAGCATTTTGTTCCGAAAGAAATAATTTTTTTAAATAAAATCTTTTGATTTGAGTAGAGCAATGAAGAACGAAATATGTTTCGCAATAAAAATACTTATCTGATAAAATCGCCTCTATTGCGTTTCCCGTTTATACGCAACCATTATTTATACCATTCCATTATTTAAGCCTGTCTGCATTAACTCCGACAAAAGTTTGTAACCAATTGATAACCCCTCTTGTTGTCGTCCGATGAAAATATTTCGAAGTCCAAATAACATGAAACTAGCTAAACAAACTACGTTCACGTCGTTTGGACTACTTAGAAATATTTTCATGTCACGACAACAAGAGGGGTTATAAATTGGATACTAATCTTTTTCGGAGTAAATGCAGAATGGCATAAATATAATGAAAGATGCGTATAAACGGGAAGCTGCAATGAAGGCGATTTGATCAGATAAGTATTTTTATTACGAAAAATATAACACTTATTTTCAAATCAAATGCTTTGTGATAATTTTTTTATCTTAGATGGCGATCTACATGCTATGTTATTTTTATGAGAGCAGCAGCAACGATGACGACGGTGACGTTGGAAATGTTTACATAAGAATTAAATGAACGAGTTTCATATCCAGTCGTACGGGTGAATTAAATCTCGCCTTCGATGAGGACGTCGTGTATGCGCCGCCATCGTCTGCCATGAGCCGTTGCTTGCGCTGCTGATTGCCGATTGCTGTTGTTGCAGGGTTCTCGACGCTGCCGGCCTTTCGTACAACATTAGGTAACGTTGATATTTTGCACGTCCTCTTCCTAACTTGTCCGACAGCAAGACTGCCAAAAGTATCTGAATCGCGGTTAAAATTTTACAAAAGTAAAAAAATACAAAGTTCCCCAAACTCACGTGAGATTCTCACGCGTATTGTCATCTGAATCGAGTTAGAAATTATACAAAAGTAAAAAAATACAAGTTGCTATAACTCACCTCAGATTTTCAGGTGTATTCTCATCTTAAACGAGTTTAAAATTTAACAAAAGTAAGAAAATACAAGTTCCCGAAACTCACGTGAGATTCTCACGTGTATTCTCATCTGAATCGGGTTTGAAATTATACAAAAGTAAGAAAATACAAGTTCCTAAAACTCACGTGAGATTATCACGGGTATTCTCATATGAATCGAGGTTAAAATTTTACAAAAGTAAAAAAATACAAGTTGCTAAAACCCACCTGAGATTCTCAGGTGTATTCTCATCTGAATCGAGTTTAAAATTTAACCAATGTGAAAAATACAAGTTCCTAAAACTCACGTGTTATTCTCACGTGA
The DNA here is from genome assembly GCA_036365515.1 of Torymus aiolomorphi. Lineage (NCBI taxonomy): Eukaryota > Metazoa > Arthropoda > Insecta > Hymenoptera > Torymidae > Torymus > Torymus aiolomorphi. The sequence goes on along the minus strand of CM070874.1, from coordinate 88,308,157 downwards.
GTTGTTAGTTTAAATATTTTTTACTAAGGTCACATGAGAAATTGACACCAGAAATTAGATGAGATCTCACCTGAGATCTCACCTGAGATCTCACTTGAGATTTTTCAGTAGGGTAACGGCCCGAGCCATTGTCAACAACCAATCACGGATTAGGGGCGCCCCACGCCACCGAAGGAGGAGGTCCATCACCCGCTGATTATCGCTCTCGACCCTGCTTTCTGATCTGGGGCCCCTCCATCGCCGCTCTTCTTACCTAGGGGTGGGAAAGGCCTCTGAGGCAACCTGGCGCCCTACAGCCTCTAACTATACTGCCTCCCACTACCAAACTGAAGGTCCACCTACGACCCAGAATATAAATTGGGCCTCACCACCGGCCTCGAGCAGTCGCTACCAAGCACATGAGACGCTTCGTAGCCCAGCTGCACTAGTGCACACGGCCCTGATCACGTCACTGTGTTAGTCGCAATTACGCCGTTTGCATTCCCTGTTAAAAAAAATCAGCTAAAAAAATAGCTAAAAAAATAGCTAAAAAACAACTAAAAAATATAGCTATATCGACCTGAAATACAGCGGTATTTCGCTGGATATTTAGTTGTATTTTTTATCTGAAAATTTAGTTAAATTTTTAGCTGTAAATCTAAGTAAACGATTACGACCTATTAACAACTGGAAATTTAGCTAAAATTTTTAGCTGTAAATCCACCTGTTAACAACTGGAAATTTAGCTAAAATCCACCTATGGATAACTGGAAATCCAGTTATATATTTAGTGGTATGGAAATTTTCAGCTACTAATAGGTAAAAATTTAGTTAATTTTTCACTTTTAAATACACCTATAAATTTATTATTGAATGGAAATATAGGTAGATTGAAAGGTGAAAATATAGCTATATTTTTTAGCTACAAATAGAGCTATATTTTATTCTCGATTTGGCCATATTTTTTAGCTGTAAATCAATGTATTAATATGGATTGGATTGTTAATTTCATTTTATGCTAATAATAACAAAATTTACAGATCATATCTGTTTAACATAGGTATATTGAAGATATATTTATATACATAATATTACTATTTAAAACTAAAAAGAACTTTTCTGCTTCAAATATATTCAAATATATATTTGAACGGTTATTTACATGGTTTAAATACTATTCTGCCGTGTGAAAGAAAAACTTACATAAGTGACATTTTTGTCAAAAATGAGTTTTTCAGATGAATAAATTCTTTAGAAATTGCTGAATTTTTCTATAAAAAAATGAAAATAATAAAAAAATTTTTGAACTTTTTGTACCATAGAAGAAAATAACGTAAGTACTTCATAATTTAAAAATTTCGTAAATTTATAAGGAAAAACTACCGTAAGTAACTTTCCGTTTGATAAAAACAATGTAAGTCGCACGAGCTCGCTTGAAATGTGAAACAAAAACTTACGTAAAGTCCATTAAGTAAGTTTTTCCTTCAAAAATGTCGGTGAGTACGAGTCACTTGTTGAAAATATAAACTTCGCATGCATTTGTGTAAGTTCTTTATGAAAATTTAGATTCAACTTTGACAATGTTATGATAAATGAAAACCCGAAAGTACTTATAAATTTAATTTAATTATAATACTAATTTAATTATAATATTAAAAGTATGTCCGCACTCATGAACATTTTACCCGAAGAAACACGTAAGTGCTTTTATGTAAGGTTTTCAACAAACATTTTACTAAATACAAAAAACGTAAGTACATTTTTTTACGTTTTTTAAAGGGTTTTTTTTAATTCAAATTTTGAATAGACTGTCAGATAGAAAATGCCTGTTTTAGTTTAAATACTAATTTGCAGAATTTAAAACATTATTTTCATAACAAATTTCAAATTAATCAGTTTTTCTTCATTTTCTCCGTTTCATTTACTTTGTACTTATGTAAGTTTTTCTTTCACACGGCAGTATTGGCGTACCCCCCGCGTGAAGATATGATATGAGATCTCATATGAGATTGTAAATGAGATCTTAAAAAGATCTCAAATGAGATCTACATGAGATCTCATATGAGATCCTATTACGAATTTCAGACATTATATCTGACATGAGATCTCATATGAGATCTATCTGCAATTTTCTATTAAATAAAAAACTTAAGCCGTTAGATCTCATGTGACATCTCATATAAGATCTCATATGAGATCTCATCTGCAATTTTCTATTAAATAAAAAACTTAAGCCGTTAGATCTTATGTGAGATTTCATATGAGATCTCATCTATGATGAAAAGTTTTAAATATTTTTTTATTTCAATTATACAATTACCATAAATACTATTTGCATGTCTTTAGTGTATTTTATTTAATTTGTCGTAGAATCGACGTATCAAAAACAAGGCATGCCTTGTAAGTTCGACTCTTAAAAAGTCATTGAAGTGATCGACTCTCACAGTCTTATACACTCGACATTGACAACTTGTTTATAGGAACAGTCGGCGGGTCGCCACGTATCGGCGAGTGGCGGTAATAAGGAATGGGTCTGGGTAACAAGCTTAGTACCGCCACTGGCCGATACGTGGCGACCCGCCGACTGCTCCTATAAACGAGTTGTCAATGTCGAGTGTATAAGACTGTGAGAGTCGATCACTTCAATGACTTTTCAAGAGTCAAACTTACAAGGCATGCCTTGTTTTTGATACGTCGATTCAGCGACAAATTAAATTAAATACAGTAAAGACATGCAAATAGTATTTGTATAATTGAAATAAAAAAATATTTAAAACTTTTTATCATAGATCAGATCTCATATGAGATCTTACATGAGATCTAATGTAGATCACATTTGAGATCTTTTTAAGATCTCAATTAGAATCTCATATGAAATCTTATATCATATTTTCACGCGGGCCCAGATCACTCATACACACTATAGTATAGAGTCACGGTTAAAAGTCAATTTATTTGTAAGTCAAGAAGTTAATTAACTCAATAAACTCCAAGTTAAAGTTATTTCTTGAATTCGAGTTTTTATTTAAACTTCCCGCAACTCCTTGCGCTTCAGCGCTTAATTGAGCAAACGAATTCCACGTTCTAATTGGTCGACCCGGCGACCATTGCAGAAACGCCTTTCTGCTCTCAGATCCCGACTCGGGGGCCTCTCTACATATGTGTGTTCTGTGTGTTCTGTGTGTTCCCGACAAAGACAGATAGATCTGTTCCGTTTATGTAAGACAGAGACAGACATAGAGAGAAGTTGTCTAGAACGGACAGAACACACATATGTAGAAAGGGCCCGGGTCGTAAGGGAGCATGTACATAAGCGCTGTGCTGTGCGATGCCGTGCGATGCCGTACGATGCCGTTCGATGCCGCGCGGTGCCGCACGATTAGTGCTTCGTCCGATCCGTTGTCTAAATGGTTCAAAATAAATTGTAAGTTGTATCTCTGCATGATTTAAATTAAATAGTTAAATAAATAATGCAGAGATATAACTTACAATTTATTTTGAACCATTTAGACAACGGATCGGATGCAGCACTAATCCGTGCGGCACCGCGCGGCATCGAACGGCATCGAACGGCATCATACGGCATCATACGGCATCGCACAGCATTGCATAGCACAGCGCTTATGTACATGCTCCCTAACAGCTACTGCGGTGAAAAGTCGATCATAGCGGGTCGATACGCCGCCATCTTCGTTATATCGCTCTCGTCAGCGTCGCAGTCGCACGTTGCACTCGTCGGCTCTCGGGTACACGATTATTCGACGTACGTTTTGTTTAAGCGACCACTCGCGCGCCGCCGCATCAGAAACGCACTCAGCTCGCTCTCCAATAGATAAATATCGATAGGTTCCGCGAGCGATATTGTCCGTGGGGGGAGTTCGAAAAAGGCCCTGTGCCGCGCGAAATCAAATTGTCACCGGAGAGGACGCGCAACTAGGAGTCGGGCGCCGAGGTGAAGATTATGCCCACTGAAGCTGCAGGACGCCTTGGATGAACGGTTAGGGAAGGACGTGGATCAGATGAGACAGTGGGTGAGTAGGAGCGGTTTTATCGCTGATTTGTTATTGCTACTGTGGAATGTTTGTGTGATTGTTGTAAGGAGTTTTTAATGATGTTCCTGAGGTTTTTGAAGGATTAATTTGGTGGTGAGGTAACCTAGCCTCAAAATTCTGGTTGCATACTTTAGTAATTTTTGTTTGCAGAGTCAGTGATTTTGCATTCAAATGTTTTAATTGTCTTGTAATACCTACTTTATTTGGGATTGTGCAGAATGTTCACAACTATTTATTAACATATTTGAATGTTATATATTTTCTATTTGTTTTACATAAAATATATTTTTTGTACAGGATCTGACAAATATTTTGGAATTTTTGCATGTGAAAGAAGTTAGTTCAGTTATTGTTGATCATACTATCCTCTAAATAAGCAACAAAATGGAAAACGAACAAAATATATCAGCCACTGAAGTAGAACCTGGTGTAGAAACGATTGAAAACGAGCAGGAAGAAGAAATTATTGAACCCAAGCACAATGCAATACAAACTGTATTTGCCAAGTTTATGGAAGAAAAGAATTTCATTACATATCAACAACTTGTGGTGCCACAGTCCATGAGGAGTATTTATTGGAAATTCTTTGGATTTCCTGCAGATGTTGATGGGGCAATTTTAACCAGAGTTAAAATTGTTTGCTTACTGTGTAAAACTCAAATTGCTTACAATAGGAATACAAGTAATTTAAGAATGCATTTGCAAAATAAACATGTTCAAGAATTACATGATCTAGAAGCAATGAGTCCTCCTCGCAAACAAATCCTTACAGCAGAAAGTAAAGAAAAAAGGGCACAGAAAAGAATGCTAAAAGCTGCCATGGCCTCTAGTGCACAACATATTTATACAACCAATGCTAATGGTACAGTACAAATAGGTGGTGATATTCAATTTGTAACAGACCCTAATATTAACTTTCCTGAACATTGTATGGAGGAAAATGTTAATGTTAGCCCACCTATAACTAAACCAATAAAATTCATGATTAAAGGAAATGGTATCGATAGCGTTTCTAACACAAGTAACCCAAATGTGGCTTTTGTTTTATCTAATGATAATCAACAGCAAAGTCATTCAAATTCCAAATCAGTGTCTGATGCTGTTGTAGAATTTTTGATAATAGATCTTCAGTTGCCAGAAATTGTTCAGGAGCAAGGATTTCAAAGACTCATTGCAACTTTAAAATCTCCGTGTCAAATACCTAGTAAGACTTCCTTAGAAGAGGACATCATTCCAAGAACATATGATACATTTAGAGAAACAATATCTTCTAATATTTCAGCTGTAACCAGTGAAATTAGTTTGGCAATAGAGGAATGGGAATCAAACTTTGGTGAAAGCTTTTTCACTTTTCTTATTTATTATCAAATTCCTAGTGAAGCTGTCTTAGATTCAAAAATGTTGTGTACAATACACGCACCTTTAGATTGGGATGAGCCACAGTGGGGTAGTATTATTGATGGTATATTTAATGACTGGGATATAAAAGTTAAGAATATAACTGCCATTGTTACATCTACAACTAGAGTTGAACTGTTACATTTGTTAGCTAGCAGAGGCATGTCTGTAATTCCTTGTTTACTTCATTCTCTTCAAGTCTGCGCACAAGCATGCTTTGAAAACCCTGAAGTAGCCAAGATACTTGCCAAATGTAGAGCTCTTATTGGGACTATCTCGAGTCATCCTAACACCACTGCTGAACTTGCAATGCAAGAGCAGTTCCAAGGGGTAAGAACGATTTTTAAGACTATTTGTCTACCTAATGCTAAATTTATTGTTGAATTTAATCTATTTTCATTCCGTTCTAGATTGAAGAAAATGCAATGGTAATGGATTATCCCAATTTATGGGTAACGACCTACTCAATGCTACAAAATATGATTCAACGCCACGAGATTATTAGTACTATCTTGCATGATATGCCTTACATCGATCACGGAACTGTCAATCTCAACGATGAGCAATGGCAGATCATCACTGATCTCGTTGAAGTGCTTGAACCGTTTAAGGTCACGATAATGACACTAAGCGAGGAGAAAATACCTTTGATTTCTTTGCTAAAGCCACTGCTGTGGCAACTAGTTTCAGCGCATTTAAAAGTCAAAGAGACCGATAGCAACATAGCTCGTTCTTTTAAGGAATCTCTATCGGAAATGCTTTGCGAGCGATACGCCGATCCTAATGTCAACCTGTTATTACAGATTGCGACGACATTGGACCCTAGGTGTGAAAAATAGACTTTTTTTATTTTAATTTAATAAAGTCAACAAGAGTCACCTCTGTACATAAAACAATAACAGTTGAATATAAGAACATAAGAATCTTAGCGAAAATACTTTCACAATCGGTGCAATTTCTTTCTATTAATATAATAATTATATATTAGATATTTTTCATTTAAATTCTCATGTTTTAGATTTAAAGAAGTTCCTTATGCTACTGATGAAGATAAAAGGTTGGTCACCGCTCCCATAAAAGAAATGCTTACAAAATTAATAGAAGAGGATGATGATATTGCAGAAATTAAAACTGAAGACGGTCCACCGGCCAAAATAAAGCGACTATCAGGTAAATATTAACATCAACAAATCGCATAAACAATACAGCTACTTTCTCAATCACCTTTAAATAATACACTCAATGTTTTTCTTCTTTTTACAGGAATGGAGCTACTATTGGGCGGCTTGAGAGCGAACAAGCGTGGCATGACGGCGCACGAGAAAGCCGACCTCGAGCTGGCCCAGTACCAGTCGGAGGCGACGGCACCTTTGGATAACTGCCCGCTGCACTGGTGGACCAAAGCCGCGGCTAAGTGTCCGAACCTCAGCCACATAGCCAACCGCTACAACTGCGTGCCCGTCTGTTGTCCGCCGCCGTCGCGCATACCCACCGAGGTGCAGATCGTGCACAACGCCAAGAGAGCCGCCTTGCCGCCTCATCTAGTCGACAAGCTGCTCTTCATCCATGCCAATCACAATTTGGTTTGAGGGCGGACTGCACCGCTCGCACGATTTGGTCTCGATGACAATGTATAAAAGAACAGTTTTTAATGATTTTCTGTTTGTTCTCAATTCTAATGCGTGATATTTACTTTCATTTTTTAGTAGGATAGGCGGTTGTAAAATAACATAGTGTACAGTTCGTATGACTTTTTAAGTTAACATTTGTCCTTGAAATAGTAGTTTATTTTTAAATTATTTGATGAACGAATACGTGGATGAGGCAAGAGCAAAGTGGAAGAAATATAAATATCGTAAGAGGTAAAAACTAATATGTATTATGGCAAGTGTTACATTTGCTTATGTAGCAAGCAACTCACGAATACTGACTGACTGGCGCGTTAGAATAAATTCGCGAGTACGCCTTACTTGGTACAATATAATTGCAGTTGACATAAGTAATATTTTTTATAGCACTGTGTGACCTAAGCCCGCACTTAGGGCACGGATAGGCGTGACAGCAGGCTTAGGTAGGCAGTGCTATAATAGTACATTTCGACACGGGTAGGGAAGTCGATTATTTAGCTGGTGTGACTTTTTGCACGAGCAAAGCGAGTACATGTATCGTAATGTACTATAATGATACAATATACATGTTTGTAAACATACGCGATATATACATATAATTTGATTGTAAACTTCATCATTATTATTGTACTGTTGCCTTATTTAACATCATGTGTAAAATTGAGTACTACTAGAATTTTATGACATATATATCGACGCCCCATACGAAGAAAAAAATAACTCAGGCCGATACGAGAAAAGTAGCAGAACTCAAGGCTTTTTACGAAAAAGAGCACAGTTTTCGTCCCCTTACGAAAAAAGAAAAAAACACTACTCGCGGAGCTGGGACGAAAAAAAGCACAACTTGATCGCTCTTTTATTAGATACAATATGAATAAAATAAAATTATATAAGCATGAATTCTCTCTGAGAGAGTAATCTGCTAATGCAGTTATAGCAGCAGTTTTTATTTTTGCTATTTGTAAGGTGTACTATTTATAAGAATGCAATAAATAGTGCTAGTCTTTTTCGTGAGCAGCGAGTCGTGCTTTTTTCGTCCGAGCGCAGCGAGTTGTGCTTTTTTTCGTTCCAGGTTTTGAACTGTGCTGCTAGTCTTCATCAGAGGTTTTGAACTGTGCTTTTCTTCGTACGGCGCGCCGATATATTTTAAAGAAGAGAACAGGTTTCTTTTTGTAAATTCAATTAGAAAATTACACGAGGATTGACAGAGACATGGTTTTGATACAGATTATCAAATTTTAAGTTTAAGATATAGAATTTTTGCTTCAATTTAGCTCAAAAGGCGATATTAATCTAAAAGGTAACTTCAAATGCTATCAAGAGAGACAGAGGACTTTTGACATAATAGATCATGATTATTTAAGATTAAATAATATGTATAATTTGTATACTCTAAGTAAATTTACTATTTTTAAACACATCGTTCAAAATAGATAGTTATAAAAGTGGAATGTTGAGTGATATATTATATAAATATAACAATAACATGATTTATATTTTAATGCAGTAGATTTAAAGAAAAACTTACTTCCTATTTTCAATAGATTGTATAGTACTATTTAAAAACAATAGTAAAAATGATGAATTAATTTCACTTAATTTTGATTTACGATACCGAAGAACAGCAAAAAATTTTGACATTACCCTGTACGAATATGCATTGGTTGTTTCTAATATTTATAAATAACTTATGGAAAGCTTTATAAAATATAAAATTATAAAAATTATGATCTTTGTAGATAATGTTCTACAATTGCTGTACTCATTTATGTATGATGTGGGTATTTGACATATTTCTTATTTTGTTGTTTTTTTCAAATAATTATTTTTATCGAACAACAACCCTTGAAAAGTATATTTATGTAATAGAATGATTTTTTATAAGTATCTTAATTGTTAAATTTAGTAATCATTGTAAATATATATCATACAAAAAAATATTGTATCTAATTACTTTCAATTTGTATCATAATATGAAAATAGTAAAAACACTATGTGATAAACATATAAGCTATACAAAACATTTCAATATCATATATGAAAGCGTTGAGTACAATTTGAAAAATATTTTTGTAAAGTTGGTATGTAATGTATCAATAATATTGTTAATAAAAAAAAATTAATAAATAGGTACAAAGTTTTTCCAATCATACTTTTATTTATTTATTTATGCAAGACTAAACTGCTTTTGCATCCATTTTGACCCTTCATGAAATCTTGGATCACTTATTCGAAGAGAGGCTCTTTTGCTAAAATAGTAGTACAATACTGCAGCTACATTGAGAAATTGTATGAAATTAAAGTCTCATTAAAAAACTTGTAAGTTAATCTTATATAGTAAGTGAAAGTATCAAATTTAAGTACTTGATCGCTGAATTGAATAAAGACAGTGGTAAGCCATTGACCAAAAGTGACTCAATGGTGAAATCCAGTGTATTGTGATGTGCCAAGAATGTAGAGCGATGCTTAGGATAATGTATGCCACGCAAATAATCAAAGTCATACGAAATTGCGTGTACAGAAGCTGTATTAGACCTGCCTAAAAATTTTGAATATTTATTTTTGATGCAAAAATACGACTATATGAATAATAAAAACTTACTTGAAATATATATGTTGAAAACAAATTTGCTAAAAGTATTGTCAAAGCTATTATCAGACAAAAGTCTTGAATTCTGAAAATTGAAGATATTTAAATTTGTGTATTTATTTATTTAATAATTGTGTATTAATAATTGTTGTTTATGCAATCAACCAACACAAAAAGAACAAGTAAATCAGCTGGCCGACTTCTTGCGAAAGTTGAAAATGAGTTCACACCGACATCGAACAATAAACAAAGATACTGTAAAATTAACGTAAACGAATACCTTTTTTGCGTTAAAAAACTCATTTAGTATCTTTTTTATAAGTGATAAACGGAGCCAAAAGGTTACGACGCGTGGATTTTAAATTTTAAAGATTCACATATAAAAGTGTCGTCATAGCAACCGGCCTCTACGAATTCAAATCACAAATACTTCGAATGTAGATCGCGCCTTCGCGCTCTACTACTTAAAGGTCGACATCTCCTACCTATTCATATAATTCTAACTCGTCGCTAATATGCTATTTCTAATTCTTCTGTAAATTATCGTTTTGCAATAAAAATGATTTACTACCAGCTAGACGTTACGTTATTAACATCGAATATATATATAATATATAGGGTAGTGGTCCGTATTAGTGTGCCTGTCCATATTTGTGTGCCCTATTATTAAAACATATCCTAGAAGTGAACGAGTAAAAACGTAACACTAAAATATTTTTTTTTCATAAAGTATAGTTAATTAAGTTTAAATAGAATTAATTACTTAATTTGTTTTGATTTACTATAACATTAAAAAGGAACTTTAAAAAATATGTTTCACGGTTTGCGGTGTGTCACGGTGTTTCCTTGTTCAAACTTCCTAAGAAATGACATTTTTAAAAGTAACATTAAATAATGTTTCGGAAGGATTTTAATGTGGGATACAATTGATTATATCATAAAATAATATTATGTTATATAATAAACCTTAATATAAAGGTTTTCAATTGATTTTAATATTTAATTAATGGTGTCTACTAATAGGGCAGTGAAAAACGACTTGTCCAGATTTGTGTGTGCACAAATACAATACGAGCATGCTCGTATCGGCGCTTGAACAGGAAAGTTAGGTTAGGTTGTCTGCGCACAAACGTTGTTTCATATCGCACTGACGACCTTCAGCAGTTTTTACCGTATTGGAATTAATTAACATTCAATGTAAACAAGGGTTAGAAATTGATTATAAATGCACTACAGTTAAAATAATTTTGTTGGCAATGATAATATTATCAAGACACACTAAGGTGGGGCACACAAACGTGTACAGATCCACATTAATATGGGGCACACAAAAATGTACTTTGTTGTCTGCTAGGGCACACAAATGCGTACAAAAATTTTTTTTTTTATATTGCTTGTAACTTTAGTAAATATTAATATTTTTTTATAAAAAAAATTGTTTTGTGTAGTGTTGAGGATGAAGTGGATGGGGAGATTGAAAACGTCGGTTTCGAGAATAAAAGTTACTTTATTAGAGAGTCCTTTCTCTTGTCCGTGCTGCGACGAAGTGAGCGAGCGCTCCGCGCGGCGTTGCGAAGCACGCCGAGCATTTACCCCCACCATAACGGTAGACAGAGAGGGAGAGCGTTTAAACACGCAACTTCACTCTTAACACTCCCTCCCGTGGTTTACACGCTCACACTTATTTCAGGCTTTACATCTCATTCACTTACAATATTTACATTTCATTCACTTACAATACAAAATAAATTTTTTAACATTTTTCATTGATTCATTCGCTTACAATTAACGCACTCGCTTGAACTCACTCGCAGTTTATATTTGAACAAATAAGTCAGCTTAATACAAAATAAATAATTAATTTCGTTAGTTTCTTATATACTAATTATGATTTCATTCTCTAAATCTTCAATTTAAACCTTCGCCGAACATTCACTGATTATTGTTTCCTGAAACATAAATTATTCAAACATGTATATTCTGTATTATTGTTCATTTAGAATCAGTCTCGTTAGTTTTGTATGTGTGTCAAAAGTTAAGGATTTCGTTAATAAATCTGCTAACTGTCGCTTTGTCGAAATCCAATTTACAGTCACAAATCCCAGTTGTTCACATTCTCTAACGTAATGCTCCTTTATTTCAGTCATATGTCTTAGCTTGCTACTTCCTCCAGTTTTAACACACGCTTCAGCAGCTTTGTTATCACACCATAATGTCATTGGTCTAAAGTCATTGTTTAACACTCTCTTTAAGCAATTGAATATAGTCATTAATTCCTGTGCACAGTCGCTCATTGCCACATATTCAGCTTGGCAGGTTGACAAGGCCACATATTGTTGCTTTTTCGTTCTCCATTGTATAGTATCTCCATACAATTGAACTACAAGACCACTCGTTGTTTTTGAGTCCTTACAGTCGCCGAAACTTGCATCAGAGTATCCTTGCAGGCTGTCTGCGTTTTCATAGTAATTTAAGCCTAAGTTTCTTGTACCTTGAAGATACTGGAACATTCGCTCTACTAATTTCCAGTCTTCCTCAGTTGGATCGACTTGATGCCTACTGATAACATTCACTCCATACGCAATATCTGGTCTACATCCATTCGCCAAGTACAACAATGATCCAGTCGCTTCTCTGTATAATCGATTATTCTTGTTTTCAATAAGGTTTATAATTTCATTATCATTCGCTGTTTCTCGTTGTCTTCTTTCTCTGTTCGCTACTTGATTCGAGATCATTGGTGTGTTTCGTGGTTTACAATTTTGTACACCAAATCGATTTAACATTTTGTCAATATATTTAGATTGCTTAATTGATAATTTTCGGGCTGTTCTGTCTCTTGTGATTTCTAGTCCTAAGTAAGTTTTCGGTTCGCCAATATCAGTCATTTCAAAACATTCACTTAACTGTCGCTTTACATCGGTCATTTTATTTCTGTCGTTACTAATAATTATGATATCATCCACATATAAGACTAGAATCAATATTTTATGTTCAAGATGCCAGGTGAACAAGCACGGCTCATCCACATGTGGTGTTAATCCCATTTGTATTACATTCTCTTTGAACTTTTTGTTCCAGCATTTTGGACTTGGTTTCAGTCCGTAAAGTGATTTTACTAATTTACAAACCATCATTCGCTTAACATCGGTAGAACATTCGAACCCATCAGGTATCTCCATGAATACTTCCTTTTCCAATGCGCCATTTAGGAAGGCTGTTTTTACGTCCAGCTGACACATGTTGAGATCATGCTTATTTGCAATTGCCAGTATCATTCGAATTAACGGCAAGCGAGATACAGGAGCATACGTTTCCTGTAAGTCATATTCATTCTTGTCTTTAAAGCGTCTGATGACCAATCTGGCTTTGTAGCGGATTTTCCCATCTGATTCAGTCTTTTTCTTAAAGACCCATTTAGAGTCTATGATATTTGGTTTGCCGGATTTGTTTTCAATAGATGGTCTGTCTACTAATTGCCAGACTTGATTTTTATTCATTGATTCCAGTTCTTCATTAATAGCATTCAGCCACTGTCGCTTATCCGGTCACTTAAGAACTTCGTTGAAGTTGACAGGATCATCATTGATCGATGCCAATAAGGCGTGGACATTCGCAACATTCTCTGTACATTCGTTATCAGTCTCTTTGTGTTTTCTTGGCCGACCTCTGCGCCTTTTTGCTTCTCCCTCCGTTCTTGATATTTCAGTCGCCTTTTCTTGTTCAAATTCTACAAACCATTTGTCAGAATCAAATTCATTCTCTAATTTTTCCCAATTGTTCATTTCTCTGTGTTTGTATTTATCTTCTAAACACTGATTTTTCGTTGAATCTAACATCTCTACTTTCAAACAGTTTTCCTTCTTCAGGACTGAACAGGACAAATCCAGTTTCCTTGTATCCTACTAGGATCACTCGCTTACCAATCGCTCTGAACTTAGGACCTACTTTCCTCTGAATTTTCATGTAGGCTAGAGATCCAAATCTTTTGATCTGATTTAGATCTACTTTATACTCTGGTTTGAATACTTGAATCGGAGTGTTCATATCTATTGAAGCATGAGGTGTTCGATTATAAGCGTACACAGCCGAACCGAGTGCCAGATCCCACATATTTTTCGGTAATCCTGAATCATACATTAAAGATCGAACTTTTCGCTGTATGGTTTGATTAAACCTCTCTGACACTCCGTTGTGTTGAGGAGTGTCAGGACAAGCTAACTGAAGTTCTGTTCCGTATTTTGCAAGTATTTTTGCCATTTGACTGCCCGTAAATTCAGTGCCCTGATCAGAACGCAGAAAACAAACCTTCGTATCTCTGCCTAATAGATTCCTTGCACTTTTAACAAACTGATTAAAACACACAGCAGTCTCATCTTGTTTTCATAGGATAAGCCATGGCAAGTCTAGAATGGTCATCTATAAATACCGAGATAAATTTGTATTTCGTGGGATAAGTAACTGGACTTATCATTCCCATTGTGTCAGAATGAATTATTTGAAGTGGTTCAGTCGCTCTCATTCTAGTTTGGTTAAAAGGTAAACTACTGACTTTCGAAATCATACACACTTCACAGTCTAAAATAGAATCATCGAATACTGTATCTTTCAGATCTTTAAATTGTGGATATTTCTTTTGTAGCATTTGCAAATATTTTATTGACGCGTGACCCATTCTAGCGTGCCAGAGCATAGCCTTATTACATGTCGCTTTATTTTTATCATTGTCAACATTCTCTAAGTTGCATTCTAATCTTTCATTCGATTTAGTTTTAACATTCTCTACTAATTCGTAATCATTAGCCTGATACACTTTTCTATTAACAATCGTGTTTTCGAAGTCGGAACATTGAACATTTATTTCAGTGAGATTTTCAATATTATCACTCGCTACATCAGTCTCATTAGTATTATCGCAGTCATTAACAGTTTCATGTACACAATCATTCATATTATTAGCTTCATTCGTATCATTCGCTTCAATTATTTGTTGATCATTTGATGTAAGTTCAGTTTGATTAATATTCTCCCGTTTCATTCTTCTGGTTGTTACATACGCTACTACTTTATTTTCATTCGCTTCATCCTTTGTTTTACTATCGTTAATTTCAAGTTCTATTATCCAGTACGGTCTCTTATAGATTCCAGTAACAAGTGTTTCATTCGATTTAGGATCAAAGATGTTAATTTGTTTGTTATCTAAATAAACGCTTAAGCCCTTATCTACGAATTTCCTTAGCGACATTAAGTTTTCAGACAATTTCTCAGCACAAATTACATTCTCCAATTCGATTAATTTGTTGCCTTCGGTGTAGGCTTGAACTAAGCCTTCTCCCTCCGATTTAATGTTTGCATTCGCACTCTCATTCGCACATCTGATTTCATTTTCCTTTTTACAGAAAGACTTGAAAATCAGTTTGGAGTTAGTTAAGTGTTCTATCGCTCCAGTGTCAGCTAGAAATTTCGCCAGACAAGTTCTTTTATTTTCTGATTTCGCTACAGTCGTTACGTTCAGTGCATAATTAACGTCCGTCTCTAACATTCTCATGTTTTTGTCTGTCTCTTTTAGTCGGTACTCACCAGCGTTATTCTCTTTGTTATCCTTTTGGTTATTGAGTTTGTTGTTAGTGTCATTTCTCCTCTTCCTTCTATTATTCCATTTGTTATTACCTCTATTACTTTTGTTATTTTGCCTATTCGCTCTATTGTATTTCTGTCGCTTAGGATTACTTTCGCTGTCTTTTCCGTGTTTCCGCTTATTATTCGCATTATTAACTCTGTTATCATACCTTTTTGAATTGCCGCCTTTTGTCAGTCGCTGCGGACATTGCTCTGCAGTGTGGGAGGTTAACTGCTTGCACTCAAAGCAGATGCGAAGACCAGACGTGCCTGCATTTGGGCAGTTCTTGCCTATGTGTCCATAGGAGTCACAGGTGTAGCACCTAAAGCCACTGTAGTTTGGCTTCACATTCGCTGCCATTGCCGTCCCTGTATTTTTATTTTCCTTGGGAACACCATTCGCTGATCTCTTAATGCTCTCAATCTGCAAAATAGTATTTTTCATTTTATCGTACGATAAACCACCTGTTTCTTGAGCCATGATATCCAAATCCTGTACTCTAGGCACATTCACTGCTACTGCAGTGAGGAATGCATCTCGCTTTTCATCCTCTGACAAAGGCCTCATCCCAGACAAGTTATTGTAATTTCTTACAATCTCCTCCAATCGGTCGATAAAAACAGTCGCCTTCTCTTTCGATGGAGTATACACTATATTGTGTAGCTGCTTTCTAATAGCAGACGAGGTTAGATTGACTTTACAATGTTTGATGTTTTTAATTTTATCCAACATTTCGACAGGATCTTTAATTTCCATTATTTTAGAATGATATTCTGAATCGATACGATTAATTAGAATATCGCGTACCTTGAATTTATGTTTTTCTTTAACTGTTTCACTTAGCCTTTCATTCGCTTTAACATTCGAATCAATAACATATAGTAGTTCTAGCGATCTTAGTTCAGATGTAAAATAATCCATGAAGAATTCAAATTTAGTTTTAATTGTTAATTTATAATCACGTTTAAATGTTGTATCTTTACCCGAAAGCTGAGTCTTCAATGTTCCGGTCAATTCTCTTGAAACATTGAGGAAGTTACCATTCGCTGACTCGTTTGTTTGATTAATTTTTGCTAACTCGCTCTTAATTATTCGCGTAATCTGAGTTTTATTAAAACCTGTCTGAGATGGCACCTGAGTCGAGTTGACGTATTCTTCTTCGTCAAATGATGTTTCCTTATCAGTGGCTCGGGCACCCACCTGCTCCTGGACATAATCTACCATACTGTTCCAGTTTCTGTCAGCATGGTCTTCTATGAGCTCCCTATTCTCCTGACGCATGTCGGAGATAGTTTTGTCAAGTTGTAGCTGTCGCTGCTCTACCCTCTTCATCCTGGCTATCACTGAGTCCAGTTGAGCACTTATTTCTACAAAGATTTTATTTGAATTAGTCAGAACATTCTCATTAATAAATTTTCTATTTACCATTATTCACTTTATTTTTACATTCGCTCTATCAAGAATTTTGATAGATGGTTTACCTCTTAACATGTTACTATTTGCCTGATTATTGTCAGTATCAGTTTGACAGCTAGCATCATTCTGTATCAATACCAGTCGCTCCACTCTGGTTTCCGTCGCTGATACAATTGCTGGAACATTCGCAGTTTCATTCGCAGCAGTCTCTACATTCTCTTTACTTTGTCCAGTCGCTTCGGGTTCTCCATTCGCATCAGCCTCTGCACTCGCTGCAGTCTCTGGATTGCAATCCTTCTCTAAATTTCGGCAATAAGGCAAGAGTAACTTTCCCGGTGTTTTAGCTAGTGCCTCTTCCACCAATGTCCATTCTTCATCGGTGACAAATGCTTTTGCTGTAGTATAAGCATAACCAGACTCGGTTTTAAAAATCATTTGATTGTCTTCAATTTCGACCCACACCAGCTCGCCATCGTGTAGGGTACTCAGCTCTAATAGCTCCTCCTGCGTCCTCAGGAACAGGTATAGCCTCTTTTCATCTGTACATAGATTACCCATATTTATAATTCATTCTCAATAGCTATTTTCATTCGCCGCATTATTATCGTTCGCTAGTTTAATTTTCATTTGCAATTTTAATTATTAAATTTCATTCGCAGATCGATCTATAATTTAATATTATTTGTTTATTAAGTATTTAATTTCGTTCATTCGCTAATTCAGGAATTTCTTTATACTTTAAAATTTCATTTAATTATATAAATATTTCATTCGATAATATTATATAAGGTTTTCATTCAATTATATAAAATTTCATTCGATAATAAAATAAGATTTTCATTCAATTTTATAAAATTTCATTCGATAATATAAAATTTTCATTCGATAAAAATCTCAAATAAGTAATTTTAACTAATTTTTATTTGCGTGATTAAATAAATATTGCACGCTTCCATTGCACGCGACGATTTAGAACATCAAGCCCGCACAGCGTTGCTTGACATAATATCGTTCGCGTATGTGGCTGCTGCAGCGCTACATTGTTGTAGTACGCTGTGGGCATGAGCGCGCGCGGCCTCTCTCCTTCCGCACGCGCGGCGTCCTCCGTGACGTCACTTCATGCGGGAGCGCACACTCTGTCTCTCTCTGCGATGCGCGGACCCAAGCGAGCTGCCATCTTGGCACGCGCGCTTGGACGTCGCTTCCTCCACGTGTTCGCTAGCGCGCCGCCATTTTAGCACGCGCTCACCGACGCCGCTTGCCCACGCCAATCACCGGCGAGCAGCCATCTTGGCTTTCGACGGAAATGCCGCGCCGGACTCCACGAACGCGTCCGCCCGTAAAGCCCAACACGACCATTTTCCCGACCTGCATTCCGTCCCTTTAACACACGCTTATTCACTCGCCCGACATTCGCCTTTACAAACGCAAACCGTCGCTCACTCGTCCGACATTCGCCCTTGTAGTCGTGAATCGACTCTCACTCGCCGCTCGACACTCGCTCTTTCAATCGCGAACCGACGCTCACTCGCTGCTCGATATCCATTTTTATAGTTGTAACCCGGCGCTCACTCGCTGTTCGACATTTGTTTCCACAGACGCGAACCGACGCTTACACTCTGCTCGACATTCGTTTTCGCGATCACAATCTGGAATTTTTTAGTTTTAACACTCGCGTCACACCCAACATTCGCACTCACGCCTCCGGAAGACCTGCCAAAGCACGAAAACGCGATCGCAAAAACGACGTTCATTTTTTTTTTTTTTTTTTTTTCCTCGGCGAGATCAAAATGTCGCAACGCCGCTCGCTCGCTGCAACGGCCCTTTGCTTGCGCACTTTCGTATATACCTTTTGCCATCGTCGCCGAGGCCTCGCCATCCTGGGGCTGATCTGCAGCCTCACTGCGCCCTGGGTCCATAACCTGTTGAGGATGAAGTGGATGGGGAGATTGAAAACGTCGGGTTCGAGAATAAAAGTTACTTTATTAGAGAGTCCTTTCTCTTGTCCGTGCTGCGACGAAGTGAGCGAGCGCTCCGCGCGGCGTTGCGAAGCACGCCGAGCATTTACCCCCACCATAACGGTAGACAGAGAGGGAGAGCGTTTAAACACGCAACTTCACTCTTAACATGTAGATTATTACTTTTATTATCTATACAAACCACCCGGAATCTCTGATACAGCTTAAATAGTCTATTATTATGCGACAAAACTGAAGAGTTTCTTAAACCCACACTAATACGGACATCTACCCTATAGGCATAAGGGTCAAAATGGGAACCTATTCCTTCCGCCCCCCTCCACTTCCCCGCCACATTTTACCGTTAAATTCTTTCAAACTCTATTCGCCTTGTTAAGACCAGCGTCAGCGCCCCTCGCGGCCAAAATTCGAACTGCTTATTAAAGGATAAACACTGCTGATTAGTGATTAGCATGAGCGGTATTCGGTATACGAACCCTACTGTCACAAGTGTTTTTTGTTAATTAAAAAATTTGGGGCAATATTAACGTAAAAATAAAGTTTTCCCACGTGTAATTAGTATTAAAGACATGATTACAAGAGTTTTCCCAAATTAAATTCCATTAATAAATCTGTATTTTTTAGAGAAAAATTTGGAGTCATTTTCAGAAATGTCCACTGAACATTTGAATTTTCTCTACAAAATACAAGTTCATTTATTCATTTAAATTCATGAAACTTGTTTAAAAGTAATCCTTATTAACTTTTACACGTGGGAAAAGTGAGTTATGATTAATTTAAAATTTATAAGTACACTTAAATTAATGAAAATACGTAAATAAAGTCATGGGGGCGCTGCGATCTATTCCGGAGTTGGGGTTTAGGTAGAGAGCACTCTTAAAAAATAAAATAAGTAGGGTAAATGTGGGTATTACCGCGAACGCTGCAATTACCGCGGATCGACGAAAAACGCTCTGCAATTTCATTTTTCATAGTATAATTCGGCATTTAATATTTATTCGATCATACAAAATATTAATTAATATAAGAAATCGTCTTAAAAAGAGAATAAAGCATGATTTGTATGAATATACTACATTATTGTCTGGCCATCCGCGGTAATACCGTCATTTGTATACAAATACGATTACTGGTATTACTGCGAGATTGGTCCAACGTAACCTCAAAACAGTGAAATCAAGAAGTCTACAATATATATGAGAACATTTGCCAACTGCTATGTTCTAAATGAAATATGATGTAAAAATATACAGATATGTTCATTTTTTCGGTTGTAAAATTATAAATAATATAACAAGCTCAAGGTAAAATTCCGCAGTAATACCCCCGCGGTAATCCATCATACACACGGTAAAACCCCCGCGGTAATTCAATCATACCCGCAGTAATATCAGTCTCGGATCTATTTTTTAGATTGCATTTATTAATTAACTATATGTTTTTTATCATATGGTAAGAGTCATTTTTGCATTTCTGGTAAGTTAAAGAAGAGTTAAAAAAAGAATTCAACTTAAATCATCGAGGCAAAGCTTTTAATTCGTGTACTATAAGGTAGTGGACCCAGTCTTCGATAGCTTAAGAGCTACGCTTTAATAAATACAACGTTTTCTGCTCAAAACACGTTTTTCTATCAAAGGAAAAATTTTTGTTTTTAGGAAATCATAGAACGCGTTCAAGTAAAGTAAATGCAAAAGAAAAAAATTAATTTAGATTAATATTTATTAAGAAATTAATGTTTTAATAAGTCCTGTCGCGGGAGTAGTTTTCGATAGCTATTTTCCGCGTTGGAGCAGTTTTCGATACCTATGTTACCCAGTTTTCGATGGGGAAATGTATATAAACGAAAGTGAGGTTAAGTACATAAAAAAGAATTTGTATGACATTGAGAACAAAATAACACTCTTTATCACTTGTGCACACATTGTACACTGCTTTCTCACCTTTTTTAACCAAAACTTTATTGGATTTTGGATTGAGCAAAAAAGCTGACTCATCTACGTTAAAAATTCTTTCAGGACCAATATCAATAATATTTTTTATTCTAAATACTCCTTTATAGTACTAAACCAGCCTTTCAAATCTGATTCAGTAATATTGGCTCTTGATTTGGTCAAATTTTCGTACACTTTTTGAGAAACACTTGGATTTCTTTTCAGGAATGCTTGAAACCAATATTTAGATGGTCTCCCATTGGTAAATGGTGTTTTTTTCTTCATTTATACTCAAGTGAAAAGTCCAATTGACTAGATCCTTTTCTTCAGATTTTGTTAAAATACTGCTGGGTCCTGGTTTAACATCGATATTATATTTACCATTTACTGTTGAGTGAAGCGTTGCATATGGCACATTAAAGGTTCTGCTTGCAGCTGATATGGAAGTACCACTTTTAATATGATCTAGCACTTCTTCCACATCTGATGTGGTGTACAAGAAATAAGGCTTTTTCCTTTTTGTACAATTTTTGTGAAAATAATATCCACAAATAAGTATTTATCCTAACCTTAAAATACATTATGTTCCAAAATGAAATACAGATACAAATTACTCTAATTTTAATAAACAATAATAAATAAATAATTTGTTTAGTATTTTATAAGAACTGATACTTAAATTATTGATAAATTTAAAATCTAATGCGAATTTGCAGTTAGTTAAGTAATTATCGTAAACTAGGTTAGGCATGAATATTTGGGAGCAATTTCCGATGGTTCAATAAAAAGCTTGTAGTACATAAAACGCATCTTACCTTTTTGGTTTTAGCCATAATAACCTTCAACTATTGCCAGAAGGGTTGAAGTGTCTAAAAAAACGATCTGATTATCTTGAAAACGCTTTTTTAGTGCAAGGCTTTTGCTAACCGCGAGATCAAGAGCGCAGTGTTGGGCAAACGATTGTGCAAAAGTGCCACGAGATATCGAACGACGGAAGCGCGCCGTGGCAAACAGCAACAGCGGCGAAGCCACGAAACTCGCTGCCACAGCAGCCACCGGCCACCGCGGCGGCCGCGGCGTCTGTTGCTAATCAGCAGTGTTTATCCTTTAATAAGCAGTTCGAATTTTGGCCGCGAGGGGCGCTGACGCTAGTCTTAACAAGGCGAATTAAGATGAGGACAAACGTGCTCCGAAATTCCTTCTCTTACTCCGCGGAGCCTTAATCTCAAGATAGTTCTCTCTGTCTCATATATACTCATTTTATTCGTTAAGCAGAATAATAGGTTTAATTTTTCGAATTTTTAGATACCTGCAGAAGCAAGTTGTTCTTGATAAGCAGACAGCTCCCCTGGCGGAAATCGTTTCTGTAAAAAACAGTAAAAAACTGTAAATAACTGTAAATAAATGTTTGAATTGAGACAGTAAAACAGTTATTTACAATTATTTACAGATATTTACAGTTATTTACAGTTATTTACAGTTTTTTACAGTTATTTACAGTTTTTTAAAAATAATTCTGTAGACATGAAGGTACTGATAAAAGTTATTAACAGTTATTAACAATTTTTTACAGATATTTACAGTTATTTACAGTTATTTACAGATATTTACAGTTTATACATAGTAAATTTTTTTCGCTATAATAACAACTTTATTTTTATCAACAAAACTGTAAATAACTGTACCCGCGTGAAAATATGATATGAGATCTCATATGAGATTGTAATTGAGATCTTAAAAAGATCTCAAATGAGATCTACATGAGATCTCATATGAAATCTCATATGAGATCTAACGGCTTAAGTTTTTTATTTCATAGAAAATTGCAGATGAGATCTCATATGAGATGTCACACGAGATCTAACGGCTTAAATTTTTTATTTAATAGAAAATTGCAGATAGATATTATATCTCATATGAGATCTCATGTGAGATATAATGTCTGAAATTCGTAATAGGATCTCATATGAGATCTCATGTGAGATCTCATGTAGATCTCATTTGAGATCTTTTTAAGATCTCATTTACAATCTCATATAAGCTCTCATATCATATTTTCACGCGGGTAAATATCTGTAAATAACTGTAAATAACTATAAATATGTGTAAAAAATTGTTAATAACTGTTAATAACTTTTATCAGTACCTTCATTTCTACAGTATTATTTTTAAAAAACTGTAATAATCTCATATGAGATCTCATCTGCAATTTTTCATTAAATGAAAAAATTTCAGGAATTATATCTCATGTGAGATATCATATGAGATCTCATCTAAAATTTTCTATTAAATAAAAAACTGAAGCTATTAAATCTCATGTGAGATCTCATACGAGATCTCATCTATGATAAAAAGTTTTAAATATTTTTTTATTTTAATTATACAAATAGTATTTATGGTAATTGTATAATTGAAATAAAAAAATATTTAAAACTTTTCATCATAGATGAGATCTCATATGAGATCTCACATGAGATCTAACGGCTTAAGTTTTTTATTTAATAGAAAATTGCAGATGAGATCTCATATGAGATGTCACACGAGATCTAACGGCTTAAGTTTTTTATTTAATAGAAAATTGCAGATAGATCTCATATGAGATCTCATGTGAGATATAATGTCTGAAATTCGTAATAGGATCTCATATGAGATCTCATATGAGATCTCATGTAGATCTCATTTACAATCTCATATGAGCTCTCATATCATATTTTCACGCGGGTAAATATCTGTAAATAACTATAAATAACTGTAAATAACTATAAATATGTGTAAAAAATTGTTAATAACTGTTAATAACTTTTATCAGTACCTTCATTTCTACAGTATTATTTTTAAAAAACTGTAAATAACTGTAAAAAACTGTAAATAACTGTAAATAACTGTAAATATCTGTAAATAACTGTAAATAACTGTTATTACTGTCTCAATTCAAACATTTATTTACAGTTATTTACAGTTATTAACAGTTTTTTACAGTTTTTTACAGTTTTTTACAGTTATTTATAGTTATTAACATTTTTTATTTCCGCTAGGGTCATTACCATTTTCGTCTTTCGAAAAGTAAACGGATTGCATGCATGTTTGTTGTAAATTTAGTATTCCATTATTTCTAATATAGTATTAAATATTTAATCATGAATTGAAGTAAACTTTGTTACTAAGTAATATATGGTGTCTGATTATTATGAAGGCCTGATTATCTGTTAAACTTTTTTTTTGATTGTATTACCTTTATATCCATTGTTTCTTAATGGTCTTATCACTGTACACAATAAGTACTTAGGTATTTTTATAGCTTTGAAAACGCATGATTATTTTATAATTTTTTAAAATAAATAACATATTTATCAAATTTATTTTAAAATAACAATACATATAAATAATGGAATTCTAAACAGATAAAAGATAATTAATTATCATAAAATTCATAATCTTCTTTTTATAAAAAATCAAATTCCCAAGTTCACCTGGTATAAATGCTATATAAGTAACCGCATAGAACTTTGCGCCAAAGCTGCACGTAGTAGTATAATTAATTTAATGATCATTGGTAATACAATACTAGGTAGACGGAAAACTCACGTTTTGATCCGTTCAGACCACGGAACAGCTAAACAGCTGAACTGAACACTGAACTGAATCTATTGTAGAAAGGCTCCAGGGGCAATGTACATAAGCGCCGTTCTGCTCTGCTCCGCTCTGCTCTGCTCTGTTCTGCTCAAACTCGATCCAATTTCAGTTCAGTTCCGTTTGTAAACGATTTTCCCTTTACTTGTTTCAGAATTCTGGAACGGAATAGAGCGGAACGGAGCAGAGAAGAACGGCGTTTATGTACATTGCCCCTTAAATAACCTTCCGTAATTTCAAGGGTGAATGTACATAAGTGCCGCGCTGCGCTGCGCGGTTCTCTGCTTGCACTGGTCCATAGTTCCGTTTCTATATTCCATTGTTAATGGTACAATTCTATAGATCTATGTCGTACATCTATCATTTTCATGGTCATGATCATGATTGAAGCCATAATAAAAAAACTAGAAAAATGTATAATTTCATTAAAGTTATTGAAATTGTTAAAAAAATTAAAAAAAAAAGAAACAACAATCTTGCAGATGGTGGTGGGTTCGACCATATTTAGCAATACCTCAAAGAAATATTCATAGTGCTTATAGCACTTTATTTAAATGTTTTGCATTAAAAGATCGTGAAGAGTTTTATAGATTTATTAACATGAGTTTTAATCAATTTCATAATTTATTTGAACTGGTTAAAGGACATTCCATTATAGCCTAATTCCATCTTATTCATCAATAGCTGCATTTTCCAATGTTCTAATCAAGTTTATAATTCATAGTATATCATATCAATTGGGTCTTGTGTTTTCTTTCTCGGCTTAAAATACTTTTGTTCTTGAATTGTCCGTCATCTAAACTATCCCTTCATTTATTTAACTTTTCATTTTGGAGCATATACACATCGTCCGTGATTTATAAATATCATAGACATGCAACTGCTCATTTTTTTGTGAATGGAACGGAACGGCAGAGCTAAGAGACTGTCTACATAGTGGGTTTTGGGCTTTGAGCTTTGGGCTTTGGGCAATGTGTAAAAAAATCGTTGTCGGTTATCTTGTAAATTCACAACCCGTGGTTGAAGACGAATAGAATTTCTATACAACTGAATACTGACATAACCTTATAATTGACCACGGATTGTGAATTTACAAGATAACCGACAACGATTTTTTTACACATTGCCCAAAGCCCAAAGTTCAAAGACCAAAACCCACTATGTAGACAGTCTCTAAGCTTCAGCGCAGCGGCAGCACGGCGCAGCACGGCGCGGCGCAGCGTAGCACGGCGCTTATGTACATTCACCCTAACGTAAGTTGATATGCAAAGTTTTTTCCCGCCAAAAAGTGACAATCATTTATTATTATGTATTAAGAGTGCTCTCTACCTAAACCTCAACTCCGGAATAGATCGCAGCGCCCTCATGACTTCATTTACGTATTTTCATTAATTTAAGTGTACTTATAAATTTTAAATTAATCATAACTCAGTTTTCCCACGTGTAAAAGTTAATAAGGATTACTTTTAAACAAGTTTCATGAATTTAAATGAATAAATGAACTTGTATTTTGTAGAGAAAATTCAAACGTTCAGTGGACATTTCTGAAAATGACTCCAAATTTTTCTCTACAAAATATAGATTTATTAATGGAATTTAATTTGGGAAAACTCTTGTAATCGTATCTTTAATACTAATTACACGTGGGAAAACTTTATTTTTACGTTAATATTGCCTCAAATTTTTTTAATTAACAAAAAACACTTTTGACAGTACGTGGCGTTCCAATCGGGGTAGAGAGCACTCTTAATTTACAGGATACGTATTGACAACGAAGATAGACACTAATAGAAGCGCAAGGCTTATAGGGAGACTGAGGCAACCCGAATGTAGTATGTATCCCGACCACGCGCAGCCCCGGTCAAAAATATCCAGTTGGGAAATCCAACTGGATTTTCCAAGAGGGAAATCCAGCTGGGGAAGAGTGGATTCCAGCTGGATTTTGGTGGATTTCCAGTCGGATTCCCAGTTGATGATATCAAATATTCCCACCCATTTTTAACTGGATTAAATGGAAATCCACTTATAATAAATGGGAATTCCTGGGCGAAGGCGGAAATCCATGTAAAAATCCAGTTAAATGTTTGTGGGAATCCACCTAACTTTCGCATTTCTATTAAATGGGAATCCACTCAAAATTCTACTTAATAATAAATGGGAATCCCAGCGTGACGGCGAAAATCCATGTAAAAATCCAGTTTAATATAGATGGGAATCCATCTAACTTTCGCTTTTCTATTCAATGGAAATCCAGTTAATAATGCATAGGAATCCTGTTATATCTAGGTGGGAATCCACTTAAATATCCAGTTAAAAATGGGTAGGAATATTTGATATCATCAACTGGGAATCCGACGGGAAATCCACCAAAATCCAGCTGGAATCCACTCTTCCCCAGCTGGATTTCCCTCTTGGAAAATCCAGTTGGATTTCCCAACTGGATATTTTTGACCGGGGCGCGACAGTCGATTTCTGAAAGTTTCGTGAACAGCTGACTGAGCTGACGAACGGCCGATAACATACCACCCGTAACGACTGCAATGGTAACACAATACATATTATGTATGTAAAACTGATAAACTGGGCATTACAAAAATGTCAGTAATCAACATTAATTACATGGAAGTAGACTAAACCCCAAAAACATTTAACAAAACAAATTAATGTTAAACTCCAATCTATAAACCAAATGGGGGAACACTTTATATATTACATCCACGTTACAAACATATGTATGTGGCGTTGGTCCTGTGGTTAATGTACCTGAATACTCTTTTGATGCGGATTCGAATCCATCACCCGGAGAATATTTTTTTTTTTTTATTTCTTTAATTAATAAGTAAGACTGTACTTTTCTGCTGGTTGGAAAATAATGTATTGGATTTTGACGTTTTTAAATAGTTTTTTGTACTACCCTGGAAGTACTGTTCACAATGCGTTGAATATAATTTTTTTTTATTTACAAATGATTGTATGAAAAAATTAGAAATACTTCATTACAATCTCTTGGCATGTAGACATTATATTGAACTATTAAATAATATTGTTATAGTAGTAGTAGTAGTATAAACTGTTTATTTCTCACATGTATAGATAATTTACAATCTTTTTACATATTTGCCCCTTTGCACGACAGGCCCGTGCCTTCCCCGCAACTTAATTCTACTTTCACTATTTACAAGCTTTTACCTTGCTTTTACATTTTATTTCCTATCCGCTTCTTCCCTTTGCTTTTTTCCATTATTTACATTAAACTTATACTTTATTTGTACACTTATTTGGGTTTTTATTTACAAGTCTTCTTCGCTTAATTGACTATCCTATCCGCTCGTTCCTATTCCTACTTTATCCCCCTTCTCAGTTCTTTCCCTGGCAATCTCTTCAAACTTTTTGCTGTATTTACATACGTTCGAAAAATCGATTTTTTTTTTTATGTACTATTTTGATAGCAAATTTTCCGCTGAATACTATGCTTCCAACCGCATTTCCAAATTCGATTTCGTTTAGAAAATACAGCTAAAACCGTGAAGTCACTTTTTTGCATATTTAGTGATTTTTCTTAAATTATCCATTTTAGATATACTATTGTTAATCTTATATTATTTTATGCTTCACAGCATACAATACTGAATTTAGAACGTAAATGTACATTGACATAGTAGGCAAACTTAACTCGAGGTATAAACCTCGTGTATTTTACTTTTACTCTACTTATACAAAAGTATAATACGTACAATACATATAGATGGTTTTAAATCTCATCTGTTTACGTTCTGTCAGCGCCATAGTCGTTGGGATTTAAACTAAAAGTGTTTTGAATATAATTGAATCTGCATTTTTCAATGCAATTTATTCAGTATTGACAAAAAATTTTTTTGTAAATAAAGTGCTGTGTAGAACTCTTTTAACTGAGAGTGTAGAAGACAGCTATTTTAGGTTAACTGCACTGTGCAAAGTGTTGTTAATATTTTTAATTTAGTCAGTTCAGTGAGTGACTTTTATTTGTGTTTTTTAATAACTAACATTATAGAGGATTAGATATTAGCCACTATGGATTCTGACAAGAGAAATAGAACATCAGGAGCTCCAGGAAAGAAGAGAAAATTTGGAAGAAAAAAAAAACATAAAGGATTTAACAAAAATTCAGAGAATGTTCAACAAAAAATCACGAACAAAAGGAAAAGAAGTACAACTTCAGGGAAAATAAAAGATATATCTGTAGAAGTGTCACAAACAAGAAACAGAATAATAGATATAAACATTCTGTTCTTACAGCTGGAGAAATTTCTTGTATGTGCAACATGTAAAGGACAAGTTAAAATTATAGAAGAAGATATTCGAGGACTTGGCTCCAAATTTAACATTATGTGCAAAAATTGTTCAGAGAGAAGAATTATAAGCACGAGCAAGCAAGTTGGAGCTCAAAGCAATGCTTATGAAACCAACAGACGCAGTCTTCAAGGAATTTCAAGTTTGATTGGCTTGCGTTCTCAACAAGTTCTTGACATATTTATCAAGAACAGTTTTTGTAAAGCATGTTTAAAGTGGGAAAATAGAAAAGGCACAGAAGAATATGAAGACTGGTTCAGTGATCATCAAGATAAATGTGCAGCAAACCATGAAGGAAGTGCTGGAAAGATGGAAGTCGATGGAGTTGTGGAAATGTTTAGAAGATCTCAAGAAAAGTATAATGTAAAATACCATCATTACATTGGAGATGGAGATTCGAAAGTGTACAGTGCTTTGTGCCAGGCCAAACCGTATGGAGATGAAGTTAAAGTTGAGAAGAAGGAGTGTGTGGGACACGTCCAGAAACGAATGGGAACCAGACTCAGGAATTTAAAGAAAAATTTTGGAAAAAAGTTATTAGACGATGGAAAAACCATTGGAGGCCAAGAACGATTAACAGCAAAAGTAATTGATCAGCTCACCACATATTATGGTAATGCCATCAGAAACAACACGGACTCTGTAGAAAAAATGCTGAATGCTATATGGGCTACGTACTACCACAAGATTTCCACAGACCAGAATCCTCAACATCATTTATGCCCACCAGGACAGAGCAGTTGGTGCAAGTGGCAAAAAGCGAAGGCTCAAAAAAAACTAAAAGATTTTCATCATAAAGACAGTATTCCTGCAGTGATTATGGAGCAGTTGAAACCAATTTACAAAGATCTCTCTGAACAGGAGCTGCTTCACAGATGTTTAGGCGGTTACACCCAAAATAGTAATGAGAGTTATAATAATTCAGTTTGGAAGATTGTAACCAAGACCTTCTTCAGTGGTGTACATGTGCTCACAGCAGGTGCTTGTATTGCTGTCACTTGCTTCAACGATGGAAGAGTTGGTTTTCTGAATATTATGGAAGCCTTTGATGTGAAACCTGGAGTAGCTGCAATTGAGTGGGCACAGAAAAGCAATGACATCAGATTATTTCATGCTGAGAGGAATGCCGAAGAAAACACTTTAGAAAATAGGAGAAAACGAAGGAGACTGCAATTGAATTTACCTGAAGAGTCATATGTACCAGGTTCTTACTAGAGTAGGTAAAAAGTTATTTTTATGCGATAATAGCTAATATAATATTTATTAATTTTTTTCTTTTTACAGGTGTGTTATTGGCTCTCATAAAAGGATTAATTTATTTTGAGGTTATTTTTACTGTCAATAACATTTATGACTAACAATGTTTTCAGCCTAGTACGAAAAAAAAAAAATAAGTACAACATTTATGTATTAATCTAAAAAATTAAAAAATATTGTTGAATTAATGAAATTCTTTTTTATAGGTTTATTCAACAGTTAAAATGATTTAGCCAGGACTACTTTCATCTAATTGGCATCTGTTTCATTTTTCCACTAAAGTATATCATACAGAATGAAAAAAAAATTTTTGGTAAGTAGTTTTGAAACTTATATAAAGTTATAGAAAACCAAAACTTTGAATTGAATTTCTGAATAACTTGTTTTTTGTATTCACAGGGACTTTGCCACAGGATTTCTTTTAAATAAAGCAAGCTAGAGGTTTGGAAATTTAGGAGTATCTTTAAAATTGTATTGGTTATAGAAAATGTGAGGTACTTTTTTGAAAAAGGCTTTAGAAAAAAAATTATAAAATAAAATTACAAAAAATATTGAAATTTTAATAAAAAAAACATAAAAAAATTAGATTTTTCATTAAAAAACAATTTTAAAAATTTTTAAAAAAAAAAGTAGCTCACATTTTCTATAACTGGTATAACTACAAAGGTACTCCTAAGTAACCAGACCCCTGCCTTGCTTTGTTCAAAAAATTTCCTGCGGCAATGACATGCCAGTTTCTAAATCAGAAGGATTTCTTAATCTAATGGACTGCAAGACCAAAATCTTAAACACCTGGATGATGTAGTCTTAAATTATAGGTAATTGTATAACTTAATAATAAAAAAAGTTTGAACTCTTAAAATTATATATTGGCTTTGTTATGAAAGAATTAATACAATAGCTTTTTTTTCAGGTTCAACCATGGCTTGTCCCCTTAAGGCCTCTCTGAATTTTTCTCCCTCTTCTGCTAGTCCCTTCTCCTCTACCGTTTTGACCCACCCGTCCTCCATGAACTCCCTGGCTTTTCTGCATTTCCATATGTGTTCTATATTCTCCTCCTCCCCTTTGCATATCCTGCACGCTGTCTCCTTAAATCCTTTGCATCTCTCCCTTCCTAAATTCCCACATCGTAACCTAGCCCATTGTTCTCTGGTCTCCCCGCTCCACTCATTTCTACCCCAGTACCTTTCTCTTCCTGGCTCTTTTTTCCATTCCCTATAATCCTTACAGTAGCTTGATTTATCTATCTTATTCCAGTTTCTCTGCAGTCCCTGGTCTTTTTTCACTCTTATTCCTCTCTCTAGATTTTCCCACAACTTCTCTCTGTCCTTCCCTTTTAATAACTCGTCTATTACTTTCCCCGTCTCCTGTCCCCTCTATAGCTCTTTTTACCGTTTGCCCCCACTTTGATGCCCTTTTATTTTTTATGCCTCTTAGTTCCTCCCTCCAACACACCCTTGGCCATCTTTCTTCCTCCATTCTCTCTATTTCTAATAGGTATTTCTTTGCCCTCCTTAAGCTGTCTATCTCTAGCCTGTTTCTTCCCGCTTCCATTTCCCAAATATAGCTCGGTGTATTTCTATTTAGTCCTAAGGCCATTTTAACATACCTCCCTTGTATTCTCTCTAGCTCCTCCTAGGTTGACCAGCCCCAAATTTCTACCCCATAAAAGCACCCCGCTTTAACTATTGCATCCATTAAATATAGTCTCTCCTCTAGCACCCTGATCTTTCCTCTTTTCCAGATCCCGCGCGTTGATGGCTTTGTTCACCTTTGCTGCCATCTTTTTCAAATGAACCGCGTACGAGTTGCTGGTTGAAAACCAGAACCCTAGATATTTGTACTCTCCTACCACTTCTAACTCTTTTCCCATGTAATTCCAATTCTCTTTCCCTCTCCTCCCACCCTTCCTGAATACCATAATTTTTGTTTTTATTTCATTAACCATTATCTCGTTTTCCCTACTATATTTTTCTAAGTCCCTCAGTATACTTCTTAGCCCCTCCGCGGTGTCCGCGAGTGCTATCGCATCATCCGCGAATTTCAGCCCGAATATTTTAGTTTTCCCTATTACTGTCCCCCCTTCGTTTTTCCTTTTCCATCTGTCCTCCAAGTCTTCAAGAAAAATTATGAATAGTATCATACTGAGCGGACACCCCTGCCTCACCCCTTTATATGTTTTGAACCTATCCGTCAATCCCTCATTCGTTATCACCTCGTTTAGGGTAGATTCGTATATTTTTATTATTGCTTTCAACATTCTTCCTTTTACTCCCATTTCCCTGAGCTTTTGTATCATCTTTTTCCTGTCTATCGCATCGAAGGCCGTTTTAAAGTCAATAAAGCACGCATACAGTTTCCCTCCTTTTCCCCTGGTCTTGTTACTTTCGGAGTGTCCCACTCGCGTGCGTTCACTCTCACGCGCCAACCGGAGTCTCTCAATAATATTGTTATATAATTATTGTAAATATAACGGTGGAAGAAAGAAAATAAATGATATAGAGGAAATAAAGAATTGTTCCTTATTTAATTTCCTTTTTAAATTTCAATCGTTACTTAAACATGGGTTCAATTAAAGACTGAAATATTAAATCTTAATAAAATGCTGGTTTAATTAACAATTAAAATTTTAATTCTTTATTAAACGCTGGTTCAATTAACGATTGAAATTTTAGTTCTTAATTAAAATTAAATTAATGCGCAATTAAAAATATTACAATATTTTTGCAGCCCTGAATAAAAGTATACAGTCTTAAGTACTCATTAATTAAAGAAATAAAAAAAAAAAAAAAAAAAAATATTTTCCGGGTGATGGATTTGAACCCGCATCAAAAGAGTAATATTCAGGTACGTTATCCACAGGACCAACGTCACATACGTATGTTCGTAACGTGGATGTAATATATAAACTATTCCCCCATTTGGTTTATAGATTGGAGTTTAACATTAATTTGTTTTGTTAAATGTTTTTGGGGTTTAGTCTACTTCCTTGTAATTAATGTTGATTACTGACATTTTTGTAATGCCCAGTTTATCAGTTTTACATACATAATATGTATTATGTTACCATTGCAGTCGTTACGGGTGGTATGTTATTGGCCGTTCGTCAGCTCAGTCAGCTGTTCACGAAACTTTCAGAAATCGACTGCCGCGCTGCGCGTGGTCGGGGTACATACTACATTCGGGTTGCCTCAATCTCTTTGCAGGCTTTGTGCTTCTATCAGTGTCTATCTTCGTTGGTATTGATTGGATACATATTTACAGGATACGTATTGATTGGTAGTGCAATTATTTTTCTGTCAGTAAATTAGTTTTTTATTATTTAAAAAAAAAACGTGGTAAAATGAATCGTGTGTTAGAATTATCCATAATTTTGAAGTAGTTACTTATTTCGCAAAATGCATTATCAAAATAATTTCATTTTTTCGAAATATTCAATTGTAGTATAAATTTGAATTGGTTTGAATATTGTTGATTCATTTTGTAATAAATGCAAAGATGAGTTCTAATGACAGTGATGATGTTGATATGAGTTCTGTTGAATTCACGTTGGAAGATACTTATGAACACTTGAGTGAAGTGAAAAATGAAAATAAGAAGGAGATTGTGGAGTTAATGAATATTGTTAAAAATAATGAAGCAAGAGCTTTAGGTCCTAATGTAACGTGTGAAGAAATTAGGCTTAAAAGAATGAAATTCATTCGATCAATGGAAAAATTTGTTGCAAACGAACAACCTACAGATCTTCCTATACCAAATACACTGGATATCTACATTAATACTGTCAAAGAATTAGAAGACGAAGTGCGTACTATGGAGGCTCTTTCTAAAATGTCTAATGAAGAAATATCTGAAATTGAAAAAGATATCATTTAGTATGTATCTTTTTTTGTAGCTAAAAATAATCCATTGTTTAAAAAAATGCATAAAAGATTATAAAATTATTTAACAATTTATATTTTCAGTACGGAAAAGAAGAAAGCTGTATTTGAGCAAATGAAAGAAGCATCTTTAAATGCTGCAGACACTGAAACAACAACAGATTATAAAGATGAAGCAGTTGTTACAAAAGAAATGTTTAAAAAACTTAAACAGGATTTAGTAAGTTAGAAATTTTAAATCACCTAAGAAACCTTTTTTAAAATATGAACTTTATCTCTGTTATTAGCACGAAGTTGTTGAAATGCTATTTCCAGATAATGTTGGATTTCAAATATTACTACGAGTAAGTAGAAATGGTACTTTTTTTGATCAAATTATTGCATCTAATGGCCTTGTTATTACCAAACAGGTGGAAATTTTGTTAAGGTTGTAAATAACAAAACACCATTTAATAAATTACGACGTTTCGAACATTTTATTAATATCCTCCTCAGGTATCTAATAACACAATATGATTTTTTAATAATACATTAATACACGAGACGATTTTTCAAACAATTAGTTAAAATAACCACAATAAAACTTACAAGAGTATTGTTAGAAATACGAAGTCAAAACATGTTGCACGGGAGACTATCTGCTCGTCAATAGTATTACGTTATAATTTTCCGCCTTATATAGTCAAAAATTTTTTACAAGTGTGAGTGTACAAATATAAGATATGCCAACACAAGCGTAACGAAGGTATAAGCGGGCTGCAGCCCTCTGAGTGAGGAGACAGGGGCAATGATCTAACCCAAACATGTACTTTTAAAATCTGTGCTACTACTAAGAGGATAAAAATTCACAATTATTTATCAATATACTATATTCTTTTGATAATTTACTGATTTCAAATTGTTTGTTCATAAAGTTTTTTTGAGAATGTACGTAAAAGGCTTCGGTGAATAATCTTTTATTAGTGTTTAATTCAGTATCTAAAATTTTAACATTATGGAAATCTATGATATGGTTATTATCTTTTTTATGGATAAACAAAGACGAATTCTTATCCTCATCGGTGTACTTTTTTTGGCGTTCCTTAATTCTAATACTTAGACGTCTACTAGTCTGCCCGACATATGAGGCATTACAATTATTACAGTCTATTTTATAAATGACATTAGAGTTGTTGTATTTCAGATTTTTAACTTTGCCTAGAACTATGATATTGTTAAGTTTGTTTTTCATACTAAAAACAACATTAACCTTAAGTCTTTTGAAAAAATGTTTTACAAAACCTTCTATCTCTTTGACGAAGGGTAAACTTATGATTATTACATTATCATCCATACCATATCGTGCGCAATCTAATACAGAATTAATTTTTTTTAATCTTTTCTTAATATAAAAATCTATTAAATCAGGAGGATGGTCGTTTTGTATTAAAACATCTTTAATAAATGAGATATTTTTTTTATGAAAGGTATGGTGAGATAAGTTTATTACTCGATCGACGAGGCAATCTATAATCACTATTTTGTTGCTCAACGGATGGTGTGAATTAAAATTGAGATAACGATCTGAAAATGTAAGTTTTCTATACCAATTAGTTATTATATTTCTATGTTCATTGATACTAATATTCAAGTCTAAAAAACTAATGCTATTGTCAAGAGATCGTTCAACAGTAAATTGTAGGTTTTTATCGTATGCATTAAAAATATTCAACGTATTTTCTGTATCAACTTTGTGTATACAGATTAAAATATCATCCACATACCGGAAATAGAACAGAGGTTTAGTATGTAATTTTTTTTTTATATTGGATAATATTGGATTAATAGGATTACCCATTGCAGAACCAAAAGTTTGTAAAATTTACTGTTGAACTGAAAATAGTACATTCCGCACTCGTTTCGAACGGTATTTTATGCCATGAGAGCCGAAAAATCATACCAAAGTTGTGATTTTGAGGTTAGAGTGGTATAAAAGTTATTATTGAGGATAAACCTAATGACTTTGATAAACTCGTTATAAGTTAGTAGTAGCACAGATTTTAAAAGTACATGTTTGGGTTAGATCATTCCCCCGTCTAACGGAGATTCCACACTCGGGGGACTGCACCCTGCTTATACCTTCGTTACGCTTGTATTGGCATATCTTATATTTGTACACTCACACTTGTAAAAAATTTTTGACTATATAAGGCAGAAAATTATAACATATTTCTAACAATACTCTTGTAAGTTTTATTGTGGTTATTTTAACTAAATGTTTAAAAAATCGTCTCGTGTATTAATGTATTATTAAAAAATCATATTGTGTTATTAGATACCTGAGGAGGAGCATATTACTAA
Organism: Torymus aiolomorphi; assembly: GCA_036365515.1. Lineage (NCBI taxonomy): Eukaryota > Metazoa > Arthropoda > Insecta > Hymenoptera > Torymidae > Torymus > Torymus aiolomorphi. The sequence goes on along the minus strand of CM070874.1, from coordinate 88,272,127 downwards.
AATGCTCGAAACGCCGTAATTTATTAAATGGTGTTTTGTTATTTACAACCTTAACAAAATTTCTACCTGGATGGTAGTAACAAGGCCATTAGATGCAATAATTTGATCATTATCTACTACTACTATTAGCTGCATTTCAACTACATTGGTACTTTTTTTGTTTGGTTTTTTTAAATGTAATTGTTGTTAGCTATTATTATTTCTTGTAGGATCTTACAAGAGCATTAACAAAAGGTGGAGATGATTTATATATTGAAGTTAAGCCAGAATCTGTAGATTTTGTGAATTCCTTGGAAGAGGCAGATATTGTACAATTTCATCCGCATGATAAAAATAAAATTAAACTAGTGGATTTATGAATGTTAAATTCAAATGTAATTGACAATTACATTTATTCCATTGGATATGACAAATTAGTATTAGATTTGAAGAAAAAGTTGAATTGCAAGTTTATCTATATAGTATTTTTTAATTCGTACAAAAATCTTTTATTTAAGACAAAAATATTTATAAATATTTAGAACTATAACATAAACAAAACTAAACTTTTGTTATATTTAATTATATTACACTGATCACCACATAAAAGGAGCTCTCTCTCTAAGAACTCTGACTCCTATGTGTTCCCATTCTTGCCTGCCAATCCAAAGTTCCTGAGCAGATTCTAAACAACTTAAAATTGCAGCTCCTTTCCACGTTGTCATTCCTGGATCAATTTCTTTAGGCATCGTTATAACATCCATTTGTTCTAAAAACCAAACGGAGGAATATAACAGTTTTGGCATAATTTTTTAAACAAAAATAACGAGAATTATTAATTACCTGCTCTGTACATATATGGAATTTGGAGGGATATTCGGTTGTGCAGCCACATGCCAATACCTTGAAACTTCATGCCTGATCCAACAACAAGTATGCAACTGTACATTTTTCGCTTCAAGTCGTCCGTAGCTACAAAAGATGAATTTTAATGAATATATTTTAAAACATATACCAAAAAATATTGCTGCTGTTATAATAAACTTACGACATCGGTCAATACTTTGAAGAACTGCATGATCAAGGCCAAGAAGCTGTTGCGGACCAACTACGAAATCTCTCGGAGCTTCGGGTTCCCGATTTTGTAGAGAAATCGGCGCCGCGTCAACATTGTCAACTACAACTTCTTCATCACCTGCCGTCGCTGGAATTGCTGCTTCTTCCTGCATTTCCAAATTTTGCTCCAAATTCTCCTTCATACCTCTTCTCTATAAAAATTTATTAAATTATAAAAGAATTGAAAATTATACTGATTTGACCGAGAAACATTCAAAGGTGATATTTACACTCGTTTCTCTGAGATAATTTTCATCGTGAGGATCTTCTGAATCGCCCATGTATCGTTTTTGAATATGAACACTATGCACTCCTGTCACTTTAAAAAGTTCTGGTTGAAACAGACTTAATGGGGCGATAAGACACTCATCGCCGACCTGAAATAAATGATCATATGTAGTAAATCTAATATACAGTTGAAATGATAGAAAAACAATGAGTTCTTACTTGAATAGTGTAAACCTCGGTAGGCTGCTTTGGCTTTTTGACTGTAAACGTCTTCTCCTGTGAACCGCAAATATTCAAATCTACATGACAGAATTCTCGCTTCAACTGATCCAGAAGGACTGCATCGAGTCGTTTCAAAGGATCGCAGCTTTTATACGGAAAGACAGACTTTTGCAGCAGCCAGAAGAACGTCTGTGTGATGTCACCTCCCCCGTAGTCCATACGCACTCGCGTGTTCCGGTGCGAGATGCCATCCTCAACACATGAGACTGAAGTTTTGTCCTCCCCAACGTCCACAACGCACGCATAGCCTAAGCCTGCTCCAAAAGTCGCTGCTACATGATCCTAAATTTAAAAATGGAGATTTAAAAATTTAAACTTGAGATGATTGCCAATGATTTTTTTTAGTTTTCCAAAAAATTAAATACCTGTAATAGGAAACAACCGCCAAATCCCATTTCACACAACAACAGAGTTGTCAGTTCTTTCAGATACCATCTATTATAAATGTCAGGGATTATTAACACGGCTCTGTAGTGCTTTAGATCCCTCAGTGGTACATCCATTTTTTCTGTCAAAACATATTTCCAAATGGTCTTCAAGTCAGAAACAACAGCACGCAAACTGCCTCCAGGACCAGAGTGCACATTCAAATCTCCTCTCTTATATGGGAAATGAATATTGTAATCATCATCAGGATTCAAACTCAAAATTTCGTCACCGACAATTATCTCCTGATCACTCTTGATCCATTCAGACACATCAGGTGATTGAACTTCTGGAGTGACCCTACGATTGAATGCAGCGATCTGTTGCGGTGGAGTGGCATATCTTCTTCTGCCATCTGATTGCAAACATGACTGTAAAGTATGAGAGACTTGCAGTCTAGACTCCTCCATAGCCTGAGTGAGTTCTTTTGTGCGTGGAACCAAAGGAGGTAAAAATGGTTCTTTGTGTACTAATCCATTTGGCTTTCTTTTTCTTGCTACTGCATTCAACATCGTGTAAGGGTTAACATCAGAAGCTCTGCCCATACGCAAGTATTTTGATCCAGGATGAATTATAATTATTGTTTGAGCTTGTATTTGCTGTTGTTAAAAATAAAAGTTGCTGTAAGTTATAAAAAAAAACAAAAAATAATGTAAAAATGACAATTACAATACTTACCTCTGCACATGATTCTTGGAAAACTGGCATTTTTAAAAGATATACTTCAATATATTATTTAACCATTTAATAGTCAGACAATGTACAAAAAGTTATTGATTTTTATAAAATCTTTGTTATTATGCAAAACAAAACTGTTAGTTTGCATATCACAAGATTCGTATTGCACTAGAAGAAATACTTATTTTCGTTTTCCCCACAAGTAAATGTGACTAAAAAACAAAACAACTCGTCTCCTAATAAGTACCTACAAACACCTACATTTTGTCTCACGCATCTTTCATCCTACTACCACAAAACTACGTCCTCACAACCTTAGAGCATACACTACTGGAGGCAGCCTGTCGTGCTCGAAAGTGTGGCCAGGTGCGAGACTCGAGAGAGACAACATGTACACACACTTATTATCACAGCGAATCCACATTACGTGCCATGAGCTTTGTGCCATGAGCTTTGTGCCATACCAAAAAGAAAGTGTTGTTCGACATCTAGGTAACATATTACCACAGGATTTAAAGGAACAGACCTATATACTCTGACTCTCTCCCGTTGAATAGCGCACATATAGATCATGCAAATCGGAGCACGTTAAAGAGAAAATTATTTACGAAAATGGATTTATTAAAAGTATTAAATATGTTTTATGTGTGGTTATGTCTATTGAAATTAGAACGTTTATTAAAATTAAGAAAAGCATTAACAATTCGAAGGTGGTGGGTAAAACCACATCTTAAAAACCACATCAGAGATACCCTAGGTAGTTATTGACTGATCTTTGTCTATTTTAAACTTCAAGATCATGAAGAATTCAAAAGATTCATCGGGCTTTCCGTTGCAACGTTTGATAGACTATTAAACATAGTAAGAAGAAGATTGACACAATCTGGTCCACGAAAACCTCTGTCAGCAGAGTTAAAACTTGCTATAGTTTTGAGGTATGTTGATATGGTCATATTTATTTTGAACATAAGATTTGATGAAATTATTGTTATTGCTAAAAGAACTATGTATGATTTTTTAGTTTTTTACATCAGGGAGGTAATCCTCAGTTTTTTTCAACATTTTATAGAATCGGAAAGTCAACAATGTTCAAATTGATTGCCGAAGTTTGCTCAGTAATTGTGGAAAAACTGATGCCACTTTATTTCCCTCCTCTAAATAAAAATACTTGGTTAAAAATAGCCAGAGAGTATGAAGAACAGTGGAATGTACCTCATTGTCTGGGAGCAATTGACGGGAAGCATTTCAGTATTAAGAAACCACCTCATTCAGGATCTGTATTTTACAACTATAAAAGTTTTTTTAGTTTGGTTTTAATGGCTTCATGTGATGCAAATAGACGCTTTACATGGTTCAATTTTGGAAAGTATGGTGAGTTTTAATTAATTACAATATGATTTCTTTTTACATATTTGCATATCATTAAATAATTTTTATCATAACGTAGTACTTATGTTGTTATAATATAGGTTCAGCCAATGATGCAAGTATATTTAATAAGAGTGATTTAAAAGAATTGATTGATAATGGTGAATTAGAAAGCATCATGCACATCACTTGAAACATACACAAAACTTTTAATCAATCCATTTTGAAGAGTAATTTTCTTTTCAACGTGCTCCAGCTTCCAGTTCGTACAGTTGTATATTATAAGCTGAGCGCTGAGTAGGTCTCTTTGGTTTAATCATATATTGAAATGTTTTTAGATTAAAGGCATGATCCTTTTGCAGTACTGCCCATTTTGATTCCAGTAAGCCAAATGCACACTCTATATTTATGCGTGCTCGAGTAATTCTATAATTGTATATTTTCTGCGTATGATTTAAAATAATTCTTCTATTATATGGCTTCATAAGATGCTGATGTAATGCAAAAATATTGTCTGCTACAAAAAAATATGGCATGCATACATTGCTTCCTGGTAATGGACATGGTTCTGGGATTTCTAATTCACCATTATCAATCAATTCTTTTAAATTACTCTTATTAAATATACTTGCATCATTGGCTGAACCTATATTATAACAACATAAGTACTACGTTATGATAAAAATTATTTAATGATATGCAAATATGTAAAAAGAAATCATATTGTAATTAATTAAAACTCACCATACTCTCCAAAATTAAACCATGTAAAGCGTCTATTTGTATCACATGAAGCCATTAAAACCAAACTAAAAAAACTTTTATAGTTGTAAAATACAGATCCTGAATGAGGTGGTTTCTTAATACTGAAATGCTTCCCGTCAATTGCTCCCAGACAATGAGGTACATTCCACTGTTCTTCATACTCTCTGGCTATTTTTAACCAAGTATTTTTATTTAGAGGAGGGAAATAAAGTGGCATCAGTTTTTCCACAATTACTGAGCAAACTTCGGCAATCAATTTGAACATTGTTGACTTTCCGATTCTATAAAATGTTGAAAAAAACTGAGGATTACCTCCCTGATGTAAAAAACTAAAAAATCATACATAGTTCTTTTAGCAATAACAATAATTTCATCAAATCTTATGTTCAAAATAAATATGACCATATCAACATACCTCAAAACTATAGCAAGTTTTTAACTCTGCTGACAGAGGTTTTCGTGGACCAGATCGTGTCAATCTTCTTCTTACTATGTTTAATAGTCTATCAAACGTTGCAACGGAAAGCCCGATGAATCTTTTGAATTCTTCATGATCTTGAAGTTTAAAATAGACAAAGATCAGTCGATAACCACCTAGGGTATCTCTGATGTGGTTTTTAAGATGTGGTTTTACCCACCACCTTCGAATTGTTAATGCTTTTCTTAATTTTAATAAACGTTCTAATTTCAATAGACATAACCACACATAAAACATATTTAATACTTTTAATAAATCCATTTTCGTAAATAATTTTCTCTTTAACGTGCTCCGATTTGCATGATCTATATGTGCGCTATTCAACGGGAGAGAGTCAGAGTATATAGGTCTGTTCCTTTAAATCCTGTGGTAATATGTTACCTAGATGTCGAACAACACTTTCTTTTTGGTATGGCACAAAGCTCATGGCACAAAGCTCATGGCACGTAATGTGGATTCGCTGTCACAGCGAATCCACATTACGTGCCATGAGCTTTGAGCCATGATCTTTGTGCCATACCAAAAAGAAAGTGTTGTTCGACATCTACATACTCATCACCACAGGATAAAGGGGGAGTACCTACTCTTTTATTGAACAGAGCATAAATGTCAAACATAGATAAAGTTACATAGATATCGAACAACACTTTCTTTTTGTTATGGCACAAAGCTCATGGCACAAAGATCATGGCACGTAATGTGGATTCGCTGTCAGAAACAAACGACAATTTACCAACAGTCAAAAGTCCAAAACAAACACTCCGTTTAACGGAGATTCCACACTAAGGGTGTGTCCAGAATAGGACGGACACTGCTCGCGCAAATATCTGGTAATTAAGGTTTAAAATTCGGAGATTTTAAACTTTAATTACCAGATAACCCCTAAATTTTCACTAGAAATTACTAAAGCATAGATTTGCGCGAGCAGTTTCCGCCCTATTCTGGACACACCCTAAGGCTTCCGCTACATAAGAGCGAGTCCACATAAGACGCACAGGGGCCGTATCGCGCAACGTTTAAGGCCCCTACAGGCAAAAAGAAAAAGTAAAAGAACAGGAACAGATATAAGAATAACATGGATCTGTATATCTATATATATGAGGAACAGGAACGGCTAAAAGGAACATCTTGTACTATTGCTGTAACTGTTCCTGTTCCTCATATATATAGATATAGAGATCCATGTTATTCTTATATCTGTTCCTGTCTTTTACTTTTTCTTTTTGCCTGTAGGGGCCTTTATGGGCCCGGACACTTAAAAAAGAACAGTGCACAGACACAAGAAATAGCATTGGTTGTATATCTATATATATATGAGGAACTGCTCGTTGTTCCTCGCTGTTCTTGATATATATAGATATACAACCAATGCTATTTCTTGTGTCTGTGCACTGTTCTTTTTTAAGTATCCTAGCCTTATGTCGTTTGTCCTTGTTCTTGTCGGCGACAGCCTGTCGTGTCGTTCGACAGGGCCCTTTCTACATATGTGTGTTCTGTATGTTCTAGACAATTTCTCTCTATGTCTGTCTCTGTCTTACATAAAAGGAACAGATCTATCTGTCTTTCTCGGGAACACACAGAACACACAGAACACACATATGTAGAAAGGCCCCAGCCCGTTTTGTTGTTCCACAAAGTTTGTGGTTATACTTGTGTCGTTTGAAGTACCGCGTATTCTGACAGTCACAGAATTGGCGTGATAAATCGGGGAACGTACTAGATTTCAAATAAATGGATTGGTATTTATCAATGATAAATGTTTTTTAATAAAATTATACATTAAACAAAAAAATGTAAATAATAGTTTAATAATAATATTGAGTCCCAAAAATACTATGTTTACAAACAGATCATCTCTTGAGTTTTTAATTGAACAAATAGTAAATAACTAAAACTAACTGTCACATCATTACTTTTATTAATAAACATTTATTATAGAATGGAAATTATAGTTTATTGAGTAATTGAGTAAATCTATTTACACAATTACCAATTCTGTTGATATTCAAACTTTTCAGTAGTTTAAACGCAATGATCAATGAATTGGTAATTGTGTAAATAGATTTACTCAATTACTCAATAAGCTATAATTTCCATTTTATAATAAATGTTTATTAATAAAAGTAATGATGTGACAGTTAGTTTTAGTTATTTACTATTTGTTCAATTAAAAACTCAAGAGATGATCTGTTTATAAACATAGTATTTTTGGAACTCAATATTATTGTTAAACTATTATTTACATTTTTTTGTTTAATGTATAATTTTATTAAAAAACATTTATCATTGAGAAATACCAGTCCATTTATTTGAAATCTGGTACGTTCCCCGATTTATCACGCCAATTCTGTGACTGTCAGAATACGTGGTACTTCAAACGACACAAGTATAACCACAAACTTTGTGGAACAACAAAACGGGCTGTCGAACGACCCGACACGCTGTCGCCGACAAGAACAAGGACAAACGACATAATCGTTGCACGATACGGCCCCAGGATCCGTATCCTCTAAGCTGTGGTGACTTTTGTCGTTTATACGTACGGCAGCGACAAGCTTGTCGTGTCGTTTGTGTCTCGCTCTTGTGAGCTACACAGTTTGTGGTTGTCGCCGTTGTCGATTTGTCTGTCGAGTGTCGATGCACCATCACGAACTCGACAGACAAATCGATAACGGCGGCAACCACAAACTTTGTAGCTCACAGGAGCAAGACACAAACGACACGACAAGTTTGTCGATGCCGTACATATAAACGACAAAAGTCATCACAGCTTAGAGGATACGGATCCAGGGGGGTTGTTCTTAAATGATATACGATAAAATGTTTATCACCGCGTAATACAGGTATGTTTTTAGGACGAATAGTACCATTTAGGACAAAATTTTGATTTGATGTGACATATACTGTGGTAAAACGATTATGTCGCATCGCAACGCATATCGCTATAAGGGTAATTTTATATTACGCCATAGCGATAAGTTTTGTTTGTTTGTAGACTTTGAATGTGGAAACGTTGTGCAATAAAAAATTCTTCGCTATGGAGCAATAGAAAATTACCCTTAGCGATATGCATTACCATGCAACATAATCGTTTCTCCACAGTATACTCTCTAAAGTTGAATTAGTGAAAATTAATGCTCCTCCCATTAAATTAGTAGAAGAAACTACTAATTTATTAGTGAATATTCACTATTTCGTTAGTAGTTTTTTAACCCATTAAATTAATAGAAAAAACTACTAATTTATTTGTGAATATTCACTATTTCATTAGTAGTTTTTTTAAAGACTACTTTCTTCGGGGATTTTGCAATAAAGAATACAGCGTTGACAGCGTAATAGAAAAGAGAGGCAGTCGCGTTTCTTATTCTTCTGTACTCAATCGGTAACTTGGTATACGAGGGGGAACGGAGTGGAACATCCGGACTATGCGTGTGGTACGTGGGGTGTATTGTAGTGGTGTGTGGTAGCGTGGAGACAGACCCTTACTCTACCCCTCCCTATACTCCGTACCAATACCAGCGGTGTATAATCTGTATGTGTAATATGTATAGATATACACGGAGAGAAAAGTTAAGTATCGTCAAAGAAGATAGACGTAGGGGAGGGCGGGGCACGTGTGACACCCTAACTTTGATTAAAAATAACAACTAAACCGTGTATTATTTCAAAATGTACAAAAACGGAATAATTAGATCAGAAAAAAATAAAATAAAATAAACTATTAACTTTTTTTTTCATTTTCTTTTAATTATTGATAAAATACAGAAAAGAAATTCTGAAAAAAATGCTCTACGTGCCCCACCGGCGGGTGGATTGTGGCACCCGACGGGGCACGCATGGCACGGTCAAATTTAATATTTTACTATAGGTATTTTTCAATTCTTTTTTCCAGTAATTAATACTTTAATAATTATACCATAATAAAATTTTCAAAAATCAAATAATTAATCAGTCTATTGAAAATTTAAAATTTTATTTTTATTAAGGAACATAACAACTTTTATTTTAAAATAAATTATTATATTTTAATAAATGATTTTATATTATAAATTCGACTTCTTATAAAATATGATCACAACATAATACTTTTGTTTGATTAACAAATTATCATTATTATTACAATAAGTTTAAATTTAAAGATTTCGCATCATTTTCATCTATGTAGCATATTTGAACTACCTGACCATTGAAAAAGGCAGTTTGAGTATCTACAATTGATTCCTTCCTTACCATTGTTTTTTCTACTCTATAATTTAATACGCAGTGGAAATAATCGTTATTTACTTATTAATCTAATAATTGAAACTAAAAACTAGTTAAAACTAAATTATTGCACTGCGTAGTTGTTAACCCATCTTGCTCCATTTTTGGTTTGTAGGTTACATCACTTCACTCGGCGGCCGCCGCGGCGCACTGATACGCCCGAGTGTGCCACGCGTGCCCCGCCAGGGTGCCACGTCATGCCCCATTTTAATACCATTTTCATTTTTTAATTATATTATTTATAAAGATTTTCTGAAAAAAACAAAAACAGGGCTTGGAAGATAAAAGTTGAAACTATCAAATAGGTTTGGTCTCATTTAGAAAAAAAATCATTTTCTCGTTGCTCCAAGCGACTTAAAAATGAAGTCAACCTTGTTTCTAAGCACCGATTTTCAATCTTATTAAATTAAATGTTAAACATTATCTATAATCTCAAAAGTATAGAGGAAATTTCTAAAAGCATATCTAATTAGGTTTATGTAAAAATTACATTTTTTGCATTCATTAATATTAAAAATATGAGGGTGCCAAACTTACCTACCTGACACGCCATGCCCCGCCTTCCCCTACATAGAAGCGCAAAGCGGATAGGAAGACTGAGGCACCCCGAAGAAGTACGCACCCCGACCACGCGCAGCGCGGCAGTCAATTTCTAAATGCTACGAGAACAGCTGATGCGCGACCGGTAACACACCACCCATACCGGCTGCAATGATAACACGACGTACTTCGTACGTAACATTGCAAAATTATTATTTGTTATTGCTATTGCTATAACAAAAACGATAAATAAAAACAAATTAATCTTAAACTCATACTCATAAACCCAAATGGGGGGACACCTTATATATTACATACATGAAGTACATTCACGTGAACTACATTGGTCCTGTGGATAGCGCGCATGTTTACTATCTTTTTGGTGCGGGTTCAAATCCACTATCGGATTTTTTTTTATATATATATATATTAATATAGTATAATAAGATTGTTATTTTCTGCTGATTTGAAAATAACGTGAAAATTAAAAGCGCGAACTATTGTTTTGGCGCCTTTTTCTATTGTATTTGTAATTCAAAAGATCTTATCGTATTTTATGTACTTCTGCTATGATTATTATGATAAATAATAATATATTATTAATATTTAATATTCTTAATTACATTAGTTAACTGTATAAATTATGTAAAACAACAACAATAAAAATCTAACGTAAAATACCTCTAAACAATATAACATATGAATAAAAAACCAATCAGATAAAAAAAATTCATCCTTTCAAAATTATTTTAAAAGGTCGAGTGTAAATTATTTTTTAAGCTAAATATAGGAAAAATTCTTTATTTCCTTTAAATTATTATTTTTATTTACTTCACAGTTTTATTTACAATGGTTATTTAAAAATATTATTCATGTATTCTATATGATTTCTCATGAAATAGTATTTAAGTATTTTTATAATTATTTTATATAACAATTCGTAAATAAAACAAGAATTATCCAACATTTTTTATATACGGGAGTGCGAAAAAACTTCAGAAATTTTACTGTTATTTTCAAATCGGCAGAAAATAACAATCTTATTATACTATATTAATATATATATAAAAAAAAATCCGATAATGGATTTGAACCCGCACCAAAAAGATAGTAAGCATGCGCGCTATCCACAGGATCAACAGAATTGACGTGAATGTGTTACACGTATGTAATATATAAGTTGTTCCCCCATTTGGGTTTAGGTGTATGAGTTTAAGATTAATTTGTTTTTATTTATCGTTTTTGTTATAGCAATAGCAATAACAGATCTTTGTAAATAATAATTTTGCAATGTTACGTACGAAGTACGTCGTGTTACCATTGCAGCCGGTATGGGTGGTGTGTTACCGGCCGCGCATCAGCTGTTCGCGCAGCATTTAGAAATTGACTGCCGCGCTGCGCGTGGTCGGGGTGGGTACTTCTTCGGGGTGCCTCAATTTCCCTGCAGGCTTTGCGCTTCTATTTACGTCTATCTTCTTTGGTATCGTTAACTAGAGACTTAACGGGATTCCATAGTCCTACCATTACCGACCGAGCAATTCACACAGTTTCAAGCTGATTAAAAATAAAATACGTCGAATCACAAAAAATCAAGAGAACACTCTTCTGTATTTTTTAACGTTCTATCATCCAGTCAAAGTTTGGAGTTGAAATATCAAGCCGTTTTTTCAAAAACTTTGAACGAAATTAAATTTCGCTTTGTTCAAAGTTTTTGCAAAAATGACTTGATATTTCGACTCCAAACTTTGACTGGATGATAGAACGTTAAAAAATACAGAAGAGTGTTCTCTTGATTTTTTGTGATTCGACGTATTTTATTTTTAATCAGCTTGAAACTGTGTGAATTGCTCGGTCGGTAATGGTACGAGTATGGCACCCCCAGCCAAAACGGCCTGAGTGACTCGGATAGTAGGCATAAAGTTAGCATTACTGGAGTCTCCGGTAGTTTCTGCTTGAGAGTCAATAGTAAAGATTTTTCTCCACGTTCACTAATTCTAATTGATTTTGTTTAGCAAAATTATAATAGAAAAACGTATTACAATTATAATTAACTTATGTAAATCTACTAATATACTAATATATATGTGTAATATAAACTATGTAAAGTTTATTTATTTGCGTGAAAATGATGTTTGCATTTCCTAACCTCAAAAAAACATGCAACTGTGATGTTAAAGCTGCCTCTACACGGCGTGCCGCGAGCCGCGAGCCGCGTGACCTAGACACCTCTCTTTGTCTAGGGCACGCGGCCGCGGCTCGCGGCACGCCGTGTAGAGGCAGCTTTACGTTTACGGAGGACTCAGGCAAAAACGACCTAAGAATCCGGCATTGGCGATTAGCTACATGCACTAACCTTAGCGGATGAAAATAAGGTTATATTTATTCAAGTTTTCTCGCCGTGTACATCACTGGTATTCATACAGGGTACGAGATAGGAGTAGGGTAACTGTGTGGATTCGCCCTTACCATTTAGCGCAGGAGCGCTTCGAAGGCAAGTATAGCAGTGAATCCACATTGCATGCCGTATGCCGTATGCTGTATGCCGTCAGAAAAAAAGTTGTTGTCTGAAATCTATAGGATTTATAACTCTATGGTTATAAATCCTATAGGAATTGTAACCATAGAGTTATAAATATTATAGATTTCGGACAACAACTATTTTTCTGACGGCATACAGCATACGGCATACGGCATGCAATGTGGATTCACTGTAGAAGAAGTCTAGGAGTCGACCGTGCTATTCATTCTTTGAAATAGGTGCCCTGAGGACCTGGCCTGGAGATAGAATACCTCGTATTGAAAGAAAAAAAAAAAAAAAAATAGGTGCCCGATTTTTTTTTCTTTACGTATACACGGTACTGCAGGTACACCCCCGGCGTATGTTTTCACGGGAAGTTAGCTGCAAGCCAGGCTTGCGAATCCCGCGATATCTATCGATTGCGAGGCTGCGAAGTCAGTCGCGTGATGAAAACAGCTGTTCCTCAACCCCCCCCCCCCCGCACGAGTCACAGCAGTCTCGGTCGCGCTCGTATACCTAGCAGTGGCCTCCCCTCCCCCTACCCCGTCGTCGTCGTCGTATGTTTTCGTGCAGCAGCAGCCAGCAGCATAGGCTTAGGCTTAGTTTTTCGCTGCAATTCTGGGAGTAGACATAGAGAACGCGCGCACATGCATATATAACGCTTGTGGAGAGTTCTGCACAAAAGCGCATCTCGCAACAGTGTTCTTTGCTCTCTCTCAGTTGTCGATCGCGTGCTCGCCTGTGTCTACGACGCCTGCAGTAGTGTGCCCGTCTTCTGCGTTTCATAATACACCGTCTAAGGCTTCAGCGAATGACTGATTCAGGCGTTATTCAGCGTTTAAATGTTATCGCGAATATTCCGTGGCGAGAATGAAAACGTCGCCGTCAAACGAAAGCGCCAGATCGACACGCTGAAGATCTTCAACGACAAGTGAGTAGATGTTATGCCCGCGGAAGGTTAATCTATACTTACTCATGAAGGAGTGCGAGAGAGGTAGAGAGAGAGGGCCGCTCCTAGCGCGACGTAGATATGACACATTCGGGTAGTGGAATTAACCTATAAGAGGAGGAGGAGAGGCTGCCCTCTACGCCAAGTCCATTGTGTAAATTGGACTGCGTGATGACTTTTCTTTTTCCTATCTTTTTTTCGTCCTCTCCCTCTCGCGTCTATGCGTGTGAACTGCTTCTCACGTGCTACAGCAGTTTCTCGCCTACTGAGGCTGATGTCTATCAGGGAGGTATGATTCTACATATCTGATTGGAGGGAATATTTATTTGTTCGCTACAGAGCCATTGTTTGTCTTTTTAGCTTCACTGAATTAAAGATTCGGCGCAGCTATTTGTACGACAGATTGTATTCGCGGTATATCTATATATACAGATACGACAGAAATGCTTATCGTTTGAGTGCGGAAATTTTGATAGAGCAGGTAAGAAAATAGTTACCACACAATAAGGAATACTATTTCTTTAGTCATCTATCAAAGTTTGTCTAATTTTCAAAATTTTCTATTGTACTCCTTTCGTTTATTGATGTATTTTGAGGTTAGGAAGTCTGTCGTACAAATAACATCAGCCTTAAAGATTTCAATTTTTACTCTTAAAGACAGGTTCTTTTGTTGTTTCACAGGATGGAATGATTTATGATATACATGGTAAGATTGTGATGACAAATGTTTGGTTTTTACATGCTGTGATTACACCGTACATTGTTCTTAAAATAGATGCTTGCATATATAGCCAGAAAAGAAAAAGATAGAGTATAACACAAGTGTTCTTAATGAGTAATTAGCTGCTCAAATGCAGATGCAACTTTATTTATTCTGATTAGATTTTGTTGAACATTTATAATGCCACTGCAGCTTTAATATGGAAAATAGAAGTGTGTACTTTAAATCATTGAAGTAGTACTTTTATTTCTTTATTTAATAGAAAATATAATGTTAAATTAGACTAACAAATTCTAATACTTGATAAAATCTAATAATTTAATAAAGTTTATTTCATTTAAATTTATGATGTAATTATTTATTGAAATGGTTGTATTAATTTATATTTGCTTTTTCTAGTGTTTTGGAGTTACAAGAAGATGTTGAGTACCAAGTGCAATTTGATGCAGGTGATAAACGTATGGCTATTATGGTCTCGCTATCCCCGGAGTTTCCACTGGAAAAGCCAGTACTCAGAGTTTCACCTTCGATAACACATAAATGGTGTAATGAACACAGTGAAATCACTAGTGCACCAGGGTTATTAAATGTAACTATTACTTAATTAAATATTAATAATCAATCACTATATCTTCACACTTGATAATCAACTTAACCTAAATTTGAAAGTTTTCAATACAAACAAGAACTGTATTTTGGTTAAAACACTTAATTACATTCAATAACTTTTGAACGTTTATTTGTTTTTAGTTTACAGTACATAGTGATCTTGGACGTGTTGTACAAGCCATTATTAGAGAATTTAGTAAAAATCCACCACAAGTCATAGAAGATAATTCTCCACTTAGAGGTATTTAGAAAATATTTATTAAACAATTTTTCATGTTAATTGAATTACCATAAAAGATAAATTTGTCACTAAAATTTTTGTTTTTTCTAATTCAGATTTAGCTGGAAGAGGATCTCCCTCTTATACTTGGCAGCCACATGATATGGCCGCGACATCATATAATACTTACTACAATACTTCATTCCAACCATTTTCCTCATCAAATGTCACACACAGCATTTACAACTATAATTACACAAATGCCAGCAATGCATATAATGTCAGTGATCAGTCAGGAACAAAACAGTATAATCCTCCAGTATCATATATGGGAAATTCTATGAATTCAGTCCAATTCACAACAGCAAGTGCACAACAACCTCAATATTCAACAAGTTCAGGTGCAAACTCTTACACAAATTTACACTATGTAAATGCCAATGTGGGACCATCGATGCATAATCAAGTGCAATATAAAAATAGTAAAACACATTGTGCAGAGTTTCCTGAACTTGACAATATGACAAATGAAGAATTAAAAAAGTTGGGTGAAGATGAAGATTTACAGGATGAATTTTTAGAGAAACATACAAAACTAAAAGAATTGGATTCTACAGTTGAAGATGCCATTGATTGGGTCGAAAAAACTGCAGGTGAGTATTGTTTTTGTTTATATAATCTTGTACCGTTAACAATTATTAGAATCCCGGTTGCGGCTATGGTCCATCACATCTGTCCTGAGTTTTTCGAAATTCGCAATTTTCGCGTGCTTATTTCACTGTAGCTCTAGTGGTTTCGAACCCAAATCTAAAACTGTCGGTCCCCATTGCTGAATCATTAGAAATACACACACACACACACACACACACACACACACACACACACACACACACACACACACACACACACACACACACACACACACACACACACACACACACACACACACACACACACACACACACACACACACACACACACACACACACACACACACCACACCCACCCACCCACCCACCCCCACGCACGCACGCACGCACGCACGCACGCACGCACAAAATTTACGTTTCTATTAAATCTTTTTCTTTTATTTTTCATTCAGTTTTGTTGTCTTCTATTTTTAGTGCAAAACTTATCGAAGGAGCAGGAGCTGCAGGAGCTCCGCGACGAGGTATCCGACAAGATGCAAACAATGGAGGTCCTGAAGGCGCGCTACGATAAGCTCATCGAAAAGTACAATCTGCTTTCGGAAGTGTTCGCCCCGGAGCACATAAGGGACTGCCTCGCGCAGGCCGCGGACGAGAGTCAGGAGCAGAGTGAAGTCATCGCCCAGGACTTTCTCAATAGGAAGATCGATGTCGAGCGCTTCCTAAGCACGTATGTCGAGTGCAGGAAGCTCGGCCAGGCTCGGCGCACCAAGGAGGAGAAGCTTGCTCACCAGCTGAACGAGCTCAAGAGATCCGGGCCCGGGGGAAGTGCGAGCGGCGGTGGCGGTAGTAGTTACTGAGCAGGAGTGAGAGTCCACTCTGTATGATGTGATTTTCATCCTCAGTGAGAAACGTGCAGAAGAAATAATGAGAAAGTATGAGGACGAAGGAAGAAAGAACGCATTCATTGTACACACAGTCTCCTCCCACCCTGCTTTTCTCTCCCTCTCTTTTATTTTTGCAAGGACTGATATAGATTGTTATGTACTTTTAGCGTATTATGCGTCTGGTTGGGTTGGCCGCGGATCCAATCGCTAATCCGTTTATTCAATATAGATATGCGTCTGATTAAAAGCAAACTTAGAATATTTTCAATGTGTTAGCCAATTGAGAAGGAAACTCTGAAAAAGTCATATATGCGTACGAAAAGATTTTTCTTTTATCGTGTAAAACTTTGTTCTTTTTTAATTTTTCGAATAAAATCATATTTCAACTTATTAGGTGGGTAATTGGATCCCTGGTTTTTATGTCTAAATTTGAACCGCTTATTGAAATGCATATTTATACATCAATCAACTTACTAAGGATTAAGCTATATTAGCTATCTAATTAGTTTTCAAGTCTTCATTTGAAAAATTATTTTCAGAGGATTACTATTAAATGATGCAATAACATTTTCTCAGATGTAATAAAATTAGTCCTTGTTTCCATTTGATTGTAGTTTTTAATCCTTAATGTTGAAATTAACGCGTGATTTTCATGAAATGTGGAAAAAACTGACATTTCAGTTCTGTAGACTATTTCAGTCTTGTATGTATATATTACAGAAATATTTATTGAAATAAAAAAAATTTTAAATAAATACTATTCCTATCATTTTAGGAAAGATGCGCATAATTATAATAGATATAGATTGAAGCAAATTGTTCATTAAAAAAGTTGATTATTGTATAAATCTGCACGAAAGGTATTACGGAAAAGCTTCATGGTGCAATGACGCAACAGAACAAATATTGTTAACTTGTGATTCGTTTCCTTGCATTCGTAGAAAAAGTATATATATATATATATATACACATACAAGTGTGTGCGTGCGTGCGTGCGTGCGTGCGTGCGTGCGTGCGTGCGTGCGTGCGTGTGTGTGTGTGTGTGTGTGTGTGTGTGTGTGTGTGTGTGTGTGTGTGTGTGTGTGTGTGTGTGTGTGTGTGTGTGTGTGTGTGTGTGTGTGTGTGTGTGTGTGTGTGTGTGTGTCGTGTAACGTCGATGGTTCGCGGGGATGGAGTCGCTTTTCCATTCTCTCGCGCGGTGCCATCGGTGGTGTGAACAAATGGTGAATCGTAAGCAAGTAAATATATACCACGTCTATAAACACAGCTTTGCCGCCAAGCGACTTTTTGTTATAAATACGCGCAATTACGTCGATATGAAAAATAATAAAAAATCGTGCATCACGTAGATTCGTCGCGAGGATGACCGCTTCACGCGCGCTTAGACATTCCAGAGGAAAATGAAAAGAGATGAAAATATTTTTTGTAGTAACGAACCATACATTGCTGAAGAAAGGAATCAATAATCGAAATTAGCTGTTTCAACGTCAATCAGAGCACCCGAAGATTAATGCAAAAGATGAAAAACAATTTTTCAAGATTTTACTTTAAGGCTAATAATTAAGGAAACTTTGCGGGAATAATGATATTGCGATCAAGTGTGAAAGGCTAAATGGGGTATGCAGCGTTAGATCCGATTTTGCGACCTTGAGAGAAGCACTTTTCTACTATATTGTAAATAATTTTTAGAAAAAGTGATAACATATGTATGTATAATTAGTGAAAAAACTCGCAAGCCTCATTTGCAGTTTGAACAGTGGTAAATATGAGTTGTAATTAAATGAGTAATCTTCTTTGTGGATGTTCCTAATCGTCGTATGAATTTCTACGTTGTAAAGATACCGGAATGTAGTGTGATAGGTGTAACCGAGATTGTGTTTTTTGAAGTGTGTGTGTGTGTATACCCACACACACACACACACACACACATACATATATCAAAGGGACTCGAAGAAAACTGTTTCGGCGATTCGTTGCAGCTTGTGTATTGATTGAAACAAAGATTGTACTTTTAAACGATTTGTGAAAAATATAAGATAAATATTTATAATAATTTGACTTAACGTTTATTTCTTTATAACAATTTTTTTATTCGCCAAGTTCATTATAGACATTATTTACAAATATCGACACTTTTTTTGCTTTTGTGTATCATACCACACGTTTCAGTGAACACTCAAGTTATTCTAAATGTATTCGTCGTTTCTATAAAAATAACGCAATATGATTTAAACCAAAAATTTTTTTTTTAGAAAAAAGTGGTGTGCGTGTTTGACATACCATATCGGATGTCCTCTCTGAACACTTTGATCATTCACCGCAGTTCTTTTATTTTACTACATTTACCCTGATGACGTATTTTACGTATTTTACTATAAAAGATGTATCCTGTCTAAAAAAAATGGATCTTCCATCAGGGAAATAACAGAAAAATAAAATAAAAAAAATATAATTGCTTATACAGGCAGGTTACATAGGCAGTTCTTAAGTTACAGTTTTAATACTTATATAAAAAAAAAATATTTTATGAATACAATTAACTCCATTTTTGTTCGCGTATATCTTGAAAAAGCATGTAACATATAGATGGAAAATCGCTCAATAATCTACATTCTGGAGCTTGAACTTCACCATTAATGCGTATATATAATAAATCACAAATAAACCTTTGAAACGATTGCTTCCACGCTATATGATTACCTCAAGCAGCAAAAACACCGATCATCCGTTAAAAAACACTTACAGCATTATTACAGATCTCGGCGATCACGTAGGGAAAGCATTGCGCCGTTGCGCGTCGGAACCATTGAAAGTTAACGGGGTGCCATAGTTCCTACCATTACCGACCGAGCAATTGGCACAGTTTCAAGCTTATTAAAAATGAAATACATGAAATCACAAAAAATCAAGAGAACACTTCGCTGCAGTTTTGAACGATCTATCACCCAGTACAAGTTTGAAGTCGAAATATAAAGTGGTTTTTGCAAAAACTTTGAACAAAACAAAATTCGGTTTCTTTCAAAGTTTTTGCAAAAACCACTTGATATTTCGACTTCAAACTTGTACTGGGTGATAGATCGTTCAAAACTGCAGCGAAGTGTTCCCTTGATTTTTTGTGATTTTATGTATTTCATTCAGAGTTGCGAATGATTAATTCCCCGAGGCACTCAATTCCTTAACAATTCCGGAATTGTGGACTTGATCGTCATCAAGTCCGCAAACAATTCGGAATTGTGGACTTGATTACGATCAATTCCGCAAAGCCTTCGGAATTGTGGACTAGATTACGATCAATTCCGCAAAGCCTTCGGAATTGTGGATTTGATTACGATCAATTCCGCAAAGCTTCCGGAATTGCGGACTTGATTTTCCGGAATTGATTGCGATCAATTCCGATAATAATTTTCATTTTTTAAATAAATTATTGATCGGTGTCGTACGCGAGCACACGATCATGGACAGCAGCAGTTCCTTCTCACTTGAAAAACGCTGCAAACGGACAGGGCTGCACTTAGGATCGAGCGTTCATGATCATTTTCAAAATGCTTTCTAAATGAAAATTGCTTAAAACCTAGAATTTTGAAGTTTTGAGGGAAGGCGGGGGTGATATACTTTAATAGACGACTCCCAATCCTAAAAACTATTTGGACACACACACACACACACACACACACACACACACACACACACACACCCACACACACACACACACACACACACACACACACACACACACACACACACACACACACACACACACACACACACACACACACATTATATAGGTATATCCAAATAGTTTTTCGGATTGGAAGCCGTCTATTAAAGTATACCACCCCCCGCTTTCCCTCAAAACTTCAAAATTCTAGGTTTCAAGCAATTTTCATTTAGAAAACATTTTGAAAATGATCATGAACGCTCGATCCTAAGTGCAACCCTGTCCGTTTGCAGCGTTTTTCAAGTGAAAAGGAACTGCTGCTGTCCATGATCGCGTGCTCGCGTACGACACCGATCAATAATTTATTTAAAAAATGAAAATTATTATCGGAATTGATCGCAATCAATTCCGGAAAATCAAGTCCACAATTCCGAAGGGTTTGTGGAATTGATCATCATCAAGTCTACAATTCCGGAAGCTTTGCGGAATTGATCTTAATCAAGCCCGCAATTCCGGAAGCTTTGCGGAATTGATCATAATCAAGTCCACAATTCCGAAGGCTTTGCGGAATTGATCGTAATCAAGTCCACAATTCCGAAGGCTTTGCGGAATTGATCGTAATCAAGTCCACAATTCCGAAGGCTTTGTGGAATTGATCGTAATCAAGTCCACAATTCCGAAGGCTTTGCGTAATTGATCGTAATTAAGTCCACAATTCCGAAGACTTTGCGGAATTGATCGTAATCAAGTCCGCAATTCCAAAGGCTTTGCGGAATTGCGGCTCAATCAAGTCCAAAAATCTGCAACCCTGATTTCATTTTTAATAAGCTTGAAACTGTGCCAATTGCTCGGTCGGTAATGATACGGCTACGGCACTCCCTTAAGAAAAAAAGAGAAGAGAAACATTTTCACACGGATACTTCATCGAGCGTACAAGGATCCCGCAGCGGGCAAAGAGTGGAAAACAGCAAAATATCATTAGCGGATTCAGGGATCGACGAAGGAGATCATAATGTATCTTGTGCCCTTGGTGACGCGCAGTCCCTCGTGGTAGTGGGTGAGCCGACCCGGGTGCATGAGCATCCAGCCGGGCTTGGTGTCAGTGACGCTGCAGTTGTAGCGTATGAAGCGGCAGCCGCCGCCCTCGTAGTCCACGCCCACCTTGTTCAGGGCGATGTTTATCGTGTACGTCGAGCTGTCATGGTGGGGCTTCAGGCTCGGCTGCTCGTCCGGACGATAGCGCACCACGAAGTTCATCAGCGAACGCGGCGGCTGTGGGTTGGAATGTTGTAGGGTGAGTGAGTGAAGTGGGGCTTGCAGATTGCCCTACTGAAAATATTCACGTGATTAATCACGTGATTAAACACGTGATTTAAGGACGCTCTTGCACGACAATACAGTTTGTGCGCTCAGCGAGAGCACAAACTATACCAAACACGTCTTTCTGTCGCTCTCGTGCACGTCGTCTGCTATTTGTGTTCATAATCATGAATTAAAGGAAATTTCCCACGGCTACGTACAATTTACAAGGTGTGGTTTGAAAGGGGAAGCCACAATCTTTACGCCATATGTTTTTTACTGGTCAAAAATTTTATCCCTTTTCAGAAATACTCGACTTAACCTATTTTTCCCCGCCGTCCCA
Source organism: Torymus aiolomorphi (assembly GCA_036365515.1). Classification (NCBI taxonomy): domain Eukaryota; kingdom Metazoa; phylum Arthropoda; class Insecta; order Hymenoptera; family Torymidae; genus Torymus; species Torymus aiolomorphi. The sequence continues at coordinate 88,250,153 of CM070874.1, read as the reverse complement.
TAAGGGTACATGTAAAAGATGACAACTTCAAACGTTAATTTCTCAAAATTTTCCACGGTTATAGGGAAAAATAAAAGTATCACAAGATTCGGCAAATCTTGAACTATTGAAAATGTTATATCCCAGTTCGTAAATTTTCATGCAAGAGCGTCCTTAACATGTGAAAAAACACGTAATTAATCGTGTGTTATATCACATGCTTTTGACATGTTAAATCACGTGTTTAATCACGTGATAAATTACTTGATTTTTTCGAACCGATTTGGCATGTAATTTAACACGTGATTAAACATATGAAAAAACACGTGATTAATCATGTGATATTATACGTGCTAAATCATTTGATAAAACAAAATTTGCTATATAACACAATAAGGAAACTGTTATTTTTAATACTTTTAGTGAAATGGTTGTTAATATCCCGACTCAAATAGCAAGGGGATGTTTTATAAAATAACGAAAATTGCTTTGAAGAAAGCCCTTGTCGGTACGGCCGAGCGATCACCCATCCACTTATTAGTGGCGCCAAATGTTGCTTAACTTTAATGAACGGATGATCATGCACCCGATGATCCCTCCAACAGTGCCTCTGATCTGCTGTTTTTGTAAAAGCATTAAAGCAAAACTATGTTATGCCAACACCAAGTTTGTTTTTTCTATTAAATACTAGTAGTACCGTTTTTTTTATTAAATAATAATCTTTTTTACAATTTTTATAACTCTATTATAATGCTATGTACACCCATCCTTGAGGGATTCTTACCGAACGTGCCTCCTCAGTTTCAAAATCCTGGAATCCCGTTGGTCGATTCCAATTTTGAAGGTTACACTCGAATTGTCCAATCAGATTGCAAGATTTTGAAACTGAGCAGGCACATTCGGCAAGAATCCGTCAGGGACAATGTACATAAGAGTCGTGTCGTGCTGTGTCGTGCTGTGCCTTGCCGTGCCGTGCCTTGCTCTTGCCGTGCCTTGCCGTTTCGTTCCTATTTCTGTCGGTTTATATACATGTATTCTACTCGTATATCTCTGTAGGAACGAAACGGCAAGGCACGGCAAGAGCAAGACACGACACGGCAAGTGGATTGTGGAAGACAGAAAATCGCATTCATTAAAAAAGAAAGTTCACAGGATTATAGTAAATAAAAATTAAATGACGATGTCGGTATGGTAGGAATTTATATACACGCCCTTTTCATATTTCCTTTATTTCTGACAAAAAAATTATTATTATTCATTAATGATATTTTTAAATTAAATAACTATATTAAATTTGATTATAATGTTATTATTACTCAATTATTTATCGATGAATAAAAAAAGCAATTGAATATAACGCATACATTGTAGTATAGCTTATATATCAGTTTCGAACAGGCAAACTGTAAGTCTTTTATAGGTGAGTGGTTAGAGCGTCCGACTGCCGTGCCAAGGGTCTCGTGTTCGATTCCCACCGTCTGCAAACATTTTTTAATTTCTAAATTTAATGTTTTTCTTGTATATTAGTGTAATACTCAAATCTTAATTCGTGTATTGGTTAAATAAAAATAATAAATAATAATTTTACTGGAGCAATTTTTTATATATCACGTGATTTTCACACGATTTTCACACGATATTCACGCGATTATCGCGTGATTATTTTTGGTAGGGTCTCATTTACAATAAGCCTTATCCGGGCCGGTATAACGCCGTGATATTTTCCGGATAAGGTACGTTTTTATTTTAGGTGGTACGCTCCATAGTTTTTTACCTCTAGGTGTTGGAACGCATCGAATGCGTGGTCTAGATCATTGGGGTAGCCGATGATGGAGTCTAGGTGGTGCGCTCCGTAGTTTTTTACGTCTAGATATCGAAATGCATCGAATGCGTGGTCTAGGTGTTTGGGGTGACCGATGGTGAAGTCGAGGAGGTGTGCTCCATGGTTTTTTGTCTCTAGATGTTGGAACGCATCGAATGCGTGGTCTAGGTCATTGAGGTAGCCGATGATGGAATCTAGGTGGTGCGCTCCGTACTTTTTTACGTCTAGATATCGAAATGCATCGAATGCGTGGTCTAGGTGTTCGGGGTGACCGATGGTGAAGTTGAGGTGGTGCGCTCCATAGTTTTTGTCTCTAGGTGTTGGAACGCATCGAATGCGGGGTCTAGGTGTTCGAAGTGGCCGGTGGTGGAGCCTAGGTGGCGCGCTTCGTTGTATTTTGTTTCGAGGTGTTGGAGTGCATCGAAAAACGTGGAGGACAATGAAAACTACGGAGCGCATCACCTAGACACCGTCACTGGCTACCCCGACCACTTCAACCATGCATTGAATGTATTCCGACACCTAGACTACGTATTAGACGCGTCCTGAGACCTAAATAAAAAACTACGAAGATTATTTAGAGACAATAAGCCGCGTGTTGCCCGAATGAGGGACGGATCAGGGCCATATGTTTTACCGGACCTACAGATATCGATAGGTAAAATCATCCGGCCCTCATATGGTTCAGCATTACATGCCTCGTCTGGCGCGGATCAGGAATCACGACAGTCAAATCCGTCCCGCGTCTTTGCCGTCTGAAAATTTCTAGTCGAGTGGTCATCCGTTCATTGAAGTTAAGCAACAATTCGGAGCAACTAATAAGTGGATGGGTGATCGCTCGGCCGTACCGACAAGGGCTTTCTTCAAAGCAATTTTCATTATTTTATAAAACATCCCCTTACTATTTGAGTCAGGATATTAACAACCATTCACTAAAGTATTAAAAATAACAGTTTCCTTATTGATATAGGTGGATGAGTTTGTATTGAGGTTTTGGATATGTGCTGGTAATTTACAAGTTTACCAAAGTACTTCGTTGAGGATAGAATTCTTTCTCTTTCTAGATTGTTGTGGGTAAAAAATTATTAAAATAATGAATTAAATAAACGTAAAAAAACTTGATATGCTACGTTTCGTTGAATATTTATACAGATTATAATGAAAGAATTCTATCCTATATCCTCATGGCGTGCAATGTTAGATGGCGTGGAAGAAGAGGTCAAAACAAGATGATTATCGCTTAAATTTGCATCATTTTTTACGGAAAACAGTAAAGAATTTGAACGTATACTGTATTTACCAGAAGAAATAACGATCCGATCACGAATTGGAGCAATGAAGCAGAATTCTAAATAAATAGATTTTTTATGCTATAGCGAGTGTCCACATAGCGTCTCATGTGCTTTGTCTCTTGTCTCATGTCTCAAGCGCGAAAAAAATCGTTGTCCGAATTCTTATACATTTATAGTTTATAGGAATAGAAAATTATACAGAAAAAATGACCACATATTAGAAATTATTAAGATTGCGGACAACGATTTTTTTCACGCTTGAGACATGAGACAAAGTACATGAGACACTATGTAGACATTCGCTTAGAGCGAATCCACATTTCGTGCCATGAGCTTTGTGCCATGAGCTTTGTGACATACCAGAAAGAAAGTGTTGTTCGACATCTATGTAACTGTTATCTATGTTTGACATCTATTCTCTGTTCAATACGAGAGTAGGTCCTTCCTCTTTATCCTGTGGTTAATAAGTATGTAGATGTCGAACAACACTTTCTTTCTGGTATGGCACAAAGCTCATGGCATAAAGCTCATGGCACGTAATGTGGATTCGCTCTTATCCGTGGCTTCTTTTGACCTCTATTATTGGGCGTATTCCGAAATGCGGGAACTGCGGTACGACTTTTCGGATCGCTTCGTAATTATCTGTCTGGTGCTGTGAGGTTACGAAGACAAACTGGACGTTGTAAATGAGCCTTAACGCCCTTAACTTGCTGGGAATGACCATGGGTATGACCGACCGTTGACGATCGTCGACAGAGTTTCAGACACAAGAGGTATTTTCATGAACGTGGTTGGTTTTCGGAACGCTTCAGGGTATGTCTACATAAGAGAAACATCGTAACAGTTCTCTGGTTTTTGTCCATCGTTACAGCGCGAGAGCGCCAAGGGAGGGGGTTCATACCAACTTTGTAACGACATAACAAAAATTAACGACGGGAGATATTTTTAATGTGTTTATTATTGTAAATATTGAATAAAATATTGCATTAATAATTAAGTAAAAAATAATTAACAATAAATCCAATCATAGGAGTTTTAGTTGAATGTTTTAGTTGAATCCATTTTCAACTATGATTCTTGACAATAGTAATCAACAAGTTGTTAGAATATAAGGTACATTTATGTCGACGTATGAGGGAGAATGAATACGTAGCGCCATCTCGCGTATAGCGAGGCGCAAGCTAGCGAGAGCGAGCGGCCGAAGCGGGAGCTCACTCGTCCGCCGTCCTCCGCGTGTAGCGGTTGTAAGAGTGAGAGCTGTACATAGAGTCAAGTAATAAAGATTGTTACTGTTCACGTTAGCCGGTGTGGTCATTTGAAAGACCCTGTGTGTCCCTCCATTCTTAACATGGTAGCAGAGCGTGGTTGTTGTTTTATTATCCTCTACATGCACTCTCGAGTCATGTAGGGATAATCTAAAAGTGAAAAAGTGCTTTTGAGTTGAGCGCGTGGTAAGCGCAAGAACAAAGAAAAACACATGAGCGTAAAGACAGAGCCTCGGGAAGTAAAAAGTGAAAAGTCAAGTGAAACTGAAAGTGAAGAAGAGTTTTACGATACAGAAATTAAAGAAGAGAAAAAGGAAATTCCTGTTGAAAGCGAGATGGCATCGGAAAACAAAGGATTTACGTTACAAGTATTTGATGGGACACATTATGATAAATGGAAGTACAAATTGAAATTATTCTTGGAATTTAAAGAGTGCAGTGAAGTTATTGAGCATAATGAAAGACCGGCAGAAATAACAGAAATCGAGTGGAAGAAAAAGAGATAAAAGCAAAAAATTATATAGTGAACAGTATGACGAATACACAATTAGAATTAATTATTTCAGAAGAAACTGCAAAGAAAATGGTTGCTAAATTGGATGAACATTATTTGGTGAAAAGCAGTGCTGTGAAACTGCTGTGTAAAAGAAAGTTACTTGATTTGAAAATGAATGAAAGTGAGAACCCGACAGACTTCTATAATAACTTTGAAAAATTAGTGAACGAGTTAAAAAATGCAGGAGAAAACGTGACAAAAGAAGATAAATTGAATTACTTCTTATTAACGCTACCAGAAAGTATGTCGCACATGGTTGATATTGTGGACGCATTACCGGAAAAGGACAAAACAGTGGAATTTGTGAAGTCAAAACTAGAATTTGAATTTAAGAAGAAACATGGTGAAAGTGAAAATTCAAGATCAAACGCGTTCACGTTTGAAAAGAACAAACACCAGGACAAAAGGACATGTTATGTATGTGGTGGTGTAGGACACATACAATACGATTGCCCGACGAAAAACAATTCCGGGAATCGCACGCCACAGCAAGAAGGCGGCAGAGGAAGCCGCGCGCCACGGAGCGGTGGGGGAACTGGCAGAGGCTACTCGCAACAGCGAGGAGGCGCGAGCGGCCGAAGAGCCAGCCAGCAGCGAGGAACGAGTTCCAACCGGCGTGGAAGAAGCGGCTACCGACAACGCGGTCGAGGCGCGAGAACCGGCGACGACGGCAGCCAAGCTGAGCGAGGCGCGGAGAAGAGCGATGCATTTAGCGCGTCAGTAGAGGTTAGGTCCGCGAATACAGTATACGGTAATGTGAATGATGGTAAAATAGAGTGGATTTTGGACAGTGGCTGTACTGACCACGTTATTAATAATGACAGGTATTATTATGATTCGATTGTATTAAAAGAGCCAATAGATGTTAAAGTAGGAGATGGTAGGATTTTAAAGGCGACTAAAATAGGACGAGTTAAAGGGAAATTTAAAGTATTTAATGATTTAATTGACTTTAATATTGAAAATGTTTTCTATGTAAAAGAGATGGATAGAAATTTAATGAGTTTTGCAAAAGTAACTGATAAAAATAAAATTGTCTCAATTGGAAATAGCTCAAAGATTTATAATGGAAATAACTTAGTTGGAATAGCTTGGAAAAGTAATAGAGTTTATAAAATGACAGGTTATATAGATCAAAGTAGTGAAATGAATATGTCAATAAGAAATGAAAAAATGACTATGAAAGAAAGATGGCATAGAACTCTCGGGCATGTTAATTTTAATTATTTGAATACTATGTGTAGAAATCATGTATTGGAAGGTTTACCTAGTGAAATAGAATCTGACTATTTTAAGTGTGCTACATGTATTAAGAATAAAATGCATAATATTCCTTTTGATAATAATAGGAAAAGAGCCAAGAAAATTTTAGAAATAGTGCATACAGATCTAAATGGGCCACATTCAGAAGGTTATAAAGGGGAAAAATATTTTTTAACGTTTGTTGATGACTTTAGTAAAGTAGGTAAAATTTATCCGATAAAGTCAAAAGGTGAGGTATATGATAAATTTGAGGAGTATATAAATTTAGTTGAGAATAAGACAGGGAAGAAAATTAAGAAACTAAGATGTGACAATGGAACTGAGTATTTGAATAAAGATATGTATAGACTATTTAGAAATAAAGGAATTGAGGTAGAAGCATGTCCACCGTATGTACATGAGTTAAACGGTACCGCTGAAAGGTACAATAGGACAATTATGGATAGTGCTAGGTGTTTATTAGCTGAGTCAAAGTTCGAGAAAAGGTACTGGCCAGAAGTAGTATGCGCTGCAGCATACTTAAAGAACAGGACAATAGCAAACACGCTAGAAAGGAATAAATCTCCTTATGAGATATTTTTTAACGAAAAGCCAGATGCAAAATATTTAAAATTATATGGTAGTAAAGTATTTGTCAGAGTACCTGAAAGCAAAAGAAATTCGAAATGGGATAGAAAAGCGGATTTAGGAACGTTGATAGGTTATGATGTAACGGGGTATAGAGTTTTGATAGGAAATAGAGTTATTGTAGCTAGACACGTTGATATTATAGAAGAAAATGTAAAATGCATTGGGTTGAATGATATTGATGAAGGAATTGAAAACAAAATTGACTTAATCCTTCCGCCTACTTCGACTCTCGAGTCAAGTAGGGGAAGTAAAACTAATTCGGAAACACAAGCTATAAATGAAAATGAAAATGAAAACTGTAATCAAGGGTTTAATGAAAATTTAGAAAATGTTGAAAATGAAGTTAAAGAAGTACCTGATTTAAGAAGGTCACAAAGAACGATTAAAAAGCCTAGTAGATTTGATGATAATTATGTATATCACGGTTGTATTTATGTAAGTTATTGCAGTGCAGATAGTTTTGAAAATTTTGATAAGGCTATTAAATGTGATGCGTCTAGTTTTTGGGTAGATGATAGGAATAAAAGGATGAATAGTTTAAAGAAAAATAAAAACTTAGGAATTAGTTGAGAAACCAAAGAATGAAAAGGTATTAGATTTAAAGTGGATTTATACTAAGAAAGCTGAAAATGTGTATGTTAAATAAAGCATTGTATGGTTTACGCGAGAGTCCAAGAGATTAGTATGAGTGTCTCGATAGTTATTTAAGATTATTAGGATTTGAAAGAAGTGAACATGATAATTGTTTGTATACGCTTAGAGTAAGAAATGAGATTATTTACTTAATTATATTTGTAGACGACATTTTGATTTGTTGTAAAAGAAGAGAAAACTTGAATTTTATGAAAAGTATATCAATAGAAAAATTTAAAATTAATAAGACATTGTAAAAGTAAGTTCACAAAAAAATTTAGTAGATATTTTGACAAAGGCTCTTGGACGAGTAAGATTTGAAAATTTGAGAAGTTTATTGAATTTAATTTCAAGACTATTGTAATTGCGAGAAACATAAATGTAAGGAGGCGTGTTAGAATATAAGGTACATTTATGTCGACGTATGAGGGAGAATGAATACGTAGCGCCATCTCGCGTATAGCGAGGCGCAAGCTAGCGAGAGCGAGCGGCCGAAGCGGGAGCTCACTCGTCCGCCGTCCTCCGCGTGTAGCGGTTGTAAGAGTGAGAGCTGTACATAGAGTCAAGTAATAAAGTTCACTGCATGTTACTGTTCACGTGTGTGTGTGTGCTTATTTGAAGAAGCCCTGTGTCCCATCCAGACCTCAAATCTTAACACAAGTTTCATAAGTAATCAACAAGTTTCAAAACTCAAAACAGAATACTCACTAATAATATGTATTCAATATAACAGAGTCACTCAATATCTACATTTATTTATCTAGGAAACTACACTCAAGGACACTCTATCCCAAACGAATTTCACTATAAAACTTGAACTTGATTACTAGAACTTGAACATACTAGATTACTGATCTGGCTGTAATCGCTTGTTCCAATCACTTTTTAACACAATTAAAAGAAACTTTAAAAATAAAATAAAATGAAGGGGTATCATCATTTCCCCGGTCTGGAGATATCCATCTACCATGGGTGAATCCGCCCGTGGATCAAGCGCCGCGAGAGTACCCGTCGAGATTGAATTCTGAAATTCGAGGTTAAGTTTTGTTATGTCATCACAAAGTTGGTATGAACCCCCTCCCTTGGCGCTCTCGCGCTGTAAAGATGGACAAAAATCAGAAAACCATTACGATGTTTCTCTTATGTAGACACACGCTCATAATCTAACATACCGTTCCGAAACTCCGTCCCCGAGTTTCCGCATTTCGGAATACGCCCATTATTATTTTCAAATAATGAAAACATTCCAGATATTACTTAATTTTTTAATTTTTACCCTATTAATTTTAGAATTGGACTTCCTTTATAATCTAATAGTACTTTACAAATAGTACATTACAATACGAGTGTGGAAGGCGATTATTTACCACATGAGACGTTTTTCGCACGAGCGAAGCGAGTGAGAAAAGTCAAATGCGGTAAAAATCACCTTACGCACGTGTCGTCTAGTATTTTATACCACGAGAGCCGAATAATCATAACTTTAATATGATTATTCGGCTCTCGTAGTATAAAATACTGTACGACACTGGTGCATAAGGTGATTTTTACCGCATTTGACTTTTCTCAATCGCTTCGCTCGTGCGAAAAACGTCTCATGCCGTAAATAATCACCTTCCACACCCGTATCGTAATGTACTATTAGCTCATGTGACTTTTCTCATTCGCTTCACTCGTGCGAAAAACGTCACAGACGCTAAGGGTGCCATCCTATGGTGTTCCGAAAAATTAGACGGAACCATTTAAGGGGATGTAGGAGCAAACTTTACCGATAGTGACCCCCATCTTGAGCCGTATTTCCCATTGTTCACGTGAAATTTACTTCGTGATATTGAAAATTAAGTTGTTAACGATTTGTTATCGTGTAAAGAATGCGGGATCACAGCATTTTCAATAATCAAAATGTTTAATAATTTATGTAATGCAATATTCTTAAAATTGACGCGTGGAATTACGTAAAAGTGACGGTCATCTTACAATTTTCTATGTGAAACGGCATCCTCACCTCGCGTCGTATTTCCCATTGTTTGTCTCAACTAAAAATTATTAAATGCTGAATAACGTTTATAAACATTCCTTATTATAAAAAGAACACGCGATCACCGCATTTTTGTGCTTTACAATGGTATACTTTTTTTTATTTATGATATTCTGTTTTTGAGGTTAGGAAAATTTCAACCAATCAGCGTGGCTCCGACATCACCTTAAGCCCGTGAGTTCGAGAGAGAGATTCTTCCGCGAATGTCGCTCTCACAGTTCCGTTTAATTTTTCGGAACGCTATAGGATTGCACCCTAAATAATCACCTTTCGCACCAGTTTCGAATCGTATTTTATACCACAAGAGTCGAATAATCATATTGAAGTTATGATTTTGAGGTTAGAGTGTATATATAGTTAGTATATATATTCTAATCATACGTTGTTTTTTGAGCTTTTAAACCTTTACTATAATTAGATAAAAACTTTAAGAATCACTTTGGTTTAAAAACAATATCGCACTTCTAAGAACGTTTACATTTGCTATTCGTGATATAAAATAAAATATCTTATGTTTCATACATTTTGTGGAGAATGTAGGTATTGAATGATGACGACCTCTAGGATAAACCAAGGGGTTACTTGCTTTTTATGAGAGATCCACGACTCGAATGTTGAAATGGTTATTGTACTTTGTATGACTATACGATTTACAAATTTTTATAATTTTAAAAATCATAAATCAAAAATTGGTGATATAAAAAAAAAAAAAAAAAAACAAGAAAAAATGAAATTTACTAGAAAAAAAATACTTATAAAAATAACAGTAATCAACGATTTAATTTTACATCAGCATGGAATAACAATTTTTTCGTGACCGATTTCTCAAATTATCCTAGAATTAGAAGCAGTGCAAGTTACTGAAAATATATACATATGCTTATAATTTCGTGTTTACTACGACTGTTGGATATTAATTACCATATATAATAAACCTTAGACCGATACTGTTTTCTTTAAATTAATTAAATTAAATTTTAAGAAGGAAGAACTATTCATTAAATACCTTGCATTATCATCTCTACAATTATACAAATGTATATAGAATATGTATAACTATGTGCTTAGTGAACAATTGAATAACATTCTCATTGAATTTTACCAAGACACACAGAAACACTAATGAAATTTAAAAATAAATATTTCTTCCTTTCGTATTTGTCCATATTTACAGCCAAAGAAATGAATAAAATAAAATGTAAAAAGTCCGAGCGATGCCTCGATCCTCAACCAAGTACATTACACGAGGCTCGCTCATCGTCGTTCAAGGACGAGAGGACGCTTACGTAGTCGATGTAACCCGCAAACGCGAGCTGCTGCAGCGGGTTCACGTAGGCCCGAAGGAATTCGAGCCAGGACTCGTCGAGACCCACTTGGGTCATGTGTATATCGCGCGTTGGCACCGCTTCGTAACCATTTTCGAGCCGCGGATCCTGCAATGTAGAGGCACAAACGTAAGTGTAGATGTCTCAGGTATGTCTTACGTCGTGATAGTAGCCGGTGTAGACGAGCTCCTGGATCGGCCTGACGTACTGGCGCAGGAAGAAGAGCCACTCAGATTCGAGGCCGACCTGGTTCGTGTGGATGTCGCGCGTAGGAACGTTCTCATAGCCGTCCGACAGCCTTGGGTCCTTTCGTTTTGCAAAGTTGGTTTTGTTGTTAGTGAGTGCAAATATAACCAGTAATGATAATTGTTTCGTCTCCGTTCTCATTGTTACTTTTATATATTTTTTTCAGATGTACTTTTCATTTGAATGTCATTTTTGGGTTAGTAAAACGTATGTGGATAGCTCAAACCTCTTTCGCAAACTGCTCATGCGGTTTTTTTAATCATTCTTTCAATTAATATGGAATATATTTTTTACAACTATCCATATACAAATATTCGATCGAAGATTATTTTATTTCTTATGAAATTTGCTTATTTTAGAAATAAAGTATTTTCAATAAAAGATAGAACACTATTTTAGGTGGAGCCGAAAAATCAACAAAAATAACAAATAAAATAATCTTCTTATCAAGGGGCCGCGGTAGCGCCATACAGGCAAGTATGAGTCAACAATGAATAGAAGAATGAGGAGTGGCCGCGCGATCTATACATCAAAATCTGGTAATGTAATAGTTAATAAGATCCAGGATAGCAAAAAAAAAAGAATGAAGATAACCAAATGAACTTACGTAATTGGAACCATCGGACCACTTTCCATAGGCCTCCATAATCTCAATCCACTCCTTGGCAAAACTCTCTGTCACAATGGGAAACCAAAAGACATCCGGACAAGGCTGCCAATACATAAAATGCCCAAAGATCACTCCCACTCCAATTTTAACCAGGCCCATCTTACCGTCATCCTTAAAAGCTCACCTGAATAGCCTTATTCTCGGGTAGGAACGTAGCCGAGTAGTTCTCGTGGATGTACCTCTTCTCCCAGTCGAGCTTGTTGTCGAACAGCTGATACATGTCGGGGTTGGTGAGCGAGGTGTTGAAGCTGTCCTGGTTGACCAAATGACCAAAGTCCAGCCGGTTGTTCACATACATGAAAATGTCGCGGTCGCGATTGGAGTAGGCGAACGCCATGTCCGGGTCGAGATCGCCCTCCACGTACGAGGGACGCATTGTCTCGTCCCGAAGGAGAGTGGCGTTGATCAGATAGCAGCTGCTCACGAACGGTACGTTCCAGAGACCTCTGTGACAGATGGAAAGAGCGATGAATTAGATGGTGCTGAAGATGTGCGTCTTAATGTCAATTACATATTTTATATGAGTATATGAATCGATGTATCGTACTATTATAGTTGGAAGGATTCGATTTTAATAACGTAAGATCTTCATAATTTATTCATTCATTTATAAAAATGTGAAAAAGATATATTGTCGTTCAAATTAGTTTTTACAGACTCACAACTGATGTGGAAGCATGTGTGAAAGCAATGATACATTGCAATATCGACAAGGCTTCGATACTCGATACTGCGAATTTGGAAGAGGCGTAGGAGGCCTTGGGCAACGGAACTGGGTCTCATTAAGAAATATCTCGCGTTTAGTCTATAACTAACGAAAAGTTAGTTTTTACTTAAAATACCACTAATAATTAGTTATATGAGCTTGTTTTTTATTTTTTATTATAAAACTATGTAGAAGGGAATAAGACCAATAGTTTAAGCTTCCAAAATAAAAAATCGGATCAAAATTTTGCAAGTATTTTCATTTTCAAAAATCTTATGTTCTAAGATGTTTTGTAATTGTATTTACAACAATACCGAATCTTTAAATTTTATTTGATTTTTGATTTTTTGATCTTATGTTGTTCAGCAAAGAGTTCTTGATAGACCCACTAACTCAAAAATAAAAATATGTCTTACATTTTCATTAAACTTTAGTTTTATAAAAAAATAACTCACTTTTTAAGTTGATTGTACACTTTAAAATGTTTAATTATTTAAAATATAAATTTTATTTTTTAATTTTTCGGTTAGTGGGTCTGTCAAGAACTCTTTACTGAACAACATAAGACCAAAAAATCAAGAAAAAATCAAATAAAATTTAAAGATTTGGTATTGTTGTAAATACAATAACAAAACATCTTAGAACATAGGAGTTTTGAAAATAAAAATACTTCAAAAATTTGTATTCGATTTTTTGTTTTAGGGGTTTATATTGCTTCATTTGATTTATTTTTATAAACTTATTTAATAAAAAAAGTAGCAAATATGGTTTTATATTTAATTGTTAATAATTTTTAGTAATACTGATTCAGTATAACAACTCCCCATTGGACAATTACCAATGCAGCAGCTGATAATATGCGTATACAATGCGTGCGACTCTCTCTCTCTCTCTCTCTCTCTCTCTCTCTCTCTCTCTCTCTCTGCATTAATTCCGGGCAGAGGTTCCGGTATGATATTGAGGATATTGGCAAGAGACAATGTCTTAATATGGACGCGGAAATTGGATGTTTAGGAGATGGGATTGAGTAGTAGATTAAGGCAATAATATTGTGTGATATATTGCCTGGAGTATATACATCAGTGAATATGTATTTGGGCTAATCCATAATACTCTTGTAATATTTTTTTAAAATTATTTATTGCTGCTATTAGCAGGGCTTGCGAAGAATTGACTAATTCTTTAGTGAATATTCACTTATTACGTGGTGAAAATTTTATTCCACTACTTGAATAAATGAATGTTCACTAAAGAACCAGGTATAGTCAATTTTTTCACTTATTCGCACCAGTGAACAACTTTTCACATATTCATTTTTAGGGATGAGTATCGAAAAGGCGGACATTCACTTCATATTTGTGGCCAAATATCGAATTTTGTTATTCCGATTTACGTTATTTACTCATGACTTTTTTGATGAATGCATGTAATAACAATGTTCGAATCGTCACCTGGCCTTGAAGAATAAAGAACCATAAAATAGAAAGTTCACAAGTGCGATAAGCAACCGGATCCTCAGTTTTAAAACGTCAGTCACACATTTTGGGCAAATCCCAATCTCAGCCGACAGCACTTAGCCATCACGCAAGCGCGTCGTCATTCTCGTCCCGCTGTATATGTGCGTGTTGGTTGTCAGCAGCACAACCATCATCGCCATCATCGCCATCATCATCATCATCATCATCATTGAGCGCGCGTCGATTGGCCAGCCAGCGTGTCGGAGAGCTCGTCGGCAATCGCTCTCTTGGCTTCCTAATTATCCAATTGAGATTCATGACTCTCTCTCTCTCTCTCTCTCTCTCTCTCTCTCTCTCTCTCTCTCTCTCTCTCTCTCTCTCTCTCTCTCTTACTCTCTCCCTCACTCGAGCAGCGCGCTTGGCACCTCTCCTGTTCGTACGTACACGCACACTGCGAGCGTTATACCGGCGCGTGATGTGTACGGGTGCACGCAAGCGCGCCGCCTCTCGTGCTCTCGTCCATTCATTCATGCGTCTTCGCTTTTTCGAGTCTCCTCCGAGGGGATAGGGAGAGACCCGGCAGCAGCAACCGCTTATCGCGGCGCACAGCTGCTGGCAGTAGACGTCTGCGCGAGCGCGCCCGCGAAACTGTGCGAGGGAGAATTGGTCGTCAGAGCGAGAGTGCCGGTGCTTGTCCTTAGTAGCTTTCAAGAGGTATGGTTACACTTGGATTTTCTCCCTGGGGATATTGCGGCAAAGTGAATTCGTAAGTTACCGACCGTGCACCCTCCTAGAGTAAAATCTAATGTTTTCATGTTAAGAACTATACAGTCAAACTGTCTGCGCATACGGTATTTCGATTTTTTTCAAAACAAAAGATTCTCTGTCTTTGGAAAATGCGTTAATACGTTGATAATGTGATTTAATTACCGAGGTATATAACATCACAAAGATTTGCTAGGAATCACTTTGCCGGCAATTGACACTACTTAGAAATCAGTTGTACCTGTTTAACACTTATAAATGGAATGAGATTGCAAAAACAAGTTCATTACCAATCGTCATTGCTTTTTAACAACTCTAAAGTGTCAAACTTTTATGTCACGTCCTTAGTTTTAAAGGTTTCCCTGGTATATATTATTATGACGTTAACGTTTAATTTTTTTTTCTTTTTAATCCGACTGCTATAATATATAAAGTAAAAAGACCAAGCAAAGATTATTATTTTATTACTTGAGAAAGAGTCCTATATGTATAGTTTAATAAGTTAGATATATTTTGGTGATGATTAATTGTTTTTTTAAAGTTTCATTTAAACTTTTTAAACTTTGTTTACACTATAGAGGCTATTCGAACTTATTCTGAATTTATAAAAACTAATCGCAAATCGACAACGTAAGATATACGAATCTCCGATCCGACTCGGGATGACAGCAGCACTCGTCTATATCCCACATCGAACTTCCCCCAGTACCCTCGAGTTTAAATTTAGAAAGAAAGAAAATGTAAGGGACCGGTCAAATCTACACCTCGTTTATCGCCGACTCACACACAATCTGCTCACGTGTCAAGGTCAAATGAAGAGGAGGTCGTCGTGCCCGCCGGCACGGCTACTGCTCCTGGCGGCGCTGCTGCTCCTGATCGCGTGCACGTCGGAGGCGGCCAAGGGTGGCGGCGGAGGTCGGGGTAGAGGCGCCCGGGGCCGAGGCCGAATGTTCGGATCGCGTATGCCCATACTCATACCGAATCGCAACCCCGGCGCCATCAACTACTACGAGAACAAGGACGTGAGTATGGACGCGTGTTCTCGAGTTCGAAATGCCGGGATATTTCCTTCGGTTTTTAACAGGACATTTGGAAAGTCGAATGTACCTTTGAGGTAAACGCTGCGGGACGAGGAGCGTACGAAAAGCAGATGTATGCCGAGTATACTCGGACACGCGCTTTCTGCATTTCGCGGTTTATATATGCACAACATGTCATTATAGTTTAACGATGATATAGCAACTGCTTTAAAGCAGTCCCTAAGAAATAAAAGGTATATTCTGCCTTTTTTTATTATTTAAACAACTTTATTAAACAGAAAGTATACACGATGTGGGTCATAAAGTTCCTTTGTTATGATGCACATTTACAAGCTGGCGTAGATCAAGTTTAAGAGCTCTCGCGCTAATACATGCAAATAGCATATCCGCAATATGGTAATGATTTTTTTTGACAACGTTTAAGGGAGCTAAAATCGTAAAAGCATCGCACTTTGAGTTGGACTACATGCTGGGCAGAAAGATCACGTTTTTCTGCATGGCTACGGGGATTCCGAGACCGGAAATCACGTGGTTCAAAGACGGCGTGGAACTTTACCACCACAAATTTTTCCAGGTATTTTCTGCCTTTTAGCTATTTATTTTTGTATTTTAATAATTCTTTCCTTCTTAATAACGATTGATACAAAAGTTGCTTTCAATATACTATCATTTTTTATGGAATCTCTTGAGATTTTTATCAAAGAGCATTTGTTTCGGGCTTTCAAGCTTGCTATTTCCAAAATCGCACATTTAGTGTTGATTGTTCATTTTAGTAAAATTTTTGTTTTTAACACGTTCATGAAACGGGCCTTTTTTCATGCCTAAAAGTCGGGTAGAAAATCGTGCATTCCGAGCGTCATTTGGGAAAGATTGAAAAAAATACATTTTCACCATACCCTGGCCAAAAGTACCACTTTCGCTCCCGGCTCAAAAACGCGAATGTAGTATTTTTGGCTCGGGTATGGTGAAATAGTATATTACGCACCTAGGGAGGAAAAAACTTGGACAGTCCACAGCTCGTGTAAATTGTCACCCGAGCCGAAGGCGAGATTAGATTAGATTAGTCTAATCTAATCTAATCTCGCCTTTCTTTTAGTCTTAGATTTACTTGTTTTATATATTTCTAACAAGTCTTCGTAATGATGCACTAGAGCCTCAAACGTAAATAGTTGATTTACATTTAATGGGAAATTTGACAGGTGGTGGTTTTTGCTTATCAATTGTCTTTGTATGCCCCGCCCCAGTCAATTATTCCATAATTTATCAAACTATGAAAGAAGACACAGTATATTGTCATTAGTGTTTTTGTATCCATACTTTTTGATTTTTGCAAAAATTTAAATTAAGTATTTTCTTTTATTTATAATATATTCAATGTGCTTATCCCATCATTTCATGTTATAATCAAATATTAACCCTAGACATTTATGGCTTGTCACTCTTTTGATTTTCTGTTTGTGTAATATCACTATCACTATAGTTACCCATAGTCATGTAGGCAGTTTTATTTGTATTTAAAGATAGTTTATTTATGGCTAACCAGTTTGCTATATGCTCTAAAAATTTGTTCATTTTTTCCCGCGCGGATGCCCACGTGTTGTCAACAGCGATGACAGCAGTGTCATATGCATAGGACAGAATAGTGTATCCTTGCATATCTAACAATAGATCATTAACATATAGTATAAAAAATAATGGTCCTAGTACAGTTCTTTGTGGAACTCCCGCTTCAATTTCTTTTTAATACTTTTTTGGTCTAGTATCCTAACTCTTTGTTTTCTATTAGAAAGATAGCTAGTTAATAATTCCAAAGTTTTGCCCCTTATCCCATATCTTTCAAGTTTTTCAATTAATAGCTCATGGTTAACTGTGGCAAAGGCTTTTGCAAGGTCTATAAATGTGACTATTAGTGGGATACTCTTATCTAAGTTGGTTATATATAAATATAATATTCGAAATCCTGTTTAGTGCGTCAGTTGCACCTCTACCATTTACAAATCCACATTGGGCATCTGATATTATATTACATTTACTTAGGAATTCGTATAATCTGTTATATATTATTTTTTTAAATACACATACATTCAGGATACAGAAAATAACATTTATTTTTAATGATTTTTTATTGTAATCAATGTAAAATTTCTGCCCCAGCCGGCGGCGATGAACCGATAAAACTTTAACCATTCCATATTAGATATATAGGGATATACCACACTAGAACAGAAGATTATTTGAAAATATCAAAATAAAATAAATAATGAAATTCCCAAGCAATTTGAGCTTCTCTATGAACGTTAATTAATATATGCGATATCGGTCTCAAGACAGAGATTCCCGAACATAATGACATTACGGTCTTGATGCAGGTGCACGAGTGGCCAATCGGCAACGACACGATGAAGTCGAAAATGGAGATCGATCCAGCGACCCAGAAGGACGCGGGCTACTACGAGTGCCAGGCGGACAATCAGTACGCCGTCGATCGGCGCGGCTTTCGCACGGACTACGTCATGATTTCGTACTAGAAAGATATTCTCCTCTTTTGATTATACTTCTTTTCTCCGACATAATGTTACCTCGTCACTTGAGCAACTCATCCGTTCAAGTTCAATATCCGTATGACAATTCTCGAATGTTTATCATTATTATACACGGAGAGAAATTTTGTAGTGAAAATTACAAATATTCGAGACAAAATTACCAGTTTCTATGGTAATGGATGGACAGACTGACAATTTCAAAGTTTTTACCAAAGTGCCTTGGTAAAATTTTTTTTTAGTTAATTTAAATTAAAAAAATTAACTTTTTTTATCCATATTGATGGATATATAGTATTTTAATATAGAAATAGAAACAGAAACAATGATGAAAAAACATTAAACTGAAAAAAATTTTTACGGAAGCGGGATTCGATCCGACGATCTTTGGGTTGAGAGTCCGACGTTCTACCGACTGCGCCACAGAAGCTGTTACCAACAGTCATTTGAATCGCCGTTATTACTTACTGAAAATATGTGTATTGTTTTCATTTTAACGTCGCGCACGCCTCTAGTATCAATCTTCTGAAACACAATAATGCGCAGTGCGCATGCGCGAGTACACAAATACCAGGTTATTTGGTAAAATTTATCAGTTTTCCTAGTAAAAATTCTTAGGTTACCTTGTAAAAATGACTAGATCTCAATTTTTACCAGTGTTTCTGGTAATTTTTATTCAGATAATTTGGTATTTTTTTTAAGTGGTTATGGTAGTTTTTCTTGGGAAACTTATAAATTGTATTAGAAACCTGGGAATAACACGGCTTTTGACAGTCTGTCCATGCGCTACCAAGGCACCTTGGTAATTTTTACTCTAAAATTTCTCTCCGTGTAGACTTTTCCATTGATAATCAAATAACGGATGGATACCATTTTTTTTATCAATTTCGAGTACATTAGAACTTTAAGAGGTAGAGATATTTTGTTGACCGCAAGAGTTACTGTGAGAAGTCTCAAAAGATTTTCAAAAAAGAATATCGAATATGCTGTACCCATTGTTTTTACCAAGCAAATTATTACTTACAATACTATAATCTTATTATGAGATGTAAAGATCATTTTTTATATGAACTTCTTTTCACAATTATTGAGTCATAGATTTCGAAGTCTTCTTTTAGCAGAAATTAAGTTTTATAATAGACATCTAACATAATCTATTCGGTGCTTTGCTTTATAGTTTTACGCACTTAAACTTTATTAGTTCGAATTTATGTTGCAAATTCAGAGACTATATGAATGTATGATTGCCTCAACCAGGTGATAATTAATATCTTTTATATGTATTTTTATGTAGATACTCTGAACTAGTTTTTAGATAACTGAAAAAAGTAATATGATTCTTTGTTTCGTTTATCAAGCGTTTAAATAGTTATATTACTTTTAATTTTATAATAGTTCTTTTTAAGAATGCATTAAAAAAAAGGGAATAAAATTTCTTACTTAACTAAGCATAAAATTTACTTTATTATGTTTATAGAAACCTGATATAGATGCGCAAAACTAACTGAGAAAAGTTTCTTTTGATATGTGAAGCTTTTGTAATAATGTTGAATAGTATTATTCATTTTTTACGATTTCATATGTATAAATATGTTCAAAAAATAGCTATAACAATCCGAAAAATTAATATTAGCCTGTTTTACCATCCGAATCATTCTATCACATCTAAATCTTGTTTTGCAATATTACAATATATATTGAACAATAACTTCTTACATTATCTGAGAATAAATTATTGTAGTAATTCGAAAAAGAAACAAAATTTAGATCAATTGTTTTGAATTTTGAAAAATAATTTTGTACATACGTATAACTATAAGTACTATTTGACAATATATAGAGTACTAATCACAGTGTTAATCACAGTTGTAATTATAACAAAGACAAATGTAAAAGAAAATCAATCGATACAGAATGCTTTGTAAAAGTTGTAACATCGTTCAATAAAACAATGAATTTAAAATCGCGAATTCAATTTTTTATAGTTTCAATTGATACTAGCAAAAGTACTCATTCCTAATCTCGATCCGGCCGATGGATGAAGGTAAGCGGATTGAGTAAAGATGGATTACATAAGATGGGGTGCATTGGTTAGGCGGATGGACGTCCGTCAACATGTAATAAAGGTTGTATTAATAACCATTAATATAATTTATTGATTTAAAATTATAGATAAATAATTAATAAAAATAATAGAAACAACGACGTGAACGTTCAAAGAATGCGCAAAAATGCAAAAATAGAATTTTTTCAATATTTCTGATAATTTACAAAAATGTAAAAACGATGATGAAAAAGGAAAAGAGATGGTTAAAAAAAAGAAACTGTAGAAAAAATTTTGATGAAAAGGAGAAACTCGATGAAGTACTTCGGAAAAAAGAATCGCGAAAAAAACGCTACTCTAGAACAATTATTAAAAAAGGCAAATTGGAGTAAACAACGACGAAAAAATTTATGAGAACTAATAAATGTAAATTCTTTAATAAAAGGTACTATTACAGGTGTTGAAAATAAGCAACAACTCTTTATAGAACAAGATTGTGAATGTTATTCAAATGAAGTACACTGAAAAAAAATATTGGTAGTTTCAAGTAAATATTTAGTTGAAACAACTACATGATTTCATTAGAGCCTGCTAATTAAATATTATATTGAATCCGCTAATTTAGTTATTTAAAATAACAAAATATTTAGTTACATGAACTAAATATTTACTAAAAATAAAGAAATATTTTATGAAGTTAACTAAACGATTCATTGTATCAAGTAACAGGTTATTTAGATTGATAAAATATTAAATGAATTCTATAAAATATTGTATTGAAATGACTAAATATTTAATTAAAGCAACAAAATAGTTTATAAAATTGACTAAACGATTCATTGCACAAACTAATTAGTTATTAAGAACAACGAAATACTTAATCAATTTGATAAAATATTTTATTCAAATTACAAAACATTTATCTGGAGCAACAAAATATTTTATGAAATTGACTAAATAATTCATTCCATCAACTAACGGGTTATTAAGAACAATGAAATACCTAATCAATTTGACTATAAATTTTCTTGAAATTACAAAATATTTTTCTGGTGCAACAAAATATTTTATGAAATTGACTAAACGATTCATTGGATGAACTAACAGATTATTAAGATCAATGAAATACTTAATCAATTTGACAAAACATTTTACTGAAATTACTAAGTATTTACCTGGAGCAATAAATAATTTTGTGAAACTGACTAAACGATTCATTGTATTAACTAACAATTTATCTTGTTTGATAAATTATTCAATTATGTTGACTAAATACTTGTTTGTAATTACTAAACATTTAATTAAAACAGTGAAATATTTTATGATACTAACTAACCGCTGCATTAGATTAACGAAATATTTAATAAATATGAATAAATGATTTGTTGAATCAACTAACTGTTTAGTCAATTTTACAAAATATTTTGCTAATTATTTCAAAAAAATTATAAAAATTTTTTTTTTAATAATTTTGAAATAAAAGTTTTTTCTTCCTTGTAGCCTTTTCGTACAACCATCCGCATTGAAGATGGTGATTTTTCCTGAACTCCTGTAACTTAATATGGATTCTGCATAGTTATTATATAGTAATTTTATTAATATTAAATCAAATTATTATTACATATTCGCATTAATTTATATTAATTATCGCTCGCAGTTTCGCATTTACATATTATCTAACAGAAAAAAACGCAGAAAAAATTTTTGACCTAAGGTGGGATCGAACTCGGGACCCTCGGATTACAAGGCTAACGCTCTAACCGCTACGCTACGCAACGCCTGTACCCTACAAAATTTCAATTTTAACTAAGTATAGAGTTGCATGTAAATGTAAAATATCGCGCACATCAATCTAATAATTAATTATATTCTTATAATTAATATAATACATTCTTAATTACATTTTAATTAATGATTTATAAACTCAATAATATGTGTGTAACTCATCATTTGTAACTAACGATTTATTTGAAACTATGAAATATTTAGTAAACTTTAATATAAAAGGCCGTGTGAAGTACCGACACGATCTCTACCTTACCGGCATCAACATTTTAGATTGTAAAACCTGTTAGTTACAGTTACTAAATATCTTGTCGGCTTAATAAAATGTTTGTTTAAAACAAGTAAACATTTAGTAAGAATCACAAAATATTTGGATACAAAGACATTGGCATTTCAAATAATTTATTAGTCAGACCTAACAAACATTTATTTAAGTTGACTAATTGTAACTTAGTAATCGCGAGACAAATTTTTTAACCAATATTTTGTTGGTGTGAGGAAATAGTTTTGTAGATAGAAGTACGCAGTTACTCCTTTTAACAAAGATTTATTTGAAACAAAGAAATATGTAGTCAAATTAACTACATTCTTTTATATTGTCATAGTGCTTGTTTAACTAAACATTTAGTTAAATCTAATTAATCTTTATTGTCGTCTAAGAAATATTTAGTCAAATCAGGGAAACATTTGATTGACGAGAGAAGAAAATTCATGAATCATTTTTGTTCAGATTGCAAAACCTGTTAGTTGCAGTTACTAAATATCCTGTCGGCTTAATAAAATGTTTATTTAAAACAAGTAAATATTTAATAAGAATGACAACATATTTGGATACAAAGACATTGGAATTTCAACTAGTTTATTAGTCAGACCTAACAAACAGTTATTTGAGTTGACTAATTGTAACTTAGTAAGCGCGAGACAAATTTTTTAACCAATATTTTGTTGGTGTGAGGAAATAGTTTTGTAGATAGAAGCACGCAATTACACCTTTTAACAAAAGATTTATTTGAAACCAAAAAATACGTAGTCAAATTAACTACATTCTTTTATATTGTCATAGTGCTTGTTTAACTAAACATTTAGTTAAATTTAATAGTTATTTATTGTAATCTAAGAAATATTTAGTCAAATTAAGGAAACGTTTGATTGACGAGAGAAGAAAATCGCGAATCATTTTCGTTCAGATCGCAAAACCTGTTACTTACAGTTACTAAATATCTTGTCGGCTTAATAAAATGTTTGTTTAAAACAAGTAAACATTTAGTAAGAATGACAACATATTTGGATACAAAGACATTGGCATTTCAACTAATTTATTAGTTAGACCTAACAAACATTTATTTAAGTTGACTAATTGTAACTTAGAAATCGGGAGAGAAATTTTTTAACCAATATTTTGTTGGGGTAAGGAAATAGTTTTGTAGATAGAAGCACGCAATTACTCCTTTTAACAAAAGATTTATTTGAAACCAAGAAATATGTAGTCAAATTAACTACATTCTTTTATATTGTCATAGTGCTTATTTAACTAAACATTTAGTTAAATCTAATTAATATTTAGTATCTTCTAAAAAATATTTAGTCAAATCAAGGAAACGTTTGATTAACGAGAGAAGAAAATTATCGAATCACTTTCGTCCAGATTGCAAAACCGGTTAGTTGCAGTTACTAAATATCTTGTCGGTTTAATAAAATGTTTGTTTAAAACAACTAAGTATTTAGTAACAATGACAACATATTTGGACACAAAGACATTGGCATTTCAACTAATTTATTAGTCAGACCTAACAAACAGTTATTTAAGTTGACTAATTGTAACTTAGTAATCGCGAGACAAATTTTTTAACCAATATTTTGTTGGTGTGAGGAAATAGTTGTCTAGATAGAAGTACGCAGTTACTCCTTTTAACAAAGATTTATTTGAAACAAAGAGATATGTAGCCAAATCAACTACATACTTTTTTATTATCATAGTGCGGTTTTAACTAAACATTTAGTTAAATTTAATAGTTATTTATTGTAATCTACGAAATATTTAGTCAAATCAAGGAAACGATTGATTGATGAGGGAAGAAAATTGACGAATCATTTTTGTTCAGATTGCAAAACCTGTTAGTTGCCGTTACTAAATATCCTGTCGGCTTAATAAAATATTTGTTTAAAACAAGTAAACATTTAGTATGAATGACAACATATTGGGTTACAAAGGCATTGGGATTTCAACTAATTTATTAGTCAAACCTAACAAACAGTTATTTAAGTTGACTAATTGTAACTTAGAAATCGGGAGAGAAATTTTTTAACCAATATTTTGTTGGGGTAAGGAAATAGTTTTGTAGATAGAAGCACGCAATTACTCCTTTTAACAAAAGATTTATTTGAAACCAAGAAATATGTAGTCAAATTAACTACATTCTTTTATATTGTCATAGTGCTTGTTTAACTAAACATTTAGTTAAATCTAATTAATATTTATTGTCGTCTAAGAAATATTTAGTCAAATCAAGGAAACGTTTGATTAACGAGGGAAGAAAATTGACGAATCATTTTTGTTCAGATTGCAAAACCTGTTAGTTGCAGTTACTAAATATCCTGTCGGCTTAATAAAATATTTGGTTAAAACAAGTAAACATTTAGTAAGAATGACAACATATTTGGATACAAAGACATTGGCATTTCAACTAATTTATTAGTTAGACCTAACAAACATTTATTTAAGTTGACTAATTGTAACTTAGAAATCGGGAGAGAAATTTTTTAACCAATATTTTGTTGGGGTGAGGAAATAGTTTTGTAGATAGAAGCACGCAATTACTCCTTTTAACAAAAGATTTATTTGAAACCAAGAAATATGTAGTCCAATTAACTACATTCTTTTATATTTTCATAGTGCTTGTTTAACTAAACATTTAGTTAAATCTAATTAATATTTATTGTCGTCTAAGAAATATTTAGTCAAATCAAGGAAACGTTTGATAGACGAGGGAAGAAAATTGACGAATCATTTTTGTTCAGATTGCAAAACCTGTTAGTTGCAGTTACTAAATATCTTGTCGGTTTAATAAAATGTTTGTTTAAAACAACTAAGTATTTAGTAAGAATGACAACGTATTTGGATACAAAGACACTGGCATTTTAACTAATTTTTAGTCAGACCGAACAAACATTTATTCAAGTCAACTAATTGTAACTTAATAAGAGTAAGAGAAAGTTTTTAACTAAATTTTGGTTGGGGTAAGGAAATAGTTTTGTAGATTGAAGTACGCAGTTTGTCCTTTTAACAAAAGGTTTATTTGAAACCAAGAAATATGTAGTCAAATTAACTACATACTTTTTTATTGTCATAGTGCTTATTTAACTAAACATTTAGTTAAATCTAATTAATATTTAGTATCTTCTAAGAAATATTTAGTCAAATCAAGGAAACGTTTGATTGACGAGAGAAGAAAATTATCGAATCACTTTTGTTCATATTGCAAAACCTGTTAGTTGCAGTTACTAAATATCTTGTCGGTTAAATAAAAGGTTTCTTCAAAACAAGTAAGTATTTAGTAAGAATGACAACATATTTGGATACACAGATATTGGCACTTCAACTAATTTATTTATTTGAATCTATGAAATAGTTAGTAGTAACAAGTAAAGATTTTGTAAATTAGGATTCGATTCTTTAATAAATCCTTTAGCTAGTTGAACAAAATCATGCTGTCGAAGTTACTAAATAAATAGTTGAGTTAACAAAATATTTGTTAAAGGAATGAATGGTTTAGTTAATGCGTCGGAGATATTTCCTTGTTTTTAATTGTTTAAATCAACCAAATATGTAGTTGTTTCAAACAAACATTTATTTGTTTTTAGAGATTGGGTTCATCAATATTTCAGTTATTTGATTTAAGTAAATATTTCGTTAACTCTACCAATTGATTTTGCTAAAAACAATAAACATTTATTTGAAGTTATTTTCTTGTTTCAAGAAAACGAATTTAGTTCTTTCAATGAAACCTTTTAATTGAATCAACCATACCATATTTGAAGTAACTAAATGTTTAATTAAATTTACTAATTATTATTTTAACTAAATAATTTAGTTGATTTTACTCTTTATGTAGTTGTTTCAGAGAAATATTTAGTTGATTTAACTAAAGATAACTTTACTAAATATTTTACTAAATATTTAGTTGAAACAACAAATCTTTTTTTTCAGTGTAGGAAAAATTAATAACATCAACAGGAAGAAAAACTTCGGCGAGATTTCTACTTCAGAACTAAAAAAAGAAAAAAAAATTAATAGTAAATAAAGACGTAAAAATGTAAATAAAAAACTAACATTTTCTATTGAAAAATTAACTATTAAAGGATAAAAGAAATAGATAGAATCGATATCTATAAAATTGGCCTAATTGCAAATAAAGACTATATGATGAAAATGACAGTACTGAAAATTACTTAGGTGAAATAAACAAACAATGTTTATATTGTAACGCAAAAAAACATTTTCTTTGTGAAACGAAAGTAGACAAAACTTTTAGTAGTTGTTATCATAAAGTAAAAGTTACTTTGAATAATGAAAACTCATATCCTGAACAACTAAAACAACTAATAATAAAAGAACTATAAGCAATTAAAGGAGTAGAAGCAATGATATCTTATTGATAAGTGTAATAGTTTTTAAAAATTGAGAACGTACTACTCCAAGTTATCCAGTTGTAAATAATTTCGATGTTTCAGAGATAATAATTCCTTTTTTGTTACATTGCATCGCTTTCATTTTTCGAAGTGTTTCTCTACGAAGCGTAGTATGTTGCCGTTCTGAAAGCACGCGTAGCTGATGCTTCTTACGTGTGGGGGATATTCCCTTCCATACGTAAGATGGATTAGCTACGCGCGCTTTGACAGCGGCAGCGTACTAAGTACGCGTATAGGAGCGAACACTTCCAAAAACACTAACATTCGTCTGCTTGCCTTGATAGGCAAGATTTTATTCCAATACCTTTCGAGTAGAAAGTCTTTTTCAATGAGCATCAATTATGTCTATCTCAGTAGTCTTTTCCTGGTAGAGATCGTCTATTTTTCTCCCATTTGTGAAACGATTATTCTCCCATTTTCTAGCCATTTTCTAGTGATTTCGGTCAACCAGCCATTAAATGGCTAGAAAATGGGAGAAAAATCGTTTCACAAATGGGCGAAAAATGGACGATTTCCAGCAGGGTTACACCTCTCCGATTTCAGATAGAACCCATAAGTAACTCGTAGGAACATTTCCAACTTATTTTTTTTCCGTGTAGAAAGCAGAAATTTTATGAATAACATTAGGATATACAATAATTTATTGGCATTTGCAAGTTTTTGTGCAGAAATGGTAACATTTTTTACTGTATGGATCTCAAGTTTTTCGCATTTGTGGACAAATTTATTATAATACATACACATTGAATCCAGAGTGCGAAAATTCTCGTAAATATAGGCAATTATATGTGATTGATAACGAATAAGCAAATAATATTCGACTACAAAATAAAAATAGTAAAAATTGTTCACTTGAATTATTAAATAAATAAGATAATTTTACTCGTACTGTTAATCATTAATCTATGGCATATAAAATGATGTATGAGATAGAAACTAAAGAATATAAAAATCCTGAGAAAGGTGGACAATTAAGTCAAAAAAGTTAAAATGTACATGGTCAGAAACAATATAGTTAATAGCAAAACAAAATGGCGCTCTACCATGTAATGAAGTAGTAATAGTTTATGTTGGCGAAGTCGGTGAACGAGGTATTTTTATTTATTCTATAAGTTCTAGCATGTGTAGGATACCAGTTATTAGTAAACATGTTGATTTGATGACATATCCGTTATTGTTTCGACATGGCGAAAGCGGTTCACATCCTGATTTAACATTGTCGACGATCCAACGCCTAGAACGTTCGCGAGCTGACGTCACATGGCCTTATAAGGCAATATACGGCTCGCGCAGGTGCGCAGCCAATGAACGCCCTCCACGCGGTCCTCTCTCACCGCCCCTCCTCAACAAAGACTCGCCGGCGGCACTTCGCAGCGCCGGCCGGCTCCTCAGTTCACGCGCGACGGCCGAGAGAGACAGCAGCAACTCAACATTGTACGCCGCGAGGCACGACGGACAGCTTTAATAAAGCCACCAGATCTCTCTCCACACGAAACGCTGTCAATTATTGAACCAGCCCACTCCACGATCCATCCACATTCATTCATACAAAAACATTTGGTCCTTCGAGCCGGATCGTGGGAGAAGCAACGTCAGCATCACCATAGATTCGAGGACAATTTATTCTACGCCCTACGTCTACTCTCGAGTGGCGTAGGACTAGTTTTCTTCTTTTTCAGGTACGCATCAAAGTGTTCGTGGTCGTGAGTGCCGATTAAAGTTAGCTTGCTCGCTTGCTAACTTCGCGCGTACGTTGCTCTCTCTCTCTCTCTCTCTCGTTCAACGCCGTCGCGCGCACTCGGAAGCCACCTTCTAAGGCTTCCAAAGGGAAATAGCACACTCCATTGCTATTTTCCCCATTTCTGAAAGCGCCTTGGAGTGTGTACCTAACGACTCCAAGACGTTGCCAAGAGCGTGCGCTGCAAAGCCAGCTCTAGAGTCATCGCGTTCGTACGGTGACCGGCAGCCATCTTGTCTTGTAGCCAAGAGCGTGCGCTGTAAAGCCAGCTCTCGAGTCACCGCGTTCGTACGGTGACCGGCTAATATCAAGACACGGACCACCAGCGTGCATTGTACACGCACGGGGTCCACATCACTCAAGCCACGTAGTACCCGCATGGCGCCTGCGCGCACGGGGTCCACGCCAGTCAAGACACGGAGTACCCTCGTGCAGCTTACGCAACGGGGTTCACACAACTCAAACCAAGGACTACCCACGTGGAGCGCGCATAAGAGGTCTACACCAGTCCATCCAAGGACTAGCACAGGAAGCGAACTGATACATCGACCGTCCTAATACTAGGACACACGTATCGTTCCAATTTGGTTAAATTAAAATTTGAACATTTAGTCCAGTTAATAAAAATTTAATTATCTCTATTTAATCTAGATAATTTAATTAAAAGTGATTAAATAAAATTTGAGATTAGTACAAATTAATTGATATGAGTTTGTTATAAATTTAATTGCAATATTTAGCAAATCTTGAGAAAATTGAATGCAATTTTCGCCTTAGCAAATACTTATATTATTGGACCTTGCAGTTTATTGCTGCCTGCTGATACAACATCTCGATCTCAACTTCGATTGCTGATCTACACCCGGATTCACTCCTGCAAGGGTTGCTGAATTCAAAGTTGCAGTTTCATCTTTTAAGTAGTCAACATTGTGGATCATCAGCAGATTCATCGGGGAACGTTACCAGACGCAACCAACGTTGCATCTTTAAGCGCATCGTCACGTTTATACTCGCATAAGTATTATAACTTAGGTTAAGACTTAATTGTAACAATTTTCACTTATGGTTACTCTACTTTCGAGTTGGTAAACATAGTTCTAGCAATACTTAGCTTAAATAGTCAAATTTGTTACTAGCCTAATTAACTTGATTTCAAAATGAAGGAATACCTTCAAAAGCAGTTGTCACTCCAAGTTAAAATTGCAAACTCCTTTAAAAATTTCAAATCTAAGGGTAAAGATAACATGACGGAAGGTTATGCAGAAGCGCGTCTAACCGGACTTGAAGCAAATTATAAGTGCTTTCGGGAAAATCACGAGAAACTCATGCGCGTTGAGGATCTCGATAGAGATAATGCCTATTTTACTTCTAATCTCTGTGATCTAGTTAAGGATAGCTTTTATGACCGAAAAGGAGATTTTCTTGATTTTTTAAAAACTATTAGATCAAGAGATGCCAATCAAGGCTCCTCCAATTCGAATGTGGTCCCAGTTGCGACAAATCCTGCTCATGTAACTAACGTTTCGTTCCAATCTTTACCGAGAGTAGATTTACCAAAGTTTACAGGAAAATTCTCTGATTGGGAAAATTTTAGGGATGTCTTCCGTTCGGTCATACATCGTCGCGAAGACTTAACGCCTGTGTTGAAATTGCATTATCTTCGCACTCACCTTACAGGTGAGGCATTAGAGAAAATTAAGTCTCTTCCTATTTCTAGTGATAATTATGAGCGTGCTTGGACAACCCTAACCGAGTATTATGAAAATCAACGCCGTATTGTTAGTTCTCATATCTCGGAAATCTTTGCAGTCAAATCTATGAAGTCAGATATTTCATCAGAAATCAAACGAATTTATAGGGAAATTTTCAATCCCATCGCTAGTTTAACCTCTCTTGATCGAGCCGCCTCATTAGGTAGTGATTTAATCGTTCACTTTGCGATAAATCGACTCGATTTAAATACACGTAAAGAATGGGAAAGACACCTCGGTGACAGTGTAGACCCACCAACCATGGAACAACTTCAAGCCTTTCTTCGAAGTCAAACCCTGACTCTAGAGGCTATCGAAGCAGGTACTAGAACCTCTTCGAACAATAACCCTAAAACTTCGTCACTTAACTCAAAATCTCGAAAACCAGAGCTTGACAATGCTCAGTCGGTTTATTCTCATCAGACTTCTCCGACGAACCCAACAAAAAAGAAATGTTTGTTTTGCAATCAATCTCATTTTACAAATAGGTGTGAAAGATTTCTCAACAAAACGATTCCTGAGCGAAAGGAATTGATCAAATCTTATAATCTTTGTTACAATTGTTTAGGGAAGCACAATGTTAAAAATTGTACTTCCACCTTTCGATGCTTTCTTTGTAAAGCTAAGCATCACACCATGGTGCACTCTGACAACAATCAAGCAATCAGTTCGTTGCAGACTGATCAGATTGACTCAGCGACCAGCACCTCTAGCCCAAACTGTGGCAATTTCGTCATTTCTAAAGACGATCAATCTGCTCTTCAAGCAGTCTCCCTCAATAGTGGAGAAAGTACTAAATGTACAGGAGTACTTTTAGCTACCGCTAGGGTTAACGCCCTTGGTCCTTACGGAACCAAAACTCTAGTTCGTGCACTTATTGACCCCGGATCTCAAATCTCACTTGTTACACAAGCTATGTGTAACTTGCTTTCTCTAAATTGTAGAACCAGTCATACGCACATCCAAGGTATAGGAGAAAAGGCAGCCGCTGTTTCTTGTAAAGTAGCTCGTCTTACTATACAACCGCATTTCAATTCAACTTTCTCACTAGAAGTTGATTCTATAGTTTTGCCAAAACTCTCATCGTATAAACCTCCCGTCGTAGAGGGTAATACAAATTTCGAATACTTAAGAGGGCTGCAACTAGCAGACCCCAAGTATCTCGAACCTTCACGTATCGATATTCTACTCGGTGCAAGCGCTTATGCGCAAATCATTGAAAATCAAATTGTTAAGGGCCAAAGTCTTCAGCTGATAGCACTTAGTTCCAAACTTGGATGGCTCTTGACAGGTAATCTACCTTCTTCAACTCCAGAAATCGGGCTAGAATCAATAGCTCTTCATTGCTCGAACAGCTGCGAGCATAAAGCCAAACTCTTGGAGCTCGTACAAGATTTTTGGAGGACGGAGGAGATAGTCAATGACAAAAAATCTTACTCGCCAGACGAACAAGTCTGCGAGGAATTCTATCAAAAATCAACTCGTCAAGATGAAACAGGGCAATATATTGTAAGCCTACCCTGGAAAAGTCGAGACCAGTTGAGTTCTGCTCATCTCGAGAGCTCTCATTCTGCCGCATTACGCGCACTAACTCGTCTCGAAGCAAACTTCTCTAAAGACGAGAAACTCAAAATAGCCTATAGTAATTTTATGAAAGAGTACATTGACCTTGGTCACATGTCACTCACTACAAAATTTGATCCATCTTCTAACAAACCTCAAGCCTTCTTACCACATCATGGTGTGTGGAAAGAAACAAGTACGACGACCAAGTTACGTACAGTGTTTAATGGCTCGAGTAAGGCCAAATCAGGTGTTTCGGTCAATGATCTTCTTCACATTGGACCTAGTCTTCTTCAGAATCCCGTCGCTTTGATCTGTGCCTGGCGCAGGTATAAGATCGCTCTATCAGCTGACGTGGAGAAAATGTTCAGGCAGATTGGTGTCGAACAATGTGATCAACCATTTCAGTCGATTCTATGGCGTTTTGACAAGATTGAACCCATTGAAACCTATCGATTGACCACAGTGACGTATGGTTTGGCCTGTTCACCATTTCTAGCCATACGAACTCTTCTGAGATTAGCAGAAGACTATGGTAAAACTTTTCCGATCGCAGCTGAAGCTGTTCGCACAGAAATGTATTCCGATAATGTGCTTTCAGGTGCACATTCATTTGACGAAGCTCTGATGAAACAAGATGAGTTAATTCAACTCTTCAAACAAGGTAATCTCAATCTTCGAAAATGGAGATCAAATAATACTGAAGTTCTTTCTTATCTACCCTCGAACATGTTAGCTGCCGATTCCATTACATTATTTTCCCCAGATATATCTTTACCAATCTTAGGTATAGGCTGGCATCCTAATACTGATTGCTTTAGCTTTCACATCATAGAAGAGCCGATCGAATTGCCCTTCACGAAACGTTCTGTTCTTTCAAGAATAGCTCGTCTTTTTGATCCTATGGGCTGGTTGGCCCCTATAGTCATTACTGCTAAAATCATCATGCAATCCTTATGGCTACTTAAAGTTGGCTGGGATGAGGAACTTTCTATCGATATTTCGAATCGCTGGCAAACTTGGTTGTAAGATCTTCACCTTATTAGTCACTTAACAATCCCTCGTTGGAGTGGATACACCCCACATTGCGAACTTATTGAGGTTCATGGATTTGCGGATGCTTCTAAATTTGCATATGGTGCAGTAATCTATCTGCGCTTAATTCAAAAGCCAAATGTTCTAGTCACACTTCAAGTGGCCAAAATACGAGTAGCTCCACTGAAAACCTTAAGTCTACCTCGCTTAGAGCTTTGCGCTGCCTTGCTACTTACACGTTTGACTCACACGTTCATCGAATCCTTCCCAAGTAAAATCGATAGTATTCATTTATGGTCCGATTCCGCAGATGTGCTCTTTTGGCTGAAAGATCACCCATCTAGATGGGGCGTGTTTGTAGCGAACAGGTGCTCAGAGGTTCACACCCTGCCACCCGATGCCTTTTGGCATCACGTGCGATCAGCGGACAACCCCGCCGATATCATATCACGAGGTATTGAGCCTTCCAAACTTGCCTCGCATGGCTTGTGGTGGAAAGGTCCCTCATGGTTGTCTGATAGCCATGAACCCTGGCCAAGGTCTCATGATGAACTCAATTTTACTGTAAATAGCCTGAATCTTCAACCTAGTTACACTCTAGTCGCTAGTAAGAACACTCCAAATTTGATGGAGAGTACTCCAGAAGTTTGGAGTCTTATTAGTGAGTACTCCTCTTTAGATAAATTGTTACGAATAGCGTCTTACTGCTTTCGATTCATTAATCGAGTCAGCCCGAGAATAGAGCGTACGACGTCGTCAAATTTAGGCGTTAGTCTTTTTTCTGTCTTTCAATCCCTACTACGCCATCACCCTCCGACTTCTGAGGAGGTTATTGCTAGTGAGATTGGAAACATCAAACTTTGTTTGATCCACATAATTCAGAAGGCTTATTTTAAGACTGAACTCCAGCAACTTTCGAGATCAGGAAAACTTTCGTCTAAAAGCTCACTTTTATCTCTAAATCCCATGATACAAAATCATTTGCTCAGGGTGGGCGGTCGACTCTCACATTCTCTTCTCGAAGAAGATGCTAAGCATCCCCTCATCCTACCTGCTGATTGTCACTTTACAACCTTATTAATAAGAGATGCTCATCATCGTACTCTCCATGGTGGTGTTCAATTAACACTTGCCACACTTAGACGTCAGTACTGGATAGTGAAAGGTCGCTCCGCAGTGAAGAAAGTCATCAGAGCTTGCCTCGTATGCTCACGCCATGCCGCTCGAATTCCAACTCAATTAATGGGTGAGTTGCCAGAGGCTCGAGTGTGTCCTTCTCCGCCATTCGAGCGCTCTGGTGTTGATTATGCCGGCCCCATCCACGTGCGTCTTACTAAAACTAGGGGTAAGGGCACGATGAAGGGCTATATTGCAATTTTTATCTGTATGGCTACCAGAGCCGTACACATCGAGGTAGTCGAAGACTACACTAGCGAAGCATTCATCGTCGCTTTCCATCGTTTTACCGCGCGTAGAGGTTTCTGCTAAGAATTGTATTCCGATCAAGGAACAAACTTTGTAGGTGCTGACACTCAGTTAAGACAGATGGTTAGCTCTTCAACGTCTTATTCAACTCGAATTGTCAAGTCTCTCGCTCAAGAAGGAACTTCTTGGCTTTTTAATCCCCCCAGTGCTCCTCATTTTGGAGGCATTTGGGAGGCTGCAGTTAAATCGGCAAAACACCACATGCGCCGAGTCATTGGAGAACAAGTTCTCACCTTTTCCGAACTAGCTACACTTATGTGCCGCATTGAAGCGTGCCTAAACTCCAGGCCTTTAACTGCTCTCACTGATGATCCGTCAGACCTTAATTTCCTCTCACCATCACATTTTCTCATACAACGATCCTCATTTATAGTTCCCGAAGGAGATGTCACCAACGACAACATCCCAGCTGGAAAGCGCTGGCTCTTGGTCAGCCAGCTGATGCAACAGTTCTGGGCCAGGTGGTCTACCGAGTACTTGACGTCTCTGCAATCCCGCATGAAGTGGAGACAGCCGCACCCTCAAGTAACCATGGGCGAACTCGTGCTTCTTCGCAACGAGCTCGCTCCTCCAGCCAAGTGGCCCATCGCCCGCATCACGGCTATCCATCCAGGGAGCGATGGCATCATCCGTGTGGTCGATCTTCGCACGGCCAACTCAACACTACGACGCCCCATCGCCAAGGTCGTTCGCCTCCTACCTAATGATTGAGTACCGTTCGCCACCCTGGCGAAGGTGGGCGGAATGTCGACGATCCAACGCCTAGAAAGTTCGCGAGCTGACGTCACATGGCCTTATAAGGCAATATACGGCTCGCGCAGGTGCGCAGCCAATGAACGCCCTCCACGCGGTCCTCTCTCACCGCCCCTCCTCAACAAAGACTCGCCGGCGGCACTTCGCAGCGCCGGCCGGCTCCTCAGTTCACGCGCGACGGCCGAGAGAGACAGCAGCAACTCAACATTGTACGCCGCGAGGCACGACGGACAGCTTTAATAAAGCCACCAGATCTCTCTCCACACGAAACGCTGTCAATTATTGAACCAGCCCACTCCACGATCCATCCACATTCATTCATACAAAAACAAACATGTTATGGTAAAAATGGTAAGCAAAGTAAAATTTCTACATTACAGTATTATAGTTATGAAATAAGTGTGAAAATAGTATATTATGGCACTGGTATGGAAGATGATTACTTACCGCATGAGACGTTTTTCTCACGAACGAAGCGGGGAGCAAAGTCGAATACTGGTAAAAATTACCTTACACCCGAGTTTCATGCAGTATTTTATACCACGAGAGCTTAAAAATCATGTCAAAGTTACGATTTTTAGGTTAGAGTGGTATAAATTATTGTAATCCATACTTAAGTCGTGGAAAGCTTACTCAGCAATTTGTTATCGATGCTTGGGCAAAAATAAAAAACTGTAGATTATATCGTCGATTTGGTAAAAGAAAGTACCATCTCAGAATCTGGTTGGAAAAGGTACCAATTCGGAAGCCGCTTCGAAAAGGTACCAATTCGGAAGCCACTTCGAAACGGTACCATTTCGGAAGCCGCTTCGAAACGGTACCAATTCGAAAGCCGGTTCGAAAAGGTACCAACTCAGACATATTTTTTGCTTCTTCAAAGAGAGTTTTGTAACGGTGAAAATAATTTTTGAGACATTTTCTCTCTCATCTATAAATAGTGTGTCGTCTAAAACTAAACACTGATTGAAAAATAATCATACAAGAAAAGTTTAAAAGCGCCAGCTTCTCTCTATGGTACGATCGATGCCACTGCCATTCAGATGCGACGTGTTTTTTTGGGCTGCTGCATACATATATGAGGCGTTTCACGTCAGCCCTCCAGGCGCGGCGCGCGAGCGCGAAATTATGCTGTTTTCAGCTTGTGTTTGAAGGGCTAAGATGTATCTAAAAAAAATAATCCCCAAGTGATTTCGATGTATTTTTTCCTCAGCTTTCCGATGGTGCTATTAGTTTCTCAAAATTTTTCAATTCTAAATATTTCTGGAATAATATCTCGAAAAAATCAAAAAATCCCTATGTAGAAAAAGCCTATATCCATGTAAAATTTCCTCCTCTTTCGATTTAGCAGGTCAAAAAAAATATTAAAAATATAGTTTTTGAGATATAACACGTTTTATGTTTTTTTGAGGTTAGAATTGAAAAATTTTGAGAAACTAACAGCACCATCGGAAAGCTGAGGAAAAAATACATCGAAATCACTTGGGGATTATTTTTTTTAGATACATCTTAGCCCTTCAAACACAAGCTGAAAACAGCATGATTTCGCGCTCGCGCGCCGCGCCTGGAGAGCTGACGTAAAACGCCTCATATGAGTACGTGATCTGCCCAAGCTTCTTTTCGTAAACGATAGACACCTTCATTTACGATCATTTCATAGCACGTAAAAATACGTCACATATTAATAATGAGCGTACCAAAAGACCTACTGGATTTATACTTATGAAGCATTTTTCTTGAAAATATATTTCGAAAATATATACTATAAAAGTCCTATTTTTAGTTAGTGTTGCCAACTTAAATTTGAGAAAAAAAAAATTGTGTTTGAGTTGATACCTTTTCGAACGGGCTTCCGAATTAGTACCATTTCAAAGCGGCTTCTAAATTAGTACTGTTTCGAAGCAGCTTCACTGTTAAAAATAGCGAGTTCGAAATCGTGCTCCATTTCGAGCTTGAAGGGAAAAAATTGCGTGGTCGCTAAAAATTCATTCTAGTAAGTTTCATTTACATGATTTCAAATTTTCAAAAAATACCTTCCGATTGTACAGAATTGAGAATGTCATTTTGTTCGTATTAAAATTTTTTGAAATATTGTTTAATATTAATAAGATATTTTTCTATGTACCAGACTTACACACATGCAATACTATAGTTGCCTCGGTAGGATTCACTTACTTATGTAAATTTACTTTATGTAAATATATAATAATGTAAATGTAAATATTTTCTGGTAATAAATAAATAAAATAAAAATATTATATAATAAAATAAAATAAAAAAAATAAAAATCACTCCAGAGTAGTGATTTTTTCACTACTTTACATTTAGACAGAAGGTGCATGGACGGTCCCGGACGGACGGTCACCGATTTTGTTACTTTAATAAAAAAAGAAGATAATAGATATTCAATCACAGCATTTCTATAAACATTATTACGAAAATATATTATTTTGAAAAAACATGATCTAGTAATTTTAAACGATGAAATTCATAAGTTTATGCTCATAATTTCTAAAATCTAAGATTTTTGATATATGTACTAATAAAATAATTTTACGTATCGGATTAAGCCTATAACGGAGTGTAATTTTATATTACCAATACGTCACAATAAATCATTGTATCTGGGGTTAGCGAAAAGAAAATGAACAGGTATGAAATGGAACACACTGAGAGAAAAGAAAAGTCTTTTTAGCCATAAACTACGGCAAATAAATCTAAATAACTTCGGTACAGAGAACAAGCGGAGTCAGCGTTGACCTATGGTACTGACAGCTTAGAAGAGTCCAGTAATACGAACCGAAGCTGGGTCCAGCCGCGCTAACCAAAAACATGAAGTTGGCGCTAATGAGTTATCGTTAATGAATTGGCTACATAATTTGCATTTGCAAAATTAATGAGTTTAAGGTGGCTCCGTCGTGCATTTAGGACTAATGTATACACATTTTTTACGATGCTTCTTACTTCACTTTCACATGTTATAATTTGAGAAACAATATAGTATATAAAAGGGTTCTTAAAGTAACCAAACAAATTTTTTTCAAAGAAATTTGAATATTGTTAAAGAATATATCGCTAATTGAAAAAGAATACAACAAAACCGATAAATCTGTTTCATTTTTCATCCGATTTTAATTTCTAAGATCTCATTTCGTTCCTTGTACAATTTCAGGTGGGGTTACCGATATGAAAATTCAAAAATTTTCTCTGCAAAGATATATCCACTGGTTTATAGGTTTATGTATGCTTTTCAGAGAGTTGAGTTAAACAAATAGTTGTATCTTTGCAGGTTTTGAAATTTTTTCAATTTTCATATCGGTAACCCCACTTGAAATTGTACAAGGAACAAAATGAGCCCTTAGAAATTAAAATTGGATAAATAATGAAATAGGATTTATCGATTTTGATGATTTCTTTTTCAATTAGCGATATCTTCTTTAACAATATTCAAATTTCTTTGAAAACAATGTTTTATCTCATACATAATCATGAAATGAAAGTTTTGACAATAATAATGAGAACCATATTATGAAATTTTATTAACTAAATTTCATAAATGATTACAAAATATATTTAGTTGCTACAAATAATGCCTCGTCATTTGCCATTTTTACAAACAAACATGAATGTATACCAGGTAGTTCTCACCTCTTTTAAAACATGTGTATTGCTCACTTGTACGCGATAAGCACAATAATGTTTATCCAAATATCTGTGATGATATTGAAAAAGGGTTTAAGTACAATTTTTTCAAAAATACAGTTATAGTAGTTTTTGTGTTGTCACTTTTTCAAGTGACTTAAGCCCTTTTTCTATATCACCACAGATATAAGGCTTACAATGGCTCTATATACGTAAGAATATTTTTTTCTCTTTTACATATATATCGGTAATTTTTCCAAATACTAAGTAATCGTTGCCGTTCATCTCATGATGTCATTGCAATCACAAACACCATATTCAGTTTTATTAGCGCCAACTTCATGTTTTTGGTTAACGTGGCTGGACCCGGCTCCAGTTCGTACTGCTGGACTCTTCTAAGCTGTCAGTACCAGAGGTGACAGCTAACTCCGCTTGATTCTCGGTACCGAAGTCGTATAGTTTTATTTATCGCAGTTTATGGTTATGAAGACTTTTCTTCTCTTTCAGTGCAGGTATTTATTTATTAATCAGAGTACAATTACGTGTAGATTACATCGAGATAAACAATGCATAGGATAAGACCCCCTATTTGTGTGCCTGAACCTATCTGTGTACTCTCCATTGAAATACATGTAAAGCACACAAATAGGGGGTCTTACCCTAACTGAAGAATCTTATATCTTAAAAAAGGTAAACAAGTTTCCTGTGTTTTAGGTCTGTTTTATTTATTTATTTATTAGGTATGATGTGAGATTATGCAACAAAATGTTCAGAATATAACAGAATAATTTATATGGATTCTAAAGATGACAGTACATAAGAAAAATTATTATTTCTACACTGAAAGAAGTGTAGGCACGTGCCGCCTGATTCGTAAGACGGCAGCACCTCGAGCGTTTCGTACAGCAGGATCACGAATTTCGGGCACCAGCGGCCCAAAATCACCAAACAAATGTGCTGAGCGCCATCTTTTGGACGTATACAGCTCTCTTTTCGGGCAAGAGCTGCCCGAAATCAGCAGCATGAAGCTGCACGTCGCTTAATTCAGTGGCGACACGGGTTCGGCCAGATGCTGCCCTACACTTCTTTCAGTGTACTGATTATCGGTTTTCAGATATTGAAAATAGAATTGAACTGGCGAGAGGTTTTTACAATTTTTTTACGATGATATGGTTATTAAATTATAATTTGTCACGCGAGAATAAAGTCATAGGGAATTTTTGTTGACTACCATATTTCTGAATGGATACGATTAATGAATTGATAAGATAAAAGGCAAATATAGCGATTTTCTTATTAATAAAAGAGAGACCGCGATTAAGTATCGAATTGTAGGCAGCCATGTTGAAATTGGAGGTCAGCCACATTGTTAGATGGATAAAACTGACTCTCATTGGTGGGTAAAGTTGAATAGGACTACGTGCGCGAATTGCGCGCACAAAAATCTGCTAGTCCTATTATAAAAGGCAGATAGTAATTAGTATCGAATTAAAGCTTAGAGCCAACTTCAGAGCATTATCAAAAAATATCATTGGCTAATGAATTGCCGAGTGCCATCTTTGGCGTCTAGTAATTGTTAAAAATACTATAATTAGGTTTTTTTCGATTTCAAGTAGGATTATGCAAACCAACTACTGCTTTGAACAGTGATAAAGAAAACAAGGATAACAAAGCATTCTTTCCCACGTAAAAAGTCTAAATTTTCAGAATCTGAAGGAATATTTTTGCAACTATCATCTGGTAATTAAATGTATCCGTGTCGATCAACGAAAACATATGCGCACGGTAAAAAATAACGGGATCGAGACAACAAAGTCTAGTTTGCTTAATTGGTTTAGCGAAAAAGTTTGTATATTTAATCAAAAACTTTGCTGCAGTTAGGATTAAGTTTTGTTTTTTCAGAAGCTCTCATAGTAAATGTAGCGATTTAATAATTGCTGGATCAATACGATTAAATTTCTATATTTAAATTGCTTCGTATAGCGAAATAAATTGCTGTTACAATTTAAATTTGTCGTTAAAATAGTGATTTTATATTTGTTATTCGATTATGTTTCTCGCAGCAAAAAAAGCCTGCTGTTTCAGTTATGTTCGTTGCTATTGCTGGCATCTTCACGTATTTACATTAACGACGTGTCATTGCAACCCGTCGTCTGGGAGGTATAGAAGGTTATAACTCGGCTCGGCGCGTATAACACGGTTTCAATTCGGCTCTACGCATAAGAAGGTTACAACTCGGCTCGATGTGTAAGAATTCTTACGCGTCGAGCCGAATTATAACCTTCTTATGCGCCGAGCCGAGTTGTAACCTTCCCCTATAGCACTGATTGTTGGAGTAATATTGTCTCAAGGTTGCTTTGTATTGTCATATTTGGCAGATTCGCGAATATTCCCCCAATGCTAGTAAATATGGATGCAACCGTGAGGCAATATTACTGCCAACCGCTATTTCCGTTATTCCATTGCTTTTTCAGACTGATAGATTAGGGGATGCGGTGCAGCAATATTGGAGCAATATTCGTACACGGTTAAATAATTCTTCAAAAATATTTTCTTTTTTTCTAATATTTATGAACTGATTATTTCCTTAATTTAGCAATGTTAGAGGAACATACTTACAGGATTAAACAACACGTGAGGAATATTATAAGGCTATACCTAAAAGCAATATTGCAGCAATATTCGTCCAACATATGAAAACGTTTCAGGAATATTATATTTGTATTAATTTTTTTTCGATTTTATCCTATCCTATATTGTGGAGGTTTATCAAAAGTTTGAAACAAAATTAATTTTATTTAACGCCCATATGGCGTAAACTTTTAAGTGCCCAATGCAAAGGGGGAACCAAAAACAAGGCAAGAACTCTGGAACACAAGACGTTCCAAAACGAAAACAGAAGTCGCCCCGACGATCGCGTATATCTGTTGTTCCTGCTAAGGGAGCTCTCACGTCCCTGTCGGGGTAAGAGACGTGCCGAGACGAGTGCGTCGCACGGCGGTTGAGTAGACGCCCCGAAAAAGAGACGGCAGAGCTTCCTTGCCGCACAACAGACTTGCCGCGCAGGACAACAGACGTACATAACCTTAAGATGACCTCCGTAAAGGAATAAAGACGTCTCTCGTGCCAGAGTTTTTTCAGTGTAGGTTTATTTTGACTCTTTGTAAAGAGTCCTTCGAATGTTTGAAATTCATGGCTTATATGCTCTCGACCTTCCAATTTGTTCAAAGGAATAGTGCAATCTTGCTTATTGAGAGCCGCTCATCAGAAATTTTCATTTCGCTTCGCTCCGCTACGCGGCGCACTAGTGGCGGCTCCTTTGAACAGATTGGATGGTCGAAAGCATATAAGCCGTCAATTTCAAACGTTCGAAGGACTTGATCGATCAGATCAGATCAGATTGATTGATCAGTGATTGGATTTCTCCGTTTGACCGATCAGTGATTGGATTTCTCCGTTCTGCCAACCTCGACTTCCGTAGAGGAAATTAAGGCTGAGCTGATGGAAAACGGATTCACTGTTCAGAGTGTGGCACAAATGCGAAAGAGGGGAAGCCACAATGGAGCTCCCCTCCCTCTGTTTGTTGTCACGCTTGAAAACAATGAGACTTCAAAGCAAATCAAAGATTTGAAGTCCCTCCTCTACGTTAAAGTAAGCGTAGAGGGGTACAACATACCCAAAGCCCCCATGCAATGTTATCGGTGCCAGCGATTCCATCATGTATCTGGCCAGTGTAGGGTCGACGAACGT
The DNA here is from genome assembly GCA_036365515.1 of Torymus aiolomorphi. Taxonomy (NCBI): domain Eukaryota; kingdom Metazoa; phylum Arthropoda; class Insecta; order Hymenoptera; family Torymidae; genus Torymus; species Torymus aiolomorphi. Next base: position 88,207,694 of record CM070874.1, on the reverse strand, counting down.
TGCGTTAAGTGCGCTGGCGCTCACGCATCATCAACATGCACGAAGGAGCGTGAAACGCCAGGAACTTGCGCAAACTGCGGCGGCCCACACACGGCCAGCTACAGGGGTTACCCGAATACAAACGGGTAACGGCAATCATGAGTAGGGTCGAAAACAAATCCCCCCCCTAAACAATCGCATCCAAAGTCACCAGCCATCCCACCCAAACCAAAAAAGCGCCAAGACCCCCCCCCCCCCCCTCGCGAATCCAAGCAGAAACCAGCGGCGAGGCAGTCGTAATCCCCACCACCTCCCTCCACCCTTAAAACATTTAAAGACGCTTACCTGCTCCTCAATAAAGACCCCAATACCCGCCCCACGAACAGTAAACAATACCCCAATTAACTCCCCTAATAAACAAACCGTAAATAAACCAAAAAATAATCCCGACTCAGGATCCATGTTTGATGTGATCAACCACATCAAACAAACTAACCAACTCGTCCAGCTAATTCTTTTCGGTACACCCGGCAAGAAGCCATAAAACGCGCCACTACTCTCTGTTGCGAACTCGTAAACCTCGCGCTCCAAAATGGATCCTACGTGTAAAAATTTAAAATTATGCGCCTGGAACGCATACGGTTGCTTTAAAAAGAAATTAGAAATCGAAACCTTTTTCCAAAGAACATAATCTCGACATCCTCCTAATCTGTGAAACGCTCCTTCGCGCACATAATAAATTTAAATTCACCGGATATAAAACCTATAGAAATGACAACGGTCGCGGAACAGCTATTATAATTAAAAACGAAATAAAACACTATGAAATACCAATTGATAACCTCAAATCACTTGAAGCCACTGCAGTAAACATTAAAATTCAAAACTCCGAACTAACAATCGTTTCAACTTATAACTCGCCATCGGTTTCTTTTGATAAAAATGATTACGATAAAATTTTCAAAAAATCAACTAACCTTATCGCCGCGGGGGACTTTAACGCCAAACATAAATCATGGGGAAGTAGACTCAACACACACTTGGAAATAAAATTAAAAAATATTGCGAGCAGCAAAACCTCTTCGTTTACACACCAAACTCACCTACGCATTACCCAATTAATAAAAACGGAAATCCCAAGAAACCGGACATAATTGACTTTGCCATTGCTAAAAATATTAACAATAATATACAAGTTAATGTAATTCACGAATTAACCTCTGATCACTATCCGGTATTAATAACTATTGATTTAAATTACATTTACAATTTCACTAAGTCCAAATTTAACTTTAGAAAAACAAACTGGCCTAAATTTAATGAACACCTTTTAACAAATAAACCAGAAACCACAGATCTCAAAACAGAAACCGAAATCGATGATTCAATTAAACACCTAACAACATCCATAAAAGACGCGATTGACAACTCCACACCCAAATGCGAAAATAAAAACCGCGATCCCCCACTCCCAAAACACATTCTCGACAAAATAAAAGAAAGAAATAAATTAACTTCGGCAAACCACAAAAAACCCAACGTAATAATTAAAAATAAAATAAATCAACTAAAGAAAGAGATCTCAATAGAAATTAACAATTTCAGAGTTAACTCGTGGAATGATACAGTTAAAAATCTAAATATTAAAGACAATTCGCTATGGAAAATGACAAAAATTCTAACTAAAACAACAACTTCAGTCCCGCCGTTAAAGGATAACAATAACGAATTAAAATTTTTCTCCCCTGAAGATAAAGCTAACCGACTCGCAGAAAACTTCGCTAAAACTTTCACCCCTCTCAATGAGCCTTCAATACCGGAATTTATTCGCGAAACGGATGATATAGTAGAATCATATCTAACAACGGTGTGTAACGAAGAAACCCCGGAAATAAAACCTTATGAAATTAAAAACTATCTTAAATTCACTAAAAACAATAAAGCCCCTGGCCCTGACGAAATAACAAACTTTGTACTTAAAAAATTACCCGTTGAATACTTAAAAACAATAGCAGACATATTCAATGCCTGCTTTAAACTCAAATACTTCCCCAAAAACTGGAAAATCGCGATAATCTTAGTATTTCAAAAACCCGGTAAAGACCCAACACAGCCCACCAGCTACAGATCAATCAGCCTATTAAACACCCTAAGTAAAACTCTCGAAGCCATGTTTCTCATGCATTTCAATAAATTTATAAAAAATAATAACCTAATAAGAAAAGAACAATTCGGTTTCCGCGAAGGCCATTCAACACAGCATCAAATTCTTAGAATCACGGAATATGTAACACAAAAATATAATTGGAAGCATAACACCGGAGCTGCGTTATTAGATGTAGAAAAAGCTTTCGACAGCATCTGGATAAACGGTCTACTTAGAAAATTAATTGAACTTAAATTTCCAAAATGGATGATATTTTTCCTAAACTCGTATTTAAAAAATCGGTCATTCACAGTAAAACTAGATAACACTTTCTCAACAGAACGTGAAATAAAAGCAGGTGTCCCCCCCAAGGCAGCTTAATCGGCCCAACAATTTTTAATTTAAACATCAACGACATGCCCACAACACCCGGAGTAAACATAGGAGTATACGCGGACGATACCGTTCTCTATACATCCTCAAAAAGCGACGCTAAAATTGTAACTGAATTAAATAAAGCTCTTACTCTTATTAAAGAATGGTGCGCTAAATGGCGAGTTAAAATAAACGCGAGTAAATCAGAAGCAATCCTATTCGGTTGGAAACTAACTTCGATTCCCTTGAACCACCTCGCTTCGGAGATACAAAAATTGAATGGAAATCTCACACTAAATATCTAGGAGTTACACTCGATCGTAGACTAAAATACCACGTACATACAACAAATGTTAAAAACAAAGCTTCGGGAGCCATTGCTCGATTAATGCCACTCCTCAGAAATCACTCTTCGTTAAGCGTCGACAATGGCATAATGATATATAAAATGTTAATTCGTCCAATAATTACATACGCGTCAACCATCTGGGGAGGCACCGCGCCGAGTAACCTTAATAAAATACAACTTATCCAAAACCGAGTCTTAAAAATAATAACCAATGCGCCGCGCTATACTAGAGTCTCGCGAATTCATGAAAAATTAGGTATAGAATCAATAAAAGACTTCGTCTTAAAAGCCGGTAAAGAATTTTATACAAAATCTAAGAAATCACCTCACGAACTAAGTAAAGCCCTCGGTAATTACGATTATGAACCACGCGATAAGCATAGAAGACCCAAAGACTTTCTAGATATAAATAAATGACAATAATATATTTTAATTTCTTTCAGGTAACAACAGCACCCTGCAATTCCAGGATCCAGGAGAATAATCCCCCCTTCAAACCTGCTTATTCCCTTCACCCCTCTTATACACATCTAATAACCTTTCTTTTCAGGTACTCTTCAAGTGGGTTTTTTCCTCTCACGAGGTTTTTCCCACCAACGTCCTGTTCATACCGTCATGTCCCTATCCTTTCCGACCGTGTGATAACGTTCCTACGGAACGATGCACACCAACTCCTAGCACCTAAACATCCAACCTCCCATCCCGTAAAGGAGAGGTTGCTCGGCCTTCTTCATTTCTCTTAAAGCAAAGAGAGGGAGAAAGTCGAGAGAGGGCGCAAGCCTAGTGGCGAACCTCACTGGAGGCGGTGAAGGCAGGGGCCCCATCACCCCCCCCCCTTCCTTCCTTGTTCGAAGGACTCATTACGAAGAGTCCAAATTACAAGACTTGTCTTGTTTTTGGTTCCCCCTTTGCATTGGGGATTCAAAAGTTTGCGCCATATGGGTATTAATTAAAATGAATTTTGTTTCAAACTCTTGATAAGCCTCCATAATATAGGATAGAATAGAATCGAAAATTGGACGAACATTGCTACAATATTGCTTTTAGGAATAGCCTTATAATATTTCTCATTTAATATTCCTCACGTATTGTTTAATCCTGTACGAATATTCCCCTAACATTGCTAAATTAAGGAAATAATCGGTTCATAAATATTATAAAAAAAGAAAATATTTCTGAAGAATTATTTAACGGTGTACGAATATTGCTCCAATATTGCTGCACCGCATCCACTAATCTATCAGTTTGAATAAGCAATGGAATAACATAAAAATGAGCTCAATTTGACGCTGTGTTCACTGTGTGACACTTATTAGATAAGCCTGAAAAGGTTGGCGGATCATGCCAACGAAACGTCGTAAAATAATTATAAGGAATCTTGCATTTTGATTTCTTCCCTTGGCCTCCGTCAGATCGATCCCTCACCTCAATTCAACATCAACAACTGGAGTGCAGTTCTGCTTCATCGAATTCAGTGAAATTTCACTGAAAAGCAGTGCATATTCACTTTTTCGATAAGTGAAAATCAGGTAACTGCGAAATAGTGAATATTCACTTTTCAAAACAGTGAATTGTAACGGGGTAGGTTTTCCCCTCAGTGCCGCAAATCTCCCAAGCGGAATTGCCGTTGAACGGCGCAGCGGTTGACAGGCGCGAGCACTGGCTCGTGCCAACCCTCGGCGAAATCTCCTCGCTCTCGCCGGCGCGCCGTCGCTCGCCGTCGGCTGCCTTCGTCGGCAGCCGTACCTACCGGCTTTACAACGCGCGACTTCGCTGTCGCGCTCTCTCTCTCGTGCGTGCTGTCTCGGCTGCTCAGAATCGCGCGAGTATTGTGTACTCGCGCCTGCGGAGGCCGGTGGTATTCTATACCGCCGCGCCACCGACGTGGAAAAGGAAAGGGAACGACGCGTCAATCACATGCGTACTCGAATTTAACAAAAGACTGTAACTTTATTGCCCCGAGGGCTTAATCAGTTGAATACACGCGGCGCGTATCCTTTATACGCGTCGATACGAGTGGTGCGCCCGCGCACGCTATGTACGTGTGCGCGCGATTGCACACACGTAGGGGAGGGCGGGGCACGTGTGACACCCTAACTTTGATTAAAAATAACAACTAAACCGTGTATTATTTCAAAATGTACAAAAACGGAATAATTAGATCAGAAAAAAATAAAATAAAATAAACTATTAACTTTTTTTTTCATTTTCTTTTAATTATTGATAAAATACAGAAAAGAAATTCTGAAAAAAATGCTCTACGTGCCCCACCGGCGGGTGGATTGTGGCACCCGACGGGGCACGCATGGCACGGTCAAATTTAATATTTTACTATAGGTATTTTTCAATTCTTTTTTCCAGTAATTAATACTTTAATAATTATGCCATAATAAAATTTTCAAAAATCAAATAATTAATCAGTCTATTGAAAATTTAAAATTTTATTTTTATTAAGGAACATAACAATTTTTATTTTAAAATAAATTATTACATTTTAATAAATGATTTTATATTATAAGTTCCTTCTTATAAAATATGATCACAACATAATACTTTTGTTTGATTAACAAATTATCATTATTATTACAATAAGTTTAAATTTAAAGATTTCGCATCATTTTCATCTATGTAGCATATTTGAACTACCTGACCATTGAAAAAGGCAGTTTGAGTATCTACAATTGATTCCTTCCTTACCATTGTTTTTTCTACTCTATAACTTAATACGCAGTCGAAATAATCGTTATTTACTTATTAATCTAATAATTGAAACTAAAAACTAGTTAAAACTAAATTATTGCACTGCGTAGTTGTTAACCCATCTTGCTCCGTTTTTGGTTTGTAGGTTAGATCACTTCGCTCGGCGGCCGCCGCGGCGCACTGATACGCCCGAGTGTGCCACGCGTGCCCCGCCAGGGTGCCACGTCATGCCCCATTTTAATACCATTTTCATTTTTTAATTATATTATTTATAAAGATTTTTGAAAATAACAAAAACAGGGCTTGAAAGATAAAAGTTGAAACTATCAAATAGGTTTGGTCTCATTTAGAAAAAAAATCATTTTCTCGTTGCTCCAAGCGACTTAAAAATGAAGTCAACCTTGTTTCTAAGCATCGATTTTCAATCTTATTAAATTAAATGTTAAACATTATCTATAATCTCAAAAGTATAGAGGAAAATTCTAAAAGCATATCTAATTAGGTTTACGTAAAAATTACATTTTTTGCATTCATTAATATTAAAAATATGAGGGTGCCAAACTTACCTACCTAACACGCCATGCCCCGCCTTCCCCTACCCGGATAAGCGGCTCGCACCGACGTTGGTCGATCGCCGCGCGCGATCGACACACACGTGCGCGTCGGTTAGCCTCGCTCGCTCGCCCGCGTCTCACTCTCCGGACGCTCGTCGTCCGCGGGGAGAGCGCACTAGCGCCTGGCCAGGACTTACCTCGCGAAGACCCGTCTGATGCAGGGAGTCAGGCCGGGTGGCGTTGGTTGCCTCTCGCGTCGTATCTCTCTCTCTGTCTCTCTCTCTCTCTCTCTCTTCTATGCGGGCAGTCCGGCTGTCGCAGAGGATCGGCCGGCGTCTCTCTCTCCCTCTCACTCGGCCGCGGTAGCTGCAGATAGCGTCTCTCTCTCTCCCTCTGTTTCTCGGCTACGCTGCTGCTGCGCCGCTCTATCGCTCGCGCTCACTTTCTCAACTCACTTCCTTGCACTCGCGTGCACTATCTCGCACTTCTCTCTCTCTCTCTCTCTCTCTCTCTCTCTCTCTCTCTCTCTCTCGCTCTCTCTCTCTCTCTCAGTGCAGGCTATGGCTCGCGGCAATGGCCGAAACGATACTGCCTGCCTGCTTCTTCGTCGGCACGCGCAATCATCTCTCGGCCTTGCCCTTCGCGCAAGGTTGAGAGATGTTTACCTTTCCGTGTTTGCGCGTACCGTCCCGGTGTGCTGAGACTCGCCTCGTGTCTCGTTCGCGCACACCGATACACGCACACGCGCGCACGTACACGCGCAGGCCGTTACAGAATATATATCCTGTGATGAAGCAGTGAGAAATCACTGATAAATTAGTGTAAAATCACTTATAGATCAGTGAAAATAGCTAGAAAAGCAATAGAAAATAATTGATATAAAATCTAAAAATCACTGTAAAAATAGATTTTAATCACTGCCCGATCAGCATCAGGAAATTTAATAAAGATTTTAATGAATTCTTAATGAATGCTTTTTTCCAGTAGGTGTTTTAATAGAATTCTTAATGATAGCTTCATGTTATAACGAATGACCGCCTCTAAAGCATTCGTAAAGAATTCTCTATTTTAAAATTTGATTTTGTACTTGCGCAAAAAAAAATTGATAAAGAAATCATAAAGAATTCTTTATGTGCGCTTTCTAAAGTTTAGAGAAATTATTTTTAAGATCTGTAAAGTGTATTCATATAAATTTTCGCATATCATTAAAAATTGTTTATAAATTAATCGCATTTTAATTATCGCAGAAAAAACTTACATAAAATTTTCGCCCTGACCGAGAATCGAACCCACGACCCTTGGGTTACTACGCACGCACGCTATCCGTTACGCTATCGCTCGCATGAAAAAATTTGGACATTTTCATCTACTTAAGCTGCATTATCCGTATTTATTTAAGCGGGTGTGGTACTCATGCACTCTGTTTTACCGGCAGAACTCGGTAAATTCTATATTATTAAAATAAATATATCGAATTACGTCTTATAAAGAGATAGTTGCCCTGTGCAATGTAATAATCTATCAGCTTGCGCAGTTTTGAGCCCAAATATTAACGGCACCCTAAAAAATTTTGCGAACGAAATTTCGGTTATTTTTGTTCGCAAAATTTTTTAGGATGCCGTTGATATTTGAGCTCAAAACTGCGTAGGCTGGTAGATTATTACATTGCGCAGGGCAACTATCTCTTTATAAGACGTAATTCGATATATTTATTTTAATAATATAGAATTTACCGTGTGCTGCCGGTAAAACAGAGTACATGAGTACCACACCCTCTTAATATTAATATTTCATTTTAACTATTCATCTAATATATTAATGGTTTTTAATAATTATTTATATTTACACAATATTTTAAGAAAATGAGTAAATTATGATAAGACGTTAATTAATTAAATACGATTTACTTAAAATATTTAGTGCCGGTAAAGTAGAATCAGATCGTTCTGAAAACATATTCTCTAAATTTTCTTCTTTGGTATGAAAACGTCTATATTTTTTATTGAAATGAAATATTAGCTTTATTCTAAAGTGCTATCTAAAAGAAAGTTTAGATTTTTCAAAGTTTCATTCTGCAAATATTTTCATCTTTAAGAAAATGTTTTTTTATTCCTGCTATGTCATCATCTTAATGAAACCATTTTGTAGTAAATTCTGAGATTCCTATACGTTATCAGGCCATGAATTTTATTTTTTTCATCACATCTAACGAAAATTTTAGGAAAAAGCGTTCGCTTACGCCCCAAAACATAATAAAAAAAAATATTTTTTTAATTCAATTTTTCAAATTAAAAAAAAAAATTATTTTTACAATTATATATTTGCTAAAAAATTGAAATTGATATATTTTGACTTAAATCCAGTATATTAAAAAAAGCATTAAAAAAATAAAATAATATAGAAAACTTTTTAAAACTTAATGATGTAATGAAGTTCGAAAACGCGGGCGAACTACCGTGCGCGCGTTTCTTTTCGGAGCGAAGCGGTGATACGCAGGCGCGAGAAGGGTGGATCGGCAACGGTGCGCGCGAGAACGGCAGTCCGATTTTCACCGGTGAAGTGCGCGCATGAGATTTTTTCCGCCGCCTCGATAAGCTCCCCGAGACAGCTTTGGCGCCGCATCACGTGAGAGAGAGAGAGAGAGAGAGAGAGAGAGAGAGAGAGAGAAAGAGGATCACACTGCTCCATCGAGCACGAGCTCCCCGGGGACGACCCCCGACTTCTCTGCCCACGAGGGGACCAGAGAGAGAGAGAGAAAGAGGCAGAGAGGATCCGGAGGCGCAGCTCAGCGTGTTACGCCTCGCCCAAGAACGAGGTGAGTGCCTGCAAGCCCCCGCGTGCGTGCGAAACTCTACCTCGACGCGCGGGGTAGAGAGCGACGGAGACGAGTGGTGCACCTCGTCTCCGGGTGCGTGTGTGTGAACGCGACATCCGCGACGCGCGCGACTCGCGAGGCGTTTCGACCTCGCGAGAACTAAGCATAGCGGCGCGCTCATTTCATTTCACTTTGTTAGAGTCGTTTCGTTACATGTGAATAAACGTGTCTTTAGTGCCGTATATTCAATAGGTCGCGAGTTATTATTTCGCTCCCTCCCCTTCCGCCCGTCATTCCTACGAGTACCTCGGATACCGCCGCCTCCGCGGGATCGCCGACTTCCTCGGCGATCATCTGAGCTCCGGGTACTTGCGCGTTTCCCCTCCTTATATAAAAGCGCGTAGAGTCACACACGAATACAAATTCTCGGGTAACTTCTGAGTTACTCGGTTGTACGCGGTAGGCGAACGGCATTGCACCGAACGTACGCAGAACCGGCAATTCTGCCAGGGCCCCGCTCGAGCCGCAACGTGGGTGATCGGCCTCCTCGACGACCAGCGCCGAGGAAGACTTCGTCGTTGCGGAGCATAGTGAGCGAGAGAGAGAGAGAGCATCAAAGGTAAGCTTTCGGCATTGCCGAAAACTCTCTCGCTCCAAAAGCTATTTGCCCTGTTACAATGATTACTTTTTTATAATTTAGTAACACATTGATAATAAAAATTCATTCATAAAGAATTCTTTATGAATACTTTTATTAAAAATTTGAAATACCTTATTAGTCTAGGCGCAGGCTATGATTTCGTAGCCGATTGAGTGCCATTGCTCTACTCAAGATTTTTATACGTATTTTTTCGTCCTGATTACGAATTTTGAGGATAGAAGTCCTAAAAGTGGTCAGATAAATTGTTATTAACAATTTAATTGTTTATGTCATTATATCTTTAATTCTTTGATAGATATCAAAATTTTGCTTTTGCAAAATTGTTGGTTTTTAATTCAGAAATATGGTCGATTTGGAATTTTTAAGAAAACTTAATTAGAAAAAAGTTATAGTAAATTTAGTGCAAAAAACTCCTGATGTAGCTTCGCGCGGCCACTCTTTCGCTTGTATCTCCGGTCCTAACGAAAATTTTTCAACTTTCAACCTCGCATTTTGAAGAGAGAATAATGTTCTATTAAGCTACTTCGTAATTATTGTCTATAATTTAGTTTACATAATTATTTAAAAGTTTTTAATTAAAAATTTCAGTAAAAAATGTCAATTTGATTTGTTTATAAGACTTTTTTCACTATTTGCACTAATTTTATCAAAATGTTTCTTTTGCAAAGTTGTTTGTTTTTCATTTACAAATACGCTAGATTTTGAATTTTTAAGAAAACTTAATTAGAAAAAATGGTATCGCAAATTGAGTGCAAAAAAGTCCCGTTGTAGCTAAGCGCGATAATAAAAAAATTTGTTAATTTTCAGCTAAACATAAAATATTATTACATTAATTTATAATTATTATCTATAATTTAGTATAAAAAAAATTAAGCGCCACAATTTTAAACTTTAAGTAAATAATATTGATTTATTTGATACACACGCATAAATAAAAATGACATTGATATTTTATCAAACAATCTATTATTCGTTTTTCAACGTATTTCCACATCTCAAATTTAATCTGAAAATTAATGTAACGAAACCAAAATATGCCAAATGTAAAATTTAAAATATTATTTATATGTTTGAATTTGAATTACCGCGTTATATGGGATGATGATTAAATTAATATAATTTAGAGTTCTTAATTACATATTTTTATGAAGTTTTATTAAAAAAAATCTTAGTAAAATATGTGTATTGATTTTATTAAAATTTTTTATTTCATTTAACAAATAAAATCGACATTTTTTACAGAAATTTTTCGGTTGAAGGGCTAAAATAATTATTTAAACTAAATTATAGATAATAATTATAAAGTAGCTTCATAGAATATTATTCTCTCTTCAAAATTCGAGGTTGAAAATTGAAAAATTTTCGTTAGAACCGGAGATACAAGGGAAAGAGTGGCCGCGCTTAGCTACAACGGGACTTATTTGGACTCAATTTGCGATATCTTTTTTCTAATTAAGTTTTCTTAAAAATTCAAAATCTAGTTCATTTGTAAATGAAAAACAAACAACTTTGCAAAAGAAAAATTTTGATAAAATTAGTGCAAATAGTGAAAAAAGTCTTATAAACAAATTAAATTGACATTTTTTACTGAAATTTTTAATTAAAAACGTTTAAATAATTATATAAACTAAATTATAGATAATAATTATGAAGTAGCTTAATAGAATATTATTCTCTCTTCAAACTGCGAGGTTGAAAGTTGAAAAATTTTCGTTAGAACCGGAGATACAAGCGAAACAGTGGCCGCGCGAAGCTACATCAGCACTTTTTTGCACTAAATTTGCTATAACTTTTTTTCTAATTAAGTTTTCTTAAAAATTCAAAATCGAGCATATTTCTGAATTAAAAACCAACAATTTTGCAAAAGCAAAATTTTGATATCTATCAAAGAATTAACGATATAATGATTTAAACAATTAAATTGTTAATAACAATTTATCTGACCACTTTCAGGACTTCTATCCTCGAAATTCATAATCAGGACGAAAAAATACGTATAAAAACCTTGAGTAGAGCAATGGCACTCAATCGACTACGAAATCATAGCCTGCGCCTAGACTAATAAGGTATTTCAAATTTTTAATAAAAGTATGAATTTAGTGAAGCTAATGCCTGTAGATCTTTTATATGTGAGTAAAAGCAAGTGTTAGTTAAAGGCCCGAATAAAAAAAAAAATTGTCAAAAAATACGAAAAACAATAAGTCAATGTCTTATTGTAGTCAAAGAAATTTATCAAAGGTGTTTTGTCAAACAAAACAATAAGACATTGACTTATTGTTTTTCGTATTTCTTGACAATTTTTTTTATTCGGGCCTTTAACTAAAAGGACACTTGCGAAAAATGTTTACCTGCAATACACATTAGCTGCATTTACTCACATTTTAATAAAAGTATTCATAAAAAATACTTTATGAATACTTTTACTGCAACCGTGAAATACCTCGCTTATGGTTGATTCCACTTTGTATTTCAAGATTTTGTTCATAATGAATATTTTGTAAATTCTTTTATTACAACTACAAATTGCTTTGCTTACGGTTGATACCATTTTATATTTTTAAAAATTTGTTCACTAAGATTACTTTATGAATACTTTTGCTTCCTCCTAGAGGAAGCTTTGTGATAGTAAAAAAAGAAGTTTTTGAGAAAATGTGTTAGGAATATTGTTTAGCACATTTGAAATTGAAATACGCTATTTTTAGAAAATGTCCGTATGGATGTGTGTGTGTGTGCGTGCGTGCCTGCGTGTATGTGTGTGTGTGTGTGTGTGTGTGTGTGTGTGTGTGTGTGTGTGTGTGTGTGTGTGTGTGTGTGTGTGTGTGTGTGTGTGTGTGTGTGTGTGTGTGTGTGTGTGTGTGTGTGTGTGTGTGTGTGTGTGTGTCCGTATATGCTGATATCTCATGATCTACTCGACCGATTTTAACCAGAGAGGGATCATTTTTTTAGATTTTGCTTAGACAGGGGACAATAGTCTATTTTCTTTTTTTTATAGCCATTTTTCAATTTGGAAAATTTTTATTTTCAATTTTTTAAATATTTAGAACTAATATTGTTTATATATTATGAATTCTCTGTATGCAGAATAAAATTCTCTACAATTTAAGAAAAAGAAGTCGATAGCTATATTTCGTCATAAGTTATTGATGAAAACGTAATTTTTTGTAAATAGGTTATATTTCGGAATTAAAAAAAGATATTGACATGAATATTTTTTTGGTTATAAAGAATATTGAGTACTATAACTTGCTCAATTATTATGTTTTTTATTCATTATTATATTTAGGATATATTTTTGGAGAAACAAAATAATTTATAAATAAAAGTGCTTTTTTTGTCGTTGCATAACTAGAGTAAAATTGACTTAATCGTTTTGAAATTCTTTGTAGGGGTAGATTTTGTATACCAATCGAGAGAGTTCTTTGGACAAAAGGATTGATCCATAAATTTCAGAGATATTTGAGGTTAAAATTTTTTTAACATTTTTTTTAAATCGTAATTTCTCGAGAACGGCTCTATGTATCTGAATCGAATTGGTTGCATTCGAAAGAGAATTAAAATACCTATATATTTCCTAAAAAAATGTCTAACTATCACGGTTCTTTTGTTATTAACAAAAACGTAAACATTGAAAAATGAAAAAAATGAGTTTTGTTTATCCAACGATTACGGGAGTAAAATTGACTTAATCGCTTTAAAATTTCTTGTAGAGGTAGATTTTGGATAGCTCTTGGTCTAGTCTTTTTGGCAAAATGACTGGGCGATAAATTTCAGAGATATTTGAGGTTAAATTTTTTTTAATCTTTTTTTCAAATCGTAAGTTCTGGAGAACGGCTCTATGTATCAACTCCAAATTCATAGACAATTTTGTATGTGGTATAGATAATTGTGTGCTAATTTTCATCAAGATCGAACGATCGAACTTTTTTAGATATTTGATATTGAATATTTTCGTATTTTACAAAGTCAATTTCTTTGTCGTATAATAGCTAGTGAAAAAACCACTGCCAATTCATTGGTAAGATGCTTCGTCAAACTAATTTATCGATTCCATTTTTTAAATTTAAAAAACAAAAGTAAATTTTTCACAACAAAACTTTATTAATAAATAAAACTGTTTTCTTTGTTGTTCTTTGTTGTTTGTTAAACAATTTGACTTAATACAAAAAATATCTTTTTTGTTTTTTCATTTACGTATCCTATACAAACAATTAATTATTGTTATAAAAAATTTTAAAGAAATACATTAGTTTGAGAAAGAAAAGTATGTATTGGCAATAATCTAATAGATATTTGTTTTGAAACAGGTATTTAACTACTATCCTGCTCGACTTAGTGGTTTAAAGTTAATCCATCATTGTAACAATCATACAAATATAATAACTAAGTTATACTTCTTAACAAAAGTCAATGAATCGTTTTGAAATTTAACAGAGAGGTAGTTTTTTTATATTTAAGAATCGATTTCTTTGCCCAAAAAAATTTGACTTTTGCGATTAAAGATATTTTATATTTTTATGAAATATTTTTATGAAATTTTTACGAAATTCATATTTTGAAAATTAATTTTTATCGTTGCCCTAGTACACGTTGCCGCGGGAGTCACTCTGAAATGACTTTCTCGGGGATATGCTCTAGTACACAATAATTATTTTTTTTTATATATGATATACAAATTAAATAGAACTATTGGATATTTTGCTCTTATATTTGTGTTTTGAGGCTAATTTGGAATGAGTAAAAAAATTTTGAGCAATTTTAAAATTTTGAGCTGAACAGTTGACATAAAGTTACACATATATATGTACATGTGTGTGTGTGTGTGTGTGTGTGTGTGTACGTGCGTGCGGGTGGGTGTATGTGTGTATGTGTGCGTGCGTGTGTGCGTGCGTGCGTGCGTGCGTGCGTACGTGCGTGCGTGCGTGCGTGTATGTGTGTGTGTGTGTGGTATTTATCGTTACCACCGATACGTTTTGTTTCTAAACATAAACGTTACCAAATGGCATTTCATGTATGCAACTGCAATTGGCAACATTTGATTTGTAATACAAGCAATAAAAGTATTGTTCAAGGATTTTGAAGTATACTAAATTAGTGAGAAAGTGATAGACAATAAAAGACAGATAATTTAAAAAGAAAGAGAAAAGGAAAGAGAGAGAGAGAGAGAGAGAGAGAGAGAGAGAGAGAGAGAGAGAGAGAGAGAGAGAGAGAGAGGGAAAGAGCAAAGACATCAGAGAGAGACAGAAGGAATTACCCTTATCACATAGGAAAATAAATAGTGAAAGAAACAGTAACCGAGACAGAGAGGGAGAGAGAGAGAGAAAAAAGAGACATAGAAAAAGTGATTTTACGTAAGTGCCCTTCTTAATTATTAATTTTATTAATATAAATAATATTCTATTTATTTTCTCGTTTTGTAATGTCAAATCAACATAACCTCTTGAAATTTTAACACAATGTTGTGCTGGATAAGTGTAATAATTGGTAAAAAATTTTGAATCAATCAATCGAATATCTTTTTAAAAATGCAAATATAAGAAATTTATAAAAAATTTTTAACCTCAAATATCTTTGGTCAAAACAGTCAGATTTTTTTGGGCAAAGAACTGAATCCTTAGATATAAAAAAGCTAATTTTCTCTCAAATTTCAAAACGATTCATTGACTTTTACTCCTGTTATCATAAACGAAAGAAAACGCACTTTCAAAAATAATTTTTTTTTCGGAAACAAATCAACATAATCTTTTTAAATTTTAACACGATGTTGTACTCGATAAGTGTAATAAGTGGTAACAATTTTGAGTAGATACATGAAAAAGTTTTTGAGATATTAATTAAAGAATTATAAACCATATTTTCATTAATAACAAATGACAGACTAAAGAAAAAAACGAAAAATTCAAAATCGTTTTTTGGTTATAAAAAAAGAAACTTGATAAAATCAAAAAGTAGGTTATGCTCTCTCTAATAAACTTTGTCCGATGTAAATCGGTCGATCGGTTCAAAAGTTATCACCTGTACACACACACACACACACACACACACACACACACACACACACACACACACACACACACACACACACACACACACACACACACACACACACACACACACACACACACACACACACACACACACACACACACACACACACACACACACACACACACACACACACGCGTATGCGCGAAAATTTTTTTTATCAGAAACAACGGATTTTAGCGCCAAAAGTCTTAAAACATGTTTTTGAACATTTTTCAAAAATTTTTTTCACCGTTACAAAGCTTCCTCTTTGAGGAAGCAAAAATTGGTTTAATCATGTTGAAATTTTGTGGAAATGTAGAGTTTGTATATTTATTGTATAAGTCCTTTAGGTAAAAGAATCGTCTATTCAAGATTAAAACTTTTTACGGGTTTTTTCAAAATCGTGATTTTGAAAAATCACACATCATGTATCAGTTTGAAATTTATAGACTATTTTGTATGTGATATATCGACGGCGTACAGTGTTCTATTTTGAAAAAAAAATGGACAAAATGAAATATCTCGCGAACGGATATCGATAGCCGGATGAATCCAACTGCATTTTAAAGTTGAAGTAATGCACAATAAAGGAAAAATAGTCCAGTACTGATCATTTGACCCTGTGACCTTGGAAATGAAAAATGAAAGTCGAATAAATAACGTATTTTCGGCTTTTTCATTGTAGACTTTCTGGCTATCAATTTTTTCGGTCAAAAAAATATGTACTCCTGTAGTGTTTGATGCAAGGAATCCGAATTTGATGTCAGAATTGTCCTATCGCACACGAATTTGTTTTTAAATCTGAAAACTCCATAAAAAATACGAAAAATTCACCCCGAAAAAATGGAGCATTATTGAGTAATTTCGACTTCAAATTCGGATTCAGCGAATCAAAATACATGGGTACATAAATACAAGTACACAAATTTGTAGGTGCTTTATTTTTTTAGTGATGTTATTAATAAAATATTAAAAAAATGTTTAATAATTACTAATAAAATATGAAACTTTTTACAGATTTCCATCCAGTAATAAATTTGCTCCGCTTAAGTGAACTGTATATAATTCAACAACAGTTTGCACTTAAAATCGGTTCAAAATTCTAAATTTTAAAATTTAAAGTCTGCGGTAAGTGGATTTGAGACCTCTAGTTTTTACATGACCGTTACTAAGGAAGTAATGAAAATATTTAAGTTTTGTAGGGTGCAAAATGTAGGCTAATTCCAGTACTTTTCACATAAAAAAACTTAGAAATTGTATTAATATGTAAATAAAAACTTTTATTTTTTTAAATTTGTAGCAAAAAACACTGGCTTGTCCCCTTAACACAATGGCAACATTAATCCATATTCAGTAGCACAAGCTGCAATTACTTGAGTTAGTACATTATACGAGAATAATGCTTACGATTAGCGGTTTCACATTGAAAAGCTAATTGATTAATGCTTGACAGTTCCAAGAACATCGAAAAAATAAGCAATTCTTCGTATTCTAAAAAAGCAATTTTTGAATAACCCTTAAATTTTAATAATTCATATATGAACCTATTATACAAATTTGTGGCCTTGCGTTTGTGTACCCATGTATTATGATAAGTTGAATTCAAATCCGAAGTCGAAATTACTCAATAATATTCCATTTCTTCCAGGGTGAATTATTCGTATTTTTTATGGAGTTTTCAGCTTTAAAAACAAATTGGTTGCGATAGGACAATTCTGACATCAAATTCGGATTCCTTGCATCAAACACTACAGGAGTACATATTTTTTTGATCGAAAAAATTGATAGCCACAAAGTCTACAATGAAAAAGCCGAAAATTCGTTATTTATTCGACTTTCATTTTTCATTTCTAAGGTCACAGGATCAAATGATCAGTACTGGACTATTTTTCCTTTATTGTACATTACTTCAACTTTAAAATGCAGTTGGATTCATCCGGCTATCGATATCCGTTCGCGAGATATTTCATTTTGTCCATTTTTTTTCAAAATAGAACACTGTGCGGCGGAACGGAATAAGGTCGAATTTTAAATATTAATGAATTTTTAAATCATTGTAAATTTTTAAATCATTTTAAAACATGTAGAATGAATAAAGATATTTTATATATTTGAACTAAATACTATACATCATAGGAACGATAAAACAATTTGGAGGAAGCTACGTGCCAATGACTTGGCAGCGTTTTTTTTTTTCAGAGTGTGCTTATCGGGTGCACTTACCAGTGAAATATACTTTTATGAGTTTTAAAGAATTAATGAGACTGGCACTATCATAAACGTAATTAAATTATTTTATTCATTACAAATAATTATGTTACTATACATCGATATAATAAGTTGTTTTTTTATTAAATTAACTATCAATTGTGACTCCTAGTCTTTATACAATTCTAACCTCAAAATCACAACTTTGATATGATTTTTCGGCGTCGTGGCATAAAATACGGTTCAAGATTAGTATTTAAGAAAAACGTCAGACGAGGAAAATAGTGTACTAATCTTGCACCCGTGTCGAAAAGTACTATTTCACTTCACTCTACCCTTAGATAGTTGTCTGAGCTCGTCTCCGCGTGCACGAGGTGAGTGCTTTTCCACTCGCCGAGCAGCGAAATACGATGAGAAGACTAATCACTGCGCTGATCAGTTTTCATCATAAAATCAACGAAAAGTGACTGTTTTTTCAGTGGATCGTCAAGTCGCTGATAAAAGCAGTGATTTTTTCACTGTTTTCGTGGAATGAGAAATCACTGTCAGAAACAGTCATTTTTCACTGATTTTTTAGTGGAACGAACATTCACTGATCAAAACAGTGACTTTTTCACTGATTTTTTAATGGAACGAACATTCACTGACCAAAACAGTGATTTTTTCACTGATTTTTTTTAGAGAGTGGGCATTACCTAGACTCCATCATCGATCACCCCGAACACCTACACTACGCATTGGATACGTTCCGACACCTAGACACAAAAACTACGAAGCGCACCACCTAGACTCTAATATTTACGACGCAAATAAACCATTCATTTGCATCAAGAAATCACTTTTCTCATTGGAGCATTCGTTAATTGGACCGCCGCAAGGATTATTCCGTGACGAAGTAAGTGGTAATTATTACAAACTATTGGTTAAACTGTTGGCCAAGCCTTTGCGATTTTGTGAGCGAATGGCGAACGGTTCGTAACTATTTCTACTAGAGTGTTGTTACATAAAAAAAAATATTTACGTCAACTAATAAAAAAAAACAATTATTCAAATAATTTATTACATCAATCTAAGAAATCAACAATTAAAAATAACTAAATCATGTATCAATCTTGGAAAAATATGCTAATGATATTTCTTTACTACTTATATGAATTTGTGTATGTACATACAAATAAAACCACATCTACATATTAATAGTAGAACTACTATAAATGTTTTTACGAATCAAGTATAACTAATTGTAAGTACATTATTTAATAATTATTACTAATTTTAATAATTATTACGTTCATATTGTTAAAACAGGCTATAGAGAGGATATAATATATACATACGAGGCTCTACCAGAAGAAACTTTTAGGTTAACTTTAATAAATTAATTATGCAAGGGTTAAACGGCTGAATAGATAATAATATAATAAATTAAATTTAGGGTGGATAAAGTGTTTGATAGAAACAAGACCGAGTTTTGTTAATTCGAAAATCAAAAAGGGTTAATATATTAAGCGAAGAGATCAAATAAAATTTGAAAAAAGGGCTGCGAGTGCTACTTATGTCGTTCCCTGCCAACATATTCAACGGCTACGAGTGGTATGTCGTCCCCGCCAACATATTCGCCAACATATCATTTTTTTATTAAATTAACGAGTTAGATTAATTAATCTAATAATGGTTTCAGTAACAACGGAAGTTATTTATAGTAGCTATTGGGTTTGCTAGCATAACAATTCGTGTATGTTAACTGCAGCAGTAATGATTGCTATTCGAGCGATATTATTTTGTTAATTCGACAGAACTTATTATTTGGTTATGGCAGCGATTAAACTTTGCTGTCTCTGGCTTGCAAAGAAAAATCGCTGCCACAAATAGCTTTTTCACTGTTATAGCAATCTATTTTTTGCTTCCTCATAGAGGAAGCTTTGTAATAGTAAAATTTTAATTTTCTTTAAATTGCTCTAGAAACATGAATAAAGGTGTTAGAAGTTTGTGTCACATGATTTTACAAAATGTCTGTATGGATGTGTGTGTGTGTGTGTGTGTGTGTGTGTGTGTGTGTGTGTGTGTGTGTGTGTGTGTGTGTGTGTGTGTGTGTGTGTGTGTGTGTGTGTGTGTGTGTGTGTGTGTGTGTGTGTGTGTGTGTGTGTGTGTGTGTGTGTGTGTGTGTGTGTGTGTGTGTGTGTGTGTGTATACCGCTTTATTTTCGGATCTACGCGGTCGATTTTAACCGGACCGGTCTCATTTTTTTGTTTTTTGATTCCGAATTCGGGAAAAAAATAATTTTGTACGGCTAACTGATTCGTTTTTGTTTTATGTCAAATTTTTCATTTTCGAAAAATTTATTTTTGATTTTTTTTTTAATGATTGGATTTAAATTTTATAATCCGATGGGTAGCGTTCGAAAGAGCATAAAAAAACCTATATTTAAAAAAAAAAAATTCTCTAGCTATCACGGTTATTTTGTTATTAACAAAAACGTGTTTTTTTTTAAATACTTATAATTCCCAAACTAAATGGTCAATTTTTTTGAGAAAAATCATGATAATGGAGATTATGAATAGCTATAATCTGTATAAAATTAAATCCATTCTGTTGGTTAGTTTTTAAGAAAAAAATTAAAAAATGAAAAAATGTGGTTTAGGTGGCGACAATTTACGGAAGTAAAATTGTGTTAATCGCTTCAAAATTCCTTGTAGAGGTAGATTTTTGGTTGCCACCTGCACCTTTCTTTGGGATAGATGATTGGTTCATAAATTTCAGAGATTTTTGAGGTTAAAATTTTTGTAACCTCTTTTTCGAATCGTAATTTCTCGAGAACGGCTGTATGTATCAGAATGGGATAGGTAGCATTTAAAAGAGAATTAAAATACCTATATTTTCTAAAAAAAAAAGTTTCTAGCTATCACGGTTCTTTGGTTATTAACATAAACGTAAAACATGAAAAATGAAAAAAATGAGTTTTGTATGTCCAACGATTCCGGAGGGAAAATAGTCGTAATTTCTTCAAAATTCCTTGTGGAGGTAGATTTTGGATAGCTCTTGGTCGAGTTCTTTGGGCAAAATAATTGGTCCATAAATTTCAGAGGTATTTGAGGTTAAAATTTTTTAATCTTTTTTTTAAATCGTAATTTCTCGAGAACGGTTCTATGAATCAGCTACAGATTTCTAGACAATTTTGTATGTGATATAGATATTATGTATGTGAATTTTCATCAAGATCGTACGATTACTTTTTGATATTCAAAATTTTCCTATTTTACAAAGTTATTTTATTTGTCGCCTGATAACTAGAGAAAACTTGTTTTAATTTTTTTTTTAATTTGGCGGAGATGTAGAATGTATATTATTTATTATATGCGTTTTTAGAGTAAAAGAATTCGTTTATGAATTTCAGAGATATTCGAGGTTAAAACTGATTTAGCCTTCTTTTCAATTCGTAATTTTTTTAATATATCTATACTAGAAAATGGAAATAACACGTGCTATGCGTGCGTGTTGTTCACTTGCTTTTGTTTTTTATTGAGGGTAATTTACAGCGCGATCAAGTTTTAACCTTATTAGACTCATTGAAGAATATATTTGGTTGAAATTTCAAAAGATTATCTTTATTTTTTACTCAAAATATCGAAATTTTTTGTATAGAACATTGATTGGGAAAAAGTTTGCATTTTATTTGCAGAATATGCCAGTATTTTTGTTGTAACCTTTTTGGAAAGTCTCTTGACTGATTGACTTGATTGGTGACTTTATAATAAACATTCATATGTGTAATAAATGAATATATGTAATACAGAGTTTGGTAATTTGTTCGAATTTATTCTTAAGTTTTCAAAATATTATGGATTTAAAATATTACCCAAAGTTGAAGGTGCACGCGATAACAATATTAAGAAAATCAACCAATAGTCCTAAAATTTGGGAGAGATATATTTTTTTAATATCTTCAAACTGAATTCGTTGCCCAATAAAATCGAACTATTACGACGAAAGATATTTGAGGTTTAAAATAAAACTAATTGAACATATGATAATATTTTGAAAAAATTGATTTATAAAAATATCGGGTTGTCGCACGAGAAAAAGTATAACAAGAATGAATTTTCGAAAAATATATATTAATTGATTACGAATATTCATAAAGAAAATTGGGTATGATACAATTAATTATTGTGATAAAAAATTAAAAAAAAAATGAATAAATACATTATTTTGAGGAAGCTAAGTCCCAATGTATTGGCAGCGGTTTTTTACCGTGCGCTTGGGAAGTTATTGGTTAATATAAATTGATGGGCCGAATAGAAGACGGCACGTAACTCAAATTGTGCAGCTTAACTTAATACAGTTCAACAAAATTGATTTCTGAAGTTTTTCAAATCCTGATTTATTCTGCAAATCTTGAAAACATGATCAATTTTAAAAGTCTGCCTTGATATAGACAATAGTTGTCTCTATACTTTCGGATAAGGTGCTTTTCGTTTTTGACCCCTCAATTAAGAAAAGCCAACTAATGAAAAAGTTTGATTTTCTTAAAAAAATAAAACTAGAACTTCATCTTTTGATTAATTTAAAGCTTTTTGCTCAGAGCGAAGTTTGCAATTGTTCAGGCATTCCCTAATTCCCTTCTTACCCTCTCATCCAACCCAGATCCGTCTCACTCACTTGCTCGCAGGCAAGCGTGTCATCGATCCTTGGCCGATCTCGAAACTTCGCTCCCTGGGACGAGTATAAACGCTTGGCTACATGCACGTCGTCCCGCGCTAATCCGTTAATGACTGCAATCGCCGAAGGAGCGATATATATAGATACACCACGAGGATTATTGGCGTCTAATTCGCGTGGCGTGCGTGACAGCCATGCGGGCGCGAATCGTAGCATCTCGTTGCAAAGTGCGCGCAAGTAAGTACAGAACTTCGTCACGGATGAATTATTTTTTTTTTTCGTGACGATGGCTTGGCGCGGTTACCGGCGTCTCCCCTTCCCGGTTATTGTTCGCTAATGAAATATTCATTGAGTGGCTTTTATCCCGCGGTGACTGTATAGTGGGTTGGAGAATAAAAGAGCGATGGATTTTTGTGGATTATGATGTTACGCGTGCACATTATTTTTAATGTTATCATTTCTGTTTATAAAACTTAAAATCCCTTTTTAGTGAATTTTATATTTTGTATATTATTTATTTTATTAATTAAAATTTAGTGCGCTTTCTAAATATTAAAATACAGTTTAAATTGAAATGGTTTAGGTGTATATGTAAGTAAATTAATCAGTGTATTTTTTAACGGTCTTGGGAAAAAGTTTTATTTCTTTTTCTCAATCATAATTCATTTTTACTTGACACGATTCTCTTTAATGCAAATATAAGTATTAATAAAGTATGAATTCATTAAGGGGGTCGGACACCTTTAGAATGACGAAAAATCAATTTTTTTTTATTACATATTTTACTAAAAAAACACTTGTAGAATATGTTCTAATTAGTTTTAAAGCATTATCTATTTCTGTTTTAAGAATATACACAAAACACTGATAAAGCTTTTTTGTTCAAATTACATTTTTCCCCTTGTATACATAATTATATAATCATATATTATTTCTACTAATTTTTTTTTTCATTTCACTGTTCTTAATATATTTAAAATTCTTACTCTAAATATCTGTCTGTATATACTTTAAAAGATCCAAAAATAATATTTTAATCATTAATACAAAGATAAAAAATAAATAATATAATTTATGGACGGTATTTTTGACAAAAATAAAAATTTGATTTTAAAACTTATATAGCAGTTAAGGGGATGCCTTACTCGTACTATTACCGACCGAGCAATTCACACAGTTTCAAGCTGATTAAAAATAAAATACATCGAATCACAAAAAATCAAGATTAAATTTAATTTCGTTCAAAGTTTTTGAAAAAACGGCTTGATATTTCGACTCCAAACTTTGACTGGATGATAGAACGTTAAAAAACACAGAAGAGTGTTCTCTTGATTTTTTGTGATTCGACGTATTTTATTTTTAATCAGCTTGAAACTGTGTGAATTGCTCGGTCGGTAATAGTACGAGTAAGGCATCCCCTTAATTGGCACCGTAACAACCTGGCTTATCAACGACAGCCTCTTACAGGCTCACAGCTCACTCCTTTATTGTAACAGTGAATCCACATTGCATGCCGTATTCCGTATGCCGTATGCCGTCAGAAAAATAGTTGTTGTCCGAAATCTATAATATTTATAACTCTATGGTTACAATTCCTATAGGGCCTTCACACAGCTCTGAGGAACAGATATAAAGTACAAGAATAACATGGGTTATACATCTATATATACGAAGAACAGCAAGGAACAAGACTCTTGTTCCTTGTGTATCTCGCTGTTCCTCGTATATATAGATATACTAACCCATGTTATTCTTGTACTTAAAGGGCGCTACAGGCAAAAAGAAAAAGCAAAAGCACAGGAACAAATATAAGAATAACATGGATATGTATATCTATATATATGAGGAACAGGAACAGATCTAGGTGTTCCTTCTAGCTGTTCCTGTTCCTCATATATATAGATATACATATCCATGTTAATCTTACATCTGTTCCTGTGCTTTTGCTTTTTCTTTTTGCCTGTAGCGCCCTTTATATCTGTTCCTCAGAGCTGTGTGAAGGCCCATAGGATTTATAACCATAGAGTTTTAAATCCTATAGATTTCAGACAACTTTTTTTCTGACGGCATACGGCATACGGCATGCAATGTGGATTCACTGTAACAGAGCTGATTTTAACCTATGTAAAAGTCCGCAAGCAATGTAAACATGCACAGCTGTCATTTCATATAAACACTGTGATATCAGCATCAGCACCTTTTCTATACAAAGTGTTGTTCTTAATTTTCATTGTTTCCAACGGATTTTGGAGTAAACATTTAGTGTATTATAATAAGTAAAAGTATTTTAAATCAGTTTTTAAAAGTTTTGAATAATACATGTGACAGTTGAATTAATGTTTCAGAAATAGCTTTTAGTACTTCAACTTTTATTGGAAACTTTATACTTAAAATAACAGGGATTGATACTAAAGAAAAATTAAGTCTATATTGACTATTACAAAAAACATTTAGTGTACAGATTTAAATCAACTTTTAAAGGAAGCGAAAGATATGCTATTGTACAGAAAAATGTTATGGAACCTTCGCTTCTGCCAGAAAGCTACCATTATCAGCCATTTCCTGAATCTCACTATGATATAATTGACATTTTATTTTCTGAAGTACAAACAGTTATGCACTGCAATAAATATGTATCAGTTGTATTCTCTTTATTAAGTAATAATATTATATGTGAAAAAGAATAATGAAGGACAAGTAAAGAAGTTCACCTTATCAGACATTAAAAGAAGATCAATATAGGAATGTTGCTGCTATAAACATTTTTTTCAAGCATTTGGCTATGGCGATACTGGCTTCATTCCATGCATGAAGGATTTTGGATTTCTCAACACATTTTTTATTTACCTCAGTATATGTACAAGAATCTAATATATGTGATAAAGATTATTAAAAACATATGGATTTAAAAGCACCAAAGGATCTACATATTAAACCACTTAACAAACTTGACTGACTGATGTGGATATGACTGTTACGCGTGCTCATAGCTTACAAGTCTGATAGACCGTGTACTGAGGTACCAAAATATTTGTTCTAAATGTAAAATATTTTGAGCGAAAAACAATATTTTTTTGTATTTCAGGGCAGAGATGGAGTTAAGAAATAAAGAAGAAGAAATAAAGAAGTATTTTAGTAATTTTATCTTTAAAGCTGTTTTCTACATAATGTAAAATTTTGAGCTCTGCCGTCGACTCCAGATTCAGGAACTGCATATATTTTAATGGGAGAGGTCCTAAAATTTTGGTATTTTATATGTCTATTGACTGAAGAGTTGTACGTATCCAATTTATTTGATTAAATAATTTTTTACGGTCAAAGATTACTAAAAAATCTGAATTTCACTTAAATTTAAGATTTTTTAGCAATTTTTGACCGTAAAAAATTATTTAATCAAATAAATTGAATACGTACAACTCTTCAGTCAATAATCATATAAAATACCAAAATTTTAGGACCTCTCCCATTAAAATGTATGCAGTTCCTGAATCTGGAGTCGACGGCAGAGCAAAAATTTTGAAATGGCCATATATTTGGTTAAAATCGATCAAAATTTTTTTTTTGGGTCTCATTTTATCATAAATTGAATATATTTTTAGGATATTACTTCTAAATATTTCTAATTATGAAAATTAATTTTTTTGACGTGTTCTTGTTTATGCACATACTGATTGTGCACATATTAATTGTGCACACTTTAACATTGGTATATATCTATATATATAGATCTGTACCAATGCTATCTGTGCACAATAAATATGTGCACAATCCTTATGTGCACAAACAAGAACATGCCATTTTTTTCAGGTCATTTTATGAAGAAAATTGTAAAGGTGTCTACCACCTTAAATCTAGCAAATTTTTGATAGAAAATTAGCAATAACCTATATGCGATCTGTGTATGGCAACACGGTCAAATCAACTTGATTCCATTGTTTCCCTTATAGTATCAACAATCGGTTGTTAATTTAAAAAAGATAAGCGCGCATTTATGTTCGATTTTTATTAACAAATTTTAATTTTGTCACAAACTAGGGTACGTAAACATACATCTACACTTAAATGTTAATATGTGCTCATAAAATATTCCAAACAATTATTTTGGATGATTTGGTCAATATTTTTAACTTTTAATCAGTGTAGCATTTTTAGAAAGCTTTTGAGAACATAGCTTAAACCCTGTTAAAATTAAATTTAATTATCTAAAATTTATTTTGGTTCATTTTACAATATTTATAGAACTCGTAAATCATCGATTCTTAATTTAACTGATCGGTCCTTTCAATCACAGACTTCGCTTCGATACTTGGAGCACAAGCATTGCAAGCTCATCATTAGAGGTCGAAAAAAACAGAGAAGTATCCTCCCACAGCAGTTAAAGGGGGTGAGCCTGCTAACCCAAATAGCAAAGGGTGACGCGCGGGCGCGTATCAACACCTCGCGATAATCTTATAGCCGGATCGTACCGACAGCCGAGTCGAACAGTGCAATTTTCGCGCTCGCGCAATCATCCTCTCATCGCGAGCGTCCTCCGCAATTGATATCCCTCTCTCACACTCTCATCATCCTCTCTACACTCTCATCATTCTCTCTCTCTCTTTCTCTCTCTCCCTCCCTACATCGCACGCATAATTACACGCAAGCTCGCCGGTCGGTATAGTAATCGAAAAGCTAAAAAAAAGCCCCACGCCTTTCTATTTAAAGGGTTCAAAAAAAAAAATTTTTTTTGGAGGCATACTGTAATAATTTTTTTTCATTCTATAGGGAAAAATTTCCAACACTCGAAAAAGGTCTTGTGACACTGTGACACTGTTTTAACCACACATCCATTTTACCACGTTTTTTCTTATGGAAATTTAACATGGGAAAATGGACGAAAAACGCTCACTGATGATTAACCAATATTAAGCACCTACATGCGCCTACAAAATTTTCCACAATAAAAGAGCTTTAATTTAAGCTAAGAATCGTTAAAATCGGACGTTTCTTCGCAAAGTTAGATGCAATTGAAAATCGCGAAAAATAACGAAAGGTTTTTTCCGAATGCACGTATGCAATTCTTCAGATTTTGGTCATTTATCGCAATTTTCAAATGCACCCAACTTTGCGAAGAAACGTCCGATTTTAACGATTCTTAGCTTAAATTAAAGCTCTTTTATTGTGGAAAATTTTGTTGGCGCCTGTGGGTGCTTAATATTGGTTAATCATCAGTGAGGGTTTTTCGTCCATTTTCCCCATGTCAAATTTCCACAAGAAAAAGTGGATGTGTGATTAAAACAGATTCACAAGACCGTTTTCGATTGTTGGATATTTTTCTCGTCTATTGAATGACCTACCGAACGAGAAAAAGTTTATTCATAGGTGTCCCTTAAATTTTATTTGTTTTGTTTTGTAACTCTCCAAGTGTCGATAATCTGTAAAATTTGTCATATAAACGATATCGCACACTTACATCTGCACGTACATAGGTAGGCACATATCATGGCATGCACCGAGCGGCATGCAGTAGAGCGGAGAGCTCGTCGTCGCGGTCTATCCGTCGCTCTATTCGTCGGCTGGTAATGGATAGGGCAGGACACGCTGACTAGGGGAGCCCCACGCAGAGAGCGAGTGGGCGAGTGAGAGAGTGAGCGAGAGGCACGCAGGGAGAGAGCCGGCCGTCAGTTACGGAGCCGCGCGAATTCCGCGTCGACGCGAGAGGAGAAGAGGGCCGTCGCCGTCATCGCGAACTCTCCGGCGCTTTTGGAAGTATACAGAGGAGGATACACATCGGTGAAGGTATCGATATACACTGCTTGTTGTTGTTGTTGTTGTTGTTGTTGTTGTCGCTGGGGGCTCTCGGTGGAAGCGCTAAAGAGCGGCTTGAACCGGTGCCCGCTCTGGGATTTATCTCCGCGCGTGCTCACGCTGAATATATCTTTTCTTCCTATTGTGAAAAATGCCGTTGAATGTAAACATTGAAACTGATTTATAAATTTATAATTATTGCTCTATATTATAATTTCATCCAAAGCAGTTATATTTAACGTTTAATTAGCTTGATAAATGCATTAACTAGAAAATTATACCTAGATAAAAATTCAATATCGCATTGACAGATATAGGTGAGAGTCACTGGGAAATGAGTGGAAAAGTACATTGACAGATATAATTTGAACAATGATAATAAATCAATGTACCTATGCAAATGCCAGAGCTGCGACATCCGCAGTGAGAGACGATGGCTTATTTTCCTAATAGTTCTACCGCTGGATATGATAGATTAGACTAATTTTTCCTTAGTCCCTCTCACTTACGATAATTAACTTTCTGTCGCGGAAATAATATTCAAGCCGCCGATACCTACTGGTTCGGTAATGGTCCATTGTCATATCAATTATGTACACGGTTCGATTAAAAATTCATTATTTTCGAATTTCAAGGGCATTTCTTTTTTACACATTTAATTGTAATAGTAAGTGTATACCATGTAATTGTTATCAATGTAAATTGGAGATATTATCGATTTTTTAAATAACTAGCGAAATCCATGCGTATATATTTTTTGTTTTATTAAACATGCTAAAAATAATCTATTTGTTATAAGCCAGAAATCTTTTAATTTCAATGTATCGTTAATAATTTATATAATACGGTAGTACGCATTTACTCTTAATTAATACTAAATTTGGAGGTTAAAAATTGTAAGCTTATTCGAATTTTTTTTTCATAAAGTATGAAATATAATTAAATAAAAAATAAAATCTGAATATAATATTGATATAATTTACTCTAAAGAATCTCTTTTACTTTCCATTCCAATTCTCTAAATCTTCTTTATTGTTAAGATTTAAAAAATTGCTTGTTTTGAATTTTACCGCTCAGTTCACCAAAATAAGATATCTTACTTCTGTAAATGATCTGATAAATAAATAAATTTAATATATTTGTTAATATATAAAATACGACATTAATCGATTATTTCACTTTATTTGAAAGTTCAATTTTCAAGTAAAATCTAAAGCCATTGTGCATAAGGTAAGCCAATAATTGGTAAAATTATTAATGAGAAAAGAGTAAAAATACAATATTAATTAAAGCTATTCGTAGTTAAAAATGAGAATAGTAGTTAAGAGTGAGTGAGATTGATGAAAAGAATCGTTGAATTACTTAATCTCGGGAATAATGTCGCGTTTGCACGTAGGAGACGCAGGGAGTGCGAGCAATGTCGGGACGCAGAAGCGCCGCCTGGCTGCTGATGCTCTGCCTGCTGCTGCTGCACAGCTGCCAGGAGGTCGTGGCGCGGCGCGGTCGCGCCCGCAGCAGGAGCAAGTCACGCATGCAGATCGGCCTGCCCATCACCGGCAAGTACCGTGATCCCGAGAGCGACCAGTATTACAACAATCAGCACGTGAGTCTACACTCGACTTCAATCAATCTTTCTGCCTTTATAACCGTTTGCGCGAGCAAAATACACTCGTTTCACTGAGTTTAGTGTACCGGACATTATTAACGAGCACTAAGTAACTGCTAAAACTTATCAGTTTCTCTACCGATCTAGAGTGAATTTTTATTCTTTTATATTATCATATATACTGTTATTCTTTTATGTACAGGGACATCAATTTTATTGACGCATTCGCTAATTAAGAGAGAATAATAATTTTATCTTACACATTTTTTGCATTTTTTTCCTCTATGAGAATACCTATCACGTAATGATAAAACCGTAGAATATATGTCAAAGATGTTAATCGCCGTAGGCTCGGACAATTATTCTTCTGTAGTTAGTCGGCGCCATGCAATCAATCCATAAGTATATCATCGTAATTAGATAAAAAAATACGCACAATTATTAATCAGCCGCACATATTAATATATATTTTAGAATTTTTCTGTTTGTAAAAAAAAAAAGACAAGAATTACATTTAACACATTAACGGTGCGGTGTGACCCATATACGGCTCGTAAATAACTAAAAATTTTTCTTATTTTTATGACATTGTACACATTGTAAATGATAAAAATATTATTACTGTTATAATTACGGGGTTTTTTAAAATTTTTAAACAGTGTCGCGACATCATTATTTAGTATATTATTAAAATGTAACGGACGTTAAACGAACGCAATATAAAGTATCGAGAAAAAAATACTATTAATGCCTTAATGAATAGGGAGCCAAGATTCTGCTGGCCTCGCACTTTGATCTTGAGTACGTGCTCGGACACAAGATAGCCTTCCTCTGTGTCGCCCGCGGCACTCCCCGACCGCACATCACCTGGTACAAGGACGGCAACGAGATATACACTCACCTCTATTTGCACGTAAGTATATAATTTTGTACCTATATACTGCCATTTCGTCTCACTGTTTATCGCGAAAATCATGCGTATTTCTAGGTGCACGAATGGCAGATGGGCAAAGACAAAGTCAAGTCGAAGCTGGAGATCGACCCGGCGACGCAGATGGACGCGGGCGTGTACGAGTGCACAGCCGACAACATGTACAGCATCGACCGGCGATCATTTAAGACTGACTTCTCTATCGCTTTCGACTAGTCTCCTTACTTGCTCTCTATTAATATAATACCTGTACTGAGGGACGACGCACCAAGTCCCATGAAAATCTATCTATTCTTAAATTTATATATTCTTGGAGCGGACTCTGGCTATCGCGTTCTCTGCTCTATTTCTCTACTTGTGCGTAGTTTCTTGTGTCTTAGGCAGCGAAATTCTCAATCGAGATCGATTTATAATTGTAATGCGATTAGAAAGGAACCCCTGTGATTATAAGATGTAAATACTCGCTTTTTTTATTCGTCATGACGATAACGACGACGTCTCTTCAGTACACGAGCAAACCTTTGAGAAAATAACTTGTACCTATATACTGTATAAAAAAAAGTGCCTTTTCGAATAAATTTTATTCTCTTATGGGCTGTTTTCTAAAGAGGACAGTCGCGCAGCTTGTATTTTTAGACTTTTCTACTGGTTCTCGAGCTCGAAGCAAGGGTGAATAATAAATAAGAGTAAGATAAATATATAATACTTTGTTGCTGGCTCATTTCGTCTTTAGCAGTCCTTATTTAAGTTTACAGCGGCATCGAAAACTTTATGTATAATTTAAAGGCATAATATAAAATATAGCATTATATTTTCAATTAACTCAAGTGCAATTAAAAGATAGGAATGCATTAGCGCACCACGCTGTAATTATAAATAGTGATTTTCCGGTATAAAAAATTGTAGTAAATTGAAAGGACATGCAATAATGCCACTCTTCTCACCATATATTGAAAATAATCATTCACAAGCTTTACACTACATTCCTGTAAAAATTCATAAACCATTTCCAAGTTTTACATGAGGAAATACTGAAACTCGAGTTTCTATTTAAATAACAGTTTAGTAAACGGAAATGAAATACTAGCATACGTTACGTAAAATACTGGAAATTCAATATTAAGCCACATTTGATTTACTTTTATTCACTAGTAATATTATTTTTTGCAATTCTATACGAAAAAGTATTGACATCGGCAAGTGAAAACGTATATAAATTTCAATATTCGAAATCAATGCAAGAACAACTGAAACGTAGAATTATTTTATTCTCATTTAAACAA
Source organism: Torymus aiolomorphi (assembly GCA_036365515.1). NCBI lineage: Eukaryota > Metazoa > Arthropoda > Insecta > Hymenoptera > Torymidae > Torymus > Torymus aiolomorphi. Next base: position 88,175,617 of record CM070874.1, on the reverse strand, counting down.
TAATCTTAGAGAAAGCGCTATTTCAAGCCCTATTAAATTTTGGAATGATTCCATGCATAAAATTTGTTCAGAAACGCTTTTGAATTTAGTAATTCATTAGAGTAAGGCTTGAATTTTTCAATAGTCTTTCTCGAAAAGTCTAATGGATGAAATAATCGAATGATATAAGAAAAAATAATTAAAGTCACGTGCCGATAAGGTAGGAATCTACGTTTGAGTTGCACTTATGGCCTTAAGGGGATGCCATACTCGTACCATTACCGACCGAGCAATTCACACAGTTTCAAGCTGATTAAAAATAAAATACGTCGAATCACAAAAAATCAAGAGAACACTCTTCTGTATTTTTTAACGTTCTATCATCCAGTCAAAGTTTGGAGTCGAAATATCAAGTCATTTTTGCAAAAACTTTGAACAAAGCGAAATTTAATTTCGTTCAAAGTTTTTGAAAAAACGGCTTGATATTTCAACTCCAAACTTTGACTGGATGATAGAACGTTAAAAAATACAGAAGAGTGTTCTCTTGATTTTTTGTGATTCGACGTATTTTATTTTTAATCAGCTTGAAACTGTGTGAATTGCTCGGTCGGTAATGGTAGGACTATGGAATCCCGTTAAGGTGATGTTAAATACCGACATAATTTTCAAACGAGTACTTCTCATAAAAATACCAATAGAATCATCCAAAAAAAAATCTGAGTATAGTATTAACATATACGGAGCGCTTGACAAACGTGTTTTGTCAAAAAAAATTTGAGAATTTATTTAATTAAATAAAAACCGTACTATCGGTAAAAAGGAATCTGCAATTGACCTACTTTTCAAACGAGTATATCTAACGACAGTGCTAATAGAATTACTCAAAAAAATTCCTGGATATAGTGTTTATGTGTACGGAGCGCTTGACAAAATTTGTTTTCCGAATAAACGCTTGAATGTTGATTTAAAAAATATTGAAATTCACGGTTTCACATGGCCTTAAGAAGCGAACTTACCGTCTTTCGTTGTGGATGATCTCCATGTAGTCGGTGCTGCGGGCGTAGAAGCCGTCGTCGGTGATTGCACCCCAGAAGTTGCTCCAGGCCTTGAACGGGCGCACGAGAAGTGGCGCAACGACGCCCCGTTGCTGCTCCACTAGTAGCTCCAAGGTATTGTCGTTGTCGAGGTGAGCCTCCGAATCGATGGACAGATAGCCATCGCATTTTATCGATAGGCAGTGGTTTCTGACAGTCAGGTTGAAAAAAAAATAACATTTTCATTTCAAGTATTTTAAAGCGTTTCATTACGCGATTGTGTGTTATCAGAGAAGTAAGTGTGAAATTCGAAATTCATAGAGAATTTCAATGGATCGAAGGACCCGATGTATAGTTATCGCTAACTAATTAAAATCGATTGAATTAATCAAACACTATTACAACATCGTTTTAACGAAGCTCGAAGATCGGTAGCTAATAATCGGTATTTAAATTATCGGTATTCTATCGATGGAAGCTTTTTTCTACGGCAGTAATGAGTATACAGTACTGCAGACTATCGTAAAATTGTCGATTGATAATTCTCTAAATTTCAAGTAACAATGTCTTTCTCTCAAGCAACATACATGGCCAACTCGCGCGCATCAGCCTCCTTGATCCCATCCTCCGGCCTGATCTGCTTCACGCTCCTGTACTCTTCTCCATACTTGTCTACGAACTTCTGCACGAATCCATCATGGTACTCCACATTATTATGCACAAAGAGATGCAACTTCTCTTTGGGATACTTCTGGGCGTAGATCTTGCGGAGGAACTCCTCGAGGAAGGGCGTGGGCCGTTCGATGAACACAGCGACGAGGAGGCGCGGAAAGGCCTCGGTTTTCTCGGCCTCCAGCTCGATCGCGCCGTCCCAGCAGCCGAGACAGCCCTCCTCGGGGCTCCAGGTGCGTGCCACGTAGTTGCCCAGGGAGTTGAGCAGCAACTTGCTCCGGCCGTTGCCGTGGACGATGAGAGGTACTGTGTTGTACGCCGTGTTCTGGATGTACGCCTCGTTGCCCTTGAACCGCAACTCAATGTCGTCTGGGAAAGGGGAATTCGAATACTTCCATATAATAGATTCATTCTATAAGGAGTTCATTCTATAAGGATGTGCGAAGCTTTGTAGCCTAATTATTGATTTACTGTCGATATATCACTATACTTCTTTCAGTGTGATATTTTAGTGAAATAAAAACTACAGTGTTTAGACCATCATATATATATTTTCTAGTCCTAAAAGAAGGTATGTGAGTTTTTATCGGATGTCGAATTTTCGGATGCTAATTAGGTACTTCATTATTAACGCGTTAATACAGCATTTTGTAAGTAATAGAGAGTGAGCAGGAATTACCTTTCGTTTTATTGCATCAAATACCTAGCGGAAATATATATCCAGATCCCATTGATAATCATTTTGAATTAATCATAATGAATATTCAATTAATTTAAACTATGCAGCAATTGCTTAAGTGAAGTAAATGCATTTGTTTGATGTGTTTATTTATCAATGGCAAAGCGCTTCGTAGCATAATATTATATTGAGACTACCTAAAGAATTCAATAAAATTCAACAGAATATGACATTTAAATATTGGTTCGTATGTGAAAAAAAATTGCTGTGAATATTATTGAATTGATGTTTGTCGAATAAAGCGAATATATCTAGTCAAGAGATGCGAAAATATTTCTCTTTGTGCGTATACTTGTATGTAGCACGTCGCTAAAATATTATATCGAACAGTCACATACGACTCACTTTCAATTCAAAACGCAGCATCAACAAAATAGTAAAGAAGAATTACACTCACGAATGGCCGCATAAAGATTCTGGAAGATCTCGGATTTGTGATCGAGCTTGATCTTGTGCTTCTCTCTCAGCTTCTCGTCGAGGTACACCCTCGTGTAGAACAGCTGATCGTCAGCGTCGTCGTCGATGTCGGAGCTGCTGATGATTGCGTAGATGTCCGGGGCGTAGCCAATGAAACCGCCGGAGTTGAGGAAGCGCTTGCCACGCTTCACCTGGGGATACTTGGAGGCGAGCGACTTGTCCGGCCAGCATATCTCCTCGGCTGAGAAGATGACGCGTGCGTCCTCCCATTCCTTGAACTTGTTCGCGATATCGCGCAATGATGCCAGGAAGATCACGTCGTAGCTGGCGTAGAGGAAAAAGTATAGTTCTTTAGGTGAATGTATCTATATATTTTATTAAGCTTGATTTCCAAATAGTTGCAGTTTCGTTATAGTTTTTTTTTTTTTTTGTTTCATTAAAAGTAACAACTTCTTATATTTCGATTTTTTGAGTAAATTTTAAGATTACTCTTTTAACAAAAGTACAAGATGAAATTTTAATCACTTTTTTAAGAGAGAGAGAGAGAGAGAGAGAGAGAGAGAGAGAGAGAGAGAGAGAGAGAGAGAGAGAGAGAGAGAGAGAGAGAGAGAGAGAGAGAGAGAGAGAGAGAGAGAGAGAGAGAGAGAGAGAGAGAGAGAGAGAGAGAGAGAGAGAGAGAGAGAGAGAGAGAGAGAGAGAGAATAAAAGATGAAAAAAAATTATTTTTTGTACCGCAAGCACGATTTTTGCGTTTTTTGAACCTATTAATAGAGCCAAAAACGACCACTTGTTGACCAGCGGGCGGTAAAAACTGAAAAGCGCCCGCTGCTCAACAAGTAGCGCAGTAGCGGATGGTAAAAAATCGAAAAGCGCCCGCTGTCGTTTTTGAATGGAGTTTTCAAGATTGTTTAAGAAAATCATCGATATTTTGAAAAAGCGCAAAAATCTATACTTGCGGATCAAAAAATATGGTGTACACCAAGGGCTAAGTGGGTTTTTTGACCTCGTGTGGTTGCAGTACTCGTCTTTGGTTCGCAAACGCACTCGCCTTCGGCTCGTGCTAGCTCACCTTCGACTTGTACTGCAACCCCACACTCGGTCTAAAAAGACCCACTTTATGCCCTTGGCACACAATATACTATAAACGACTTTAAACATTTTTCAAATAGATTTTCTATAGTAAAATTTTATATCCTAAAATTATACTGATATATATTAAATTTGTTCAAAGATGCACAATCATGACTTTTTTGTAACACAAGCACGATTTTCGCGTTTTTTGACCTACAAAGGGGGCCTAAAATGACCGTTTTTAGATCGACGGGCGAAAAAAGTCGTTAGTAGGCGTTTTTCCACTTTTATCGCCCGTTATATGCTCGAGTAGCGGGCGTTTTTGAGCTTGTACCGTGAAAAATAGATTTTAATTGTAGAAAAATATTAACTACGTAAAAATTAAAAATACTCTAATCAACGCATTGTTACCGTGTCAAAAATCGGTCACATTGCCTAGTTTATATTAAAAAAAAAAAAAAACGCGAAAGAGTGCATGCGTTAGAAAAAATATGATGTGCACCAAGGACTAAGCGGGCTTTTTGACCTTATATGGTTGCAGTACTCGTCTTTGGCTCGCAAAACGCACTCGTCTTCGCGCAAACTTCACACTCAGTCTAAAAAAGCCCACTTTACGCTCTTGGCACACAATGCACTATTGTAGTGAGAAAATTAGATGAATATACATTGGCGTAAACACGCAGGAATGATGATAGGAAAATGCAGAATCACATTATAGGCCCGATTTCGATAATGATGGATTAAGGGGATGCCATACTCGTACCATTACCGATCGAGCAATTCACACAGTTTTAAGCTGATTAAAAATAAAATACGTCGAATCACAAAAAATCAAGAGAACACTCTTCTGTGTTTTTTAACGTTCTAACACCCAGTCAAAGTTTGGAGTCGGAATATCAAGCCGTTTTTTCAAAAACTTTGAACGAAATTAAATTTTGTTTTGTTCAAAGTTTTTGCAAAAACGACTTGATATTTCGACTCCAAACTTTGACTGGATGATAGAACGTTAAAAAACACAGAAGAGTGTTCTCTTGATTTTTTGTGATTCGACGTATTTTATTTTTAATCAGCTTAAAACTGTGTGAATTGCTCGATCGGTAATGGTACGAGTATGGCATCCCCTTAATACCAAGCGAATGTCTGCGGTTAGTCGTATTATTGTCCACGATTAAGGAGCACGTATTATTAGATGAAATTTTGAATGTGGTGTGCTACAATAAAGTCGCGTCCGACGCACGGATAACGAGTCGAGAGTGGGTGGGTTCTTCTGGTTCGTTTTCTTGTCGTATTTTTTTTTTTGCTCGGGTAGGGAAAGTAGCGGTTTTTCTGATTTTTTACAGTGAAAATAGTCGACGATGAATCAGATGGGAGTATCGTTAGATTTTCCAATGTATATTGGATATCTGGACTTGACATTTTCCATTTTTCTTTTTTGTTTCAGGAATATCGGCAAAATGCGTGTAGAAATGGATAATCAGCGGCCTTATAAAAAGACCATTATCAAACAGAATTCGTTAATAAAGCCAGACATCGAAAATCCATAGTAGTCTGTATGATGAAATAAATGAATAAAAGGCGGGCGAAATAAAACAAAGAAGTCTAACGACATACCACTTCTCCGAAGCATGAAAATGTTTTGCGCCGTACTTGCGTATTACGGGCGGAGAGAAACGAAAAAGTGCGCACGTCTCGCTGCGCTTTATAAGCAGCTTTGTTCGCGCCCGAAAAATAAAGCAAGCGCGCGTGCCCAGAAATATATCTGCTTTCATTCGTAAAAATTGCCGATAGCTCGGTAGCTATACGTATATGCGTATAATATACATAAAAAAAGCCGCGCCAATGAGAAAATTGCCGGTTAATGCATGCATATTGTAAGCCTCTTTATAACGAGGCGGTGAATACTCGAAAAATCTCCCAGCTGCCGCTTATAAGCGCAAAGCAAGTGCTCCGACGCTCGATTGCGGCTGGCCGAGCGTTTCGACGGTTTCGGCCTGCTCTATTCGGATCGCTTTGAGGTTTCGAATGGCAGAAAAAGTTGTAATAGCGGAAAGGGAAATACGGGGCAGTCGAGTGGTTTCTCGCGTTTGTTTAAAACATAAAAAATTAACATTATGTTCAGCAGCTACAAAATATATATTATTAGAAAATATATACTGGCAGTTCTATCATCATTGATATTGTGTCTACTTTATCTTCCAAAAACTTGGAAACTCTTTATTTGTTAAAACCCTCGGAGAATTTCGGTGGGTGCCTCTGGAACACTTCTAAGCTTCCAAGTTTTTGAAAGAAAAATAGTCAGTGAAACGAGTGGATTAAGATATACGCAATGGAAAAGTTTTTTTAAATAAACTTGATTTAAATGAAAAAAAAGAAGACTATATAGATTTCATTAGTTTTAAATGAAAAATTTTTTCAGATTAGACTTTCAAAGTTTAATTGAAGAAAAAAAATGACCTTCCTATTACGCTTTGCATTGAGAGAAAAAAAGAAACATGGATGATAAATCCAGTGAGTCAGTTAGTCTACTTACCTATCCGTGAACAGCACGATCTTATCGGCATGATCCTTGTACGGCTCGAGGGCCTCGCGCAGCAGGTTGACCTTTTGTCCACCCCCCGCGTACCTCCTAATATCGCCGCCGCGCCAGCCCTGTCCGAGTCCCAGAGCGTGCACCCGCTCCCGGAAGCCGAAGACCTCGGCCGAGCGGGCGTAGCGGCGGTATCCCTCCGTCTCGTTGGTCGCCACCGTGAAGACGATGACATCTGCAACGGGGGAAACGAGGTATGAACGAGAGAAGAAGATGCAGACGAGGCGCGCCGGACGGTGATTAGCTCGAGCAGGCAAGTGTGGCCGAGATAATGGGATACGACGTTTGTCGTGGATTTGTAGCCGAGGCTTTGTTGGGATGCGGTTATGTCTTAATATTTTATCTTTTTTAATTATTTTTGAATAATCTTACGCGTAATATTAAGCTGCTCCTATTTTTTTCACTTCTCCGCTTTTCCACCTAACTAGTTTTTTACGCATCAGAATAAAAATTTTTTATTTATTTCCAACAACATATCTGGAAGACTGGATAATTATATATGCGAAGAGAAGAACAAATAATAAGTAACAATCGAAATCGTTAATAGACTTTTTTCTTTTATATTCCACTAAGGCGCTGCGCTCTATCTAATACAATTAACTTAAGGAAGTTCTCTCGGTTTTGCATAAGAAAGCAGATTTTAATAACATTTGGAGGACTGGTTCATATAAGTTTTAAAATAACTCAGTTAAATGCTTGGAACCAAAAGGTACCCAGGAAGCAAGATATGAATGTTTTCGTTTAAGTAATTTAACATGGAGTCTTATGGGGATTCGCACAAATTTACGTATTTTGTTTCACAGAAAGAGTAGTTTGTGATGAAAAAATTTTCAGCTAAAGATAAGCATATAACGAACGATTATTGCTCTTAAAAAGTATCATTGGGTACCTTTATGTATAAAAAAAAAAAATTTAGTGAAGTCAAAAACTATACATTTAACCTCAAAAAATGAGTCAAATCAGCTTCCTTACGAAACTTGTTATTGATAATTCAGACGAATAGAATTGTTTTGTTTGAATGTATAATTATTATTTAGTTTACCGGTATTTCTAAGGCTTTCTTCAACAACATTTACTTTGTAAATTAACAAATAGATAAACAGCCCTCATTTTGACCAGTTATGTATCGAGAGAACTTCCTTAATAAATAATAATTTATTCTTTTACATTTTTTATTTAAAGGATTTAAAAATTTAAGAAAGCTTTGTTTTTCTAAATATATGTACTAACAAGCTTCGCGCGTTTTATTTTTCTGTTTACAATGCTTTAAAATCAAAATTTAAAAATATAACCTTTTTTGTTTATTAATCCTCTTGCGTCACGTGCCGAGATATCTCGTCGGCAAATACACATATTGTTATATTTTCATTTTCGGGGTAAATTTTAAGGTGACACTTTTAACAAAAGTACAAGATAAAATTTTAATTTTCAAATTTCTCTACCGTACCGCGATCTTGTATTTAACAACCAATCAAATCAGTCTTATTTTCGAAGAGAGGATAAGACATGAAATCAAAATATGAAACACAGATCATTTCATATATAGCTAAGTTTCTTAGCCAATCAGCTAAGAAAAGCTAACGTCAGCATCGAGCAACCACGGGTTCCGTTTAAACGGACTTGACCGACTGCAAGGGTTTTATTTCGGCAAATTTTTTAGAGAGAGGATAAGATTTAATAAAAACATGATAAAAAATATAAATTTAGTAGGGTGAGCGTTAACGAGTGAGGTTAATCAAAAGCAATATTTTGAAATAAAATTGAAATTACTAGGGGCCTCACTCCTCCCGCGTCTGGACTTGATCCTACACATGGGGCAGCGGACATCTATTATAAGGCGTATCTTAAGGCGTCCAGCAAAACCAGTGCGAAGCTAGTCTAGAGTGGGCTAAACATCTGCTGAGGGGGACAGTAGCCGGGAGGTTGAAGCGGCCGGCCGCGAATATAGTGAGCAATATAGGCAGCTCAGCTCTCTGGTGAGATCGATCTGCCTAGGTCAGGAGCCGGTCCTGTCCCAGGTTGCGCTGGTACCACATGAGCCGGCACTACGCTGCGCACCTCTCGGGCAAACCCGATCAGGGCCGAGGTTTCGAGGTATAAGTAGGAGCCCACGGCGGAACAGCGTCCCTTCGTTCCGAGATCGTTGTTCAGGACAAAGCGAACTGGCACAATAGCAACGACCGGATCATTAGTTCCCTCATGCTCGGCCGCAGATACGCGGAGCTTATGAGGAAGCTGATGATGTTTCAGAGTCCGTTTCAGTGTGTACGTGCGTGACGTTTTCTCATAATTTATTCATATTGTCTATTTTTTTACGTTGCTCAGCAGGCAAAGCGCCAATTTATCACCCCGTTCTAAGGCCAGTCGTGTATATTAAATAAACTTATTCCTCTCTTAAAATTACTAACATTATACAAGCTATCGTATCTCACATTCAATTAGGTATACTCACGAAACATTAAAGCGCGATTAATTTTTCTTTTCGAGTCCGAAATAACTCCTTACGAGTCGAGCGAGCTCCAGCCCAAATGCAATCACGAATAATGATATTGTCTGGCTGAGCTCGTGGCGCATCAAATTGCATCGGCCAGGGCAAAAAACGTAGATTTGGAGTAATGGTGTTGCGCTTTTTCGAGGGCAATCGATTAACGCGTCTGCGATGCTAATTCTGTACGTTCGGCGATAAAGAGACGAATGGAAGCACACGACAAGATGAGCGTGCAATGGAATATCAATACAATTCGTGGATATATATAGATTAGCAGAAATAGTGTGAATCGCTGCCGGTTCGTGGTAGTAATGTTAGGTGTTTTAGGTGCTTCGTATAATTTATATGGACTCTTCTAGGGGCGTTAGTTGACATATTTTATCCTTGTGTTTACTGCAATAATAATAGTATACGGCAATATTACTTTTTCATAGAAAACGTAAACTGCTAATGTGCTAAGCTAATGTGTTTATCAGACGAAATCTCATTTTGATGCGTATAGCACTGGCTTTTGTAACGCCAAACTTTTCTGTGGAGTCCGAAAACTCGTTACAACTGAATTTCATGAAAAATACTCGGGCAACGTTATATCTTTGCATTCACTTTTTAATCCTCATGGCTTACGAGCATCGTGCATTCTCTGGCTATTCAGAATTTTAATGATAGCGGGGCATTTAATTAAAAATGTCACGAATCCGTAGACTTAATGCCATTGTCATGAGGCGCAAAAAAATTACTCTCTTCCGGAATTTTAAAAATCCTTAACATAAATTGAGCGATCGAGATTCGTTTTATTTTCGAGTGTTTTTGCGAGGTATCTCAAAGTCTCGAATCGATCTCGAAACTCGAAAGAAATCGAGAATCAGCGAAGAGAGGGCGCGCGTAGCGCGCCAAATTAACGCTAGTCCTTATTAAACTGCACGGAGAGACTTTTGGTGCAAATCATGCTTTAGCCGTAGTGCGACGGCAGCGCTGTGAGTTTGGGGCAGCAGCTATTCCAAATAGGCGTAACTGCTGTTCCAAGCGGCTGCGTCGTCTGCTCCTTGGTCGAGCCGTTGCGCGTTTTTGGTGTAGCAGTTGTTCCAAACTGAAAGTACAAACGAGAGGGCGCGCTTGGCGCAACGGTCGCACTACGGAGTGCAGCAGTTGTACCAAAAGTTTCTCCGTGTGTATGTAAAGTCGTTGTTTGTTTGCAGTGATTGAAATGTACACTATGAGTAAATTAAGGAAATTAGATGACAAGCGTCTGTTACCGCATACGGTTAAAAGTTCACGGAAAAATGTTTGGGTCAGAAACTAACCTCGCGATGACAACCGCTCGTCCAAACGTGCGAGGAATCAGTAACTGCGTGTTTTGAAGAGCTGTTGCTCGATTTCGGGCGACTCATTCGCCCTCAGTGGGAGAATGCTTGACCCGACACTGTTTCTCCCCCTGTTTTGAGCTCTAAGTCGCCCAAAATTAGGAGAAACAGTACTCCACGGTAGAGAGGGCGCTGCTTTCCTACCACTAGTACACCCGCTTAACCAAACATTTTTCCGTGTTGTTATGAATGGAGTAGGAATCAATTACACTTTCATCTGAGAGATGCACTTAGAAATCGAATCTGATGCTGTAGTCATGATTGCAATGAAAACTATATGATAGTCCCATTCAAAATTATTTCAATCTCTTCTGCAAATTAAAAAATGTAGATGCTCTACATTTTTTAATTTATTTTGCAACAGTGTACATAATTAAATAAATAAAACTTCTGTATTATTTAGTGAATGAAAAGAATTTCAATTAAAATATTCATTCACTAAATAATACAGAAGTTTTATTTATTTAATTATGTACACTGTTGCAAGAAGATGTATGGTTTTTATAAAAAAACTTCCTTAATATTATAATGTGCTTCATGATTTAACTTTACATATATTTTGTTTGCAAAACCTATGTACACATATACTTCAATTTCACATGAAATACATACTATTTTATGTGTTTAATATTTATAGAAAGCATGTAGAATTTATAGAAAAGCAACACGACATCTACAAAAATAAATATTTTCAATTACTTTATTTAACAACATAAATTAATTTTAATTCTATATAAATCTCATAATTCGCAATGAAAAAAAAAAACGATTTTGTCAACTTTATTCATCAAATAAAAAAGCAAATCACTGTTTCACACATGAATCAAACTTTTCAATCCGACTGTAGCACACAGCCTCGCGTCACGCGTCGCGCAATACTCCCGTCATCGGCGCTTTTGCCTCTCTCTCTCTCTCTCTCTCTCTCTCTCTCTCTCTCTCTCTGCCTTTTATATATACATACACACGCGTAATTGCTCGCCGGCGCTGAAGTAGTGCCTCTGATATGCTCGTGCGCGGGGACGAAAAACCGGCGTCAGACGTTTCGCGGCCCTGCAGCGGAGGATGTTATATTGGGCATACGAGCGACGTGGCAGATCACTTCCGAGATTGCACGCTTTTTGTTTCTTTTGTAGCGGAATGATTGGGTTTCGTTGTGGGAAGAAATTACTGTTTTTGCGATTTTCATGTGGAGTATTGGGGACGCGATGTAGATGAGAATCAAAATGACATAGGTAGCGAAGGGAAAAATATAATTGAGGCAGCTCTAACGAATGCACAAATATAGTTGACGCAGCCGCGGCTGAGATATACGAAGGATTTAGAAGTATAGTAGCTGTGTCTTAATGCAATTCAGCGGACGAGATGTGCGAGTTATAAGGAGCGTCTTGACAGCATTGTGCTGCAGTTGATGCGAGGAACACTTAATTTTTTGCGTTGCAACCATAGCCAACGATTTTCGAGGAATTTAGCTTTAAGATTGACTAAATATATTTAGATTTAGAAGTTGGAGGCTAAAAATAGTTCTTATTACACGAAATAACCTATATAAACTTCAATTCTTGTTAAAGGTTTAACGCTACTTTTTATTACTTTAAGGAGGTTCATGCGCGACTTCCTAGTCAATGCATTGCTAAATGAAGAGGTTATCTAAAATTTGAGAAAAACAATAGTTGTAATGTGATTCATCCATTTTAAATGAAATAAATAGTCAATGTGTAAATAATAATCAATTTTTTTTAACAAAACGTCAATATTTAGAAACAGTCACCACAAACAATTATTGATAAAACACAGAAATCTATTTTCTTTCTCATCCGATTTTCGTTTTGGAGGTCTCATTTTGTTCCTCAATTAATTTTATGGGGACTTGTCGAAGGAAAAGTTCAAAATTATTCAAAATTCAGAAAGTTATAGCCAATTTAAAAAATACATTTTTTTAACCACGTGCACGAATTTATGAACAAGTAGCTATAACTTTCTGAATTTTGAATAATTTTGAATTTTTCCTTCGGCAAGTCCCCATGAAATAAAAAAGATCCCCGTGTTTTATCACTACTTTTTTGTGGTGACGGTATCTGTTTCTAAAATGTCGACATTTTGTTAAAGAAAGTTTGCTTATAGTCATGTTAAATAAACTTATTTATAACAGATTGACTATTTATATCATTTTGAATGAATGAATCACATTACAACTATTGTTTTCTCAAATAATGGCATTTTGAAAACCACCTTAAAATCCCCATAACTCCCTTCGAAAGAGAAAAAACTTTATCAAAATGACATCGTAATCGTGTTTCACTTCCGCGGGCCGGTCCTTATCTGAATTTAACGCGACGTCGAATATATCTTTTTCTTCGGAAGCTCGCGTAATATTAGAACGACGGGGGAGGGGCCGCTCTTTTCCTCTTTACGAATACATGCACAGAGGCGCGAGCGAGCCGGCGTTTCGTATCTTTACTTATAGGTCCCGAGATTGCCAGCTGCCTGCGCACGGATTTGATCACGTAGCCACGAGCGGGGGATGCGGTTCGGTTAAAAATAACGGCTATCTATTGGGAATTGTTTTATGGAGTTTTCTTGCTTTTTCGATATGCTTTTCAGGGTAATTTTATATTCTTGTTTGTGCTGTGGAAAATAATTGTCTGTTCGGCGGTATTTTTTCAGGATATAAGGTGAAAAAGTTATATAGAGGTAACGTGTAGTAAATAAATTGATGACTATCATAAAAGTTCTCGTTCCGATGACATTACATGTATTTTATTTTGTATGAGTCTTCCGACTTGTATATCGTGCTAATTACGTCAGTCTATTGGAGCATCCTGTGTATGTACACAACAATATCGAAGAACGTTGATCCGATGCATTATATACGGACGGTCAACTTTGTCCACACGAATGCAATGTATAAAGAGATTGCTGCAATGTTCAGTTATTTATATCTCTAAATTTATTGCTTGTACTTTTGCAGATAAATAATGCAGCCACGCAGTAGAAAAGTATGATAAGTAATATGCAATGATTCAAGAGATAATAAATAATTTTAGTAGAGGGGAGGTATTTTATCGGAATGGTAAAATGTTAGATGGGTATTTTTTCAGAAAATATACTATCGTTTAAATTATTTTTCGAATCCGATACTGTTGATTCCGAACAGGAGTTATTCAGAACACACAAGGAATTATTTTCGAAAAGAAAATATCAGAAAAATTTGCGTCTATAAAAATTGAAAACAGATTGCATGAAATTATAAAAATACTTTTTACTAGAAAAATAAAATTCCGAAAAATCTCAAACGTTCATTCCTATACGATTTTCAGCTCATTTGTCGACATTTTAGCTTTTCTAAATCACTGCATTTTCTGCAATTTAATCGTTAGGTAGAAATGGCATTCGAACAATTGACATGACATATATAAAAATAATTTAATGAAAATATTATGGCCTTCTTGCCAAATACAAATACTTGTATATATTATACATTTTTAAACATTCGAAAAATTTACCCTTCAATCATAAGATATTCTAATTTGTTTTTTTACCTTTCTGAGAAAATATCCATCTGACATTTTACCATTCTGATAAAACACCTCTCCCCATTTTAGTATACGCAATATACGAGTAAAATTTGTCCAATTCTACTATAAGATCGGCAGAATTTCTGTAACTTCCCGATAATCTCGTAGCAATATCAAGAATATGTCACGGTCTAAAAATATTGAAGTTAGCTAATTGTTAATGATAGGCTCAGTTCTCCGCACATAAGAGTCTACCGATTGAGCGGTACCTACACAAGTTGTAGCGAATGCGTGTCGCGTGCGTTCAAGTCGATCGCTCAACGCCAATCACTGAGTCATGGGTATAATATCATCAGACGCAGAACCTCGTCATTACACGTATGAAAGAAAGCGCATAGCCATAAACAATGTAAGCAATCGCAGCAGCATCCTTCCTCCTTACAGACACTTATAATTACCATCATCCTTCGCCTTCTTCCTCTCGGCCCAGACGCCGATGGCCAGGAGGCAGCAGATCCCGAACAGCAGCCTCATCGCTCACGTTCGTTCCTCAGCAGCGTTCCTCCTCTTTTCCTTACGCTTCCTTCCTGCGCAGCAACGACTGTAAGCAGCGCGGCGCGGAGCTGTCGAGACTGGCACGCGCACTTCTCGAGCGACTACTTTACTTAGATGATGCGATCCAGCTGACCCGGCGCGCACGCACCGACGCACGCACTGACGCACGCATGCACGCGCCTATACACGCGCGGTAGGGGGAGGGGGATGGAAAGCCTGGCTTCACAACATTCACAGAGTTTCAGGGAGTTTATGAGAGTTAACGCTTAGTTGTAATATAAGCTGAGGTGCCTTATTGGTGCGATTGTGTGCTGTTTGGGGAAGAAGGAAAGATTATTTTTTATGTTTCGCTGGTATGAGTGGCAGAATTGATTCCAGTTATTTATTGAGTGTACCTATATACAAGTTATTGATTTTTAATTTCTCTTATCATTTTATATAACATCAATTATTTACATTGCTTCGGGTCTATTTAATTTAAATAATTAACGTCAAGTATAAAAATAAGTTAATGTTTTTTTTTTTTTTTTTTTTTAAGTAGTTATATCTAATTTATAATTCACTTGCCATTTTCCAAATTATCGATTTTGAAACATAAAAAATATATTCATTTTCTATCCATTTTTCTAAACATTTTAAAAAATAAACTCAAAACAATCAAGTATCAAATGTTGGAGTTGTGAAACCAGCCTTACTGTTAATTTAATTGCCAAAAAATCGTTGCTTTCTTTAGTAAACCTTGTTTTCATTTCTTTGATTTCTTTTTAGACAATTATATCACAACAGCATTGTCATTAGCTTCTTTACACGACTACAATACTTATATACTGTAGCAAAAGCGCATCTTATTTTGTTTGTTTTCAGGATATCTAATAGAAAAATAAGGTTAAGTTATACATTGCTTATGTATCACGTGTTTAAACAATTGACTCAACCATTGTAATTATCATTACCACATTTATATACTAAAATTATCAAAATTTCATTATTTAAACATAAAAATTTAACTTTTCTCTAATGTTTATAAGAAAAGCAAACAATTTTGAGGTGCACGAGTTCGAGTCCTTTTACGGAAATTCAGCCAAATCACAATCACATATTCACCAAAGAACTATATACTGTAAAATAAGAAAACGTCGTTCGATTTAGAAAACGGTAAAATTAGACATTATACTTAAAGTTTATTATTAAATCCAAGTTTTTAACGCACTACTCTGCTATAGTATAGAAACTATAACAGAACTACACGCAACACGACATTCACTGCGCAAGCGCCGATCAGCTGGGCAAATGCAAAACGCAAAACCTCATTCACAAAAGCATCCTTTAAAAGCTACCTTTTCAGTTTTTCGCTCTTGTTTTTTTTCCCTTTTTTAAATTATTAAGAATTATGCTTATCTGAAATATTATAATAACAATTATTATGGATTATCAGATTGTTGTTTTTCTCAAATAGGTAAGTAAACAAAACGCACTTATCGTAATTACGTTTTATGAACAAAGCCTTAAAACATCTGTTATAGTTGTGCCGTTTGCGTATGCAGTATATATAGATATAACATCAGACATACCCACGCCATCCTAACCTCTCTTGCCAAACAATAGATTCTCTCTTGAGACAAATGCGTGAATCTGGAAAGGACACGTCAGTTTCAGTCTTTCAGAGCGGAAAGACGCGTCGTGCAGAATCTTCTCAATGACGGGCAGTCGAGGTACTTATGAACAAAACAGCGGGATTTCGTCCGTCGACGGGAACAAGCGTGACGGTAACTTTCTAATTCATTTTCAAATCGCTGTTTTGTCGAGTTTAGCAAGAGTGACGTAGCAATTGTTTTGTAGCGCAACGTGATTTTGGCATAACCTCGTAAGGAGAGTCCGAGGAGTATAGATATTGACTATCCAAGTGGAAGTTTAGAAAAGATATCATGAGGTCGGCACAGAGGAGGCAGCCAGGGCTGCAGTACGGATTGGTACTGTTGGCCTCGCAGGCTGTGAACTTTGGTATTGACAGGATACCGCCGATGACACTTTTTGGCATAGCTGTTCAGAGTCTTTTGTATATGGGAGTGATACGGGTACCATGGAATCCAGAAGATGTTTGCATATCAGCGCTGAAAGTAATTAAACACAAGAATTGGAGGTCACTTATTATGTCAAATTTTGAGCATGGCTCCGATATGCATCTTTATTACAACATGGTGTCATTTCTTCTTAAAGGATCGTACTTAGAGCCCATGTATGGAACATTAAACTTTGCTATACTTATTGGTATGTTTTCATTAGGCTGTAGCGCAATGTACGTTGGATTAGGCTATGCATTGACACAAATTACAGAAGATTATTCATATTACACATCCTGTGCTATAGGCTTTTCTGCAGTTTTGTTTGCTCTGAAGGTTGTTGTTGTTTGTGAAGAACATGATAGGGTACATAATGTCGGAGAGTTCAGAGTACCAAGTAAATTTGCTGTCTGGGCAGAAATTTTTTTGATACACCTTCTGGTTCCAAATGCATCATTTATGGGACATCTTGGTGGCATTTTAGTTGGCTGCTTGTACTGCTATACATTCATAGGAGAAATCATAGATAATAAAATATCATCGCTTACTGGACGACCAATCATTCATGAAGAACCCTTTTACAGAAGACGTACGTTTAGATTATTTTGGTAACAACATTAGAAGGTTAAAAAAAACTCAAACAAGTTTTATACATAATATTCTTTGTTAAAAATGAACTATCTTTCATTAAAGATAATGGATTGTTTATAAATGTGTGAGAACAAATTTTTAACTTAAAATGCTGAAGCTGTTTAAATATTCAGTGTAATTTCTGTGATGGGAAAGTAACTTGTAGGAAGTGTGTGTAATGTTGTAAAGTACAAAAATGTAAAAAGCGCAAAAGTATTTTTATATGTAATTATAAACGAAAAATAAAAATGTATCAAGTTTTATTTATCATTTATTGTATCATATTATTTTTCCTATCAAATTTGCAATAAATCCGTAATTCAATTATTGGAAATCATAATCAAGTGACCGAAATATATATAATATACGCTAGAACTCGCTGAAATGACTAAACAATTAGCGACCACTGCCCGTAATTTAATTATGATACTTCGACCGCAAGATCAGACGGATTCCGTTAAAATTTAATTAGAAACGAAAATATTGTATACCTCGATAAAGGGGGTCCAAAAGTCAATTAAAAATTCAGATTTCGCGCCACAATATAGCAGACAAAAAAATAAGTAATTTGCCTATAACAAATAGTAAAAACAGTGTATTATGGAAAACCAGGACTGCATTGCCCTCCGTTACATTATTATATATCATTTTACAAAGTTTGCAGTTTCTATATAAATATTTCGCTGAATGGCATTTGAATTACTTGATTTTGAGACATTATTCAAATGCCATTCAGCGAAATATTTATATAGAAACTTCAAACTTTGTAAAATGATAGATAATAATGTAACGGAGGGCAATGCAGCCCTGGTTTTTCGTAATATTGTTTTTATTATTTGTTATAGGCAAATTACTTATTTTTTCGTCTGC
Source organism: Torymus aiolomorphi (assembly GCA_036365515.1). Taxonomy (NCBI): domain Eukaryota; kingdom Metazoa; phylum Arthropoda; class Insecta; order Hymenoptera; family Torymidae; genus Torymus; species Torymus aiolomorphi. Next base: position 88,157,639 of record CM070874.1, on the reverse strand, counting down.
TATATTGTGGCGCGAAATTTGAATTTTTAATTGACTTTCGGACCCCCTTAAAATACGAATTAATAGATTCGTGTAGTAGTCTAATCAGGGGCGGCGTTACGTTTTTTCCCAGGTATGGAATTTTGTACCGTGGCGAGGGGGGGGGGGGGGGGGGGGGGGTTCCTAATTTCCCTAGCCTCACTAAGCACTCCAAACCTATACACACGTACCCCACGGAAAGCAAGTAGCAGATAGAAAGCACCACTGTTAAACGATAAGGCCCCAGGTACAACAAACGATCGATTGAAAACATGAATGCTAAATCATAAATCCCTATACCCACCTACCCCACACATAATACGTGGCCGATGGAAATATTTTTTTTATGCAGCGGGCGTAAAATACCCATTTTACTTCTTGTTTTGCAGGCGTACAATTGGGGGTCTGCCTCCAGAGGCCTAAAATAAGAACGAGGCGTAGAATAGGTATTGTATGCGCACTGCATCGAAAAATAATGTTTGGCACGTGAGCGTAGGAGTTTTACGCTCTTGTGACGAAAAGTAATATTTTATCAAATACAGGTAAAAATGAATATATAATCGAAAATCAAAGTAACGATAATTTATTAAATTATTCTTCTCAATAAAACTATTCAATCACAAATCTAAATCTAATTTAAATAATTAAGTAATAAACAAGAACTATAATTATTTACTATAAACGTCGACATTCTTAAATTTTGCCTTTTAATAAAACAATTCAATAGTAGTTCTTCTAAATCTAATTCGCGAACCATATCACTATAAATATTCAGAATACTGGTGTGTCATTTAACCTCTGCTGCAACATCGTAGATCGTAGGTATGTTTTCAATCGGCGCAAAGAAGAAAAAGAACGTTCGTTGGCACAGGAGGATCCAGGTATGGTTAGTAATAATTTTACAAGCGTTGTGTACTGTGGAAAAATACCACGATCTTCTGGTTTCTCCTGAATGTACATAAATATATATTTAAATTGTATACAATCGATTGTTTCCTCGACAGTTGTTTCGCATTCTGATGTTGCCTCTTCTATAGATTTTAAATTTATTTTATTAGAGATTTTCTTTTGTTTTTTTAAAATTTTAACTTTTCTTAAATCTTTTAATTTTTTTATAAATGTTTTATCCTTGTTTAGAGCCTTTAAAAGTAAATCACGCTCGTTTACAAGTGTAGGACCATCGAATTCATTCTCATCTAAATCTTTATTGTAGAAATTTGTTATTTCACTAATATTAACATGCGCAAATCCTGTAATAAAATTCTCAAAATTATTTAACAATTTCATTGTGTCATTTTGAAATCTAGTATTTAATGATACTAGAGTCTGATCGATAACCTCATAGTATAGTTTTTGATACTGATCTTGTATGCTTGGAAAAACGTGGCTTTGACTGCCAGAGTCAATGCGTTTGGGAATCTTTCGTAAACGCTTCAAACAAGGTTCTTCTACACCCAGGTTCTCAGCACTATCCTTGATTTCTCTCCAAATCTTATCAAATTTTTTCTCATCTCTCATCTGCTGGATATTCTCTTTTACAAGATGAACACTTGCACGAGATTCGTTTACGCATAGATCTTTTTTTTGCAACTCAGCGTTTAGAATCTCAATCTGCTCGAAAACTTTGATTATTATATTTAATATAAAATAGAACTCAAACGAGAGTAAACTTCTTAGAAAGCCCTGTGATTTGGCCGATACAGAAGAATCAAGTTCTCGATCAGTTGATTTTTTATCAAAATAATTGATGGAAGGGATGTAATTGTCCAAAAGAGATTTTAACGATTTGATTCGTACAGTCCACCTGAAATTTATAAGCATATTTTATTTCTATCATCTATTTCTAGCTAATTATTATAATTTGTAAACATTAATAATATATGTGAAAGACAATCAAAACATGCCCGTGTTTATATAAAAAATATATACTACACAGATCTATTATGTATCATAGCTGAGAATATTTTAAATATATTAAAATTAAAAATTAATAAGTAAGTGCTATACATATAATTATATTAATTATATTCAATAATATAGATCACATAATTTGACAAAATTCGTGATAATAAATAGAAATACAAAAAAATAAAAAATAAAAATGTACTGTCTCAACAAAAAAATACAACGTACCTCGTTGGGCAATAAGCAGATAGAAGTGGACTATCGTCTTCTTTGAGTTCTTTAAACTCATTTAGTCGTTTAGGTGAGTCACGTATAAAATTAATAAGATCTTTTATGGTTCCGATCACATTACGCACAGGTGTTAAATCTTCCAACGAATCCTGCACGCATAAGCTCAAACTATGTGCGGAGCAATGAACAAATAACGCTCTTGGTTCGATTTCCCCAATGCGAGATTGTAGACCTTTAATTCTTCCGCTCATGTTGCTCGCACCATCGTAGCATTGTCCTCTTAATTGCTTTATGCTTAATTTATTGGTAGCCAAAAAGTCAGTTACAAGTTTGCACAAGGTTTCTGATTTTGTGTCTTTTGTCTCGAAAAAACCCATGAAAAATTCATTAACAGACAAATCTTCATTGACTATTCTTACGCATATAGAGACCTGCTCTACTCTCGTAATATATCAGACGTTTCATCGATCATAAGCGAATAATATTTAGCGAGCATTATATTTTATTTAAAATTAGTTTTCTGATCACATCTGCCATTAAAGTTATGATCTCATTCACAATCTCGCGGTGTAGCCATTTATGACCACTTCGGGTCATCCTAACCTTGTTCGGCTAAAAACATTATACTCGAAAATATTTTGTTGAGAGCTGTCCGATTGTCTATCATTTCTTTTCTTTTTGCGGTCGATAAATGTTCTGTTATATTCGGCTTTTTAGCATTTAATATTAGTATCACAGCTGCTTTGTGCAATTCAGAAGTCTGATGGCTATTAAAAAGACTCGTTGCATTTTTCCACGTGCGAAATCCGTCCTCTACGAAAGCTTTTTTAGATACATTACAACTTTGGGAGCTAGGAAGAGGCAACTTATTCTTCACTGCTTCGCAACATATACTACAAAACATAGATTTCTTTGATTCGTCATATGTTATCCAACGTCATATGTTATAGTCTTTCTTCCAATTCTGAAAAGATTTAGCGCTAACTGCAAATTAAAAAAGAAAACAAAACATTTAAGCAATTAAATAATAAATCGACATTTTTGTGTATAAATCGCAATTGAATGAAAATTAATTTGGCTATTAAATTATCAATTTCAAATTTCTATCAGAATATCTAAGATCAAGCCTAAACTAAATTTTTTTGTTACGATATTGATGTAGTTCAGAGTCGGGAGCATGCATGGGGAAAGGTATAAGAAAAATGTAATATAAAAATGCGTACAAACGAGATAAAATTTTACACATTTTAAACCGCGGTAGAGCAAAGACATTAAAATATACTTAATTTCGAGAAACGGACGCAAGACGAAAATAAAGATAAATAATTCGCACGATAAAAGAATTTGAAGGCCGATAAAATAATTATGATTGTTTAATTATATATATACTTATCAGGCGAAGTTTACGATTATTAGAACGCGTACAAGATTCTCATGTCGAGAGTTTCTCGCTCTTTCCCCATCGACTCCGAAAGTTTTCAGAGTCGTCCCTTCTTGCATTGAGCGGACTAAGTTTGCACTAAGCGAAGAAGCGGGGGACTTCTTACATTACGCCAACGACACAGTCGCTGCGGAGGGAGTCAGGCGAGGTCCTCTCCGAGAGAAAACCTGGCACGGCATTCAAACCAGGGACTGTATTCTAGATATGTCTCGGCGTTAAATCCGAGAACGACTTTGTCTCAGCAACGCAAAGTGAGACAAATACGTTCTCGGGTGAGAACGACTTTGTCTCGGCAACGCGAAGTGAGACAAATACGTTCTCGGGCGAGAACGACTTTGTCTCGGGGGGCTTATTCCATAACTACCGAGTGGCACGCGTGAGACAAGCGGTCTAAACCAATCAGAGAGCTCCTTTAAAGAGAATATCGTTTATCTCACAAGTGACACGCTTATAGAATAAGGGCCCCGAGACAAAGTCGTTCTTGCCCGAGAACGTGTTTGTCTCACTTCGCGTTGCTGAGACAAAGTCGTTCTCGGATTTGAAGCCGAGACATATCTAGAATACAGGCCCAGGAGGTCCGTCTCCGGCGAAGCGCGAGCACGAGCGCGAGCGGGGGAGAGCGAGTGTGCTCAGAAACCTTGGAGCGCAAGAGAATCTTTTCTTGCTTGACTTTCCGCCGTAATGACAGCGGTAAAATCAGCAGATGAGGCTGCTGCTCATGCTTTAGGACTGCCCGCCCCTTCCCGCAAGTCCGAGGGTACGGCCCGTCGAGTGAGCAGCGACGCCGAGGTCCGCGACGTTTGCGACGTGCTTCTACACTCGAGATTTACTAGGAAATAGTCGTGACGTGACTAATGCCAGTATTTTCTAAAAAATAATATATTGTGCGATTGTTGCGTACATCAATATCTTTATATTATATAATCAAATCTTAAAATGTATGTAAGAGTCTAAAGTAATCTCTCTAATTATAATTTGAGTTAACGGTCGAAAATACATGTTTTTATTTAGTTCACGTTCATTCTTGTATTTTATATAAAATAATTTGCATGAAAACTTACAAGAGTTACTCTTTGCCCGGTCAAAAATATCCAGTTGGGAAATCCAACTGGATTTTCCAAGAGGGAAATCCAGCTGGGGAAGAGTGGATTCCAGCTGGATTTTGGTGGATTTCCAGTCGGATTCCCAGTTGATGATATCAAATATTCCCACCCATTTTTAACTGGATTAAATGGAAATCCACTTATAATAAATGGGAATTCCTGGGCGAAGGCGGAAATCCATGTAAAAATCCAGTTAAATGTTTGTGGGAATCCACCTAACTTTCGCATTTCTATTAAATGGGAATCCACTCAAAATTCTACTTAATAATAAATGGGAATCCCAGCGTGACGGCGAAAATCCATGTAAAAATCCAGTTTAATATAGATGGGAATCCATCTAACTTTCGCTTTTCTATTCAATGGAAATCCAGTTAATAATGCATAGGAATCCTGTTATATCTAGGTGGGAATCCACTTAAATATCCAGTTAAAAATGGGTGGGAATATTTGGTATCATCAACTGGGAATCCGACGGGAAATCCACCAAAATCCAGCTGGAATCCACTCTTCCCCAGCTGGATTTCCCTCTTGGAAAATCCAGTTGGATTTCCCAACTGGATATTTTTGACCGGGTGCTTTTTGAGTAAGTTGAGGATCGCAATTTTGTTGTTGGTATACATCTGCCGACTGCTTTATCTTGTGAAAATCGTTCATGGTTTTCTTCTAACGCTTTCGGAGCTCTACTTGAAGATGCAGTACTCGTTTGGGCAGGAATCCCTTGCGCCTGACATTCCGGTACTTTTGAGGGATGTTTCCCTCTAATAACGAACTTGTCCATTGTATTGTGTACAATTCACTTAACACTAACTCGCCGAGCATAAACTAACAACTAACTGATAACACAAGTTAACTTCTACGGGCATTGACGTGTATGAGTGCGTATACGTGCTTTGTGGCATTGTGGCAACCTGCAATCAACTGCGAGACAGCGGAGGCGGTAAAACTTTTGAGGCGGCGCGCGTGCGCAAAGCAATTACAGCCGTGCCGCCCGCGACTTTTACAATATATCGGTCGCATGATCCGGGAATGAGCAAGGGCTCGAAGTTTTCCCCGAAGCTCGACCGTTGGCGCGCCTCGGCAAGCTTCACGGAAGCTCGGTGCCGTCGGCCGCAGGCCCGGCGGCGCCGCCCGTGAGTTCGCAGGCATATCGATGCTAGCCTCCCCTCTTTGCGGCCGTGCGCCGGCGGTGAGCCAATCAGCGAGGGAGGTGTTCTCCCCTCCTGCAAGAACCGCCGCGCGGCTTGTACTCCGAAACGTTTCGGAGCGCCGTCGATCGCCGCTCCGCGTCGGATACAGACCTCTGAAAAAATCAGTCTGCGCGACAGCGCCAGATCTCTCTCCTGAAAATACCTCTCTTAAGATGGTTCTTTCACGGGAATTCCCAGTCAAATCAGAGCTAAATGAAAAGGTTGACTAAGATTTAAAAAACCATAGTTACGAATAATTGTAGTTTAATCTAATAGTAGTACATTAATACTATAAATATAATGTATTTAACATGACTAAAATAACTTTATTTAAGAAAATTTCAATATAAAAATTCCCTATCTTTTTTGTTTCTTAACCGATTTTAATTATCAAGATCTCATTTTATTCATTAAGTAATTTCGCGGGGACTTGCCCAAGGGAAAATTCAAAATTATTCAAAACCCAGAAAGTTATAGCTAATTGTTTATAAAATCGCGAATGAGGTTATAAAAATAATTTATTTCAATTGGCTGTAACTTTCTGGGTTTTGAATAATTTTGAATTTTCCCTTGGGAAAGTTCGCGCGAAATTACTTAATGAATAAAATGAGACCTTGATAATTAAAATCGGTTAAGAAACAAAAAAGATAGGGATTTTTTATCAATAATTGTTTGTGTGTTTCTAAAATATCGACATTTTGTTAAAAAAAGTTATTTTAGTCATGTTAAATACACTTTAGTTATAGTATTAGTGTATTGTTATTAGATTAAACTATAATTATTCGTAACTATAGTTTTTTTAATCTTAGGTAACCTTTTCATTTAGCACTGATTTGACTGGAAATCCCCGTGAAAGAACCACCTTAAGGACGTTCTCCAAGAAAACGATTTTCTTGTGATTTTCGTGAAACTTGTAGAAAATGTTTGATTTTTAGTCCTTAGTACATGCTTCAAAGCCCCACGTCCAAAGCGGTATTCAAAATAAAAATATTTGATTTCAAAATTTCAGCGTTAACATGGGATCCCTATCTAAGCTCGTTGGAAAAATACATTTTAATTTACTGTAAAAAAAGTTTTCTTTGTGATTTCTTTTTCAACCGTGGGATATAAAACTAGAAATTGAGAGGAATAATATGGTATAATTTTCAACATGGCAAGCGGTATTAATTTCTGAGACATAGCGACATAAAGTAAAACTACCATGTTATTTGTATATCTATATATAGTCACACCGTGTAAGTGGTATTTATTTCAAATATCGTATTGCCACCTTTTTTCTTACACCGTGATTTTTTATTATTTTTAGAGTAGTTTATAGAGACTCCTGAAGGGTTTCCATCGTAAATAATATTTTTAGATGACAATTTTTGCGATATTGATGAAGTTGAGCCGGAGAACGTCTTTAAGTCGAAGGTTCACGTATTCTGAGCCAATCTCTGGCTTGGAGGTTTTGCTCCGAATGACTCAGAGTACCTGAGCCTTCGCCTTCAGGTGCATTCGACACACGATGAAGAGTTTGTTTAAGGAGTCCTCCGACTGCCCAGCGCGGAGATAATTCCGCCAAGGGCATGAGTCGACGACTCGGTCGTGAGGACGGCTCGGGGTGACTCGCCAGAGGATCTCGCGCGTCGATATTGAAATGAGCGCGATCTCTAATTCATTATTTATTTACTATTTAATTTTCTTTGACACGAGGGAAAATTCCACGTGTTGGAGCGTAAATAGGGAGCGGAGTCGCGAGGGGAAATAGCAAGATGGCGTTTGTGTCGCACGTGTGTGAGTGGAAAGGGTGTGTGCTGCCGTGCTAGCGAGTGCGTACGTGTGTGTGCTCTGAGCGAAATGCGCGCTCGCGGGAAGTTAGACGAGGCTGGCTGGTGGTTGGGCGCTCGGTTGATTTCAGTAGTGATAAGACACGGATTTGACAAAAAGGAGGGAGAGGGGCGGAAGTCGGCGCGACGTTTTTTCGAGGCAGGTTCAGACCTGAAGTACGAGCGAAGGCAACCGGGGCGAATCAGAACGGTGACTCAAAAAAGGAAGGGGACGGCACTTCGGTTTTTCTTCTCCCCAGTGCAATAGCACCGCAGCAGCAATTTCTGCATCTCGTCTCTTCGCCACCTTCCAAAAAAGGGGGAAAAGGAAAGCTTTCAAGCAGGTCCAGAGAGCCGGGCTTTCACTCACCGAGAAGACTCTCATCGTCATACGAATGACGTCGAGACCATTGTTCGAGCCCTCTATCCACGAGAAACATCTCCAACCGCCAGGAGGTAAGCCTTGCGAAAGGGTTACTGGAGATAAATCGCATCTCCAGCCGTAGTTTGTGCTCGTGCGACACGAGTGGTTTGTGCTCGTGCGACACGAATAGTTTTGGGCTCGTGCGACACGAGTGGTTAGGCGAGACAAATCGCGTCTCCAGCCGTGGTTGTGCTCGTGCGACACTAGTAGTTTTGTGCTCGTGCGACACGAGTAGTTTTGTGCTCGTGCGACACGAGTAGTTTTGGGCTCGTGCGACATGAGTGGTTAGGCGAGACAAATCGCGTCTCCAGCCGTGGTTGTGCTCGTGCTACACGAGTAGTTTTGGGCTCGTGCGACACGAGTAGTTAGGCGAGACAAATCGCGTCTCCAGCCGTGATTGTGCTCGTGCGACACGAGTAGTTTTGTGCTCGTGCGACATGAGTAGTTTTGTGCTCGTGCGACACGAGTAGTTTTATGCTCGTGCGACACGAGTAGTTTTGGGCTCGTGCGACACGAGTGGTTAGGCGAGACAAATCGCGTCTCCAGCCGTGGTTGTGCTCGTGCGACACGAGTAGTTTTGTGCTCGTGCGACACGAGTAGTTTTGTGCTCGTGCGACACGAGTAGTTTTGGGCTCGTGCGACACGAGTAGTTAGGCGAGACAAATCGCGTCTCCAGCCGTGGTTATGCTCGTGCGACACGAGTGGTTAGGCGAGACAAATCGCGTCTCCAGCCGTAGTTGTACACAGGACCAATCATATCACACACGTCTAGCCATATGTTGCTGTATACGAGTTTCATGACATGGTGAAGCGATCAGTCTGTTCTAGCCATGTAACGTTTTTCGCATAACGCAGGTACACAAGTTGAACCGATGCGACAACTTGTGCCTCAACCTTCACAGAGTTCTTGTAATTTTAGATGCCGCTCCCCTATTCGTGCTTATTGATTACGTTTCGATGTCGCGTTCAATTTAAGTTGAGAATTTTGGAATGGAAATAAAGACTTGTTTTACACATTCATGGTTGTCCCCACATTTATTTCAATGCATGCGTCTTAACCATCTTACCCTATTACTTAAATGTCCGAGTTAAACCAACTGGCTCTGGGCACGCTTCAAACTGAATTACGCGCGCGTTCGTAAGGTACGGTTAGGTAGGCAACTCGTGAGTGTCATCTACTAATTGTTATTCGAATTACAGAGTCTTCGCTGGGAAGCTTTGTTGCACGTGAACACCACGTACTCTACCGTCGTGGCAAATTTGAATTTATTTTGATTTCACAATTTTAAATGATTTTTTAAGTTATTTATTAACCTATCAACTTTTCCGATAAGCGTTCTCATCCCAGTTTTTATTCACGTCAGTCGTTTATTTTTATTTTAGCGCGAGTTTTGAAAGATTTATCTAGTAAATTAATTAAAACTATTATAAAATAAAATAATAAAATAATTAGATAATGATAACAAAAATAACTAATCTTTGTCTGAGTTTAACAATCAAATTAAACTTTTAAGAAATAATTATCTTTTTACAAAAAAAAAAAAATTAAAACTTATTTGTTATTAAATGTCATTACTATTATTTTCGATTATACATTCATTTTCACCTAATTTCTTTAAATAATATTTCCATCGGCCGTTTGCTGTGCGTGGGGTAGGTGGGTTTAACTTTGTAGTTTTCCATTACTCGTTTGCTCAAAAAAATTTTCATCTATCTATCTGAGGTGTGGAATTCCATAGCTCGCTAAAGCATAGCCACCATAGCGGTAACGCTGCCCCAGACTACTAGTCTTGTTAAATTACTTTAAGGACAGATGAGTTTTTAAATTTAATTTAAAAGAAGTAGCTATTTGAATTTCGGTGGCAATTTATAAAGTCATTGTATCGAATTACATTTAACCATTATCCTCCATCCATCCTACAAAAAATTATATAATACGGGCCAGCGTATATTTTTGAAGGAAATTCCATATTTTTCTCTTATAATAGCGTCATAGCTCTAAATTAACAGTTCGTTATACGCTTAAAAAGCTAACTTTTCTTTTACAAATGATTAACTCTCATCTAAAAAAAAAGGCATCGCATAAAAATTGTCCACTTACCCTCACTGTTAAAATCAAAGTGGCAATGCTGATGTTGGACGTCGCGAGTCCAGCGTACGAGACTGGGTACACCCCTGTATCCCTCCTGGCACGACGAGTTCTTGTTATTCCTGCTAACATAACTACCCAATTTCAAATTCCTGCTACAACTGTACTGCGTCTTATCATCCGCCACCGAATTATCGTTTCTGCCTTCCGAATCGGAGCAGCCCTCGCCAATTTGAACCAAAAGACCGATTACAAAGAACCGCGCGAGCGTCATCGTATACCGTAAGGACGGGCCAACGATCTGAAAGGCAGACACGCTGGGATTTGGGTTTTATACGCGAGAAAGCGCGCGCGCGCTTGATCGGGCACGAAAATTTCCGCGTTTCTTATGCGGATCGATGGATAGGTGCGATGGAAGTAGTTATGATTGTACGCGAGACAGTCATTCGCAACGGCAGCTTTTCACGCGCGTCTCCGATCAAAAAGTGGCTCACTTTCGCTGCGGACGTGATCGTGACCAATCCGATCGAGCTGGTGTCGCAACGGAGCAGCAAAACCGCGGCGGCTTTTCCGCTTTCGGAGCGCGCGCGACCGGATAAAAATACTGTTTTGAGTCGGAGGATCGCTGGAGATCTTCAGTCAGGCGTGTAGTGTGGCTCTTTTAGGACGAATGAATTCACTATAGTTGAGTAATTCTAACAAATATCCGTTAATTCCTGCTCATGAGAATCTTAGTTTGATCTCATTAATAAAGGAATTAAATGCAGCTTTGTGATAATCAAGTTTCAACGTTTTTTAACGGATTTTATAATAATCACGGATGACTCGGAGCCAATAATTAATAATGTAGTAATTAATAATATTAGAAAACATAAAAAATGAAGAAAAAACACACAGCTAGAATTGATTTATTCAATTTCCAAAAACCGGAAAACCTTACGGCGAGTATACTTAATCCATATGCCGGCATTACGTAAATATATCCACACTACTCGCCAGCGGGCGCGCAGCTAACGATTGGGGTGCAAGCGTGTGCGCGACACGTGTACACCGCGGGTAAGTATATAATATAAGCATATCTAGGTACACGCGCTCCCCTTTATATTTCGCGTGAGGGTGTATAATAACAATTTAGACATTTACAAAGGTATCGAATATCTTTCTAACCCCACTATCAGCTGCTAGAATACATTTTTCTTCTTTGCATAAAGAAACAAAACAATGCCGTTTAGTCGTTATTCCGGTAACTGTGCAGTTAAGTGGTTTAGGGAAATTGTTCAAATGAGATATAAATAGCATAGTTATTTCTACACTTAAAACATAGAATACGAATTCTTTTTTAAATATTCATTCCCACGCATGCGCCTCCCAACGGAATATGCGTCAAGTCAACTGAATTCGGTAAACCGAATACCGAACGCGGATACTGTTTATGCACTCTCGCCCCACATCGCCCGGCAATCAAAGTTGTTGTGTTACCTTCTATTATCTTTGATCTTTGTTGCTATAAAAATGGGTATGTTATAACAGCTGTTTATTGCTTTTAATTAAATATAAATATTCAGTTAAGTGGTTTTTCCGGGCACAGATGCAGTTCCAGGAATAACGACTTAACTGACTTTTTCTCAAAATTGAGTTAGCACCGGAATTTATACCTTCTAACTACCCTTTTTCATGTAGACTTGGTCCAGAAATCTGAAACGCGTTCAAAGAGCAAATATGAGCTAAGTGCATAACCACTTAACTGCACCTGTGCCCGGAAAAACCACTTAACTGAATATTTATATTTAATTAAAAGCAATAAACAGCTGTTATAACATACCCATTTTTATAGCAACAAAGATCAAAGATAATAGAAGGTAACACAACAACTTTGATTGCCGGGCGATGTGGGGCGAGAGTGTGTGTGTGTGTGTGTGTGTGTGTGTGTGTGTGTATGTGTGTGTGTACGAGCTTCTCTCGATATGTACACACACATACACACACACACACACACACACACACACACACACACACACACACACACACACACACACACACACACACACACACACACACATATATATATATATATATATATATATATATATATATATATATCGAGAGAAGCTCGCTTCACGGCTAATCAACTTAGGCCTCTCCGCGCCGTCCAGGCAAATGGGATTGGAGCGCCGATCTAATATAATTACTGGGTCAGTAGTGGTAGCGTCGCCTTCTGAGGCTTCATCCCCCGCGCGTTTGTAGACCAGCGCATATTGAAGTGCGCGCGCCGCGCAGAAGGAAAATAGCGCCGCGAGAGCGCGAGTAGTAAGTACGAGGAAAAAGGACTTTCGCGGAGGTGAATTCAGTGTCAGAGGCTCAAGTGCAAGGGTGAAAGTTAAAATAGTGTGGGGCTAGGATGGGAAAAGACGACGCTGAGACGACTGCGCTGAAGAAGGAGCTCGAGGACCTGATCAACAAGTGCAAGGTACCGATGTCGTACATATATACGTATACGGACCGATACCTTCAGTTGGCTGATTAATTTTGTAGCTCAAACCGCTGCATCATTGCGTCAAATCAGATTTCATACTTCAAACTCCCTCCAACATGGGAAATCATTCTTCAACTGTACTGCTATATGGTTTATTTTAATAAACTAGTTGAAAATTTCGAAAAAACGGAAGTGGGGGGAGATATTTTATCAGAATGGTAAAATGTTAGATGGGTATTTTCTCAGAAAATATATTATCGTTTAAAATATTTTCCAAATCCGATACTGTAAATTCCGAACATGAGCTATTCAGAACACACAAGGGATAAAAAAATATCGAAAAATATCAGAAAAATTTGCATCTATAAAAATTGAAAACGGATTGCATAAAATTATAAAGATACTTTTTACTAGAAGAATACACTGAGAAAAAAAATTCATTGAATCAATTAAATCAATGTTATTGAAAATAATATAATTGATTCAATCAAATAAAAATTCAATTTAATGAAATTGAATTCCCAAAAATAGTTTGATTCAATGTAATATTTTGTCCAAGGGAAAATAATGTAATTAAATAATTATTTCGAACAATTTTCTATGAACATTAAATCAATAATTGATTATGTTAAGTCAATGAATTATGAATATATCAAATATTTAATAGCAGCAACTAAAATATTGTATTATAATATTCCAATTAAATATTTAATTAATTCTTAAAAAATATTTAATAAAATTAAATAAATATTTACTATAATAAATTAATATTTTCTTTATTTGAATTAAATGTTATTAAGTATTAAATAAATGAAAAAGTAAATTTATAAAACATTTTTTAGTTACAATGTAATTTTTACTTAATGTAAGAAAACAAAATTGATACTACTGAAATTAATATAATTTAATATTTATTTAAAGAAACTAAAATGTAATTTCGAAACATTCAAATATTGAAGTGACATAATTAAATATTGTGTTGACCAATATCCAGACAGATTTAAAAATAAATAAATATTTAATAAATTTCATCAGTGAATTTAATTATATAGAGTAGATATTTATTTGATTCAAGTAATCGAGTAGCAAAATATCGAAAAAGGTACATATTTGTCTTCGTTCAATATGTATTTGATATAAGTGAAATTTGACATCGAAACAATCAAATATTAAAATGATATAATTACATATTTTATCTTATAATATCGTAATTAAAACTACAAATAAAGAAATATTTAATCGATACAATAAATGAGTTTAATTATGTAGATTGTCATCTACATAAGATTCATTAATTATATTGATTAAATATTTAATCATTTTTCAAACCTCTAAGCTTATAGGATAAAATATTTTTTAGTTACAAAGTAATTTTTACTTAATGTAAAAAAACAAAATTGATACTACTGAAATTAATATAATTTAATATTTATTTAAAGAAACTAAAATGAAATTTCGAAACAGTCAAATATTGAAGTGAAATAATTAAATATTTTATTCACCAATATCCAGACAGATTTAAAAATAAATAAATATTTAATCAACTTAATTAGTGAATTTAATTATATAGAGTAGATATTTATTTGATTCAAGTAATCGAGTAGCAAAATATCGAAAAAGGTACATATTTGTCTTCGTTCAATATGTATTTGATATAAGTGAAATTTGACATCGAAACTATCAAATATTAAAATGATATAATTACATATTTTATCTTATAATATCCTAATTAAAACTACAAATAATTAAATATTTAATCGATACAATAAATGAGTTTAATTATGTAGATTGTCATCTACATAATATTCATTAATTATATTGATTGAATATTTAATCATTTTTCAAACCTCTAAGCTTATAGAATAAAATATTTTTTAGTTACAATGTAATTTTTACTTAATGTAAAAAAACAAAATTGATACTACTGAAATTAATATAATTTAATATTTATTTAAAGAAACTAAAATGTAATTTCGAAACAGTCAAATATTGAAGTAACATAATTAAATATTTTGTTCACCAATATCCAGACAGATTCAAAAATAAATAAATATTTAATCGATTTAATCAGTGAATTTAATTATATAGAGTAGATATTTATTTCATTTAAGTAATCGAGTAGCAAAATATCGAAAAAGGTACATATTTGTCTTCGTTCAATATGTATCTGATATAAGTGAAATTTGACGTCGAAACTATCAAATATTAAAATGATATAATTACATATTTTATCTTATAATACCCTAATTAAAACTACAAATAATTAAATATTTAATCTATACAATAAATGAGTTTAATTATGTCGTTTATCACCTACATAAGATTCATTGATTATATTGATTAAATATTTATTTATTTTTCAAGCCTCTAAGCTTGTAGAATAAAATATTTAATTACATCATCTCAATACTTCATAATTTCGACGTTACATGTTACTCACATCAACTCAAACGTAGATCCCTACTTTATCGGCACCTAAATTTTATTTTTTTTTTCATTATATCTAAACAAAAATTTTAGAAAATTTTCAAATTATTTCTTCAAAAATGGCTATTAAAAATTTTATGAAACAAATTACAAATTAGGTAAATAAATAAAAAATGTAGTGTCGATAAAGCAGGAATTCGTGCATCATTATTTATTATCTCCTTAAATCATTTGTTCTAATCGAATAATTAAATAATTAAAAATAATTATTACATAATTAAAAATTTATTAATAAAAATGTAATATAAAAACATAAAACTAATATTTTTGTTTAAAATTGGAGAATTGAATAGTTGGAGGTACACTTTATAACGGAAAAAATGATATGATTCAACAAGCGAGCGATAGCGTAGCGGATAGCGTGTCCGCGTAGTAACCGAGCGACCCAGGTTCGATTCCCCGTCATGTCGAAAAATTTTATACAATTTTTTCTGCGATAAAAATATTGTACAATTAATAATTAATATGAAAACTTGCGAATAATATGTAAAATAGCGTACTAAAATTATAATTGTTGTAAAAAAAACTTATTAAAAAGTCTCCACCCATTTAAGGTAAGTAAGAAAAAAATTAATTACTACAACCAAACAAATATTTCTTAAAGTTTTTATTTCACCTATGAATTTTTCATTACTTTTAAATAAATATTTCATAGAATCAAAAACGTAATTATTGATATTGAAAACATATTTAATGGAGTTAAATAAATGTTTAATACCAAATAATTATAGTTCATTAATTTTTTATTGCTTTATTAAGATCAACTAAATATAGGTTGCACTCAATAAAGTATCTTATTAATTGAATAAAATATTTATTAAGTTGAAATAAATATTTTTTTACCTTGAATAATAACATTTTTCAAAGTTAGTAAACATTTATATAGTTAAATTAATTATTTTACTGTTTTGAGTAATTATATTGTATTGAAGCAAATAAATATGTTATAGGTACTGTACGAATAAATCATTTGATCCAAATAAATTTTTTTTTTTATTTTACTAAATTTTTTTTTTTCAGTATAATGTAATATTTAATTGAAGGAACTGAATAATTTTTTATTGAAAAAAGCCATTGAATTGCAACAATTAAATATTATGTGTACTCAATCAACATTGTTTTCAAATGCAATCAATAATTTCATTTTATGTAGTAATATTTAATTGAAACAACTACATAATTTTTAACTAAAATAAGCTTTTGAGTTGAAACAATTAAATATTATATGCACTAAATTAACAGTATTTTATGAACAATAACATTTTTTTAAGTAATAATAAAATATTCATTTGAAGTGAAAATTTATTTAGTAAAATCAAAGTAAATATTTCATTGACTTTAACAAATAATTAGTTATTTTTACATATTAGAATCAATTAAATATTGTATGGGAATATTATGATTCAGTAATTTTATTGGATCAATCAAAATTTGTTTGATTTAACGAAATTTTTTTCTCAGTGTACAATTCCGAAAAATGTAAAACATCCATTCCTATATGATTTTTAGCTCATTTTTCGACGTTATAGCTTTTCTAAATCACTGCATTTTCTATAATTTAATCGTTAGGCAGAAATGGCATTCGAAAAATTGACATCAAATATCATACAAAAATAATTTAATGAAAATATTATGGCCTTCTTGCCAAATTTTTTCGAATGTTTATATATTATACATTTTTAAACATTCGGAAAATTTATCCTTATATCATAAGATATTCTAATTTGTTTTTTTACCTTTCTGAAAAAGTACCCATCTAACATTTTTTACCATTCTGATAAAATACCTCCCCCCAGCGGAAGTAGAATCGTGTGCTAACTGAGAGAACAATATATATAAATACATGACTTTCATCAGGGGATACTACATGTAATTCTGTGTCGTCAAAAAAGCTTTGAAATCGAGTTAATTGGGTAGATTTTGTTTAGATAATTCTTAAACGATAAAACAACAGGGTAAAATACCGCTCAGTTATTCCACGCATTTTTAACGCTTTTGTAATATCATAATATTTGTATACTGTCAATTTGTGAATACGTATACAATTACGCAGTAATAACTGCACAGGAGTTAAAAATACTGTGCTATTATAAAATTAAAATAATTATTATATATATAAAAAGCTGCGTATAATCGCCACGTACGTTTATTCCAATAGACAGAAAAGCAACTATTATCTCAAGCAAAGATAAGAATTCTTACATAAAAAAGATCGAAAGGGCGCAAGTTAGCGACTACCTAGATTTTTGTTCGCTGTTCCACGTCGTTTCGTCGTTTGTATTCGCCCGAAAGCCATTCAAGTACGAACCGTTATATTCCAGATCTGATATAGATAGCTTTGTGTTATCAATTGCAGACTTTTTAATTCGATTTACTCGGCCTCAGACGACAAGTCTCTCTGTTATGCATTGAGTAATGGCACAAAGAAAAGTTTATATTTTCGTATTTCTAATTCTAATGCCTATATATATAGTAAAATAAAGAAAGACATTTGTTTGATTTCGTCAGGATGACCAAAAGAAGCAGCAGGACACGACGATCGAGGAGGCCTGCGGCAGCGTGGGGGATCCTCCGAAAGTTAGAATGACAACGAAAAAAGTCCTCAAAGGGCATATCAACAAAGTGAATTCCGTACACTTTAGCGGTGACAGCAGGTCAATTTCTTTATATAATCGAAAAATGAAAGAAAGTCAGTATAATCGAGAGTCAATTTCATAACAGTTGAAAGGAATCGTCCTGACGAAAATTTTTTAGTAAAATTATATTGTAGTAATTTTCATGAAAATATGAGTCTGTAAAAAATAATTTGCGCGCGCGTGCACACACACACACACACACACACACACACACACACACACATATATCGTTATTGGAAAAATTCAAAGAGATGTTGGATCCAATTGCAATCAGCATACCTACTTTAGACCTCTCATGTACAGATATTTCACATTCATTGAATTTATTATGTCAAAAAATAAAACAACTAAGGAAAAATGACAGCTATAAAAATTGAAGCCAACTCTTTGACCTCTTTCTTGAAATTTTCAGGCACTGCGTGACGGGCTCGCTGGACGGCAAGCTCATCATCTGGGACACGTGGACGGCCAACAAAGTCCAGGTAATCCCGCTGCGCTCCGCCTGGGTAATGTCCGTGGCTTTCGCCCAGACCGGAAACTTCGTCGCCTGCGGCGGCATGGACAACATGTGCACCGTCTACGACGTCAACAATCGCGACGCGACGGGCTCCGCGAAAATCATGCGCGAGCTGCTGGGATACGAGGGTTTTCTCTCTTCCTGCCGATTCCTGGACGACGGACATCTGATCACCGGCTCCGGTGACATGAAGATGTGAGTTTTTCGCTGGTTTGTCAAACGAACTAAAAGTGACTATTTCAGAGTGGAACTTTACCATTTTTAAAAGTTAATATACACTACTAAAATAGTGAACATATCGACGGCTGAGCGGAACAAGGTCGTATCTCGACGTACGCGCGGAGGACAAACGTCGTATCTCGCCGTATACTGGCCGTGTACTGTGATACGACCTTCTTCGTCCGCGCGGTGAGATACGACCTTGTTCCGCTCAGCCGTCGATATACACTATTTCGGCAGTGGAGCAATTTTCACTATGAAAATAGTGACTTTTCCACTATTTTACATTTAGAGAGAAGCATATATAGGCATAGGTAAATTACGTTGGGCCAAATGTTGGAATACCTGTGTTTAAAGATGCATCTGGGATCTGGAAGCGAATAAGAAGACGACGGATTTTTCGGGTCACGCGGGGGACGTCGTCAGCATAAGCCTGGGACCGGATGGGAATACCTACTTGACCGGCTCGGTAGACAGGACCTGCAAGCTCTGGGATCTCAGGGAGGAGGTAGCCCATCAGACGTTCTTCGGTCATGAAGCTGATGTCAACTCTGTCTGCGTGAGTATCTAAATCTTACTTATATCTCTAATTTCATTATTTTCATTATGAAAACGTAATCGAATATATTTTTCTATAAAAATCACTTATTTCGCCAGCTCAAACATTGGGGAATTGTGAATTGTGGGAATCAATGTGAAATTCCTCGGGTAAGAGTAGGTACTATTTGAGCAGCGCGCTACAAAAGGTGCTATTTGAACGGTGCGTTATAAAAGGTGCTATTTGAGGAGTCATTTTTTTTTATCAAAATTTAACTTGACCTACAACTTGGCTACAACGGAAGCGAAAAAGTTAAACAAATTTTTTAGATATTCTGCATAGGTAGTTTCTAACTTAAATTTTAATAAAACAAAATGGCGCCTCAAATAGCACCTTTGGTAACGCGTCGCCCAAATATCGCCTTTTGTGTACCCTATGAATTATGAAGAAGCTGTAATTTTAGATCCTAACGCTCGAAAAACGTTGGGCACTTTTGATTTTATTTACAGAATTCAATCTAAGAAAGTCTTACATACAATTTTAACAATGGAAAATCAAACGAGGCCAAATGAACTTACATTTGCTTTGTTCGGGATGCTATGACAGTTTAAAGCTGAGAAATGAAAATGCATTGGTAAATTAGACTTGATGCATATTTTGAGTTTGGTGCATTTCGCTCTTCACTTTTAATTACACTGTCGTAACAATTAATTTTTTTATTCGAAAAGAAGCAAATCGTTTCTCTGCTTTCATTTTCCGCTTTTAAAATTGTATCTAAGATTTTTCTCGATTAAATCATTATATACCGTTTGATAGAGACCCTACTGAAAAATCTCACGTGAGATCTCACGCCAAAATCTCATGTGAAATTCTTGTCCGCGAGCTTGATAAAAAATCAGTTTCTGGGAATTAGAAGTCGCCTATTAGGTTACACCACCTCCTAGATAAGTTCAAAAATCTATGTTTTGAAGCGTTTTAGCCATTTTACATTTTTAGAAATTTTACACATGAGATCTCACGTGAGATTTCACGTGAGATTTCACGTGAGAAATTTGAAACGTGAGATTTCACGTGAGATCTCATATGTCAAATTTCTAAAAATGTAAAAAATGGCTGAAACGCTTCAAAACATAGATTTTTGAACTTATCTGAGGGGTGGCGTAACCTAATAGGCGACTTCTAATTCCCAGAAACTGATTTTTTATCATTAAAGGGATTGTAGCAGCTCGCGGACCAGAATTTCACGTGAGATTTTTCAGTAGGGGAGTTTTTCTCAAAACAAAACACAAAATGCCTCGAGTTTTTCGGAGCTTTATAGAATCTAATATTGCAGCTTTCTTCATATTTTCACATTGAAAAACATACCCCAAAGTTTAAGCCGAATCCGCATTCCGCATGCCCGGCACTGTCCTAATCAGTAAAATTAATCAACAATCAACGATATCTCATCTTCATAACGAAACCAATCAACTGCAAAGTTCCACCCGTCGGGTCACGCCTTCGTGACGGCCTCTGAGGACAAGACGGCGCGGTTGTGGGACCTGCGCTCGGACCAGCAGATCGCCTCCTTCAAGCCGCCCAACTCGAATCCCGGCTTCACGTCGTCCGGACTGTCCCTCAGTGGCCGCTTCATCTTCTGTGGCACCGACGAGAAGGATATCCACGTTTGGGATACTCTCAAAATTCAGCACAATGGTAATAAAACGTTATATTACATAACAGGCTGATTGTATTTAGTTGCATTTAGTGTTGATCCCCTTGTGTTGAATGAGTGAGGTTTGCTTGCTTTCTCTGAATTTCCTCAATTTTGCAAGTAGTGGGAGAAAGAATTTCAAATTTCTACATATGAGTGATAATGGGGGTACATATGGACTTACTCTATACTTGAAATCGAAACATTAAAAACGTTAGAATAAACAATTAAAAATTGTTTTAAAACTATAAATACATATAGGCTATGATTTTGTTGCAGCTGTTTTGCAAGGTCACGAGAACCGAGTGACATCCCTCAGCGTCGCCGGCAACGGTATGGCAATGGTCAGCTGCTCATGGGACCAAAACGTCCGGGTCTGGGTGTAGAGATTCACTCTCGACAAAGATACTCATAATGCAGAACTTAATACGTAACTTATTCGTCGCCAAGTCAATGTCGATGTCGATTATTCTGTATTCGTTGTTAATCAACTCATTGTTTAGATTCTTTATTATTATCCTTATTGATAAGCAAAAAATGCATTTACTGTTCAAAGAAAAGTAAAGCACTATGTTGCAGCTGTTTCGCTATTTATATATATGAATTACCGGTAGAGATATAAGACAAATAGCACTGTACCTGTTGAGCGTAAACAGCTCTTTGGAGTTTTTAATAAATGAACAAAGGTGTAGGCCATGAAAAGAAATGACAGAATCGTTGTGTCAATTTTTTTGCTAACTCAAAATATTGCGTTTATTATTATTTTTTTTATCGGTATAAGATGTTGTCGCAGATCACAAACGGCGAGAGACTCATTGTCTCCCCTCATCGCATTCGCAATAATAAATATCCCTCAATTATCGCTCCCCACGGCGGGGGATATTTTGTTTCTCCTTGTAAAAATTAATCTACTTTCACGGTCTGCCTCTCTCCCGTACATACATACGACGTCGTGTGCGTGTACGCGTGTTTATTCAATGATTTACAATAGACTTTGTGTATATAGCTAAACCCGCTGCGCCTCTCGCTCAAACTTTCTATCTCTCTTTCCATACACATGTACATATATAACAGAACGACGACGATCGTTTTTTATCCTTTTTTTCTCTTCAGTGACTAACTGCGGGGAAGACCCTTCACTCCGAAGAAAAATGAGCAGAGAAGTGTTTTACCACCCAGGTTCCCTCCGCTTTCGCGTTTTTTCCCTTCGAACAGTCAATGATCCGCGTTAATTTATAACCTATCGATTGAATTTATTTCGGTTTTATCTATATTATGCTTACATTAGAATGTAAATTAAATTCATACAAATATAAATATAATAAAATTAAATAACCGCGTTTTATCGTACAATGCATAGCAGTCGATGCACCTTTCATCGAGTGTTACTTTTTTTGTTTATGGTGTATCACAGAAAACGTGTATCTCACTAAATATATAGAATTTTTTTTTCCTCAAACGCAATACTGGTAAATTTAAAGTTAAAATAAATAAACTAAAGCGAATGACCGTATAAATTCGACTGACTTAGTTATCGAGACACATAAATACTAATACTTATATAAATGGTTGAGTTTCAAGCTAATCACTTAAGTACTCGGTAGTGTATAACGGCAAATTTTTACAACCTTCGCTTGTAAACCTATTTGCAGCCGGCACAAGTAAGGCGCGCAGTCGAAACGGTGAACTCAATACGAACAATTTTTCCTTCATCCTCCATCTAATAACAATAAAAAAACTCAACAAACTCAATTTACAAATAAAAAAAATGAAATCAACGCAAATAAAGCTTCATCAGCTTGCTAAGCATTTTTGTTCTCTCCATGAACTTTAAAAGCTAATGAGAATTTCAGGTATATCGAATAACTAAAAAAAAAAAAAAAAAATACAATATATTTTCTCTATAAAACATGTGAAACGGAACTCTTTCGCTATCGAGGGAACGTTAAAACTTCCGACACGCATGTTGACTTTTACGGAGAACAAAAAAAAAAGGGTTGATTAATCACTACGCTACAGTACACATGCGCGCAAGCTGCCTGATTCTACATTAGCGCGAACTATCTTCGTGAAATATCATTTTTTTCTTTTTAAAATCCATTAAGATGAATGAGAAGGGCTATCATGACCGTAGCCCCCGTTTCTTTGGTGGCCCACTCGATGGACTCGAGCTGCGTGTCCAGGCCATCCTTCTTGCTGGACGTCGTGTACGAGCCGGGCCTCACGAGCAGCTGGAAGGCCGTCGACGCATTGACTTTCTTATTCAACTGAGTATCGATGTATCTGCAACGAAACCATTATTGAATGAATATTCACTTAAAGTATTTAAATGTTTTACGGAAACTTACGAGTATTGCTTGGTAAATTCTTCAGAGTTTGCACATTTGATGTTTGGCGAAAACACTACTTGAGGATTTTGATCTTCACTATTCAATCCGGTGGTTAACAGATCAGTATCCAATTGTTCTTTAGTGAGTAGCTCACCTCTATCCAGAATCCACCTATAAGAAGCCAAATTTTGCGTAAGTATCAACATCTCACTTAAAATATACAAAAAAGCAACATTAAAAAGGACAGTCTTACCTGACAGTGTCAATTCGCGTTCCGTAAAAAGCCACGTGCCACTTATCTGTGGTACTCTGGGCTATTTGATTCGCATTGATACTATGCTTTAACGGAAATCTGACCCAGCCAACTGGAATGGCAAACTCGGCCAGTGGCTCGCCCTTCTTGCACACAACCGAGTCCCCATCAGCCTTGAAGCACGCGCTACAGTAGCAGAGTATTTCATCGAGGGAGAAGAATTCATCGGGCAATACAAGAGACTTCTTCAGTCGAATGCAGGCCTTGAGGTATTCGCACTTCTTCGTAGGCGCGCCGACGATGTTGCTCGTGGCGAGTGGCGTGGACGGCATCGAGGCCACGTGCGTAGTCTGGTTCGCGCTGAGCATGTTGTTCGACATACAGTTGTTCGGCACTTGGGAGCCGTGCTGCAAAAAGCAAAAGAAATGTAAAATGTTTGTCTCGTCAAGCATAAATGAAATGAGCTGCGGAGTTATACTTACCAATGAGTGACGATGGAGATTCAGTACAAGATCCTGCGGGTTACTTGGCATATGATTCGACTGCCAGCTACGAATGTTCGAGCCCGGCGTAATGGTCGTCGCCGTTATCGACGTTGTTATCGACGTTGTCGATATCGTCGTCGGTGTCAGGGCAATTGTCGACGCTGTGTTATTATTCTGCGAGCTGTTGGACGCGATGCTTTCATTTATCGCGTTGTTGGCGTTGCTCGCGTTGATGGCACTGTTGAGGTTGATCATGTTCGTTGAACTCATCACCGCGCCGTTCCTAATATTGATATTCGTCGCATTGTTCAACTCGACATTCGTACATGGGTCGCTGTTATCAACTTCAACGTCCGAGCAACTGCCAGCCTCGCAGTTGTCCTCAGAGCTGGCCGCCGATGCGGCAACGTTGTTGTCGCGCATTGGTGGAGGTGTTGGATCTTTATCAGCGCTGACATCGTTGTCTGGAATCTTGTCGGATGTAGTAGTGGTGGCGCTGGTAGTAGTGGTTGTTGTTACAGGCATTAAATCACTTGTCGAGCTTACCAGATCTGTGTTAGACTGTAGGCTGCTCGACATTGGCGAACTCGTCGTTTGTTTTAAGTCTATAAAAAAATACGTTCAACAGATGGCGTAATCATTATCTCTCTTTTGATCATACTTCAATAATCGTCAGATCAAGGAATTACATACCTTTAGTGTTTGGTAGTGAATTTCTACTGGCTCTATCGTTATTCCTCGCAGATATTGTTCCCTTCGTCTCTTCCGTTTCTTCAGTCTCGTTATTTTGTTCGTCCCCGACCGTGGGCATACTCACAATTCGATCAGACAACTCGTCGATAAGACTCGTCCCATCTTGATTACCGCATTCCTTTTCATGACACTCGAGATCGGCTTTCTCCCGCGAGTTTTCGACGTCGTCCGGCTCGATAGTCAGTCGCGCCATTGCCGCGGCGACGGCGTTGTTCTGCAACTCGTTCGGTGGCTCACCGGTGGGGCCAACGATGGAGACTTGTTCGCACTGTCCGTACACGTCCAGCACGGCGTATACATAAGGCGGTATATCTGAGGCGGCGACTCCTTGGTCTATATCGTCGATGTAGAGATGAAGACGGGACTCTTCGTCGAGAAGTAGACCAACGGTCGAACCTGCGCGCAAGGTTTCGAGATTCGCACCGTACGAAGATCGTACCTGAATGAATTAGAGGAGAAATATTAGCTTATATTTTGAATAGCAAAGTCCGATCCCATAATGTTACAGTTTTACCTTTGTTCCATTGTGTGATATCCAATCACTACAGATGATCCAGGAATGTTTTTTCAACCCGAGTGCGGTTACTGGAAAGGTGACCTTTTCAGGCGAAACGCAGGAAACACCGCACAGAATACCAGATACCCATCGTTCATTAATCTTATCGATTTTAACTTGGAATAGCTTATTCTTTATTAAGGGCTTACTGGACATAACCACACCTGTAATCAAAACATTTTTAACTTAGAATTCAAAATGCATGTGCCAAAACTAAATAATGTGTCAACAACAATTACCCTGATTGTAACTTGCAACTCTCTTTGCCACAGTCTTTTTCTCTAATTGCACGTTTCTACCATGATTCTCGTGGAATTCGTAGGACCAGTCCGTTTCTCCTATGGACGCCACAGCTATCTGTGTTGGCGTAGTAACGATTTCGTTAAGTAATTTGCCCTCTCCACAAGTGTCGATCGATGTATCCATACCAGCATCACTAAAAGTAAATATCATTTCTACAGAATCTCCCAGAAATAGTTTTGCAAAGTATTCGATCGGGCCAATGATCTGTAACCTTCTGATACCGGGCGGCATGGGATCTAGCAGCAGCTCGAGGGAGTCTTGCAGTCTCAGACTGGCGTTTGGCGATATTGCGGCGTTCTGTTGCTTCGTGCTGGTGATGCAGATTGCGACCGTACTGCCAAAGAGCTCGACGACGGCGAAGCACATCTCGGGAATGCTAGACACGGCGACTCCCATGTCCTCTCGGTTCACGTAGAATTTTAGATTGCCTTCGTTCGTTCGCTTTAGGCCGATCTTGTCTCCCACGCGCAGCCAGTCCAGGCTCGGGCAGTAGTTCCAAGCTAGGCAGTGGCCTTTGTGACGCACCTGGTTACCTGCGCAATCCCCTTAGATCATTAGCCCCATTTCGGTGAATAAACATAAACTTAAAATTTTTATACGTAATAAAGATATGTATCAACAATACGTATCAAAGCCTTCGAATTTGTCACGTAACGAAATACGTATTTCTGTTATGTAATTTTGATATGCAATACAATCACGTATCAAAATTACGTAATTACTTTTAACCGGGGTACAATAAACCCTTCGAACTTCCCCATACAGAATCCTATACTGAATCGTCTCTTACCAGTAAGATACCAGGCGTCAGACGGCACGGCAGTCATGCCCTGAACGAGGTTCATCGACGTCAGCCAGCTGCCGGTCTCGTTGCTAATCAGCCCGATCCTCAACGATCCACTCCACTCGCGCGCTACTTCCTGAATGGCGATTTCAAAGATCTCGTTGTTCTCGAGGGGCGCCTCGCTCAAAAGCACCGCGTTGCTATACTCGCGGCAGCGCGTTGCCAGCGTGCGACCAGTGTCCAGCTGGATGTTCAGGCCAACGGATTCGTGGAACTTGTGCGTGGTCTCCGTTTGGCCGGGTGGTTGGACAACCGAGGTTGGGTGCTGCGACGTCGTGCTGTTTTCAGAGGCCAGGTACTGCTGTAGTGTGACGTCTCGTCGTTCAGGAACGACTATTGTGACCTGTGTAGAGAAGAATAGCAAGGTTAACATTTTTTAAATACCGTTACTTTCGGTTTATAGTAGTGGGACATTTTTGGTTCGATTTTCTCCATCTTCATCTGGAAGTCCGCTGATGGAGAATGTCAAGTTAATATTTAAATTTTCAAAAGTACTTTGCAATACTCAATCTTTTACCCTTATTATCTACTTCTACTATTATATTAAGCGGCTTGAGTCGTGCGCCGTGTACCGTGTACCGTGTGCCGTCTATTCCGTCACGTCTACACGGGAAAAATGTTATAATAAATTTTATTATAAGTATAATAAAAATTACTATATAATATAGGAAGAGTGTGACATTTCCACTATATGCTGCATTTTTGTTATAACTATATGAATAATTACAACATTTTTAGTCATTTTTATTACAGTGTTGGTTAAAAAGTATTACGACATAAAAGAAAAATTGCTATACAACATAGCAAAAACTGTGATATAGTAAAATTTGAAATATATTCTTTTAATTTTAGCCACCCGTCATAAGAAATTTTGTTATCCAATATAATAAAAATTGCTACAACTATAGTACTTTCTGCGTACGTCAAGGCGTGCACATGGTCTAATTGAGGTTATGTATTCCATCGCAATTTCACTTGGCCTTGCTTTTAAGTAAGCAAAACTTTGAAAATCTCGATTCAATCATTTTATTTTTTATTATGTACATTGATGATGAGTATTTTTGTGTAATTGTAGTTATTCAATATATCATTTAAGACATTTCGTAACCAGGGGTTTGACATATGTCAGTTCCAAAATTTTGTACTCAAGAATCCTACTTGGGTAAGTGGTTAGCGCGTTCGAATACCATGCTGAGGGTTCCAGGATCGAACCCAACCGTCGACAAAAAAAAAATTTTATTTCGAATTTTAAATTTATTTTCACATTAAGTATTCTATTAAAATGCAAAAATAGTTCAAAAAATGAAACAAAAATTAATTTTTTGAAATTTAAAGTCAGCCATAATAGTATATTACGATACGTGTGACTAAAGTGGCTCTTTTTGGCACGGCGTTAGGTTAGTGCCCGAGCGCAGCGAGGGCGCTAAACGCCGTGCAATAAAGAGCCACTAAGTCACGAGTATCGTATACTATTTTATACCACTCTAACCTCAAAATCATAACTTTAATATGATTATTCGGCTCTCGTGGTATAAAATACGGTTCGAAACTGGTGCGGAAGGTGATTATTTAGCTGATGTGACGTTTTTCGCACGAGCGAAGCGAGTGAGAAAAGTCACATGAGCTAAAAATCTTCTTACGCACCAGTTTCGAACCGTATTTTATACCACGAGAGCCGAATAATCATATTAAAGTTATGATTTTGAGGTTAGAGTGGTATAAAAATACTATGTTGTGTAGCAAAAATTATTATAATTTCGATATGTCACACCGTTCCTATAAAATATAGTAATTTTTCTCACATTTTATAATAAAATTTATTATAACAT
Source organism: Torymus aiolomorphi (assembly GCA_036365515.1). Lineage (NCBI taxonomy): Eukaryota > Metazoa > Arthropoda > Insecta > Hymenoptera > Torymidae > Torymus > Torymus aiolomorphi. Next base: position 88,129,517 of record CM070874.1, on the reverse strand, counting down.
TTTTCTCCGTGTACCACCCAATAACGTCATATCTACAGGTAACCCTGACACCTAGACATCATCTACAGGGAGTTTCCGATATTTTCGATAATTTGAATCAATACCTGGTGCCCTTCCTCGTAGATAATGTCTCGCCAACCTAGAGGTCCCCCTGACACCTAGACATCGGGCACAAGTAGTTTCCGGTATTTTCGATAATTTTGATTCAATACCTGGCACCCTTCCTCGTAGACGATGCCTTGCCGGACTGGACCTGTCTTGCCGGTATTTTTGATAATATTCGCAGTTCTTTTTTTGTATTATTGTACATGAAGCGTTTCGATATAATATGGTACACATGAGTGGATATGGGTGAATATCAGTGAGTATGCGTCAATGTGGGTTGAATATGGGTGAAAAGAGGTGTGTATGAGTCAATATGCGTGGATATGGGTAAATGTGGGTGGGTGGATATTGATAACTGTGGGTGGATATGGGTAAATATGGATGAAAATGGGTGAGTATTGGTGGATATGGGGGTGATTACGATTTTAAAAGAGGGCTAAAATAGTTTTAACCTCAAATATCTCTGAAATTCATAAACGAATTCTTTTATCCTAAGAACTCTTCTAATAAATAATATACAAACTCTACATCTCCACCAAATTTCAAAGAAATTAAAACAATTTTAATGTAGTTATATTGTGTGAAAACAAAGAGAGTCATTTTCAAAAATACTAAAATTTTAAATATCAAACATCTCAAAAAATAACCATATAATCTGAATGAAATTTTACACAGGTATTGCCTATATCACATACGAAATAGTCTATAAATTTCAAGCAGATACATGAAGTCGTCATTGAGAAATTACGATTTTGAAAAAAACTGTAAAAAAATTTTAACCTTAAATATCTCTAAACATCGTGAGACAATTCTTTTACCTGAAGGACTTATACGATAATATATATAAACTCTACATTTCCACAAAATTTCAACATGAATAAACCAATTTTTGTTTTCTCTAGTTATCATGCGACACAGAAAATGACTTTGTAAAATACGAAAATTTTCAAAATCAAATATCTCAAAAAGTAATCGTACGATCTAGATGAAAATTCGCACACATATTAACTACATTACATACAAAATTGTCTATAAATTTGGAGCTGATACATCGAGCCGTTTTCGAGAAATTGCGATTTGAAAAAAAGGTTATAAAAATTTTAACCTCAAATATTTCTGAAATTTCTGGACTAATAATTTTGCCCAAATAACTCGACCGAAAGCTATCCAAAATCTATCTCTACAAGGAATTTCGAAGCGATTAAGTCAATTTTACTCTCGTAATCGTTGGACATACAAAACACATTTTTTCATATTTCAAATTTTTTCTCAAAAACTAATCGACAAAGTGGATTCAAATTTTTACAAATTATGGCTATTTATATTCTGCATTATCGTGATTTTTAAAAAAAAAAATTGACCGTTTAGTTTAGGAGTTATAAACTTTAAAAAAAAAAACACGTTTTTGTTAATAAGAAAAGAACCGTGATAGCTAGAGAATTTTTTTTTTTTAGAAAATATAGGTTTTTTATTCTCTTTCGAATGCTATCTATTCGATTCAAATATCTCGATCTTATCATTAAAAGAAAGCAAAAATCAATTTTGAGAAAATCGAAAATTCGACATAAAACAAAAACGCATCGGCGAATCAAAAAACGAATTTTTGACCCGCCATCACACAAAAAAAACAAAAAAAAAATGAGACCCGTCCGGTGAAAATCGATCAAGTAGAAGCTGAGATCCAGGCGTATACATACATACAAACACACCCACACACACACATACATCCATACATTTTTCAAAAATCATGTATTTTGATTCCTAAGACCTCGAAAAACAATTACAACTCAAAAAATTACAATTTACACAGATCCGGTCGAAACGTACGCGGCCGTGCGCGTGATAATCGGTCGGTAAGGAAGGACTACTTCGGCTCGAATCGAAGCGTTAAAAAATAGTACATTTCGACACGGGTGGGGAAGTCGATTATTTAGCTGGTGTGACTTTTTGCACGAGCGAAGCGAGCTAAATAATCGATTTATGCACTAGTTTCGAACGGTATTTTATACCACGAGCACCGAAAAATCATATCAAAGTTGTGATTTTGAGGTTAGAGTGGTTATATTGCCATTATTTAAATGTTTGTAGTTATTTACTGTAAAACTATGCATTATACGTAAATAATTGCGAATACTTCTTCGAAAACATTTTTTCTGGGTCAGAACAACGATTATTCGAAATTGAAACTTTTAATTGTCAATAACAATTGTTCTTTGCATTTTTTCGCTGGCCACCTACGAAATTCGGATTCAGGGGGTTAAAATACATAAAAAAAACCTAGGTCGGTGGGGCTTGCAATCTATATACCTGTATCTATAACCTATATACATGTATATACATATACATTACCTATGAAACTTGGTGAAAACTTTGCGACGATGTAACGTCGGTAGATGTTGTATGTATGTGTGCATGTATGATGGATAGGAGTGTAGCGGGTGGCGAAAGCCGAAACTGCCGCGCGCGCCGATGTTGCCACGCCGCGTCGCGAACGTGCGGGAGCGGGCCCTGCAGAGAGAGACGACGCGGCTGGCCGGCATTCTCCTCTGAGCCGCGCAAAAGAGTAGAGAGCGAGTCACGCGTGCAAAGAAAAAATCCTTTTCTTTTTTTTGTTCACCCGGAAGTGCGTGTGTGTGTGACGAGAGAGTGGTGGCCAGCAGGGAGACGTGCAACAGCAGCGATACCCAGAGCGTCATCCTCGAGAGCGTTAGAGGGAGCACGATAGTCAGACGCAACAGGTATGGAAAAACTAAAATCATAGTGCACGGCGACACCGAGCTCACGGGAGCAGCGAGCAATTGCGAGCGGTCGAGCGCGGGTAATTGTGGCCGGTATTGGTGGTCTCCTTCCCTGCGGGGAAGGACGGAGGGAGTAGAAGTAAGCATCCGCGGCAGCGTGCCGCGTAGAGACTGTGCGCGGAGAGTAGTGGTCGCCGTCGTCCCCGAGACGGAAGAAAACGCGAACTTCCCCCGCGATGAGCCAGAGTCAGAGGGCAGGCAAAAGTGATTGTGTGTGTGCGTGTGAATGAGTTTCGCACCAGGCGCCTTACAAATACAGCGCGAAATCGAGAGTGTTAAATTGTGTGCGGTAATTCGGGGCGGTGCAAAGAAAGCGCGATTGTACGAAAAAACTATTCGTCGAACGTAAAAATATGTAAGGACCTTTTTTACTCAGAATGATTTAACAATCAATTTTACGCAATTGTTTATAAAAATTGTTAATAACAATTATTCTATGCATTTTTTCACTGGCCACCTACAAAATTCGGATTCAGGGGGTCAAAATATATAAGAAAAACCTAGGTGGCCGGTGGGGCATGAAATTGGCCACGGAACCTGGGATGGCGCCCGGACTAACACAGAAAAGTCGAGTTCAACCGTGAACTCGACGTTTGTAACCATCAACCTCGAGTGCTCATCGTAGAAGTAGCACTCGACGGCACCGTGTTCTAGGGCTCGCTACGCTCGTGCGTTAACCTCATGGTGCAAAAATGGACTGCTTAAGGCACGAATAGGCGTGACAGCGGACTTAGGTAAAAGTGCTATGAAATATCGTATGACACTACTGCCTTCAGTGGCCCACTGCACGACGTGAATTATCACCCTCGCTGCGCTGGGGCGCTAATTTCACGTCGTGCGATAATGGGCCACTTAAGGCACTAGTATCGTAATATACTATTGAATGGGATGTTACGGGTCATACAACCTTAAATCTTCTCCAATCTCTGGCATCACTACCCTCTGCCAGGGATTGGATATATTTTTGATATCTTCGATTATAAAATAGTACTGCTTATCTAATATTTCCGTATATGACTTCAAAACAACGATGGTATTCGACACCAAAAAGATTTCTTGAGACTTCGTTGTTACGACAGTATCGGGCACACTACCTTTATATTTTATGTATGAAATAAATACAAGACTCCAATTCTTCAAAATAACTGGAAAATACTTTTCTCTTTCAGGGAGTTCTATCGGTGAAAGAATTAACACCCAGAGTATTCTAAAATTTGGTGTACTATTCGAAATTGGTGCAAAAATGACCTAGTTAAAATTTTAGAAGCCGAACGAGCTTGTAAAAAAAGATATCAAGTTTTTATTTTTAGCTGATTAACACGGGTTCTTATGGAAAATTGTAATTTCGCCGTATACATTTACTTATTACAAAGAAGTTAACACACAGATGTTTTTCAAAATATTTGTAATGCAAGACAAATATTCAACGAACATTTACAGCTTTCAACGAGTGACAACGATTATGATTGCGAGCATTTAAGCACTACAAAAAATTAATGAATAGTAAAGTATTACGTTTCTCACGACTTTACCACCATCATATATCACGTGACAACGCCGCATTTTAAGGTTAGAACGCGCGTGTTTTAAAACGACCGCCACTCGAAAAATCGTTTACATGGCATTACTTTTTTATCATTTTATGAAAATTACATAAATAATTAACACAATAATAAATAAATAAGAAGTGCAAGGAAGAAATAGTATATTTCTGCATATTTCTATTTATCGTATTAATAAACAACAGGCTCCAGCGTATGCGCAGTGTGCTCTACCAGCACGCGGTGTCCATATCTCGCACCGAGTAAGTCAACCAGAAACCGGAATACTCTTTGACTTGAGTCGTACCGATAGAACTCCCTTAAGAACTGGGATCCCGTTGGCGGACCGCAGGATGAGAAGACTACGAAAGACAAGATGGAGAGAAAAGATTTTAAGGAAGAGGAAGAGAGGTATTAGACGTCCACTCACGTCGGAGCCCGCGAACGGAATCCTTATATTAGCGATGCATCGCGATCTTCGCAGATCACGTTGATGACGACGCCGCATTCCAAGACATGAATTGCCGGCGTCGTATTTGACTAATGCATAAAGGCGCACGGGTTTTATTGTACATAATTTGTTTGACTCCTGGCGAAAGGTTTGTATGCGCGTGCGTAAATGACAAGCGAATGTTAGTATTAACGTGTGAAATTAAAATTTTCGTTATACTTTGAAATCCAATCACTATGAGATGTACGCCGGATTTACGGATACAGATACATGTGAAACGTAATTTATTTACATATGTTATTTCTATTTATCATCAATGTAACATATCTTTCACAAGTTAAAACATAAAAATAGAATCATTACCTGCGCACACTGCCCATAAAGATCGACGACCGGATACACGTGAGCCGGTAGGCCGGTACACGCGGCTCCCTGGTCAACGCCGTCGAGATAGTAATGCAGACTGCCATCGGCGCACCGCATCATGCCGATGCGGTTGCCCTCAACGAGCTTGTCGAGGTCGCAGGAGTAGTTGTTCCGGAGCGCAGTACCGTCGCGCATCACCGTTGAACCCGACAGCATCCACGTGTCGTGATCGATGTCCGTCATCGTCGATGGAAATTCTAGCTCGTCCGGCCTGGTGCGGAAGAGTAGAAGGGGGTGGTGTTAGTTTTTTTTAATTGTAATGGAAAATAGCAAGTGATAAATTATAAGAGTATCCTTGATAAAAACAAAATCAATTTTCTCTCCTCTATATTAAATACTCACTTTGACTAGATCTCTCCTATATCTATTTTTATGATTTCTAAATATTATTATCATTTTATTGAATGTGTTATTGTAAGTGGTTGTAAATTTTTATTCTTCATTAATTTACTACAACATAAATATTTTATGAATTTCTGAAAAATACGTAATCTACGAATGACTATAATTAAAATTCATGTTGTAAGAAGCGTAAATAATATAAGTAAAATATAAACAAAGGATTTAAGGAAGGGAGCACGAATTGATTTACTTAGACTTTAAGTTAGCCGCGAGCGAGGAAGCCTCTGAAACTCACGGCTCCGACGCTCAGATTGTACGGCGATCTTTAGATTAGGCTCGAATTTCCGATTGTGGTAAGTTAAATATTGAATTATTATAAAGTTACTTAACGGTTTTAAGTCTGTATGTAAAGTTTTCGACTGATTTGGCGAATAATTTGTATAAAGACAGCTGCATGACATCTAACCATCATTGGTGCCTAACCGGACGGAGGGTTAGCGAGTTGAAGTTTGTGAGCAGCATTGCGACGACGAGGGGATACTGCAATTTTTCGATCCCGACGCAGCTTCAATCTGACCCGGCGCCATTTGTGTCGATTACGTGGCCTGGTTCGCAGTCAGTTAAGTATCGAGTCATTTGTACATATCGTACTGTCATTTTTTTTAATAAAATTTATCAAATAGCGGGTAAGTGACGAAACTTATCTTCCGGTCAAATCATTGTGTGCCGTATACGTAAAGTCCTGCAGTGAAAGTTTCGAGCGTAATTCTTACGTTTAGAACTACGTCATATATTATTAAACACTTACATTGTATAATTAAAATATCAGTCGATGATCGTTATATTATAATTTGAATTAACCAATGTTCAATTGATCACGGTATTTTACATTTATATTTAACATCTATATTTTGTCAAGTAATAAAAAAATCTGTTTACTGTCTTAAACGATATAAATAAATATTTTATTTATATACATTATTCACTTGTATTCCTTTCAATGTTTACTGTACCTTATAGCGGTGACACCGGCTTCGATGGCACCGTTCCACCTGTCGACCATCTTATCAATGGTCACCTCGAACATCTCGCCGTCGCGTAATGCCCGGTTGGCAATGACGATGGCATCGTTGAACTCGCCGAGAGCCCGAGGCCGCGACGCAGTGAGGCCGTTGTTCGCAATCCGGGCATTCTTGCCATGTACGTGGTGGAAGCGCAGATCACTGCAAAAGTGTAATAAGATGATTATCAATCCTGATCAGCATTGATTTTTAAAGCTTAAAAGGAATGGTGGATTAGCACGACCTCATCTGTTACTACTGATTTGTATACATAGATATACAGCAGCAGTTTAGCATGAATTTCACTTTACAAATTTATATAAACGCTAAAAAGTGTTAAGTAAGTTATTAAATTCTTTAGAAAGTAAGTCGCACCAGTATAACGTCGTATTGCTCATGCTGGAATTGACGGTAGTCGGACTGCAGAAGTCCGCGTTGTCGACAATGGTCGCCTGAGCGGCTTGTCCGTAAAGATCGATAACACCGTAGACGCGTTCGGGCACACCGGTAGCTGCTGCACCCTGATCCGTGCCGTTCACATAAAAGTGTAGCGTTGAGTTGTCCTTGCGCATTACTCCAACTCGATCACCTACTTGCAGCCGGTCGAGATTCTGGCCGTACTGATCGATCATCGTCGTACCGTTGTGCATCACTCCGTTGCCCGTCATCATCCACGTACCTGATCTGAATATAAGAGGGGATACAATTCATTGATGCCCACATTTTATAAGTATTGAGAATATTCATCGTACTCCATACACTTTATATGTAAAGCTTAATAGCTATACCGTAACAAGTATGAGTGCGTGTGTATCCATACATGACCAACGCTTTTTCGTGTGCGTGTGAGCGCATCTCTCCGAACTTGAAAGTGTGAGTGTTCAGCGAGCGTCGCATATAGTTAGTCCCGACTAAGACATCCTAGAGAGTAGTAGTGTGCGCTTGAGTAAGGGGGTTGTGTGCTAGAGGACTTCCGCCGTTCGACATCTACTTGTAATGTGTATATTTAAGACACCATAGCAATAAATATTGCTACCTATTCTACAGTAAGGCCACTGTGTTATGTATTTATTTATCTAATATAATCTGCAAAAGTTTATGGACCCAGTTGGCGATTGCTATGGTGGTTATTATTCTCGAAAGTGAAAATTGTTGACAAAAACTAATTTCCATTAACACAATCAAAGTGTACAGTTACTGGTGTGAAGATGTCGGCAGAAATCCAGAATTTCCATTTGAACAAATTTGATGGAGCAAATTTTCAAGTATGAAAATTCCAGACCAGAGCAGTGCTAGTGGCGAATGGCATTTACGAGATCGTCAGCGGCAAGAACAACAAGCCCGAAAACATCACAAGCGCGGAAGGACAGAAGTGGATAAAGAATAATGCAAAAGCCATGTGCATCCTCGCTTCAGCCATGGTTCCAGAGCAGTTAGAAAATTGTTTGACGTATAATACGGCGCGTGATATGTGGAACAAAATGGTGTTGCCACATGAGCACAAGTCAGAGACGAATAAATCCACATTGCTCCATAAGTTTTATTCATGTCGTATGGACCCAAGCGAGAGTGTTGTACAGTAAAAAACGCGAATTTTAAATACGGCTCGAACGTTACAGGACTTAGGAGAGAAAATCTCTGAAATTGGTGTAAGGTCAAAGATTTTAGGAAGTTTCCCATCAAAACATAATAACTTCGGCACAGCTTGGGATAGTGTTGACGAAAGCAAACAGACAATTGAATTCCTACAAGAACGTCTTATAAACAAAGAGAAACGGCTAAGCAATCAAGACGAGCTGATAAGTGTTCTTGTGACGTCAAATGTTTACCACAACGGCGAAGGTAGAGGAGGGTCGTTCTAGTAGAGATAGGTAAAACAAAGACCAAAAGCACAACAATTCCCCCGTATGCTACTTCTATAAGAAGCCAGGCCACTACAAGAACTGCTCGAAACGAAAACAAAAGTATAAAGGTAAACATGACGCCGATAATGATAATGAGAAAGGAAAATCAAATGCTTCTGTAGTGACTCTTGGTGTCGAGCTCCCGTTCCCAGCCTGTGCAGCCACCAGAGTGAATCGTATCAGCCAGAGGTGCAACATATCTCATACCACTGGATTGCTGACAGTGATAGGTGACAGATAATAAAATAATGCACTAATCAGGAATGTGCACGCTTCGCGCATAGCCAGGACGCCAACGACGCTCTCTCCGAGATTCTTATTCAAAAGCGACTTCCAACAGGATTTTTATACCATTTATAGCTTTGCATGTTCTTCTTTGCTTAATACTTCTCTGCCACTAACCTTTATTGCTAAAATTATTAACCAACAATTAGTTTTAAGCCTGTCGGTACAACCTAACCTAACCTTGGCGGCCACCGGCCGCCACGCTTTCTCTCCCGCCAAATCTGTCATTCGAATTCCTGCTTCTGCCTTCTTCGCACCCTTGCCAGGGGCCATGCCCCAGGTCACAGAAGACCTCAACAAGGAACATTTTCTCAAAGACAAGAGGAATCCTTCAGATTCTCTCACCCAAACTGAGGAAATGTCGAAATCAAAAAAGGCAAAGGCAAGAAGAAGAGTAAGAAGGAAAAGAAAAACAAAATGAAATTTGATCCCCTTGACGATTCTAGCTCCCTTTCCTCGTCACTAACCCGCTCCCGCTCACGCTCCCGTTCCCGATACCGCTCACCTTCCAAAAATACTAGCACCTCTATAAGCGACCTTAACTCTAACCAGACCACCTTATCAGCAACCACATCCTCACAAAACACACTTTTATCTTCCCTCTTTGAAGAATCTTTCTCTTCGAAGAATTTCCAAAATTGCCTCGCCTACAAAAATCTCTTTAGATCTCATAGCGCCTCTAACCTTTCAGGTAAACCATCACTCCACAGCGCACCAGGGCAAACCTCCACTACTGAGTCCGCTGAGATCTTCCCCAACGATGCTCGCATGGATGTTATCAAAGACTCCCTGGGTGCCAAGCACAAGAGAGACTCAACGACAGGTCCAAATTCACCACCTAATCCGAAGGACCCAAAAACTGTCTGCCACACCAAGGACTCTGCTACCTCAAATGCTCTACCGAGCATCAATAACATCAACAGAGACATAATCACCCCATCAATCTCAGGCACTCTCACTGAATCAAACTTGTACTCGCTCTCTCCTCCTCAACTTTACTCTGAAGAAAACGAAGGACCCTTCACTATCTTCATCGAACCACTGAATATCTCTGCGAACACAGGAAATCTTCATCTCACATCTGTGGGTCATACCATCGCTCCTCTCTGCCAAGGTAAGATCATTTCCATTGCCTCCTCAGGCTCTCAGAAAGTTACCATCACCTTAGCAGATCGCGCTGCTGCAAACCTACTCCTCAACAACTCCAAGCTGGCAGACTCTAACCTCAAAGCTTCTGTCCCAGCTCACCGTCTGAACAGACAAGCAATCATCAGAGACGTCCCACAAGATTTAACTGAAGAACAAATCCATGCTGAAATATCTTCTCCAATCAAGGTGCTCAGTGTAAGGAGACTCAACCGACGAATCACCGCCAAGGATGAAAAATCCTCCCTCCTTCCTACTCGCACAGTCCTTCTTACTTTTGAAGGACAAACGGTTCCTACCGATGTCTACCTCTTCTATGTCAGGTACCACCTAGAAATTTATGTGCCCCCCACTAAAATGTGTTTCAAATGTTTTAGGTATGACCACATCCAAACTCAGTGTCGGAGAAAAAACACACTCTGTGACAGCTGCGGTAAAGCAGCTCACACCGGAGAGGAGATCTGTCCCAGAAAGGACAGCCCAATCTGCACCAACTGCAAGGGTGCGCACCTTCCATTCGACAGATCCTGACTGGAACTAATCTTCCAGAGAAAGGTTCGCTCCCTCGCTGCCAAGCACAACTCTTCCCTCCAAAAGGCAAACATCATTCTGAGAAGGTCAGAACCGCCGTCTCACGTGCCCCGGTCCAACTTCGGCGTAAAGGGCAACTTAGCTTCTTCTGTGACTCCACAGCAATTTTTATCGCAGAATACCACCTTCTCTTCGCCACCGATCTCATTCGCTTTCCCTCTCTCTCTCTCCTTCAGCAACCACAGATAACGCTACACTACTCCCGCACTCGACTCCCATTTCATACGCCTCCAAGGCCAGATCATCCCCTTCATATACTCCTCCTCCCACCTCATTTCAGCATCCTTAAGCACCAGCACCCTCACTCCCACGCAGTTTTCCTCTTTCTCAGCGAAACAACAACAAGAATCGTCACCTTATCCACTCCCCTAACCCCACCCCTCACCGCGAAATGACATCGCCCCCTCTCTCGCCTGCACCAGCTCCAAAATCACAGACACCTCCTCCCATCTCCCACGTCTCACTCACAAACCATCCTCACCCCCACCCCTCCTACCCACCCCCATCTTCCCGTTCCCCTCAATCTCCTCCCCCGCTCATCTCAATGCCCAAAACATTCTCGCCAACCTTATCCCTCTCATCAAAAACCTCGTTACAGAAATTATTTCACCCTTCCTTCACTCAGCAGGCCAATCTAACATCATCTAAGTAGTACTTTCACATCTTGACAGCCTCACTCACATCACCTTCAATAACGGCTCACACTAACCTTTCCCACTCCTCTCTCCGCATCCTACAATGGAACTGCCTCTCTTTCCTCCAACGCAAAGGTCACCTCCTTCAAATCTCCCATCACTACGATATAATAATTCTTCTCGAATCTAAACTTACTTCCGAACGCCAAGCGACACTTCCAAATTTCATAGCCATTAGAAATGACCGCACCCTTGGAGGAGGAGGCATCGTCATCTTCCTCAAAAACGACATTCCTTTCCGCGCTGAAGGTTCCATCCCCAACACACCTCTGGTCTTGGAAACTCTCTCCATCGCCATCACTACCTCTCAAGGCGAGTTACTTATTGTAGACCTCTACCCCCCCTCCCCTCGCCCACATTGCCATCGAATCTCTAACTCTCTCTCGTCAACGCCATTTCCAACTTTAAATCCGTCTTCGTCGGCGGCGATTTCAACTGCCACAACACCATCTGGAGCGGCTCACACACTTGTCAAGTCGGCCAACAGATCCCCCTCTCTTTTACGGACAATGACTTCATCCTTCTCAACGACGGTTCACCAACTTTTTCTAACAGATCCGCTGCAGGTGCCCTATCCTGCACCGATCTCACACTCGTTTCTATTTCACCTATACTCACTTTCATCTTGGCTAGTTGAAGATGACAACCTTCTCAGCGACTACTTTCCAATCTCAATTACCTTGGGCACCCCACCCAATCGCATTCACTCCACCTCTTACCGTTTCAATTTCCGAAAAATCTCCGAAGCAGACTGGGCTTCCTTTTCCAACTCGTTATCCGACTTCTCCTTCAATAGCACCAATGACACAACCCCTTCAACAATCGCTAAATATAACCAAATAGAATCTAACATCTTAAAAGCAGCCTCAGCCCTCTCCGAAAAATATAACGGCAACAAACCCAGATCCCCCAAATGAACTGCCTTAGTTGCCCCCAACCTCCGTGGTGGAACGACGAATGCGCTGCCGCGGACCAAGAGAGACGAGAAGCTCTCAATTTATTCAGACGGAACCCCAATACTTTCGAAAAGCTCAAATCTTTCGAATTAAATGCCAACAAAATCTTCAGAAAAAACAAACGCGAATCATTTATTAAATTCTGCTCGAACCTCAACCCATTCACCTCCTCCGCGACCTTCTGGAACACCATAAAAAGATTCAGACATCGAGCCCTCTTAGCCAACGCAGCGCCTTCCAACATCCACACATCCAATAAAATGCGCGATCTCATCCCAACAATCTGTCCTCCCTCCTGCTTCTACCCCTGCTTTCCATCTTCCTTCACTCCCTCTGCAGAAACCTCAGCTCTCTTTTCCAGACCTTTTTCCACCACCGAATTGACAGCTGTCATAAGTAAATGTCGCACCAAAATCAAATCCTCTCCTGGCCTAGACAAAATAGATAACCTGATAAACACTAACCTTACCGACTCTATCCTCACAGCCCTTCTTGAAACCTTCAACGAACTCTTCCAAAACGGTGTATTCCCCAAATCCTAGAATGAATTTCTAGTCTTTTTTATTCCAAAAGGAAATACCGACAAATTCAGACCCATCTCCCTTGCCCAATCTCTCCTCAAACTCCTCGAAAGACTCCTCAGCAATAGACTATCATGGTGGCTCGAACACAACCTCCTTCTCCCAGACACTCAATACGGCTTCCGAAAAAACAGGTCATGTACCGATAACCTTTCACTCCTAACCACTTCCATCTATACTGCCTTCGCCAAAAATGAATACGTCGCGGCCCTACTCCAGGACGTTAAGGGCTCCTTCGACGGGATCGACCAAGGTCTCCTAGTCGAATCCCTCAGGAACCTTGGCCTCCCGGAGTCCGTTTGCCTTAAAGGTCTCCCACATGGGTGTGTCACCAGCCCCCCCTCTCAACGCACAATGTAATATTTTGACTTTTTTTGTCAAAATCTAATATCTCATGAACCGAAATACGTAGAGAGACGATTCCAATGGCATTCGACAGATAAATCAATGCAGAGTTGAGGAAAAATGCATCGGTTTTAATTATTTCACCTTTTGACATTCAAATTCAATGTCAAAGTTGACATTGAATTTGAATGACAATTTTTGAATAAATAACAAAATCTTGTATTTTCCTCTTAGTTTAAGACAATTTCTTAATTTATGTTGGTTAATTGTAGGATTTCGAGTGACGAATCCAAAATCGTGGTTATAAGTATATTTAGGTGCTTTGGTTAATGAGAAAAATGCGTTTTTTAATTGAAAAATCAATTAATATTAAGAAGTCAACTGTGCTTACTAAAAAACCTAAAACTAAAAAATATTTTTTTAATTTATTCATTATAAAATTAAAGTTCATTTCCGTAACTTTCTTCTCATTTTTGAGTTACCTTCCTATCGTGCATACTCTTTGCGCGAATCTAAAGAGAAAATTAACTAAAAATGGTTAATTTAACTATTTCTTACTTATATATTTCGAAAAACTACAAGAATACTCAAAAAATTATGACCTACAGTGACAATCTCGAAAAATAATGAAAATCACTAGCGACTCGACTTTGAACGCATTATTCTCATTAACCAAAGGCCCTAAATACACTTATAACCACGGTTTTGGATTCCTCGCTCGAAATCCTACAAGTAATTTTAACCAACATAAATTAAGAAATTGTCTTAAACTAAGAGGAAAATACAAGTTTTTGTTATTTTTTCAGAAATTGTCAACTTTGACCTTGAATTTGAAGGTCAAAAGGTCAAATAATTAAAATCGGTGTATTTTTCCTCAACTCTGCATTGATTTATCTGTCGAATGCCGTTGGAATCATCTCTCTACGTATTTCCGTTTATGAGATATTAGATTTTGACAAAAAAAAGTCAAAATAGTACACTGTGCAACGTCGCAGCGAAGGGCGTTGAATCGTAACTCTCTGAGGACTGTGATTGCCTAAACTTCGCTGGCCACGGCGCTATCTACACCTCCTCCAAAGATCTTAATGCATGCCTTCGCATTCTGCAAGATAACCTCACCCACATAAACTAATACTTTAACTCAATAGGCCTCTCACTCTCTATTCCAAAAACGCAACTTATCATCTTCACTCGGAAACGAATCACTCCAGCTAACCACTCCATCACACTAGACGGTGAGCGAATTCAGGCAGTCACAGAACCAAAATTCTTGGGAATCACACTTGATTCTGAGCTCTCTTGGAACAGTCACCTGGATTCCCTTATCTGCCGCTGCTCCAATCACACCAACATTATCCGCACCCTTCGCACAATGTGGTAAATAATAATTAAAATCGGTGTATTTTTCCTCAACTCTGCATTGATTTATCTGTCGAATGCCGTTGGAATCATCTCTCTACGTATTTCCGTTTATGAGATATTAGATTTTGACAAAAAAAAGTCAAAATAGTACACTGTGCAACGTCGCAGCGAAGGGCGTTGAATCGTAACTCTCTGAGGACTGTGATTGCCTAAACTTTGCTGGCGACGGCGCTATCTACACCTCCTCCAAAGATCTTAATGCATGCCTTCGCATTCTGCAAGATAACCTCACCCGCATAAACTAATACTTTAACTCAATAGGCCTCTCACTCTCTATTCCAAAAACGCAACTTATCATCTTCACTCGGAAACGAATCACTCCAGCTAACCACTCCATCACACTAGACGGTGAGCGAATTCAGGCAGTCACAGAACCAAAATTCTTGGGAATCACACTTGATTCTGAGCTCTCTTGGAACAGTCACCTGGATTCCCTTATCTGCCGCTGCTCCAATCACACCAACATTATCCGCACCCTTCGCACAATGTGGTAAATAATAATTAAAATCGGTGTATTTTTCCTCAACTCTGCATTGATTTATCTGTCGAATGCCGTTGGAATCATCTCTCTACGTATTTCCGTTTATGAGATATTAGATTTTGACAAAAAGTCAAAATAGTACACTGTGCAACGTCGCAGCGAAGGGCGTTGAATCGTAACTCTCTGAGGACTGTGATTGCCTAAACTTTGCTGGCGACGGCGCTATCTACACCTCCTCCAAAGATCTTAATGCATGCCTTCGCATTCTGCAAGATAACCTCACCCGCATAAACTAATACTTTAACTCAATAGGCCTCTCACTCTCTATTCCAAAAACGCAACTTATCATCTTCACTCGAAAACGAATCACTCCAGCCGACCACTCCATCACACTAGACGGTGAGCGAATTCAGGCAGTCACAGAACCAAAATTCTTGGGAATCACACTTGATTCTGAGCTCTCTTGGAACAGTCACCTGGATTCCCTTATCTGCCGCTGCTCCAATCACACCAACATTATCCGCTCCCTTCGCACAACGTGGTGGGGTGCTCACCCCCAATCGCTCCTCGTCATTTACAAATCCCTAATCTTAGGCACCGTCGACTACAGCCTACCTCGTATCCACCCCTCCAACTCCGAGTTCTACTACAAACTCGGCGTAATGCAACGCTTTGCCTTGGGCCTTCGAAAGTCCACCCCTAATAGGGTGGTCTACGCCGAGGCCAAAGAACGCCCTATCAATATCCGCCAAACCGAAATCACTTCTCAATACTTTATTCGCTGCCTCTCGATCACTAACCACCCTACTACAATAGCCACTTCGTCGTTCGCACACTCCATACCCTCTAACAATCCATATTCCCTCTCCAACCACCCTCTAGTAGTCGCCCACTCTAGGTACTCTAGATATAAAAATCAAATTCACTCCTGTCAATCCCGCTCTGTTACTTCTACCCTCTGGAGCCTCAACAGCTCTCACCACACATCGCCATAGGAAACGGCAGAGCGATAAGCAAATCTCTATTCCCATCCACATTTCGGAAACTCTTCGAAAACTTTCCACTCGCACCACCTTCTACACGGAAAAACCTAAGCGAATCCTTCACATACCCATGCGGCGACGAAGTGGAAGACATTAACCACATCTTCTGGTCGTGTCCTCGATTCGACTTGCAACGCTCTACTCTACTAAAATCTCTCGCCAAACTCAAACTCTTTCCACCTTTCATAATTTCTCAATTCCTATTCGTACCTAAATCTACAATCATTGTTCTACTTCACGACTTCCTAAAAAGCTGCAACATCTCGCTGCAAGTCTCAGCTTACTCACACATCTCTAATCGCTCACTCCACCTCGTTAAGCCGCCGACAGACCGCTCAAATCAATTCAGCATCCTACCTGCGGGCGCCGCGGCCCTCCCCGGAGCGACCCGGGCGTTCAGCCTGGTTTACGCAGAGGAAGGCCGCGCCGCCCATTCAGTCTGTTTCAGATAAATCTCCAGGCCACGCCACGTCTCGTTGCAACCTCATCTATTCAAAAAGCCCGCCCCACAAGCGCGCATGCGTACCACATCGTTGATGGCCAGTATGGAATAGAACACAGAAGCGTTCACACCAGTGCAAACGAAAAGGACAAAAGAAGAAAGAAGAAGATTGCCGACAGTGGTGCAGCTCGTCACATAACATATAATCGGCACTGGTTTAATACTTTTCACGAAGCCATAGGTGAAACTGTCGTTCTCGGAGATGATGAAATCTGCGACGTGCATGGAAAAGGCACAATATGTATCGAAAAACTTGTGAACGGCAGATCGGAGTCAGGCAAATTGGAAAATGTGTTGTACGTTCCGAAGCTCCAAAAACATCTATTCTCAATTGGAATATGCACCGACAATGGGTATCATGTGACTTTCCGTATCAACTTACAAGGAGAGAGTTTCAGCTGCGGGAAACAGATTTTAGCGGGCATTGGAGAATCGATTTCTGGTACCTAAAAATGAAGCCCAGTACTCACATTTTCGTCAAATGGGCCCTTTTTCTTGAGATATGGGCAATTTAATCTCAAATATCGTCTATTTCGTTAAAAAATCATGTCTCTTCTATTGAGTGTCACATTGCAAATATTTAAGATACGAAAACGAGGAAGAAAAATTATAAAAGTAGACAGTAACAGCTAAAATTTAAGCCCCGATTCATTAAAAAATATTGATCTTCCAGGAAGTTACAAGCAATCAAAGATAGGGTACGAAAATGGTTAAAAATACGATCCATTTAATCGGTTAAAATGAAGACAAATTTTTAACCATTTTCGTACCCTATCTTTGATTGCCTGTAACTTCCTGAAAAATCAATATTTCTTAATGAATCAGGGCTAAATTTTAGCTTTTACTGTCTACTTTCATCATTTTTCTTCCTCGTTTTCGTATCTTAAATACTTGCAATGTGACAATCAATAGAAGAGACATCATTTTTTGACGAAATAGACGATATTTGAGATTAAATTGCCCATATCTCAAGAAAAAGGGCCCATTTGACGGAAATGTGAGCACTGGGCTTAATTTTTAGGTACCGGAAATCGACTCTTCAATGCCCGCTAAAATCCGTTTCCCGCAGCTGAAACCCTCTCCTTGTTAGTGGAAATATACCGAAGCAGACAGTTGGTGGCACAAGGTGTAAAGGAGAGCAATCGAATATACCGCATGTTTTTCAAGGTCGGGGTGCAGAAGCAAGCACATTTATCTACGAGCAGTCTTCAATTCTGGTATGAGCGTACGGGACACGTTAATAAAAAGTTGCTCCAAAAGATGGTAAGAACTTAAGGAAAGTAGTGGTGTCTAGAGATGTTCGCTTTTATGAGCATGAAACATTTGGTTCATTGGAGGGCCCTCAAGAAGCAATCTTCAGAATGAGTCACGCTAATGACATGAATGAAAAAGGTGCCAATGATACCTCTGCCACAGCCGACGATGGTGATATGAGATCTGGAGAGAAAGAAGTTCTCAAAGATGAATGCACTCAACCAATATCAGCAGAAGAACCAATAAATCTAGGGTAACAACTTGACAATAATACGAATCAACACACAGGAGAAACTAGTGAAACTTGCGAGCCTCGTCGGCTCAGAGATCGAGGTAGCATAAAAAAACCCGTTAGGTACAACGCAAATTACGCTGATCTGCACGAACCGAACCCCTTCAAAGAAGCTACCACTGGCCCGAATGCTGCTGAATGGGGAGTGCAGCTATCCATGAGGAAGTACAGACACAATATAAAAACAACACCTGGACACTAGTACCAAGACCCAAAAATCACAGTGTGATTGACTCAAGGTGGGTTTTCAAAGTGCAAGAGGCAAACGCAGGCAAAGAACGCAAATACAAACCTAGGTTATGTGCAAGGAGTTTTAACCAACAGTATGGAATGGATTATAAGGAGAGCTTTGCTCCTGTAGTCCGCTATGATGCTCTATGTGTCATGCTTGCTTTGGCTACCCACAAAAATATGGAAATCATGCAGTTTGATGTGAAAACGGCCTTCCTTTACGGCGTGCTGGAAGAAGACGTGTACATGAAGAATTGAAGATACCAGAAGGTTTGTGCGCAGTGACAATGTAGACAATCGCTTAGTTTGCAAGCTCAATAAAGCATTATACGGCCTTAAGCAAGCATCCAGATGCTGGAATGCAACGTTTAAAGCGGATTTAGCCGAATGTAATTTTCAAATTTGTGCCACAAAGAAGTCTATTTTTGTTGGTGTATTGAGCGGCGTTAAAGTGTATATATTACTATTTGTAGACGATGGTTTAATCCTAACTTATAATCGAGAAGCATTAAAAAGGTACTGTTAAAATATTCAAGAAAAATTTTGACATAACAGTGTGCGAACCGAATGTATTTGTTGGTATGAGAGTGGAGCGAGATCAAGTGAATAAAAGCATGTTCCTTCATCAAACGGATCATTTGATCAAAGTTTTAAAACGTTTTGAAATGTTTGATTATTCGCCATTAGTCCGCCTTTTGAAAAAGGCAATGATCTACATTTGATGGAGAAACGTGACTTGGAATGTGAAAAACTACGGTATAGGAGAGCTAATAGGTTCACTGATGTTTTTATCTATAGTAAAGCGTCCCGATATATCATATACAATTAATGTTTTAAGTAGGTTTGTAGACAGTTACACGCGTAGACACTGGAAAGCCGCCAAAAGTCTTGAGATATAGGATACTGCGACTCCGATTTCGTAGGTGACAGAGAAACGCGAAATCGACGTGAGATTTTATTTTCAAGTTTTGTAACGGGACGGTATCCTGGTGTTCACAGAGACAATGCATTGTGACGCTCAGTAGTAACGAGACGGAGTATGTGGCAGCGTCAGCTGCAACGAGAGAAGCTGTGTGACTGAGACAATTGCTAAACGATGTTGGATCTCCATGTGATAACACGACACTATTACACATTGATAATCAAAGCGCGATCCAACTTATTAAAAATCCCGTTTTTCACAAACGGACGAAGCATAAAAGTATGATGAGGGTATGATCACAGTTCAATATATTCCGAGTAATTTACAGCTTGCAGATGTTTTCACAAAAGCGCTTCCACGTGAAAGTTATGAGAGAATGTGATGCCATAGGGTTCTGATACCGAGGAGTCGAAGTACTCTGAATAGCGGGAGTATTGAGAATATTCATCGTACTTCACACACTTTATATGTAAAGCTTAATAGCTATACCGTAACAAGTATGAGTGTGTGTGTATCTATCACATGACCAACGCTCTTTCGTGAGCGTGTGAGCGCGTCTCTCCGAACTTGAATGTGCAAACGTTCAGCGAGCTTCGCTGTATAACATAAAGTTAGTCCCGACTAAGAGAGTAGTTGTGTGCGTTTGAGTAAGTGGGTTGTGTGTTAGAGGACTACCGCCGTTCGACATCTATTTGTAATGTGTATATTTAAGACACCATAGCAATAAATATTACTACCGTAAGGTCACTGCGTTATTTATTTATTTATTTACCTAATATAATCTGCAAAAATAAGTTTTTTTAGTAAGTATTAGTTTGACTTTACCTGACGTTGGTCATGGTAAAGGGAAACTCCAATTCTGTCGGAGAATGAGTAGTGACTCCGATTTCGATCGACCCTGCCCACTTTGTGACTATTTTATCCAGTCTTACTTCAAACAGTTCGTTTGGTCTCAAAGGTCTCGACGTCAAAACAACGCCATTGTTAAAATCATCTATAGCGCTGGAAATTTGGATAAAAGTTTTATGTTAATGTTTGCACTCGATTCAGAGATCAATCGTAATTATAAGTAAAATGAAAATTTTCCTTCCTTACTTTGGTCTGTGTGCAGTGCGTCCATTATTAATTACATCAGCACGAGTGCCACAACATGGATGGAACATTAGTCTATCTAAAGGTTCTTCGATTTCACCTGCTTCTGCAATGAAAAAGTAATTTAATATATAACATTTCGATCAAATAATTAGTTAAATATTCTAAAATTCTGCTATATGCTGACGACGTAAAGATTTATAGGGTTGTAGAGTCCGCCAATGACGCCAGATTACTACAAGATGATATTTTCACTTTATCCAACTGGTCAAAACTGAATGGCCTTTCTCTGAATATCAAGAAATGCAGTGTGATTTCTTTCAACCGAAGTAATAATCCAAACTACTTTATATATAGTATAAACGGCATAGATTTAGATCGCGTCAACGAAGTCAAGGACCTTGGTCTCATTTTTTATTCAAAATTATCGTTTTCATCTCATGTCGATTGCATAGCTTCGAAGACATTAAAGACTCTGGGGTTCGTGAGACGTGTTACTTCCGATTTCAAAGATGTTAGTACCATAATCCACCTTTATAAGACCCTAGTTCTCCCTAACTTGACTTACTGTGCACAGATTTGGTCTCCTTTTACGGATATTTTAAATAAAAAATTAGAGTGCAGCATAAAATATTGCGTTATCTCGCTTTCAAAATGAGCAGACCAATGGGCAGATTTGAACACGATTACTCTGAAATAGCTGAACGTTGTAGCCTGCAAACTATTAAATCTTTACATCTTTATCACGATTGCCTGTTTACTTATAAAGTCATCAATGGTTATGCTAACTGCGAGATTGTTACATCATTATTTAGCGCGCGAAATTTTACGTATTTTCTTCGCGATTTCAAAACGTTGCATGAGGATACCTTCTCCTCTAATATAGGTTTTTATTCTACCGTCAACAGACTAAGGAGATTGTGGAATACTCTTCCGAGTTCGACACTCGACTTCAGCAGTATTGCAACATTTAAGAGAGGTCTAAGAGCCTTCACGACTCAGTACTAATTTATATGAAATCGTTTTATTTGTTGTTATCTTACCACCGTCTATGTACCTTGTGTGTGTGTGTGTGTGTGTGTGTGTGTGTGTGTGTGTGTGTGTGTGTGTGTGTGTGTGTGTGTGTGTGTGTGTGTGTGTGTGTGTGTGTGTGTGTGTGTGTGTGTGTGTGTGTGTGTGTGTGTGTGTGTGTGTGTGTGTGTGTGTGTGTGTGTGTGTGTGTGTGTGTGTGTGTGTGTGTGTGTGTGTGTGTGTGTGTGTGTGTGTGTGTGTGTGTGTAAAGGGCAATTTGCCCGTCTAAATAAATAAATAAATAAAATTTCAAACAAAATAAAATGCAAACCATTAATTCCTTGCAACTGTAACGTGTTTCTTCTAGTAACGAGATTTTGTTCTTCCCTTTCGTCACGATCTACAATTGTTACTTTCACAGTCATACCATATAAATCTATAACACCCCATACTGTAGCAGGAACTTTGGCTGCCACTCCTTGATCAAGGCCATTTATGTAGTAATGAAGATTGCCGTTACTTTTTCTCATCATGCCTACCCTGTCACCTTCCTGTACGACGATACAAAAAATAAATTATTTTAAAAAATTTAGATTTGATTTAAAACGAATGTGGTAAATATATGCTTACACGAAGCTCGTCTAAATTGAATTCGCCATATTCGCGTTGCGTTCCTTTTCCATTTGTCAAAATACCACAACCAGACATCATAGTAGTGCCAGAGCGCATGTTTGTCATTGTTGCTGGAAATTCCAAAGCAGTTGGACTGTGTGTAGTAACACCCACTTCTATACTACCAGACCATTTATCTACTAGTCTATCTATTCGAATCTTAAAATGTTAAAAAATCATTATCAGTATTTTTGGTTACAAAAACATTATGATAAGTGAAAAAATTAAGTCACAAGAGAGCTTACTTCAAACAGTTCATTGTCTCGTAAAGATCTATGAGTCATTACTACTCCATTGTTAAATTCATCTAATGGTCTTCTTCTTTCTGCTGTGCGAGCATTATTTGATAATTTTACCAAAGAACCTACACGCTCATGAAACCTTAATCTATCCTCTCTTATTGCTGCAAAGGTGGGATTTTTTGGTAAAACATTAAGATTGACATTTAAGTTGGCTACTAAATTTGTGGTAGAAGAGCTGGAAGTTTCGTCCATAGTATAATCATTGTTAATTTCTATTTGATGACTTGATGATTCATCATTACTACAGTGCAATGTTGTGCTACTGGAAGATTGTACTGTTGATACCTGGATACAGTTCCCATACATATTTATTACTGCAAAAACATGGGATGGTATATTTGTAGCTGCAATTCCTTGAGGTGTACCGTTAACATAAAAAACAAGTTCGCCCTAGAAAGAATTTTAATTATTTTGTGATATTTCATTTTATTTATTAATAAGAAAAGCTAAAAATACATGCAAACTAAACGAATTTTGTACCTTTGACGTTCGACATACTCCAAGAGTGTTCCCTTCGTCAAGTGTACTTAAATCTGTGCCATATAGTTCTAAAATAGGTTCTCCATCGTGTACAATGCTAGAGCCGGTCATAATCCAAGAGCCATGACGTAAACTAGTAGCCGATGCTGGTAAATTGGTATTTTCTGGATCACAAGCTGTTACTCCAATTTCTATACTTCCACTCCATATCATCATCTAAAATATTTGTTAAAAAAAAAAATTAACTATGATTTGTTGATTTTTTATTTGTATATTATCAATTGTCATCAATTTCACTTTAACAAGACAAGATCAATCAAAGTAATATTAACTGGATAGTACCAGATAAAACTGAAATGAAAATACTACATTTCATTTATTTATTATAAATATTGCTGAATTTTTATTTTGGATTTTTTTTATTGAATGAAAATTATTAGAGAGTAGAATTTATTGTTATTTAAGTTCAAGTGATAAAGTTATTTCAATAATGTACTTTTATGTTTTTATGAACGGCGTTGTTATTTGTACGACAGATCTGTCGTACAAATAACCTATAACCCACTTAGAAACATGTAAAAACCACTGTTTTGAGAGTCTGATATGGAAGGGACTATTATTTCTTTAGTCAAACGTCAATCCTTGCCTATTTTTTCTTTAGTCAAGCGTCAATTCTTCGACTAAAGAAAATTGAAGGTTAGATTTTACGTATATGTAGGTATACCTATCTACAGCGATCTGGCCTACAAATAAGAACGGCCTTTTATGAATAGAGTTTTCCACAAATAGCTCCAATAAATAGAGTATGTAAGATAACACTAACCTAAAAATGTAAACACAGAAAAATTCATTTTTTATCTGTGTCTAAAACTAATGTTATCTAAAACTAAACTTATAAGCTAAATAATTGAACTACACATCATACTTAATTATCTTAAAACTCTAAATTGGCACATATATATGAATATATATGTGGAGAGAATATATTCTCCAGCTCACTGGATATAGTACATTATGCACCAGTGTCGTACAGTATTTTATACCACAAAAGCCGAATAATCATATTAAAGTTATGATTTTGAGGTTAGAGTGGTATAAATAATAATAAGCCATGAAAATAATAAAAATGACGTGTTCTTGTTTATGCACATACTGATTGTGCACATATTAATTGTGCACACTTTAACATTGGCATATATCTATATATATAGATCTGTACCAATGCTATCTGTGCACAATAAAAATGTGCACAATCCTTATGTGCACAAACAAGAACATGCCATAAAAATATTATTTTATACAATTGTTTTAAATTGTTGATTCAATGTTTTACTAAAATCCATTACGAAACATTTTACATTTAATTAAATAAAATATAAAAATTGATGATTATTATAATTAGAGAAGAATAAAAAAAATGAAAGGTTATCAATGAAACCATTAACTTGATAACAATGTTATAAAAGTGCTTAAAACTATATAGTGTGCTCTTACTTAAAAAAATAAATATGTATGATACTAGAACAGACTAGATAGCTAATGTACAACTAAATAAATATTTTATATTTTAGTACTTAAATGTTTATTAAAACATCTTTTTTCTGTATCCCTTTCAAAATACAATAAAAAATACTTTATTGAGCAAGCATGTCCATAAAAAATACAATAAAAATATGCAGTCAATGCTCAGCAAAAACTGGTATTTTTAAGCTTATAATATATTTGAAACAATCTTTACCTCATTAATATGCAATTGATAACAGTTTTAATAATAGATTGCATAGAGTAAAGAATTACATTGCTCATAGATTCAAAATAAAGGATTTTACTGTTACACGGTTGATTAAGAATAATACTAAGTCAATTGCATGATTATAAAACAAGTTTTTGTATACACTACATAAATCTAGTTGCATCTACCTTTGGAAACAAAAACTCATCTAATACATGAACTACCTAAGTACCTACCCACTGATTCTAAATTTTATAAAAAACTAGATACTTCTAGATACAAAAGAACTTGCTAACAACACAAGCCCGAAAACTACACGTTCAACACCCACCTTCTTGTCGATGCAAACCTGAAAGACCTCATCGTCTTTCAATGGCTCTGCGCTGAATACCAGGCCAAAGTTGTACTCAGTAACATTCCTCACAGCAGTGCTATGGTTGTTGATAAGGCTCACGCGCTCGCCACACTTTCTATGGAACAGTAGCATCCTCGTCGTCGTCGTAGCTCAGTTCTGCTATATCTACACAGTCGCTCCTTATCCTCGTCCACCACCTACGTTTCACGCCTTCTCCTGGAGGCGAAACTACCTCTAGCCAAGCGTGTATCCCCGAGGTAGCGGGGGGAGGAGCCGTCTGTTCCCTCGTCGTCGATGGTGAAGTATACACAAACAACAAGCTGCTGCTGCTGCTGCGCGCAGCGGCCAGTTGCTGCTGCTGTTGCTGCTGCTACTCGATGCATTCGCTGCTCCCCGCGCACGAGCGCTTACGCTACAATCTACATTACCATTCCTTACTCAATATGTGTGTGTGGGTGTATACCCCTCCGACCCTTCGTGCTCACTGCTCAGTGTTTGCGTGCGCTGTGCGCGGAACCGTCGCGTGCCGCGGCGTTTGCAAATTGCAATACGTACTATATGTGTGTGTGTGTGTGTGTGTGTGTGTGTGTGTGTGTGTGTGTGTGTGTGTGTGTGTGTGTGTGTGTGTGTGTGTGTGTGTGTGTGTGTGTGTGTGTGTGTGTGTGTGTGTGTGTGTGTGTGTGTGTGTGTGTGTGTGTGTGTGTGTGTGTGTGTGTGTCTATATTATAGGGGAAGACGGGGCATGACGTGTCAGGTAGGTAAGTTTGGCACCCTCATATTTTTAATATTAATGAATGCAAAAAATGTAATTTTTACGTAAATCTAATTAGATATGCTTTTAGAATTTTCCTCTATACTTTTGAGATTATAGATAATGTTTAACATTTAATTTAATAAGATTGAAAATCGGTGCTTAGAAACAAGGTTGACTTTATTTTTAAGTCGCTTGGAGCAACGAGAAAATGATTTTTTTTCTAAATGAGACCAAACCTATTTGATAGTTTCAACTTTTATCTTTCAAGCCCTGTTTTTGTTATTTTCAGAAAATCTTTATAAATAATATAATTAAAAAATGAAAATGGTATTAAAATGGGGCATGACGTGGCACCCTGGCAGGGCACGCGTGGCACACTCGGGCGTATCAGTGCGCCGCGGCGGCCGCCGAGCGAAGTGATGTAACAGGTGTTGCAAAATGACACGTCATTTTCAATCTCGTCTTATGACACAAAACATGACCGTCTTATGACCAAAATGACCGTCATAAGTGAAAATTTCAAATTTTTGTTGTAAAATGACCGTCACATTTTCGAACAGTCATATGACGAGACATGTCATAAATAATTTTGTTAATTTAAACTCCCTTCAACTATATAGTTGTCAAATGATGGTCATAAAATTTTCGGTCATATGACCAATAAAAGATACTTGCCGCAAAAGTAGAAGCTGTGATTAAGCGCTTTAAAGTACGCACCCGGATCTTACCTAATTCAAATTGTAAATAAATGAAAGCCTTATTTTCTTAACTTAAATTCCATTCAACTATATAGTTGTAAAATGACGGCCATAAAATTTTTGGTCATATGACCAATAAAAAATATTTGTCGCAAAAGTAGAAGCTGAGAAAAGCGCTTTAAAGTACGCACGCGGATCTTACCCAATTCAAATTATAAATAAATAAAAGCTTTAAATTTTCTTAACTTAAGCTCCCTTCAACTACATAGTTGTAGAATGACGGTCATAAAAATTTTGGTCGTATGACCAATAAAAAAGAAATTAATATTAATTACCGCGAAAAGGATTTTGAATTTATGACGAAAAAGGGTCATATTTTGATGAGTCTTGTGACCGTCATGTGGCGGTCATATGACCGTCTTGTGATGGTCACAACGATCACGCCACAACACTAGATGTAACCTACAAACCAAAAACGGAGCAAGATGGGTTAACAACTACGCAGTGCAATAATTTAGTTTTAAGTAGTTTTTAGTTTCAATTATTATATTAATAAGTAAATAACGATTATTTCGACTGCGTATAAAGTTATATTTAGAGTAGAAAAAAGCCACTTGAAGACTTAAACACAAATCAGCTTGATTTATCCATTGTTAATAATAATTCAGCTTCCGTAAATAATGAAAATTACTTTAGAGAAGTAATACCTGAAGAATCAATTGTAGATACTGTCACGTCGAGCACGACTGACCGCTACTTTGGACACCCATGCTACCATCTATCCTTACCACCCTACAACCTTTTTTCCTTCATGTTACCATGAGTCCTATTTCCTGTCAGTAACGCCACCTAGTAGCAACTGGGTTACCTGCGACAGCCACAGTTCGCATGATAACGAATCCTACCTTATCCGTATTCGTACCGCCTATCGATCCAACCCTTGTCCTTGGCAGCGCCACATTCGAACCCGAGTTCCCCACCCGCGTCCTTGCCACCCCATGCAAAAGATGAGATACCCTACACTCCCTTACCTTTGCATCTGCCCTAGATACATGCGCGGGTATAAAAGCCGCGACGCGCCTCCACTCGAGTAGAAGCTTTTGTTCTTTTTGTTTCGAAGGGCGAAGCCCTTGACCGACGACTATTTAATTGTAACAATTGGACTTAGAATAATTTCCGACATTCTGTATTCTGACTTAGAATATTTTCGAGCAGAATTAACTTAAAATATTTTCGAGCAGAATTTACTTAGAATATTTTCGAGCAGAATTTACTTAAAAATAATTTCGAGTAGAATTTACTTAGAATAATTTCGAGTATAATTGACTTAGAATATTTTCGTGTGGAATTGACTTAAAATATTTGTCAAGCTTCTCTGATTGTAGTCTCGCGAATAATTGTTGATATTATATCTCGACTACAATCAGTTTGTAACAGTTTATAACGTAACTTTATGCAATTAATAAACATCACATAATTGCATTTTTGGAGTGTTACTTTATTTCTACGATCCTCTCCTTCTGCCATTTGAATCGCCCGCTGCGTTTGGGTCCTGAGACTGACGAGGGCTAACTGAGAGAACGAGCCAACCGCAACCGCCCCAAAGTAAGTAACTCTGAAGATCGCTATCCTTTCTCTTTCTCTGTCACTCTAATTGTTCGCTAACTCTGTCGCTTGCCGCTTAATTAGTATCGCGAATTATCATTCTTTAATTTACCTGTCCGATTAACTATTTTCACGCGTTCCTACTCCCGTGGTTATTACGTGTAGGCGTAAACCGAAACTGGAACATTTATCGCGTTAACTTTATCGTTTTCGCGATATTGTAACACGGACGTTACAATACTCAAACTGCCTTTTTCAATGGTCAGGTAGTTCAAATATGCTACATAGATGAAAATGATGCGAAATCTTTAAATTTAAACTTATTGTAATAATAATGATAATTTGTTAATCAAACAAAAGTATTATGTTGTGATCATATTTTATAAGAAGGAATTTATAATATAAAATCATTTATTAAAATGTAATAATTTATTTTAAAATAAAAATTGTTATGTTCCTTAATAAAAATAAAATTTTAAATTTTCAATAGACTGATTAATTATTTGATTTTTGAAAATTTTATTATGGCATAATTATTAAAGTATTAATTACTGACAGCGGTGTCAGACAAAATATTCTCGGCGGGTGTTGGCTTACTTCAGAGCGCTCAAGTGTATGGGAAGTGTATACACTTATATATGGGAATCAGCGCTCTGAAGTAAGTCAACACCAACCAAAAATATTTTGTCTGACACCGCTGATTACTGACTAAAGTCTTTAATATAGAGCGGCAAGCGAATGAAATATTTGACTAAGGAAATTCTAGAATGGCCTTAGGGTTTTATATAGGTAGCGGGATCGTCGTCCAATTAAGTACAAAAGTACAAATAGCACAAGAAATAAATTTATTACACTTTCCCAAATTATAAACTAAGTGACATATATTGTTGTTTTATAGTTTTTAATTGAAGTAAAGACTCTACGCTGTCGTCTTATGCACTAATATAAATTTAAATAAAATTAATCAAAGGTATAATTGATGTTACATTCGTGGATGGTTATAGTTATTACATAAAATTATTAAATATTAACTGGTTAACTTAAGAGTTTCTAAAAATCTTATCTATCTTTTACTAGATGCTATGTAAAAAGTACGAAAATTAATATAAAAGTTAATTGAATGAATTGAATTTGTTATTGCGATTCAAAATCCTTAATTGAAATTAATAAAGAGAATTTATTACGTATTATATTAAGTAATCTTACTAATCTTTATAACACGGTTCTCTTGCGATTCCCTTCCTGCGCCGGCCCCGTTTACCGCGTATTAATCGAAAGCTCTAACATAAATCCGCGCCGTATTTGTTAGGCGCCCGGCACGAAACACTCATCCATTCACTCTCTTCTACTCTCTCACCTACCCGACCGCTCCTAGACCCACTCTCGCCGTGGGGGAGTCCGCGCTTTCCTGCCGTCTCGGGGATGACGGTGACCACCATTCGCCACGCGCTAATCTCTACGCGGCACGCTGCCACGGAGACAGTACCTCCTCAACCACTTCCTTCCCCGCTGGGAAGGAGTCCACCACTATCGGCCACCAGTCGCCGGAGACCCGCACTCTCCGGCCGCAACTCGCGTCAGACTTAATTCACACACGCCGCTTAATCTACACTCACCTTTTGCGAGCGCTCCGGGACGTACTCGCACTTCTCGCTGCTGCTCTCCTCTCTCCTTCTCGGCTGTGTCGCCCTAGACCTCGCTGTCGCTGTCTCGACCACCACGTCTCGCTCAGTCCCTCTTCGCACTCTCTCACGCACACACACAGCAAAAAAAAGGCAAGACCTCGCGCACGCCCGATTGCTCGTCGAGTACTGACTGCCCTTGCGCGCTCGCGCCCCTCCTGCGGACCCATTCGCGCGCTTTTCTCAATCATCACCCGTTCTACCACCATCTACTGCCTATTTTCCGCGCCCCCAATCAGCGCTCGCGTTACTAGTGCCCGCGCGCCGATTTCCTACAGCGCGCACACACACGTACACACACGCACTCTCGGCCGCTACGATACTCACACATACACGCATATACACGCATATACACGGGAGCTCCATTCGACGATATTTACATCGTCGCACTCCCCCTCGCTAGGCTTCGTTTCCTTCCGGAAACGTCAGCCGAATCTCCTCTAACCATCACTTCTCTCCCCGCTGGGAGAGAGACCACCACTAACGGCCACCATTGGTTCGTCCTCTCTTCCCGCTGGAAGGGGCCTCACCTACACTTCACTCTACCGCGGGTGGAGTGACTCCCTCATCGCGCCGACCACGGTGTCGCGTGCCACATCCGGCAACACCCGTAGCCCGCTCACCAGCTCTGCAGCCGTGCGCAGAGTTCCCTCTGGTTGCGCATGCGCAACCCTGGCCTGCAGAGGCACTGCCACTGCTTGCTGCTGGAACACCTAAGGCGCCCTGGCGGCCGCCTCCCTTTGTGCACGCCACCGCTGCTCGGCGATGAACTGCTGGTGTCTCAGCTCCTGAGCTCGTTCTCGCTCAATCCGCAGGGCCTCCCTCCGTCGCTGGTCGAGCTCGCGCTCGTGCTCGCGCTCATCAGCGAAGTTCCGCCGGATGAAATCTCGGTGCGCCTCGCCACACCGTGGGCACGACTGGAGGTCTTCCCCGTGCCGACCGCAGTTGCGGCAGTAGTGCCGCACCTTCGGTCGGGGGCACTGTCCTGAGCCGTGGCCCGGCTGCCAGCAGTTAAAGCAATGGAAGGCGGGGGGATCAATCGAGAGGTCGACTGGCACGGGCCGTAATCCCCCGAAAATGATCCCCTGTAGCCTTACACGCCCTTGCCCCTGCTGCCGCGCAGCCTGTGCATCCGCACCTCTTGCCCGTGATGGCCCTATCGCCTGCCGCTCCTCTATACGGCGAGGACGGTTCCTGGGGGGACCTGGCTCTTCGTCTGACGTCGACGACGCCCGCGCCGTCACGTAATCCTCGCGCACGAGATGGCGATTGGGGTTGTATCGGCGCGCTCTGCGCCGTGCGCTTCTTGACTGACGCGGAGGAGGCGCGTCATCAGCCCTCCGCGCAACCGGCTCGGCCGCCGGCCTAAACATGGGTATCTCAATGGGGCGGAACGCTGCACCCGCGACCTCCGCGTCGCTGTCCCAGTTGTCGTCTGCGACTACGACTCGCACTACCGCCAGGGCCTCCACTATCTGGTGCTGCTCGTCCGGTGATCGAGGCGGCCCGCACCTCACAAACCGCTCCTCCTGCGCTGGTGGCGGTCCCGGTACGTCGGGCTCCGTCAGCACCCCCTCATCCATCAGCCAAATCGCGTCGTCGCCTGAAGCTTGGGACGCTGCTGCTTCTTCGCTTGGACTAGGGCTATCCAGCAAGCGTCTTTCCTCTTCAGCCTCCTGCTGTCCCTCGGCCTCCACTATCCCGCGCCGTTGTTCCTCGGCGGTCCGCCTCTCGGCGCGGCGCAACGCCGCGTCCGCAGCTCGCTGGCGCCTTTCTTCAGCTGCCGCCTCTCTCTCTCTCTCAGCAGCGGCTCGGAGGAGAGCGCACGCCTCCTCGTTTCGGTCGCGGCCCTCGGCGCGGCGCATCGCCGCATCCGCAGCTCGCTGGCGCCTTTCCTCTGCTGCCGCTAGCTCTTGCTCTTCCTCGAGCACCATCTCGTTCCAGTCTCTGCGTGGCTCGGCAGGGTACAGGGGCCAGTCCGTCTCTTCCCGAGGCGGCGGCCTTACTCCGCTCCCTCCTAGCACGTGGCCTCCACTCATCTTGGCTGATTCCTACAAATACAAACAAAATAAGTCGAATGTTCACCCCAGTATCGCCTTCCTAAGAGGAATGTATCGCTTTAACTCAGATACATGCACCTTCGCGATTCTCCGATTGCCTTCACCCACGCTCTCTAATGTGTAAACAGTCGGCGATTTTATTCCGACTATTTTAAGCGGCCCTTCGTACTTAGGTGCCAGTTTTGCCGAAAATTTATTAATTCCGCTAGACAACGGATGCGTACGCCGCATGACTAAGTCCCCCTCGCTAAACTGAACGTCGCGCTTGCCTTTATTATACGCTCTAGTTTTTTTTTCCCTCGCGTTGTCTATGTGCCGAGCTACCAAGTCTCGCAACGCATCTAATCGCTTAATCCTATCAACCCACACCTCTGGTGGCACTCTTAAAATCGGACGCGCTCCCTCTACTTCTCTACGCAAGCTTTTTACCGGGCGCGGATGCCTACCAAAATTTAAAAACGCCGGTGACACGCGCGTCGTCGCTTGAATCGCGGTATTAATTGCGTGCCGCAATTCATGTATGTGCGCATCCCAATTACGATGATCTGCTCCCACAAACGCGGCGATCATCGTCTTAAGTGTTCTGTTACTCCTCTCTACCGGATTCGCTTGAGGATGATACGGCGGCGTCGTTACATGCTTTACTCCATATTCCTCCAAAACCTTCCGCAATGTCTGATTGTCGAACTCGCGCCCATTGTCGGTCAATAAATACTCCGGCGTTTCCCAGCGGAATAAGATTAATTCTTCTAACGCGCGCGCCACCGATTTTCCATCTGCTTTTCTGATCGGCTTTAATTCTACCCACCTCGTAAATAAATCTTGAAACACGATTAAATATTTCATCTGACTTTTACTCGGCGGAAATTCCATCAAGTCCGCGGCCACTACTACCCAAGGTCGCTCCACGATTCTACTACCCATTAATCCCTGCGCGCCCGTCTGCACTACCTTATACCTTTGACATTGCTCGCACGCTCGTACAAAATTACTCACATCGTGGTACATTCCCTTCCAATAGTACTCACGCGCTATGCGATCATAAGTTTTCTCCACGCCAAGGTGCCTCGACGACGGTGCACAGTGCGCATCTGACATAACTCTCTCTTACTTCAACAGGTAACACTAATTTTAATTTCTCCTCGTGGCTTACGATCGGATCTAGCAGCGGATCTTCGCGAAACTTGTACAATTTTCCCTCGTCCACTATCCAGTCCTTGTATTTTAACGGCGTAGCTTGCACTTCGCTCAACATGCGCAAATACCACGGATCGCGAACTTCCTCGAATGCGGCTGCTTCTAACTCTTCTTGCTCATACATCCGCGAGAGCGCGTCAGGAAACTGATGCA
The DNA here is from genome assembly GCA_036365515.1 of Torymus aiolomorphi. NCBI lineage: Eukaryota > Metazoa > Arthropoda > Insecta > Hymenoptera > Torymidae > Torymus > Torymus aiolomorphi. The sequence continues at coordinate 88,096,350 of CM070874.1, read as the reverse complement.
GCGAGCCCTTGCGGTGCTCAACTTCAAAGTCCCATTGCTGCATTTCCAAAGCCCACCGCGCCAATCGCCCTGACGGCTCTTTCAGATTCCTCAACCACTTAAGCGCGCTATGATCCGTTATCGCCGTGAATTTATATCCCTCAACATACGGCCTAAACTTTTTAATTGTCCACAACAGCGCGAGGCATTCCCTCTCGGTCGTTGAATAATTGCGCTCTGCCGCCGTTAATGTCCTGCTCGCGTAAATGATCGGATGTTCCCCGTCCTTTAACAGCTGCGCGAGAAGCGCGCCTAACGCAGAGCCGCTCGCATCGCACTGTATGATAAACGGCTTCGTAAAATCCGGTCGAGCCAGCACGGGCGCTCGCGTCAAGGCATTTTTAATGTTCCTAAATGCGGTCTCTTGCTCCTCTCCCCACTCCCATTTCTGCCCTTTAAACGTAAGTCTATTAATTGGCAGCTTCATCTCCGCGTAATTTTCAATAAATCGCGAGTACCATCCTGCCATTCCCAAAAATGTTCTGACCTCACTCACATTTCGCGGCGCGGGGTAATTTAATACTGCCGCCACTCTCTCTGGATCCGGGCGCAATCCGTCTTGATCTAACAAATACCCCAGATACGTAACGCGCGTACAACAAAACTCGCATTTCTTACGCTGCACTACCAAACCCGCGTCCGCAATCCTTCTCAACACTATCTTTAACCATTTCATATGATCGTCAAATGTCTCCGTCACTACAATAATATCATCTAAATAGCAAAATACATAAGGCTCACACTCAGGCCCAAAAAGCGCGTCAATTAATCTTTGAAGGTAGCCGGCGCGTTTGCTAAACCGAATGGCATTCGGGTGAACTGCCATAGCCCGGAGCCGGGTAACGCAAAAGCAGTATACTTCCTACTCGTACGTTCCAACGGCACCTGATAATACGCCTGTCGCAAGTCTACCTTTGAAATATACCTCGCGTTTCGCAAACGATCTAAAATTGCATCCATATTCGGAATTAAATACGCGTCCTTTCTCATGGCTTTATTGACATCGCGATAATCAAAACACATTCGGCCTTTCTCGTCTCTCCACGATATCACCGGTGCGCTTCGCCAGTCACTCGCTGACGGTTCAATAATTCCTGCTCTAAGTAACTTATCTACTTCGCCCCTCGCGAACTCAAACATTCTTGGTGACATCCTGCGAGGCTTCTGCCTCACCGGCGGTGCGCCTTGCATATCAATATGATGCTCGACCAAGTCTGTCACTCCGGGCACGTCAGTCTCGGGAGGCAGAAGCTCGCACACCAGCTGTTCAATCAACTCACGCTCGCTCGACTCTACTTCGTTGATACCCGCGCACTCAGCGTAAATTGCTGCGCCTCCACTCTCCTTTTTCCCTGCAAACGGCATCCACTCTCCGTCGTTCGATCGCCACGCGCCTCTCGCTAAGCGCGCGTCGATATCGAATTCTCTACAAAAATCCATACCGAGGATTAGATCGTGATCTAACTCAGAGACTACCTTTACGCTAATTAATTTTGATTTTCCATCTACTTCAAACATTAAATCTAACACGCCTATCACCGGTGTTACCTTCCCGTTAACTGACCTAATCACCGAACTGCACTCTTTTAAACGATCTTTATCTAACTCGGCCACACGCGGCCCTGCGAGCGATAAAGTTGCACCCGGATCAAACAATGCCTTATACTCTCGCCCTCCTAACATTACTGACAAATAATAGCGATTATCTACTCTCATACCAGCGACGTCACTATTATCCACCTGAGGGTTGTCAGCGTTTTCATTTTGATCTTCGCTGCGATCCGCTTGACCACCACTATCAGCTCTCGCGTGCCCTTTTCGTTCGCGTCTTACGTTATCGCGGCGGTCACATTCCTCGTGCAGCTCCCGCATTAACTCTTCCGCGGCAGCCTCGAGCTGCTCATCCAGTTCTGGATCGACCTCGCAATTACCTACTCGTAACGTCGTGCTCTCTAATTGCACGACCTCGCACTCACGTCGCTCAAGCGCCTCACTCTCTGCTTCACTCGCATTCACTCTCACCGAATTATCGCTCACTAACACCTTCCTCTCGCCGCTGATATCCCGTGACACTATCACGCCAGCCTCTGTGCCGTGCTCTTCATTTCCGCGCCCTCTCCCCCTCTGTTCTACCTTTTTAACTACCTCTGTAACGGGTGAGGCCTTCGACTCAGCCTCCACCTCGCTTGGCTGAGATCCGCGTGAATCTACCCCCTGCACCCCCTTCTTTTCTCTTCCGCCACTCTCACTCTCTAGCGTATGTATTAAATAAATTAAGTCCACCTCAACGTTTCCGTCCCTCGCGAGCATTGACTTATCAGCGCGGGGAGCGAGCTTTATTTTTGCCCCGCGCCCTGCGCGTTTCTCGGCGGCGGCAGTTGGGAATTGCAGCGCGCGCAAGTCTGCTCCGTCACACCCGGAAGACCACACTTTGTGCATGCAAGGTTAGCACGCTGCGGACAATCCCTCACTACATGTCCACGCTCCCGGCACCAATAGCAGATCACGTACGGACACTCCGACGCCCGGTGCCCCACCGATTGACACGCGAAACACGGACCCACAAACTGCGACCTCTGGTTACCCGGACCCCGGCGCGCATTTCCCTGCTGAGCCTGGTCAGGCTTGCCCGCGCGGTCCTCGTAACGCTGATTACGCCCATCTCTCGGTCTATTACTCGCAGGGTTTGAATAGACTTGCTGTTGCTGCACAGGCACATTCAACACTGGTGCAGGGTTCTGTGCGGGCCTTGGCGGATATACGGCCTCACGAGGGGGAACATTTCCTCCCACCACTGACGCGTACGTCACACCACGCGCGCCGCTTTGATTTGCCGCACCGGGTGCTCCTTGTTGCACCGCCAATACCTCCTCCGCGTCAATTACGGTCGCTTCACCACCACTACTCTTTCCTTCTTGTCTTTTCGCTTTGCGCCTTGTCTTAGTCGCACTCGCCGGTTCCTTCAACGCTGCCACCGATGGCGCTTCCTCCTCGTCCGCGGCAGCCACTTTCGCACGCCCCTGGGCCCCGGTAAACGCTGCGCTTGGTACATGCATCTTCTCGGCCGGTGGCGGGGGAGCATAACGCCCATCGATCGCCTTCTGCTTCTCGAAACGCTTCCCGTATCGTTGAATGTCATCTAGCGTATCTACTACTTTATCAGACATAGCGCGGCGATACTCCGGTAATAAATTCCGGTACGCCAAATCTACTTGTTCATCAGCGCTAGGCGGTTTCTTAAAACGCGACACTATATAACGAAAGTTAAGCAAGAAACTCTCGACCTTCTCGCCCCTTCCCTGCGTCCGGCGGCGCAAGTCGTCGTGCAAGTCCTGCTGATCATATTCGCCCACAAACCTTTGCTTAAACATTTTCTCGAATACCTTCCACGACCGCATGCGCTCTCTTTCCATCCTGAACCATCTCGCGGCCTCACCCTTAAACGCACACGACAACGCGCTTAAAAATCCCTCATCCCTCATATTCCCCTCTACTCTGCAATCATTCAACTGCTCGAGAAATTCCTCTGCGGCGCTCCTTGACTCGATTCCGCTAAATTTCATACCCCAGCTCCTAATCAATTTGCCTGCACGAATCCCCTCCTCCTCTTGCTTATCTCGACCTTTCCGATGCTCATGCCTATCATCCTTGTCCCTCCGCGAATATTGCGGCGGCCTCGAGTCTTTTCCTTTCCGCTGCGTTTCGCCTCTTCGGCGCCGGCCTCCACTAGGACTTCTTTTCCGCCGCCTAGCGGCATCATATCCACTACTCGACTCAGATAAAACCCCTGACCCTGTCTCCGGAGTCAACGTTCGCTTCTGATGCCTCCTGCGCCTAACCTCCTTCCGCGAACTTAGCCTCGCCTCATTCTCGCTAGTAGATGCTGACCCTTCCGATTCGCGCGACTCAACCCGATGCCGTCGCATGTTCAGCCATTCGCGTTCACTAGCTAGGTCTCGCGCCGCGGCCTCCACTCGCTCTCTCGCTAAACGCTCGTCCTGGAACTCACGCGCGCGTTGTCTTTCACTCCAGTGCTGCTGCTTTTCCCGCAAATGCCGTAAAATCCTAGCGTCCTCATCGCTGTTTCCCTCCAATTCCCTATAGCTGCTCGATGTTACGCTCGCTGCGCGGATCTCGTCAACGTTTTGCGCTGGGGTGTACCAGCGCTGGCGCGGGTTACTCTGTGCAGCTATAGCAGGGTTAGGCGGTTCTCTACGCATTTCATTACGCCGCAAGTCTAACGCATCTCTCGCGCCTCGTATTTCTTGCACATAGTGCTCCGCGTAATACGCCCATTGGTCGCGCCCCCTCATTTGCGCCTGCAGATTCTGTTCCATAACTACGCGCGCGGGCTGCCGTACTTGGAAGAGCGAACGCGCCACCTCTGCCGTCGGTCTCGTGGCTGCCATCGGCGTTGTCACCGTCGCTGTTAAGAGCGCGCTCACCGCAACCGTTGTCACCGATTGTGTTACGACCGGCGCGGTTGTCGTCGCGGACACAACCGGCACATGCACCTGCACTTCCTCCGGTGCCAGCGCTATAGGATTTCGTCGCGATCCACCCCTCGACGACGAATCTTCACTCCTCTGATGCGCGCTCTCTGCGCGACCATCTCGCTCTCGCTCAAACTCAGCTTGAGAACGCGGTGATTCTTCCTCAGCCTCCCCCTCCGCGGCCACTACTAAACCCTCATCCCACGGGTACCAGGGAATGTCCAAGTTGTCTGGCTCCATCTCTTTTAATACTGCACGCAGCAGTCGCTCGCGCACACTAGCCTCCGGTCCGTCCGTTGCACATCCGCGACTATCCAACCCCCCTATAACTTCACTTAACGATAATCTATTGATGTCGCGTTTCCGTTCTCTCCTATCACGCGAGCTAAGCAGAGAGCGCATCGCCGCGCCGTGTCGCTCCATGGTTGTAATTTGGACGGTTATTATATTTCCAAAAAAACTTACTACCTAGTCAATTGAAATTTAAAGTTAGAATTTGATCAAGCTAAACCACTTCAAAATCCGGTTAACATCAACGCGCGCTCTTTTCTTATAAACTACCTCAGGTCCGCGTTATTCTCCGTATCGAAACGTTCGCGATCCGCACAACATTAAGCGCGCCTCAATTCCGCGAAGTACTTAGCGCTACGGCCGTTCGCTTTTCGGAACTCTCGAGCGCGCCACGACGCGCGCTACAACACGCCGAGAAGAAAACTCGCGTCTCTCGCGCTCTCCTCGTCCTCTCTCTCTCTCGCTCGTCACACACCTATTTTCCGCGACTTAATTCTTTAATCCAAAGAAACATTCACTACCGGAAACGAGCCCCCCGTTGGCTGCGCCATTTATAACACGGTTCTCTTGCGATTCCCTTCCTGCGCCGGCCCCGTTTACCGCGTATTAATCGAAAGCTCTAACATAAATCCGCGCCGTATTTGTTAGGCGCCCGGCACGAAACACTCATCCATTCACTCTCTTCTACTCTCTCACCTACCCGACCGCTCCTAGACCCACTCTCGCCGTGGGGGAGTCCGCGCTTTCCTGCCGTCTCGGGGATGACGGTGACCACCATTCGCCACGCGCTAATCTCTACGCGGCACGCTGCCACGGAGACAGTACCTCCTCAACCACTTCCTTCCCCGCTGGGAAGGAGTCCACCACTATCGGCCACCAGTCGCCGGAGACCCGCACTCTCCGGCCGCAACTCGCGTCAGACTTAATTCACACACGCCGCTTAATCTACACTCACCTTTGCGAGCGCTCCGGGACGTACTCGCACTTCTCGCTGCTGCTCTCCTCTCTCCTTCTCGGCTGTGTCGCCCTAGACCTCGCTGTCGCTGTCTCGACCACCACGTCTCGCTCAGTCCCTCTTCGCACTCTCTCATGCACACACACAGCAAAAAAAAGGCAAGACCTCGCGCACGCCCGATTGCTCGTCGAGTACTGACTGCCCTTGCGCGCTCGCGCCCCTCCTGCGGACCCATTCGCGCGCTTTTCTCAATCATCACCCGTTCTATCACCATCTACTGCCTATTTTCCGCGCCCCCAATCAGCGCTCGCGTTACTAGTGCCCGCGCGCCGATTTCCTACAGCGCGCACACACACGTACACACACGCACTCTCGGCCGCTACGATACTCACACATACACGATATACACGCATATACACGGGAGCTCCATTCGACGATATTTACATCGTCGCATCTTATATCTTAAATTCTTAAAGACTTATCTACCTTATTATGCTATTAAAATACAGAATTAATTATAAACAGTTAATTGATTTATACTTTATATCGTAAATTATTTATCCTTGAATTTAGTTATTATGATTTGAAATATTTTAAAATAAAGTCTAATTTATATTAAATGATCTTAATAATTTTAATAATCTTAACTTCTTAAAATCTTATCTAATTCGTTATTCTTTAAACACAGAGTTAAATATAAAGAGTGAATTAGTTTGTAAATTATCTATCCTTAAATTCGCTATTATGACTCGAATCTCTTAATTGACTTAATGACGAGACGATTTGCAAATATATATATATGTATATGTTATCTGATTTATCCGTCGGATTCGGTGTTGATTGGGGCTCTTCCTTCTATATGGACGGCCGTGGACCCGTTGCCCTGGTATTCACCCTGAAGTCCCAAGGAAAACCACAGCCTCAAAAACCTTGGGCAGGACAGCTCTCCCTCCTCTGATTGGTGAGGTTGTTGATCTTTTCGTTTTTGTTGACTTGTTGTTGTTTAATGCAGTTGTCTCGTCGGAAGATCGTCGTAGTAATTGAAACTTGTTGAAGACTTGTTAAAACTTCTCGAAGCTCGTCCAAACTCGTTGAAACTGGTTAAAGCTCGTTCAAACCCTTGTACCTTGTTGTAATTTGTTCATACACGTTAACAGTTAACTTGATGGAATTCGTTGAACTTGATACAATTCGTTGAAATACGTTAATCCTGACGTAACTATATGAATTCGGTGTCGGTGCTGAATAGGCCAAGGTTGGAATTCTTTCTCTAAGCGAGACTGCCCGTCGGTGTGCTGGGCCCCCTTTTATATGGTGAGCGTGGACCTGAAAGCCGTTGAGGATGATCTCTCTCCCTCTGGCGTCGGAAACTTGAAATACATCTATAGCCTGTGGAAGTGCTGTAGGACCTCAAAATCTGAAAGGAGGCTCCGCCCCCTTCTTCTGTGGTAGGAGATTCTGCTTCTCTCATTGGTTCCCCTTTTGGCCGGTTACCTACTACGTAATTTCATGAAATTGTTTACTACCTAGGGGTTCTTGGAATATAATATCCGTTAGAATACTCTGCAACAGATTGTCATGTATGTTAGATTACGTTTAATGACGTATTATTAATAATAATATTAATAAAAAATTTATGCAACTTGTATCACCGGTAATTTGTTGTTACTTTATTTATTTACCCGGTCTCTTCTTTATTAATAAAAATGATCTCAATTTATTGATGAAAAATGCTTAAAATGCTCAATTATTAACCAACTGATAAACTATCGCTAAAAACTTTATTAATTACTCAGTTTAATTGTTTTAATTAATCTTAATTAATCTCTCAAGTCAGATTTATATGTTATCATTATTAACTATACGTTGCACAACATTGTTGCATATTGTCTCATTTATCTATTAAATTACAATTATTTTCAATATTATTTATCAATACCTTAAACTAATAGTTATCTATAAAAATATATTGGAATTTGTTGCTAAATTTGTTATCAAATCACGTGGATCCTCAACAATTGTTTATCCTTGCTTATATGGCAATTATTAAACATCCTTGATGCATTTACTATTAACATTTCTATAGTCATAATATTATTAATTAATTATACGTTCAATTATGTTTTATTACGCAACTCTTAACTTTCTTGCTAGTCGTTGACAACTTGTATAAACAAAGCCTTTATTTATTTATTGCAATTGACATTAATTATCCCCGAATTGGTCGTAGTTCGTTAACTTTATAATGCTGCATGATATCATTAACCTTCAATTAACGTTGAGCAACGTTTGGTTACTATTGTCCTGGAAAACTATTTAATTATAAACAATTGTTATTATTATGCGTCTATGCGTCAGTACCTCTAAACATTATCCGGATAATTCGAGCCAATTATCCGGATAATTCGAGATTGTTCTTAAATTTGTTGTTAATTATCTATAATTGCGTTTTATTGTTTATTTTTAGCCCCTGGGATAAATTATTGTTATTAATATTATTAATATCCTTAGTTGGTTATGATGATTGTTGCTAATCAATTCCTTAACTATTTTTAATTATTATATTTATTTATTTACACAACGTTGCACAACGTTATTATCTTCCGATTATACGTCGCGCAACGTTTGCTATACAATACCGCGCATTCTTAAATAATTATAAGCGTTATATTTTAACAGTTAATTATCAGCGACGGTGATGCTCATGATTTGTTAATTACTGTCATATTGTTGATTATTATGTTCTTTAACATCGCTGCATCTGTTATATCCAAATGATTATCAGAACACCAATTATACCCAAGATTTTAATAGAGTTTGTAGTATTGTTAATAATAATCACAGTATTTGTTATTATTTTATCCTATTTATTATTTACTCTAATATTTCAGTTGGGATCATTCTCATGTCAGCAATCCGCATGAATGAGTAGTGTAAAAGGGTTCGAACGATTGCACTCATTGTAAAAGGGGCTCAAAGTCGGGTCTATGTCGGTTTCATACTCCAAGGAACGCCAGATCCTTAGGGAGAATGTACATAAGCGCCGCGCTGCGCTGAAGCTTGGGGACTGTCTCCATAAGTGTGCCTGTGCCTTAGCATACGAACTCCGAGTGAAGGGACTATAGTGTATCTTGCACGTCTTGGAGTCAAGATGAGCAAGATGCGCTATAGTCCCTTCACTCAGAGTTCGTGTGCCTAGGCACAGGCACACTTATGGAGACAGTCCCTTAGCTCTGCCGTTCCGTTCCATTCGTATATTCTTACAAAAAAATGAGCAGTTATATGTCTATGATATTTATAAATCACGGACGATGTGTATATGCTCCAAAATGAAAAGTTAAATAAATGAAGGGATAGTTTATATGACGGACAGTTTAAGAACAAAAGTATTTTAAGCCGAGAAAGAAAACACAAGACGCAATTGATATGATATACTATGAATTATAAAATTGATTAGAACATTGGAAAATGAAGCTATTGATGAATAAGATGGAATTAGGCGATAATGAGATGTCCTTTAACCAGTTCAAATAAATGATGAAATTGATTAAAATTCATGTTAATAAATCTATAAAACTCTTCATGATCCTTTAATGCAAAATATTTAAATAAAGCGCTATAAGCACTATGAATATTTCTTTGAGGTATTGCTAAATGTGGTCGAACCCACCACCTTCTGCAAGATTGTTGTTTCGTTTTTCTTAATTTTTTTAACAATTTCAATAACTTTAATGAAATTATACATTTTTCTAATTTTTTTTATTTTGGCTTCAATCATGATCATGACCATGAAAATGATAGATGTATGACATAGATCTATAGAATGGTACCATTAGCAATGGAATATAGAAACGGAACTATGGACCAGCGCAAGCAGAGAACCGCGCAGCGGTTATTATTTATTTTATTTTATTATTTAATTTTATTGCAAATATTGTATACAAAAAAAATTTTTAAAAAAATTTTTTCCGAAATAAAATATAAGGGTAGCTAATTTGGCATTTCAAAGAGAAATATTTTTCATTTTGTTTCATTTTAAATTTGAATCTGAACTTGGGATATTCAGATAAAACCTATTTTAGGGGTGATTTTTAGGGGTGCGTTTTACCCCTTTAATAGGAAATTGGGCCCATAGAAAAAATAGCCCAAATAAAAATAAATTATGCATTATATATAACTTAAAATATTAATTTTAATAGTTTGAAAGTATTTTGTGCCTAAAGGGTTGTTTACCCCTGATGACGTGTTTATTTGCAAAAACCCTGAAACACGTAAACTTTATTTTTTATTTTAAGTCAAAAAACGTACGTTAGCTTCAAAACTTTAGTCTTAAATAAGTATTTCAAAATTCTCAATGCATATTTAAAGTGTCTTTGGTCATAAAAACTTTGGTAACGACTTAAATAATTAACGCTATATGTTATATCTGGCCTTGTGCCTGTACTGATATATAATAATTCGCCGATTAAATTTCTGTATTTTATTCTTTCATCTATTTCATTTGCTTGTTCTAATTTTAGATTACTCTCCATTGGAGTATCGTATAATTTTGCATTTTCAAGGTTGTATTTTATAGCCAAAGATTCGATATATTTCGTTTGACTTAAAGTCATTTTACTTCTGTCTTCACTATATTTAATATCGATGCCAATATATTGGTTAATTTTGCCCAAATCTTTCATTATAAATCTTTCCATTAAACTTGCTTTTACTTTGTTTATTTTATTTTTGTCTTTGCAACAAATCAAGAGATCATCTACAAAAACTAGTATATATATTGAATCTTTGCTTGTATTATTTACATATAGACAGTAATCATAGTTACTTCTTAAAAAATTTAATTTCTCGACATATTCGCTGAAACAATCATACCATGCTCTAGGACTTTCTCTGAGACCATACAGAGCCTTTTGCAATTTGCAAACTTTATTGTCTCCAGTTTCATAACCTTTTGGTTCATTAATGTACACTTCTGATTTTACATTGCCATTTAAAAATGCCGTTTCAACATCCATTTGTTCTATAAACAAATTATTTTTACAACTGTAAGACAATAAAATTTTCAACGTTTGCATTTTACCTACAGGTGAATAAACATTTTCAACATATTCTTTTTGTTGGAATCCTCTTACAACTAATCTCGCTTTATAAGTATCGTTATTTTTCTTTTTATAAACCCATTTAACATCAATGACCTTTTTATCGTTTGGCCTTTCGACAATTTGCCATGTGTGTTTTTTTTTAAACTGTTTATTTCGGAATCCATTGCTATTTGCCATTGTTTATATTCGCTGGAGTTTATCGCCTCCTCGAATGTATTTGGTACATTTGCATCAATATAATTTACATAAATAAAATAAGTAACTGGATTTCCGTATCTATTTACTGGACTTTTCTTTCTTTGCGATGTTCGCGGTATTTTTAGTCTATCTCTATTTTCGTTGTCTTCGTTATCAGATTCGTTATCGTTTACATTATTCGCATGGATTAATTCAGTTTGCTCTCCTCTACTTTCCCCGAAGGTCGCAGTAGAGTGAGAAGGATATTCAGAACCGCTGTTGTTTGTTTCATTTAATTCTACGTTAATTTCAGAATCACTATTTTCGTTTTCTAAACAGATTAACTTTATACTATCTTCTATTACATCAACATGCCTTGCAGTAATTACTTTATTATTAACTAAGACTTTATAACCGTGTTCAACGTATCCTACTAATACACCTAGTTGTGCCTTATTATCCCACTTACTTTTCCTTAGAGCTTCCAGAACTCTTACGAAGACTCTACTTCCGTAAATTTTTAAATTTTTAACATTTGGCTTTATTCCGAAAAATATTTCATAAGGAGTTTTATTCTCTGACGTGTTTGCAATTGTTCGATTTTTTAAATAAGCTACCGTTTTCATTATTTCCGGCCAATATCTTCTATGAATTTTTGCTTCCCTCATTAAGCATCTACCTATATCCATTGCTGATCTATTATATCTCTCCGCTACTCCATTTAATTCGTGGACGTAGGGTGGACATGTCAATAATTCTATTCCTTTTGATTTTACAAAATCGAGAATTTCGCGATTTAGATATTCTCTACCGTTATCACATTGCACCTTTTTAATTCTCTTATTAAATTTATTTTCTACTAAATTTAGGAATTCAATAAAACAACTTGCAGTTTCTGACTTATTCTTAATGCAAAAGATTCTAGTACATTTACTATAATCATCAATAAATGTAAGAAAATATTTTTCTCCACCATAGCCAGTAGTACTATGTGGACCATTTAAATCAGTGTGTATTAACTCTAGGATTTCTTTCGTTTTTGTTCGATTATTTTCAAACGGTATATTTGCCATTTTACTTTGTATGCAATTTGCACATTTCATATCTATTTTTTCCAATTTATCTGGTAAACCTTCAACTAATTTATTATTTACTATTTTATTCAAATAATTAAAATTTACATGGCCAAGTGCTCTATGCCATTTTTCTTTATCTGATAATCTTACTGAATTTACATATTTATCTTTATTTTTATTCGTTAATGCATAACTTTTCAAAGAATACAAATTATCAATTTTATTTGCAATAGCTACTAATTCTCCCGATTTATTGTAAATTTTAGCATTACTGTCTCGTGCCGTTATTGTAGCATTTTTAGTTATTCTGGAAAAGCTTAACAAATTTTGCTTAATTCCTTCTACATAATATACATTACTCAAATCAATTTGTTTTTCATTATAATAATTTCTAACTTTAATTTTTATATTACCGATTTTCGTCGCTTTTAACATTTTACCGTCTGGTAATTTTACATTTACCGGATCTTTTAAAACTATATATATACTTCTCAAAATATTTATCGCTTTTAATAATATGGTCTGTGGAACCACTGCCCAATAACCAATTTATTTCGTTACCTTCGCATTCTGTATTTACGCTATAACCTGTTATGTCCTTTACTTCTGGGCCGCATACTTGTGTTGAGCACGTCTCGGATGATGAACCCTGCTGCTCGTCCGTTGACTTGTTTTGATTTGAACTGCGTCTGCGTCCTCTGCCTCAATTGTAGCCTCGTTGGTTTCCACGTTGTCCTCTCGATGATTGGGCACCTCTGCCTCTGCCGCCTTGTTGGCCTTTCTAACAATCCTTTTGATAATGTCCGACATTGCCGCAAGTAAAGCACTGTCCGTTTGTCTTTGTTGAGAGCGTGCTTGCATTACTTTCCTTTTCTGAATTATTTTTAACTACATTCTTTTCTTTGATTTTTGATTTTACGTAATCTACTGTCCTTTCTCTTTCTGGAATGACGTCGATAAGGTCACCAATATAACTGTAATTTGCTGGTAATGCTTTGATTAAGTATCGCATTTTCTCAGTTTCATCTATCTTTCCTCCGGCTGCTTTAAATTCGTTCACCGCTTTCTCAAATTCTACGAAGAATTCTTCAACATTTTCATAATTCTTTAATTTAATATCTTCAATTTTTCCTCGGCATATTATTTGTAATGACGTGGATTTCGTCACATATAATTTATCCAAATTCGCAATCATTTCATAGGCTGATTTGCACTCACAAACATATTCTAATTGCTTATCTGAGATAGTGCTAATTAATATATTTCTTGCCTTTAAATCCTTTTTCTTCCATTCATCTGCTTTATCTGTCTCAGCCCGTTCTCTTTCGGCTTGCTCTTTGCACTCTTTATATTCTAATAGAGTCATTAAGCGAAATTTCCAACTTGTATAATTTGCACCATCAAAAATGGGAATTACTATATCTTCGATTTTTGCTTGCTTAGCCATCTCGACTTCTTTTAATTTAATATCTTCGTACACTTTTATCACTTTATTTAGCGTAATTACTTTCTGCACTATTTTCACAAAACGTTTTTCAGCAACCTTTTCCTCAATTATTTCTTCGCTTTCATCTTCAAAGTTATCTCGTATTCCTTCTTCTTTGGCTTTTACTTTTCCTTTAGTGTCCATTTACCACATGTATAACCTCAAATTTTGCCACGTGCTCTATTCTTGCACCATGCAGCGTGCTTCACACAAGAAATCTAATCTGCTCGCATCGGCCTGAATTATTCATAAATTTTTCAAAATTCTTTCTTCTATCAAATATTTTTCACAGTTAATTTTTCGCGAGCCATGTGCCTTTTTATTTCTACGGCAAGGCTGCCCCAATACTCGCCGAGGCTTGTATGAGTCAGAGTCTTTTTTCTTTTTTACTTACCAACCACGCTCTATCACCATATTGAGGTTTGTGGATAATTAATAGTGTTGAGGTTTGTGGTAAAGTAAGAAACCATTATTTAATAGAGAGAGATAAATATAGTTTATTGAGGTGGCAAAAACGCCAGTCGGCACGTCGATAGCGAGAGCGTAAGAAACATTCTAAGTGCGCTACACTGCTCTCGCGTCTCACGCAGCTCTCATACAGACATACTGGAGTGGGGAGACACTCATGTGTGTGTTTCGTCCGCCGTCGCTTGGCAGACGCGCATACCATTGTACCTATCCTCGCGTACAGCGCGCTGCATGTTGAAACATTCACATATTCCAACAAGATGAACGACAGAACGACCTCGAAAATCTGCTCGAAGACCAAGACGAGGAAAATGACGCGTCGAAATCGCCTAAACTAAGGGCAACGTTGGTCGCAATAATTTGAAATGAAATAAAGGAAAAATATGACCCGTTAATGCAATCGGTCGGAAAAATCCGGACGGAAAACGCGACAATGGCCGTAGAAATGACTTATTAGCATTATTAGAAACGGAGAACGATAAATTAATCAACCAAGTTTGTGAACTCTCGCAGAGATGATGAAGCGCAGAATGATCGCGAATTAGACTCTAGGCTCGCAGAGTTGAAAAGAGGTTTTTCGCGAGAAACAAGCCACATCAAACTGAATTTCGAGAAAGAAATATCAGAGTTAAAAAATACAATCAAGGATTTGAAAAAATCACTAGTACAATCAAACAACTCTGGGAGCGAAGCGTCTCAAAAAATAAAGTTAGATATTCCCAAGTATCGAGGGCTTGAGAATGAAAGGTCGGTTAAATTTCTATCGGAATTTAAGAAATACATAAACGTAGTCAGACCAAATTTTGATCAACTTTTATGCTTAATTTCTCAAGCGCTCCAGGGTGATGCTAAGGATTGGTGGTACTTGCAAGAGTCAGAAATTGACTCGTATGACCAATTCATCACGCGATTTCGCGAAAGATACTGGAGCACAAATACGCAGCGAACTGCGAAACGTAAAATATAATTCGGACAGTTCAGCCCGGGGGGCAATCTGAATCGCGTCGAATACGCGACGAAATTATTCGGGTTAGGGAAAGAGTTAGATCTCGAGTACACGGAGGCTGAGTTTGTTTTACGCGTAAGCGAACATTTCGAAAGGAATATTTATTTATTTATTTATTTAAACCAGAGTAGTACATGTTGTATTACATGTTATTGCTTACTTCAGGACATAGTTACATGTCTGAAGCAGCAAACATCCTATAGAGGTAGACATAGCTACCTACACATAGGTCCGGTGTACTTAAAACTAAAAAAACTTAAGTAACTTACAAACTAGGCATGGAATCAAAGATTCCACTATAAATAATATATTTGGTCCACATTGATTATCTCACCCATACTGGAAAGTTAAATTTTTATTTATTTATTTATTTATTTATTTATTTATTTTTTTAATTCTAGAATATATTAGTACCAATCCAAATTTTTAGCTTTTTCTTATTATAATTTTTTGCGATATCTAGAACTTTAAGATTTGGATTAGATTTCGGAAGACAATTAAATACTTGTATCGCTCTGACAT
This sequence comes from Torymus aiolomorphi, assembly GCA_036365515.1. Lineage (NCBI taxonomy): Eukaryota > Metazoa > Arthropoda > Insecta > Hymenoptera > Torymidae > Torymus > Torymus aiolomorphi. Next base: position 88,080,735 of record CM070874.1, on the reverse strand, counting down.
AGTTATCTTTATCACTAACAGTTTTCGAACACTTTGGTGGTATTATAAGTTTCTAGTTTTGCTAGTCGATGTTAAGTATAAATTCTTAAGTTCATTATAATGATACGTTACACATTCGTAAGCAAAAATTTGTTTTAGATTCAAGGGGTTGTCTCGATTGAAAATATTTTTGTTTATAATTTTTAAAATCCTATTTTGGATGTTTTGTAGTAATTTTAAGTTGTTTTTATATGCACCACCCCATGCAATATTTCCATAGCTAATGACACTATGAAAAAATGCATAATATATTGTCTTAAGTGTGTCAGATTGCATATATGTTGATAATTTGTACAGTATATATATTATATATTTAGTTTTTTTTATTATATATTCAATATGTTTATCCCACTTTAGCCTATAATCAATAATTATACTTAGATATTTACAATATTCTACCCTGCTCAATTTAGTACCCTGTATGCGTATGTTCATATCTTCGGGAACACTATCACAATAGTTACCAAAAGCTATGTACACAGTTTTCTTTATATTTTATAGTGATAGTTTGTTAAGTGCTAGCCAGATATTTATATCTTCTAAGTACTTGTTCATTTTATTTTCAACTTTCTCCCAGTTATCATCTGTTGAAATAATAGCTGTATCGTCCGCATATAAGATGGTACTATCTGTTCTGTTTGTTAGTAAATCGTTTACGTAAATTACGAATAAGAGTGGCCCTAGTATAGTACCTTGCGGCACACCTGTAGTTATCGTTTCATAATAGCTTTCAGTTCTTCCTATTCTTACTTTTTGTTTTCTGTTACTAAGATAGTTAGATATAAGTGTATGCGCTTTACCTCTTATTCCATAATTATATAATTTGTCTAAAAGAATAGCATGGTTGACAGTATCAAAAGCTTTTGCTAGATCTAAAAATGCAATAGCTATTGGTTTACTTTTGTCTAATTTCTTATAGATTATGTTCATTAAGTAACTAAGAGCATCTTTGGTACCTTTCTTTTTTATAAATCCAAATTGATTCTGCGCTAACAAATTATTACTGTCCAAAAATGATTGTAAACGAACATATACAATTTTTTCAAATATCTTTGCTACGTTAGAAATTAGAGATATCGGTCTATAGTTTGATGTATCCATTTTACTACCCGATTTAAAAATAAGAACTACCTCAGCTGTTTTAAGCGCTTGAGGCCATGTTGATTTTTCAATACAAAGATTAAAGATATGTGTTAGTGCATTAACAATTTGATATGATAGTATTTTTAGTGTTTTGGTAGTAATGTTATCTACCCCACCATTTTTTATTTTCATATTATCAATTATTTGAAGAATTTCCTCGTTATTAGTCGGTTTAATGTAAATTGTATTTATGTTCATTGCTGGTAATTGTAAATGCTTACCCTTGGGTTTTACAATGGTGCTAGTTAAATTCTACAAAAGTACGAATTCATATGATTGGCAATTTGCGTCTGATCCTCTATTGAGCAATTGTTATTTAAAATGATCTTATTTATTGTGTTATTCTTTTTCAAGTTGGTTCCCATTTTTTAACCTCGAAATTATATTATATATAATATACGAATATTCGACACGCCATATTAGAACAGCAAGTCAAAGATAAAAACATGTTACTAAAATTATTAACAGAATACGATGGTGATGATCAACGTCATAGAAAGCATGACAAGTTCAATAGCCAAAGCAAACTCAACACTCCAACCGAAACGGCTAACGCGTCGAATCAGCAAACATTTAATAAAGCAAATACGTGGTCGTCTAAAAATGTAAACGCCACTGCGAAGCAACAATCAATCTTGTCTGGCGCAAAGGATAAACCTATGCACAGTAATCATAAATTTAATGAGCAGAAAAATGCTCAAAGACGAAACAAAGACTTAATACGCAGCTATGACAGCATTGATGTTTGCAGCATAGACTTAGAATCTAATTTCGTCCCACAAGAATCAGAAGATTCGGGAAAAGCGTATTAGTTGCTCTTTCGAAATCACATATAACTGCGCAAAGGGCAACTGAATCGGAATACGTTGACCATCTTAAATGCAGTATTAACGATTCCTCAAATAAAGAAATGAATGCATCCTCTATACTAGGAGACTTAAGGCATAAACTCTTACATGGCATACAACCTAGAACTGGTTCAGATGTCAAAACTAAATTCGAGGAAGTGTATTCAATTTTCCAAGTTCCAACCACAGGTTTGTAAAACCATTTTCAATTGAAAAAAGTATCAACCAAATACTAAATTCGCTGGAGAATACTTCATGTTATGGAATCTAGAAATCACACTTTTATTGAAAACTAAAGTATATTAGATGTCTAAGTTATTCTTAAAATATAATTATATTAAATAAACTTGTATAAAAATTTTTAACTTAATAAATAAATTAAATTATAAAATTTATAACTTGTTGAAATTTTGTTAATATTTTCTTTGAAATCACTTAAAAAAGACTCATTTATTTAGGTGTTGATCTTTAATAAATTTTATATTTGAATTGGCGATTAATGGCGATTTTACTCCACTAGGTGGCGACACGCGACTTCTTTCGTCTGGGCACACTGGTCCGTGGTTCTACGCCATTTATCATTCAACATTCACGTTACTTGGAATAGGGTAAGTGAAGGTATTACTGCGGTGCAGGTATTATTGCTATATTTTAATTTCTGTAAAAACTTAATAAACTTAACTACGAATTTGATCCAAAAAATTCGTAATGTACATTCAACATTTTATTGCTATTATTATTAGTATATAATTAAGAATATTTGTTTATTTGCTTATTTATGTGAATTTGAATTTCGAGACCTCGATTTGTTGCGAAAAAATATGGGAATTCTTCGTGTGTACTCGAAACAAAAATGTCTATTTCTTGACACAATTAAAACGAAAAAAATACTATAAATAATTTTTATACGTAAAATTACATTCACTTTTCAAAAACCAGCATGAAATTACTTTATTATAATATTTTAAGTAAATTTTTAATGACGCAGCATTACCTGCATTATTTTATGCGAATGTTGGAATTACTGCGATAGGCTAGAAGAAATACCTAACCTCCAAACCAGCGGTTTATGCACGTTTTCTCGAACCGAGGTTTGTATTAAATTGTTATATGAATAAATTTAATTAATTGTATGTATATTTTTGTTATTTAGCCAACAGTTGCTTTCTATTTGTAATTTATTTATTCATTGCGGTCCGCAATAATATCTTCGCAGTAATACCTTTGGTCGCAATAATAGCTGTGCAGTAATAACTTCAATTCGCAATAAATACCAGCAATCATCATACCCATTAATTTTTTTATATTAAATTTATATATACATTTTTTCAAGATTCGCAAATTTTTTTATTAGATCTTTAATACATTTTAAACGATTTGAAAAAGAAAGATTTTGGTTTAATCGTATTAAAGTTATTTTATTCTTCAGTTAAAGTACACCTTTCTCGAAAAATCGCAGTAATACCTTCACTTACCCTACTGCACTCAGAAGTCAAATTCCCGTCAACAACACAGTCATATAACGTATCAAAAAAGTTCATATAACCATAGAACGTATGTGAGAATTGGTACATACCCGAATAGGGGATAACCGGAAGGATAAAAAAAAAGGTTTTAAAAATGGCGCTTCTAGCAAAGCGGGAAGACTTGGTGCACGTCCCCTGGTCATCTGTGTAAGTAAATAAATAAAAAACCGATTAAAAATTTGTGCAATATGATTTTTAGTAGTCAATCAATTGCATTTTATACTAGTAATCATAACTTTTTATGTATTGACTTTCGTCTTGTGAATTGCAAACAAATTTGCGATAATATAACCTATCAAAAACCCGGTTTATTTGTAAATCGTCAAAGTTTATAATTTTGTTTTTGTTTTGTTTTTTTTTAACGCACCGCTGATAAAATATTCGTTTTAGGGAAGAATGGCTACAGGTTTACAAACAGATTTATTCGGGCGAGTTGGACGGACAAAATCAGGCTTACGAGACGCTTCTTGTATGGAAGGCAAGGTAAATAGAATTTTAATAAGGAATGGACAATTCACTTTTTTATACAATATAAAACAAGTAATATAAAAATAATTTTATAGAATACCAAAATTGCCTGTTGGTGTAGAATGCACTTTAGGCCTGATCCAAGTTTGCCTCAGAGATAGGGAATGGACACCAAAGGTTATCAGGGGTGAAATGTCTATATCTTGTGAAAATGATCTGCGTATGATGTATTCAACAGTGATAATGAAATTTTTAAATCATATTTCTAACATTGCACACAATAAGCAAATATCTTTGTTTATCATTGCTAAGCAACTGAATATTCCTGATTGGATTGTTGATCTCAGACATGACATTGCTCATGGTCAAGAATTACCGTCAATTGATGTCATGCGTATTGTAGCCAATATTCTTCTGACTTGGTTGCACGTGAGTTTTAAAAAATTTCTGCATATACAAAACTTAATATTTTATCATGTATAAAGTTTATGAGTTTCCAATATTTTACGGCGTTACTATATGTATGACAGATTTGTCTACCGCAACAAAAATACTCATCGTTTCAGTAACAAGAATTTTTATACAACAGGCAAAAAAATAGTTTCCACACAAGAAAGAATATTATTTCTTTAGTCAATTATCAAAAATTGTCAAAATTTCCAAGTGTCCTTTCATGTTTTAATATGTATATTGTACATTTTGAGGTTTGGAAATCTGTCGTACAAATAACGTTTTTAACACATCCATCGTAAAGTTCGTACTTTACTATTGTGTACTTTTCACAAGAAAATAGTTTCCACACAAGAAGAAATATTATTTCTTTAGTCAATTACCAATACCTAATTGTCAAAATTTATGTAATTTTAAAAATTTTCAAGTATCCTTTCATCTATTAATACATGTTGTACATTTTTTGAGGTTAGGAAATCTGTCGTACATATAACAACGGCCATATTTTATTTGCAGGAAGAATATTGGGCAGCTGAAGCGAAAAATTTCCAAGAATCACAAGATCTGGAATATTTTGAGTCTGAAGATGAAGAAAATTTAATTGAGTTGTTTGAATTATGGACTGCAGTTGGTTTGTATATCAAAACTAAACATACTGTTATATCTGATCTTCCAGATACTGAAATAAGGTGATTATTTAAAATACAAACAATAATTAAATTATAAATAATATAATTTAATGTTAATTTAGTAATAATAATTAATTATTTACTTTCAGTAATACTTTAACCAATATGTTTAACAAATTGAAAGTATCATTTTCCATTACTGACGAGTCAGAACTATCACTAATTTTATTCTTATTGTTATCAGAAATATCAAAAAATCTTAACAAAGGTAATTCTATTTTGCGAAAAGAAAAAATAATAGTTGAATGTATTTTAAACAATGAAGCATTTTTAACGAATTCAGAAATTTTATCAATTTTTATTGAACAAGATTCCAAAGAAACATCTAAAAATTGTTTACCAAAATCTTTAATAGATTTCTGGAAAGACTTTTTCCTCTTAATGCAAGAAAAAAAAATATTATTATCTTTATTCATAGAACTTATTGAGTTCATCAAGAAAGAGAAGGATAACAATAAAAAATTGTTAACTGCTCTATGGATAAAAGCTATTGCTCAAGCATTTAATAAACTAAAAGTTGCTAGACATGTATGTCAAACTTTAGAGCAGAAATATGACTGCGAAAAACAAAAACTGTCTGTAAAAGCCTTTGCACAGACAGTTCAAAGTGAAGTAGAAAAATGTTATCCAGAACTGAAGAACATTCTCACTCTTAACGTTACTGGAGATTTTCCTAATTGCTTAACAGATGCTGCTTTTGCAAAAAGACTGATTTTTAATGTTAATGAATACTTTGAATACTTTATACCTGAAATTTTTAAAATATCATCATTCTTAGATGATTCAAGTGCTAAAGAGAAATTACTAGCACTTATGAAAATTCATTCAATAAGTGATAATGATGAAAAAATGGATATTGATAATCCCAAAGTAGATGCTAAGATATACACAGTTGAAGACTTTAAAGAATTGGAAAAGAAACGTGAAGAAAAGATATCAAAAAAATGCAGAAACAGCAAGGAATTTGCAGATTGTAAAATTCGCAATTCCTTCTGGGAACTCGAGTCAGGTAAAATGATTATATCCAAATGGTTAAGCTACTGTAAAAATTTTAATTTTACAGTATAGTCAATTTAGTTCAAAAGTATTCTACAATATGTTCTATTCATTTTTTACAGGTGATCACGACTGGAGCACGTGTCCAATCGGTGTCCTACCATGGCAACAAGTAGGCGATTACCAACCGATAGAACCGTTGACGGTTTCGCCGTCGGCGGTCCGTTACGCCATCGTTAAGAACGTTGAGTTGCCACGAATTGTCGACTCAAGTAAGTTACGTCTACACAGCAAGATCCAGTGGGAGAACCTACTGAAGAGGCAGAAGAAGGCCAGGAAAAAATCGAGGCGGAGCGATCAGGCCGAATCGAAAAAACAATCGGTGATCAAGTGAAGAAACTACGTTATATAGGTATTAAAAAAAAAAAAAAAAAAAAAAAACTGCTGTAGCTATCACGAATAATGTAAAGGTATAAATATAGTGATACAAGTACTAAGTAAATCGGACATTTTGTGTTTTTAATACAGCAGTTTTTATCAATCCATGTGTTAGTAGTTACTGATTTTACTTTCACAAGCGATATTCAAACGCGCTTCACGCGTACTTATCTGTTTTTGAGGTTATGTATGCTATCTTCATTACGTTTTACTTTTAACTTATTTAAGTATTTTTTCAAAGTCAGAACTTAATCATTTTTATACTACTCTAAATGTAAAAATTCCATTAAAAAATTCAAACATTAAACTCCAAACAGTAAATTTCTCGCCCCTTCTTCTTATCGACCAATCAAAATCAAGCCTTTAGATGCTTCAACATGGCAGCCATGATGTAAGAAATAAGGTGTGTTATGAACTGCGTTCGCACGGAGGAGTGGCGGAATATTTAGGGGCGATTCTACAATAGTCATTTGGAACTTGAGGAATTAATATTAGATAGCAAACGTAATTTAAACATATGAAACCATCAAAACGTAATTAAACGATTAATGGAATGATAAACGTAATCAAACGTATTCTCATAAAATAAAAAACCGATGAAGATTTTAACTATAAAACCCTTATCTTTAATCAGATAAATTATGTTTAACCGCTCCGTAAATAAATAATAATAATAATTAACCAATAAACAACTTGATACCGCAACGATTAATTTTGTTAATAATAATAATAATAATAACATCCCGAATAAGCAAATAACTAACGGCTTGCGATTCTAGTAGAAATACGTTATTTAATAATAAATAAGAATAATAGTTAATAGTTTAATAATAAAATATAACAGGATAAAACTCGCTCAGGGAAACGCTCATTCCTTTTCTAAATATATAATTCCTAGAGTTGTTTTGACGATCCAGAATAAACTAGAATTATCTAGCGAGGCCACTCCCACTCTCAAGGACAAAACCGGATTAAACTAGAATTCTCCAGCGAAGCCACTCCCACTCGAGGAAGGGAAATAGTTTTGATTGGTTCCACTCCCACCACCAACCTGGAGTTCAACCTGCAATTTAGAATATAAATAGGGCCTCCTCACCGGCCTCAGTAGTCACTCCGAGGTCTCTGTGCAAGTGCCTCAGAGCATAATATTCAAGATCATTTTGAATTATATAGAGTCACGCTTAAAAGTCTTTATATTTTTGTTAAAGTTCAAAAGTATTTATTAATTGAATAAAACTTCGAAGTTAAGGTTTATCTCTTCAAATTCGAGTTTTCATTTCAAGTTCCCGCAATTCCTTGCGCTTCAGCGCTTAATCGGACAACGAATTCCACGTTCCTATTGGTCAACTCGGCGACCATTGCAGAAGCGCCCTTCTGCTCGAAGACCCCGACTCGGGTCGTAACAGTGTAGTGCTCTCGCGCAGCTTTCCTAACCAACCAATAGCGTGGCCTTCCCAATATCATCCATCTTGAATTTCCAGCCAATAGGCGCCTCAGAATAACCTTAGTAAATTCAAATCGAAATTTTGTAATTATTGTGATAAGGCAAAATCATAATGAAATAATTAAAAGAGGCAACATGTTTATTATTATAAAACAATTATATTAAAATAAATATATAAAACAACGTATTAAATAAACATAAAATAACGCATTAAATATCATTACATAAATTAAATAACATTAAATAATGTTTTATTTAAATGTTAACATTTTATAAGTAAAATTTCATATTTTTCGCTGATCTTCCTGCAATTCTTATTTTATTGTATGAGTTTCTTCTTATTTTATTTAAGGGGATGTAGGAGCGAACTTTACCGATGGTGACCTCCACCTCGAGCCGCATTTCCCATTGTTCGCGCGAAATTTACTTCGTAATACAGAAAATTAAGTTGCTAACGATTTTTTATCGTGCAAAGAACGCGGGATCACAGCATTTTCAATAATCAAAATGTTCAATAATTTATATAATGCAATATTCTTAAAATTGACGCGTGGAATTACGTAAAAGTGACGGTCATCTTACAATTTTCTATGTGAAACGTCATCCTCACCTCGCCTCGTATTTCCCATTGTTTGGTTTAACTAAAAATTATTAAATGCTGTATAACATTTATAAACATTCCTTATTATAACAAGAACACGCGATCACCGTATTTTTGTGCTTTACGATTGTACACTTTTTTTTATTTATGATATAAAGTTTTTGAGGTTAGGAAATTTTCAACCAATCAGCGTGGCTCCGACATCACCTTAAGTGCCTTAGTCTAATATAAGTTCTTGTTCTCACAAGACATAATAAAACTTCTTCAGGAATCATGAATCTATTATTAATTTTCAATTGGATTAGAGCAGTGACTTTTTTAAAAATAAAATTGGTGTCAGATAAAGATTCTTTATGCTAAAATTGGTGTCAGATAAAGATTCTTTATGCTGCTCGTTTTCGAAGAGTAGACAAAGCAGGCAAGGGAAAATTTTTTTTCCTTAAGTATCTATAACCTCTTGGCGAAACAGATCTTAATGCTATAGCTGATGCTATGTCTTCACTATTCCATTTTATAACAGACTTCTCAGGATTCAACAGTTTATTGATTTGACCAATAGTAAAAACAGGTCTTAAAATTTCATATACTTTATCTTTAATTTCTTTTTTTAATACCTTATCTCTAAAGTGCAGTTCTTTTTTCAATCTTTTTACCTCTTTTTTTGATACCTTATCTCTAAAACGCAATTCTTTGTTCAACTTTTTTAACTCTTCTTTTAATGCTACATTCTCTCTACTAAGACCATAATTATTTGGATCTTCACTGTTTGATAATCCTGAGTCGCTGACTGGACAAACATTTTCTAAACTGAAATTACATATTCTTTAGTTTTAAAGGAAACTTATTTTAAAGTAGAGTTTTAAGTGTGTATACAATAATTTATTACTTACGTCAATTGCTGATTACTACTACTTGGATTTTCTGTATTCCCTACTGAAAAAAAACACATGGGATCCCACATAGGATCCCACGTGGAATCCCACACGAGATCCCACGTGTGAATTTGATATGGGATCCCATGTGGCATCCCACGTTTGAACTCGAAGCATGAATTCCCACATGAGATCCCACAAGAGATCCCACATAGGATCTCATGTGGGATATGATGCGTTTAACTTGAGTACGGGATCTCATGCAGATATGGCGTAAAACTTTGGGTCCCCCATTGTGAGTAACGGGGATATCAAAAATAAGGCAAGCCTTGTAATTAGGACTCTTCGTAAAGAGTTATTTGAACGGCTGACTTACACGGCTTATATACTCTCGGCCATCCAGTGTATTCACAGAAAGCGCTATCGGAACGCCGCATTGCGGTGACAAAGCAGAACTTGTGATGGACGGCTCTCCATAAGTAAGCTTCGGCTATTTATCCGCTATGCGGTGCTTCGGTAGTGCTATCTGTGGATAAGTTGGACGGCCAAGAGTATATAAGGCGTGTAAGTCAACCGTTCAAATGACTCTTTGTGAAGCGTCCTAATTACAAGGCTTGCCTTGTTTTTGATAACTCCGTTACAATGGGGGACTCAAAGTTTTACGCCATATCTGCATGAGATCCCGTACTCAAGTTAAACGCATGATATCCCACATGAGATCCCATGTGGGATCTCTTGTGGGATCTTATGTGGGAATTCATGCTTCGAGTTTAAACGTGGGATGCCACATGGGATCCCATATCAAATTCACACGTGGGATCTCGTGTGGGATTCTACGTGGGATCCCATGTGGTTTTTTTCAGTAGGGTTAACATGATCTTTAATTGTTGAATCACTTATAGTAAGATTAGCAGTTGAACTTAAATTTGAAACGTTAATTGACATGTCCAGTAGATCACTCTCTTCTCCAGTAATATTTATATTTGCAGCATTTATGTCATTTTCAACATTTTCAAGATTTGATGATTGAATTGCACTATTACAAATTAGATTGAGAGATGGAATAGCAGTCTTTGATAATTTGAAAATATTAACATCTCCAGGTACAATCAAATTATCTGGCTTTTTTTCAAAATATGCCTCTGTAAAGTGGATTGAGCATACTCGAGCTATAAACATAATATAAAACAATTATTTAATAAACTCCAATTTCTGAAAAAGTCGTGGAATACTTAATTTTTTGTTTTTAGAAAAATTAATTACCGTTTTGTAGCTTAAGTTTATTGTTATTGCAAGCTTCTATCCATCTCTTACGTATTTCGGGATCGTTAGGAAATCTAAAATACTTTATATTTGTATTTTTTGTGTTTCCGTTCCAATTTTTGCAATTTTTTATTGAACACCCAGGCATTTTGTCATTTCGGAGCAGCCAGAGCAACAATGTAAACATACACTACCGGATTTCAAGATGGCGGAAAGTGGGAAGGCGCAGTAGGAGACGAAAATTGTTACGACCCGAGTCGGGGTCTGAGAGCAAAAAGGCGCTTCTGCAATGGTCGCCGCGTTGACCAATAAGATTGTGGGTTCGTTGTTCGATAAAGCGCTAAAGCGCAAGGAATTGCAGGAACTTTGAAATGAAACTCGAACTCGAAGATATAAACTTTAACTCTGGAGTTTATTCAATTTAAATAAATACTTTGAAACTTTGACAAATAAGATAAATTTGCAACCGTGACTCTATACAATTCAAGATAACGTAGAGTATAATTATAAATGGCGACTGACACTAGGATGTGATCAAGGCGCTTGCACTAGTGCAACTGAACTACGGAGATTCTCATGTGCTCGGTAGCAACTGACCTTTGAGCTTGATTCCTCTTCCTTTTATAGTCCTCGGGAAAATCTAGTAATGGGAGCAAAGACCAATCAGAGCCGTTTCCCCCTCTCAAGTGGGAGGAGCTCCGCTGGAGAATTCTAGTTTTCTGGGTTTTCTCTCGAGTGTGGGTGTGGCTTAACTGCTTTTATCTTCGAGAGTGGGAGGTATCTGGATTTATCTGGTTCCTTTGTTTTCCTTTAATTACGTCCTTGATTTCTAAAAATAGAAGTTTCTCCGAATTGTTTACTCCTCTGTTGGGAAATAATTCTCGGAAATTCTAGATGGTAAATAATTCCTGGGAAAAAAGATGATAAATATTTCCTAGAAAAGAGAATAGCGTTTCCCTGAATTTCCGTTGATGATTTCTCGGGAAAAATGTAGTAAACAATTCCTGGAATTAAAGATGATAAATATTTCCTAGAAAAGAGAATAGCGTTTCCCTGAGCGAGTTTTATCCTGTTATATTTTATTATTAAACTATTAACTATTATTCTTATTTATTATTAAATAATGTATTTCTACTAGAATCGCAAGCCGATAGTTATTTGCTTATTCTGGATGTTATTATTATTATTAACAAAATTAATCATTGCGGTATCAAGTTGTTTATTGTTTAATTATTATTATTTATTTACGGAGCGGTTAAACATAATTTATCTGATTAAAGATAAGGGTTTTATAGTTAAAATCTTCATCGGTTTGTTATCTTATGGGAATACGTTTGATTACGTTTATCATTCAATTAATCGTTTAATTACGTTTTGACGGTTTTATACGTTTAAATCACGTTTGCTATCCAATTAATTATATTTATTATTTAATCGATCTCTTATTGAATACCTATGTCCATGTTTATTATTTAATTGATCAAATACGTATAATTACGTTTGCTATCTAATATTAATTCCTCAAGTTCCAAATTACTATTGTAGAATCGCCCCTAAATATTCCGCCACTCGTCCGTGCGAACGCAGTTCATAACAAAATAAACCTAGTGAGGGAGCACATCTCCTTTCTTTACATCATGATGGCCGCTCATCACTTTTTTAAGAAGGGATTTTTCGAAGTCAGAACTTAATCATTTTTATACTACTCTAAATGTAAAAATTCCATTAAAAAATTCAAACATTAAATTCCAAACAGTAAATTTCTCGCGCCTTCTTCTTATCGACCAATCAAAATCAAGTCTTTAGATGCTTCAACATGGCCGCTCATCACTTTTTTAAGAAGGGATCATGAAATTTTTTGATTATTTGATGATCAGTTTTTATTTATTAACCAGATGTCTGATTTTTTTTCTTATAATATATTTAATTGATAATGAACAAAAAGCTTAATTTTATATAAATTTTATTGATTCATATACAATCTCCATTGTTTAACCAACTACTATCCCTTTTTACAATGTTCATCTATTAGAAAAAATATATATATATATATATACATCATTTACCATTGACTTTATAATACAAATGAGCAAAATTACTACACTCAAAGACCATAGATAAAATAAAAATAGTAACGAAATTCCTTTTTTTATCATAATATATTCTTTGGAAATTTAAAAAATAGAGTGCAAAACAAGAATAAGTTTACAGTATAACGCCAAATTTGGGAAATTCGTAAACTATCACAATATCTAGGCACTATTGGTTCAAGAGTTAAATATTCACATATTTTAACACAAAATTGAGTATAATTACATTTTGATCGTTCGTTTTTGAGTAAATTAAACAATATTTTTGTTATTGTATAAACGTATTTGGATTCTCGTTATATTTTCAAATTCATTTAATCAAGAAAATATTGGATCCTATTTATTTTTGTGCCTAATAATTAGATATCAAAGCCTATAAAAACATTGAATAAAAAAAAAAAAACGCGATTTTTTTTTTAATCTGTTATCTACAGGAATGTCTTTGGTGCTATAGTTTAATTAAAAAATATAATTAAGGGATGTCAACCACCTTAATTTGTTTAAAATCTGTAAATATGTGAGCCATGTGTATTTGTTCTCTTGAAAACTTCTTGTAAATGCTTATTACTCTCTAAACCAAATTGATCGACAGGTATGCGAGACATAGCTGCAATTCTACAAAATTTTAATTTTTGATTAAAATTGAAATTTTTAAATAAGAAATTGATTCAGTTTCGTTTAATTTACCTTCCGCCGGAAAGAGAATACAAAAATTTCCAATACGAAGTTCGTAAATTTTGCGGCTCTACTATAGCAGCGTGAAATAATACAGCTGTACTAAAGCAGTATAAAAGTATCACAAACCATTTAACTTCAGGTACTTTTTTACTTTCAACACCGTGATTCCACGATAGCTGTAATAGTTTTATTAATTTCATTAAAAATTTACAAAATGATTCAATATACAGCAAACAATAATCCATACAATCTTACCTGAAGAGCTTTCCACATAACATAAAGAGCTATAGTGTTATCTGGATACATGACAAAAGATGAACTAGCTATCAAACCAGCAATAACAGAATAATTTGGTGAGTCTTTGTTGTATGCTCTTCTCAAAGAGCATGATACTAACTATAAGATTAAAATTTACGATATAAAAGTCACAAAAATGTAATCAATATCAATAGTAATGTAATATTACTTTGTATAATCCAGCAAATGCTCCAAGGAAGAAAGCCAAGTTTAAATTTCCTTTTTTGAAAAGGATTTTTCTATATTGCTTTGGATTTTGCAATAAACTTTTCATTTGAAAGACTAATTTGAGACCAACTTGAACACAAAATCCAAGTGTGAACATTTTAACACCACTCTGTAAAGTAGATATCAAATATAAAATATTTAAGAGATGATTCAAATTTAATGATAATACAATCTTCTTACAGATAAGATGTAATGTGCACAACTATTTGGGTGAGGACAAGATGGATTTCTGCCTCCAAAAGATTTTATCTTATCTATCATAAGTTTATATATTCTCAAAGCTTCCCATACAAATCTAAGTATTGAATTCGTTGATTTTTTCGTTTGACGATTATCTTTTCTCTCACAGGAACTATTAGGTACTTGAGACTTAGAATTATTTTGTTCATATCCTTTTTCTTCATACGGACCCAGTCCAACTCTAGATGAAAAAATTATAAAATGTATAAATTAAAATCTATTTAGATTATTCTAAAATGTTATTCTTTAAAGAATCAATTTATAAAATACCTGATTATTTTAAAAATAGAATCTTGATTATTATTTTTATTTCTAAAGAAGTACAACAGAACTGCCATTCCAGCAGCAAATATATAAACTTCTCCTTTTGGTATTACATATATATATCCTCTTGATACTACCATTCTAAATAAAGTTTCTGTTGCCTAAAAAATACTCAAATGCAATAAAAATAAAAATTATAATTAGCTTATTTTTTATTTTATATATACATACAGGCATGCTATAAGGGAGTACATGCACATTGAACTATTTTTATATTTTGGGTATTTCATAAACTAAATATTCAACCATAGTTTTAATTTAATTTAAGAATCACAGAATTTTCAAGCAGTTGATAATGAGATTCAAAATGGTTTTTTTTTTTCTTTATAAAACTTTTCATGAAGTATGATTACTTTAATAAACTGCGATCCTTAAATTTTTATTATAACAGGTACAAATTTAAGAATACTTTAGAACAAAAGAATTATCAGTTTATCATACTTCTAATCAAGATTCAAGGTGTAAGTATTCCCTTGATGCTAAATCTAAAAAGTCTCACAATATTTGAAACATATAGGCAGAGCATTGTTCGTCTAGAGGGTCTCTCTAACACAATTGCTGTCAGACTTGAAAAAAATGCAGGGACAAATGACACTGTGTAAACATTGAAGTGGCCCAATAATCTCCTAAATACATAAAAAAATATTTACATAACATAAAAATAAAACAATGTTTGGAGTTTGTAGGAAATATGCAAATGCTTACCTAAAAATACAAATAAACATAGAATATGCAAATGCACTCCACGATAAGAAGGCAGTAGATTGCATAATGCTAAAAAATGTCCTTTTCAAGTCACTGAAGGTCGGGGTCCTTCCTTTTGTCATTAGTGTAATCTACATGAAAAGAAGCAAATGTTAAGTAACTGATGACTTGAATAAAAAGCAAAAGTTTTATAGAATTTAAATGATGTTTAAATACAAAAGAAATGTTTATTGATTCACATGTAAATAAATAGAATGAAAAAATTAAGTACTAATGCATTTAAATCAGAATACTTCACTTTACAAAAAGCCAATTCTGCTTTTATGCACATGTATATTTTATAAAGAAATAAAGTTATTACACATGTATTGTATTTTATTAAAAATGTTATGCACAAATGAATTTTTATCAGAGAAGTATTTATAGTTTCAACTTTAAAGTTACTAATGTCATTCATTAGCCAGATTAATAACTATTGAAAACTAAAACTGACTACATATTTACAGGTTCTCAAAAAAATCTAAATGAAATCAATTAACCTGCATCTTCAAGGTTTCATCATTTAAAATAATATTATTATTCATAAAATAATAATAATATGTGGATAAAGTCCCCTTATAAGTGTAAGGTTAATTCTAAATTAGGTCATGTTTGTAACTTTTTAAAACACAAGCAAAAAATGGTTATGAAAATTTGTTCAAGTTTCATGGGTCTGAAATTTGCAACGTTGTAGTGCAACGAATTAAAAAAATATTTGATTTTACTTCAAGTTTATAATAATTAATATTAATTTTGCGTGTATATTTATTATTTTATAGTATTTAATAAGTTTATAATAAAGATTTAGATAAAATTTCCGTTGTTTAATAACTTTAATTAATTGTAGAAAATTATTTTGTTACACTCCAACGATGCAAACTTCAGACCCATCAAGTTTCGCTAGAGCTTCTACATTAGTAACGACTTTAATGATTGAAATATAAATACTGCAATGTTACTATTCAGATCAATATCCAACTAGTTGCTTTATAAAATGATCGATGGATGTAAAAAAAGGTTATAAATATGGTAGAAAGCTCACAACATAAAGCGTAGTGTAAATCCTAAGGCATTCCTGCAGCGCATGCAGTCCTAGGCCAGCAGTGGTGCTGATACAGGAGTCTCCCCACGGATGCGCATACTCCTTGCAGCTGGTCTTGATGGCGAACTTGCTCAGTTGAGCAGGCATCTTGTTGGCCCAGCAATGTGTGTGTATGTGCACTCTTCAACACGGGCACACGCTTAGTCACGATGGCGGCCCATAGATCCTCACCTTCAGTTCTCCTCCTCCTCTCCTTCTGTATCGCTGCAAAAATAATTCGCGATGTCATCCCTGTTTTATATACCTGCAAAAGCTAAATGATGGAGCTGCTGCGCTGGCCTTGATCTTAGCTCGGCCGTTCTAAACGAAAAAAAAACAACACAAAGCAAGTCATGGAACGCGCAAGAGACTCACCGTCAGCTCAGGGTATAGCGACGACAGTGGAGCCAGGAACAGGTCCGATTCATCTCGCTACACACATATACGCTGTGGTGAAGTGACCGCAACAACAATGCACATAAGTATATGTTTGTAACCAGTTGGTAAGTAGTGCGCGAGTCACGAGAGAGAGAGAGAGAGAGAGAGAAGCCGAGAGTTAGTAGCGCGCGTGCCGTTGTATGAGGTAGTAGTATACCAGTTGCACGCTCACACACGATTACCGCTGCCGTTTATCATGCATGCTGCTGCAGCGCGCGATATCGATCGAGAAAAACAGTGGTCGTTTCGCAACAAAGAGTAGACCGCTACGTCAACGTCGGCGAGTACCTAAGTATATATATGCTGCCCCTCTGCGGCTCTGCCAGCAGTTTTTCTCCTCAACACTAATCTATGCATATGTGTGTAGCTACTTATATGTCGCTCGAGATGATAACGAGGATAAGTTAACTGACACTCTGACAGGCGATGCAGTTCGGGGCCCGTGAGTACTGCTGCTGCAGGCTACGGACCCGCGCACACAGCTAAGAGCTCATAAACAAAACTGGGGAGTGTCAGAGTGGACTGTATAGTATATAGTCGCGCGCACGACGCTAGTGGCTGACTTGCTGTATATGTATAACTAGAGTTCGACACGCGCGCTTCGCACGCTGATTTTTTTTTTTTTAAGTTACAAAAGAAGCTGCATAATTAATGAACGGTTTCTTTTTTATTTACAAGAGAAATGTTATTATTCAATTCATTATTTAAGGTTGTATGGACTATATGTAAAAAATAATGTCAGATCAATAAAGTTTCGTCAGTAGGTCAATAATATCATTATAAACGTCTCTGGCAAATTTGAATATGATTTGCGTGCTACACTGAAAAAAATTTTAGGCTGTAGAAACCATAGTTTCGATTTGCTGTACTAACACTATTTATAGTGCTCATGTACCCTTACAGACGGCTGAAGCAGCTATCCTATAATGTAACGACACTATTGGTCAGATGCGGGAAATGTACTTGTACAGCTCTGACAGCAGTACGATTTAGTTTTGCCGCCGGTATTTGTTTGCTGACAACGCTATAACGCGAAGCCGATGTTCATGTTATAACCTAAAAAAGTCAAGAGACCGGCCACATCAACCGCATGTTTGCAATCCGCTTTTGCGTATTTCATCTGTAATCAGTGTACTTATCAATCGAGATTATTTTAATGAAAAATGTGTATGCATGGCGAATCATAACCTATTTAATGCTCCGACAAAAAAACTCTATACATTAGTGCTTTCAGTGTATCTTGTACAGCTCTCACAACTGTACGAATAATTTTACTATATCTATAAAATTCAGCAGAAAAAAAATCAGCCGAACAGTACTGTTGTCAGAGCCGTACTTTCAGTTCTTACAACGTGAAATTTTTTTCAGTGTAGTTTTCGAGATAATGTAGTTTAAAATTAACGTGGGTTCTTATGGAGATTCTCTGAATATGGCTAGACTCGTCGTAGTTATTGAAAAAATTAAGTTGAAAAAATAGTGTTTAGTTCTTGTAAATTTGTGTATACGTAAAAGAAAACCTTTGTAATCGATTGCAATTGAAATGAATTGCTTTTGCGAGCTAGTAGAGTCCGAAAGTCAATTAAAAATTCAAATTTCGCGCCATAATATAGCAGACAAAAAAATAAGTAATTTGCCTATAACAATTAGTAAAAATTTACAATTAGTAAAAAAAAATATTACGGAAAACCAGGACTGCATTGCCCTCCGTTACATTATTATCTATCATTTTACAAAGTTTGCAGTTTCTATATAAATATTTCGCTGAATGGCATTTGAATTACTTGATTTTGAGACATTATTCAAATGCCATTCAGCGAAATATTTATATAGAAACTTCAAACTTTGTAAAATGATAGATATTATTAACGGAGGGTAATGCAGTCCTGATTTTCCGTAATATTGTTTTTACTATTTGTTATAGGCAAATTACTTATTTTTTTGTCTGCTATATTGTGGCGCGAAATTTGAATTTTTAATTGACTTTCGGACCTCCTTAAGGCGATGCGAGGCCCCACAGTTACCGACGATTGCAGGGATCCGTTTTTCTCATTCAATTTTGAATTTTGACAAAAAATCTCTCTGACACGTTATAGATTTGATAGTCAACTATAACGTACCAGAGCGATATTTTCTTAAAATTTAAAATTGATTGAGAAAAACGGGTCCCTGCAATCGTCGGTAACGACTGGTACTCACATCAAAGTTATAGCATAAAAACTGTGTAGTAAGGCGTACAGTCATACTAAAAAGTGAAAGAAATGAGCAATGCAATGTTCTAAAACCGATGTAAAGTTTTCTTCATAGTTCTAAAAAACATTTTACATATTTGTTTACTCTTAGTACTGTAGAATATTAGTGTTTTCGACAAATTATACAACCAAAATATTTGTCTTAAATTTTTAAATGAGATCTTACGGCCAATACAACCTTAATGCACTTATTTTGAATTCATTTAAACATTATGATGTTTTTCATCAAGCTATGTATAGTTTTATTGACTAAAAAATGTATGTATGAAGAAGTATTTGTTATTTTAATATATGATTTGTCTTTATCTTTTGAATTTAGTTCTAGTGATTCATTCCATTCCATAGTTTCCTGCTTTAACAAATTTAAAGGTTCATTCAATTCTATAGTATCAGAATGTCACTACAATGATAAAGATTAATCAAGTTTAATTTCATTTAAATAAGCTTTTTTCATGTTGTGATTTTGTTCAATAAGTAAAATTGCCACTAAGATAGATAAACAATAACATAATTATGAAAATATCTGTTTTCTGTGTTTAATAATGTTAAACATATAAAAAGGCAAAGTGAAGGTATAAAATTCAAGATGAATATTTTTATATTGAGAAAACCATGTTTTTAATTTTAACTAAATAAAAGATCCTTACACTAATCCCACCATCATCACTAACAAAAAACCGCTCCCAATCTACATTGGCACTTAGCTTTCTCAAACTAATGTATTTATTCCTCTTTTTAATTTTTTATATAACAATAATTAATTGTATTATACAAAATTTTCTCTATCTATCAAATATTGTCTGAAAAACACTATTAGAAAATATTTTTAAAAAATTTTCAACCTCAAACATCTTTGGTCGTGGCAGCGATTTTTTTGCGCAACGAACTCAGTTTGAAGATATAAAAAATCTATATCTTCTATACAAAATTTCAGGACGATTAATTGATTTTTGTTCTTGTCATCGTGTGTCAGTAAAAACACGTTTTTTTTTTAAATAATTTTTTCTTAAAAACAAATGAAGATAATCTCTTGAAATTTATACCAAATATTATTTTAAATAAGCGTAATAAGTAAATAAAATTTTGAGTCGATAATCAAATATTTTTTGAAAAATTAATTTATGAATTATAAGAACATTTTCCATGACATACTAAAGATAATTTGAAAATTAAAAACAGAAAACGTAGGGCATATTCCGAAATGCGGAAACTCCGGTACGACTTTTCGGATCGCTTCAAAATTATCTGTCCGGTGCTGTGAGGTTACGGAACGTTCCGTAATTAATAAGACAAACTGGATGTTGTAAATGAGCCTTAACTTGCTGGGAATGACCAAGGGTATGACCGACCCTACGATCGTCGACAGAGGTTCAGACATAAGAGGTATTTGGCCCGTTACACACAAAAAAATATAAGGAAAATACAAGGAACAGATACAGTAATAACATGAGCTACTATATCTATATATATGAAGAACAGCGCTTCTGTTCCTGGTATGTATAGATATACTACCCATGTTATTACTGTATCTTTTCCTTGTATTTTCCTTATATTTTTTTGCGTGTGGCCGGCCTTTTCATGAACGTGGTTGGTTACACATTTCGGAACGCTTTATAATTTAACATGCCGTTCTGAAACTCCGTACCCGAGTTTCCGCATTTCGAAATACGCCCGTAGGTAGTTTAAAGATTTTTTGGTTATAAAAAAAAAAGAAAATCGATAAAAAATTAAAACCGAGTATTTTTTGGGATCAAGAGAATAAGCTTTGTCCGACGAAAATAGGTGAAATGGTTTTAGAGATATCGAGTGTTTACACACACACACACACACACACACACACACACACACACACACACACACACACACACACACACACACACACACACACACACACACACACACACACACACACACACACACACACACACACACACACACACACACACACACACACACACACACACAAAATTTTCTCAAAATTGACAAATTTTAACATTATCGCCTTAAACTAAATTTTTGAACATTTTTTTCTCGAAAATTTTTGTCACCGACAAAATTTGTCAATTTTTGTTGCAAAGCTTCCTCTAAGGGGAATCAAAATACATATAAATTTATATTTCTACTCAAAACAATAAAATAAAAGTTAATATAAACATAACTTTATTTATCTATAAAAGTCTCTCTAAAACCATTAAAAAAAATAACATTCCCTATATAAAAAATATATATGTACATACAAATATAACGTAGAAAATTAATTCAATATTTACCAATATTACTTTTCTGATCAAGTAATGAATAAATATTTTTTTTAAATAAAAATTTTTCATCGATTTATCAATTTATTATCAATTTCTTTCAATTAATATATATCATATTTTCCCGCTCACAACACATGTACTATCTCTATACCATTCCACCATAACTCTTATAGGGCATTTGCGCATGCGCCAAAAAATTCGAGATATTCGAGATATTCGAGAAAAAATCAACATGGCGTCGACCATGCCAAGGATGCATTTTTTATTTTTTACTAGCGTTAATCAGCGCGCTTCGAGACGAATTCGAGACGAATTCGATTATTCGAGATTTCGAGATCGTTCGAGGGCAAAATAGATTATCTCGAATGCTCAATTTATATAAGGGACTAGCGTTAATCAGCGCGCTACGCGCGCCACTGTTTCGTCTTTTGTTTCTCTCCTTTAGAGATTCGAAACGGATTCGATTATTCGAGATTTCTCGAATGCTCAATTTATATAAGGGATAGAGGGATAGAGGGAATAGAGGGATAAGTACCGCGGTCCTCCACCTCCTCTCATTTGCAAATGTTAAATCGCCGCGGGCGCGGACGGGGAGGAAGCAGACGAAGGGGTGAATGCGGTATTATATATGTACGGGACCTATACCTACCTACCGGTACACCTGCACTCACGTTAACGGTTTCTACTCTCGCGGGTCATTCGATGCTGGATTGCTGAGAATTTCGTTTGCCAGAGGATTTACAGTTATGTACGGTTTTACAGTATAAAGTCAAAGCCTGATATGTGTCGCTTTGCGCAGTGCGCGCTGATGTGATGGCTTAATTTTTCAGCTTCGAGTATTTGCTGCGGTGGGATTAGTGCAGCGATAGCCGCAGTGCGTGTGTGCTCACTTAGAGATTGCATAGCCCGATGGCGCGTGGCATTATACTCTTCTATCGTCAAAAAAAACAAGTTATTATCGATTTTTTGTTTTTTCTTTCTTTTAATTTGTCACGCTTGACGGATGCGTGATCGCTGATTAATAGAATATTTTTTTGCGATGGATGTTAGGCAGTATGATCGAAACGAGCTGATAAATGTGCACACAAGCGTAACGCAAAACACGTTCTTGTAATCTATAATTGAAATAATAATTTTATTTTTTCTCTTCTCATAAGTATTTTTTCGGTCAAATCATTTTACTTTCAGATATGATTGTTACTTAGTAATTTTTTTTGCTTCCTTTCTCCTAGAGAAAGCTTTGTGATAGTAAAAAAAGTTTTCTAGAATATTTCCTCCTCTCTTAAAAAAAAGATAGCCGGATGTTGTGAAGCATTTAAAGATAGATTTTGATTGGGTATCTAAGGAATAGGCGCGAAAATTAGCTACTTTCGTATTACATTTGAATTTTTATTCTCAAACTATTAAAAACTAAATAATTAAATCAAAATAGAATAAAAACATTAATTTTTTTCTTTGAAAAATTATCTGATTATTCTATCATCTAAACTAATTAAAATGAAATCATAATATAATCCTCCTGAAAAATCTCACCTGAGATTCTGCTCCAAATGTTGCGGAAAGCTTACCTAAATTAAAAAGCAGCTTTATCAGTACTGGAAATTGCCTATTAGGATGTTTTACCCCCCGCAGATGAACTAAAAAATACACGTTTAGAAGCATTTTACAATTTTACAATTTTTCAATTTTCACAAATTCGTACATGAGTTCTCAGGTGATTTCTCAAATGAGATCTTAGGTGAGACTTTAGGTAAAATCTCATGTACCAATTTCTAAAAATTGAAAAATTGTGTAAAATGCTTCTAAACAAGTATATTTGAATTCATGTGGGGGGTAAAACATCCTAATAGGCAATTTCCAATACTGATAAAGCTGCTTTTTAATTTAGATAAGCTTTCCGCAGCATCTGTAGCAGAATCTCAGGTGAAATTTTGACATGAGATCTCACCTGAGATATCACCTGAGAAATCACCGGAGATTTTTTAGTAGGGAAAAAATCTCTGCCACGTCATTGGTACGTAGCTTCCTCAAACTAATTTATTGATTCTTTTTGTTAAGGTGGCTCATGCGGACTAGTAGACGTAAAGCTATGAAAATTTTTTACAAAGATCCATTTACACATTCCAATCTGAAAACTGATATGACAGGAAAAAAGGTTCTTAACATAACGGAAAAAATTTTCTTACAAAAATTTTTTCCGCTATGTTAAGGTGGTCTTATACCTAATAGTTTTTGAGGCCAAAATTACCTGAAAAAATTAATTCAAATAGAATTACTATAAAACAAAGTATATGTATTACTAATATAACTTATTTCTAATACAAACTCCCAAGAGAGGTCTCTATAAATCCAATTTATGTAGAATTATGTCATTTTAGAAAAATCAACTGGTGTACAAGTTTTCTTGGCAGTCACTCGATGTATTTTGACGAGACAAGTCGCAAATTACTTGGAAAACATACACCTATGGCACGAAGCTCTGGAATTAAAAAATTTCGTAACTAAGTATTTTTTTAATTGAAAAAATTACTTTTTTTCTTAATTTTATGAATTTTTATGAATTTTTATCGTTTTTTCAATTCGGCAGCTTTTGAAGAAGGAAAGACGCGTCCGACGCCACTCCCCGCTCCGCCCGCCTTGCCAACAAGCCAGGAAAGCACGAGAGGAAGAGCCGCCGATCTTCAGTCTGCAGCCGGTGGCTGCAGGAGCAAAAGGAAGATAAGCTGCGTGAGCGCCGTAACTGCGAGCGGGAGAGTGAGAGCGAGAAATTAAAGTGGCCATGCTGCACCAACAGCCCACGTCGCGAGTGTTCCGCGAGAGTCTCGACCTGCGCGTGTTATTTGGATATTCGACAATCGTGAATAAAGTTTTTTTCACCATACCCTGGCCGAAAGTACCACTTTCGCTCCCGGATCAAAAACGCGAATGTGGTATTTTCGGCCCGGGTATGGTGAAAGATCGTATACGAAACACGGGGATAAAGAGGGCCACCCCAGAGCACGTTTGCCAATTTACACGTGCTCTGGACTGACCATCTCTTTACCTCCCTAGTTGTGTAATATACTATTGTGTTTTTATCTTACATTCGCGAGTTCTTCTTTTTACCCGATTCCTCCCGTTCGACCTCCCCCTTCTCCGACTTTGCAGCTAGCCGCCGGCAACGAGAGAACGAGGAAATTGACGTGGAAAAGCCTTGTACACTGCAGGTACAGTGCACGCGGCGTTGTAATAAGGTAAAGGGAGTGCGATAGCTGCCCAGGGCATATTACTGCCCCGGGCCGAGAAGCAACGCAGACTTCGTCAGATTCACCCCGTTATAATCCATAATAGCTAACATAAATTTTTTAAAACTATATAGGTATTTTCATGCTATTTCGAATGCTATCCATTCGATTCAAATATCTCGATCCTATCATTAAAAAAAAAGCAAAAATAAATTTTGCGAAAATCGAAAATTGACCATAAAACCAAAACAAATCTACGAAACAAAAAAAAGTATTTTTGGCCCGCAATCACAAAAAAAAATGAGCCACGAACGATTAAAATCTGCTCAGTAGAAGTTGCGATCCAGGCGATATAATACACACACGCACACATATATACATCCAGACATTTTTCAAAAACCATGTATTTGAAAAAACACCTCGAAAAACAATTATAACATGTTTTTAGAACAACTAAAAAAACCGCTGCCAATACATTGGCACTTAGCTTCCTCAAAATAATGTATTTATTCTTTTTTTTTTAATTTTTTATAACAATAATTAATTGTATCATACCCAATTTTCTTTATGAATATTCGTAATAAATTAATATATATTTTTCGAAAATTCATTCTTGTTACTCTTTTTCTCGTGCGACAACCCGATATTTTTATAAATCAATTTTTTCAAAATATTATAACATGTTCAATTAGTTTTATTTTAAACCTCAAATATCTTTCGTCGTAATAGTTCGATTTTATTGGGCAATGAATTCAGTTTGAAGATATAAAAAAAATATATCTCTCCCACATTTTAGGACAATTGGTTGATTTTCTTAATATTGTTATCGCGTGACAACAAAACTCCTACTTTTTTATAAAACATTGTTTTTTTAAAAAACAAATAAAAATAATCTTTTGAAATTTCAACCAAATATATTCTTTAATGGGTATAATAAGTGGTTAAAACTTGAAGTCGATAAATCAATTATTATTTGAAAAATTTATTAAATAATTTTGAGCACATTTTCGTTAATAATAAATGACAGAGTCAAGATAATTTAAATATTAAAAAAAGAAAATGTACACAATTTAAATACCTTTCAATAAAAATTTGTGATGTTAAGTAAACCTTAAAGTAAATCTGTAGCTGATTCATAGATCCGTTCTCGAGAAATTACGATTTAAAAAAAAGTTTAAAAAATTTTAACCTCAAATATCTCTGAAATTTATGGACCAATTATTTTGCCCAAAGAACTCGACCAAGAGCTATCCAAAATCTACCTCCACAAGGAATTTCGAAGAAATTACGACAATTTTCCCTCCGGAATCGTTGGACATACAAAACTCATTTTTTTCATTTTTCATGTTTTACGTTTTTGTTAATAACCAAAGAACCGTGATAGCTAGAAACTTTTTTTTTAGAATACTAGAGTTCGACACGCGCGCTTCGCGCGCTGATTTTTTTTAAGTTACAAAAGAAGCTGCATAATTGATGAACGGTTTCTTTTTTATTTACAAGAGAAATGTTATTATTCAATTCATTATTTAAGGTTGTATGGGCTATATGTAAAAAATAATGTCAGAAATTATTTTTTTCCCGAATTCACACACACACACACACACACACACACACACACACACACACACACACACACACACACACACACACACACACACACACACACACACACACACACACACACACACACACACACACACACACACACACACACACACACACACACACACACACATCCATACAGACATTTTCTAAAATCATGTGACACAAACTTCTAACACCTTTATTCATGTTTCTAGAGCAATTTAAAGAAAATTAAAATTTTACTATTACAAAGCTTCCTCTATGAGGAAGCAAAATTACTATCATGATTATCACAAAGCTACTACCTCTAGAAGGAAGCAAAATGAGGCTCATAGCCTCAAAAACAAAATAGTACGCGCGCAACGCGTTTGGATTTTCCTACTAAAAAATGTTGCTTAGCATATTTGGAATCGAGATACAATAGAAAATATCCGTATGGGCGTGCGTGCGTGTGTCCCTTACGAAAATAAACTACAAGCACAACTACTGTCAAAACTACTGGCAGAACTACTGACAAAACTATTGATCGACTACTCCCTGACAGTAGTAATTTTGGAACTACAGAGAAATCATACTCAAGTGACAAATCCAGTTAAACTATGGCAAAACTACTGCGGCTTACTGTTTAACAGTTGAAAAACCACTGCAAATTTTTATTTCTAATTGTGCTTAACTGTACTCAAATATTTCAAATTATTGATAATAATAAATTATTTTGGTTTTTTTACTTTTATTGTTAAATAAGTGAATAATAATTTGTGCCAAAGTGTGCCAAATTGTGATAATCTGTGCACAACTGTGCCGAGTAATCAAGCTAAATTTATTTGTAGCGGCTAAAAATGATTTATGCCAAACTGTGCGAAAACTGTGTTAAAGTGTGACCAAGTGTGCTAAACTGTACACAACTGTGTTAAAAATAATTAAATGCATTTTCAATAGGTGAAAGTTAGTTATGCCAAGATGTGCCATACTGTACCAAACTGTGCCTCTTTGTGCTAAACCTGTGTTAAATGTCCGAAATTAACATTATACTCGGGCACAGTTTGGCATAGTTCTATACACAGTTTAACACACTTAGGCACGATTTAGCACGAAAATTATTTCCACTAGGGAACATGTTTATTTTCATGGATTTTGAAGTTAAGGTATTTTTTTTATATTTTTTTTTAAATCAGAGTTTTTAAGTAATGATTTGAAATATAGCAAATTATGGATAAAAACTCAATAAAATTACAGGTAGGTTTGAGTGGATACGGACGATCGACTTTTGACGGACGCAGACACGTGACAGATTAGCTTTGAACCTATAATTGCTTTGGGCCTGTAATTGTATTTGTATCTATTTTATTCCTGTTAAGTATCCACGAGTAGGCGAGTGTTCTCCCGGAATTACAAAATATAATTAATTGAAACTACAAAAAGAGCGATTTCCCATAAGACACCGTATTAAATTCGTGATAATGAAAATACTAATAACTTTGGTCATATTTACCTTAGCCTCATAAAAATTTGTTTTAGTCACTTTTGGACCAATATTAAGATCAAGTATGTTTTGTTGGTCGAAACCTTTCCAACATGGATAGATCCCGATATTTTTCGAAGATAAAGAATTTAAAGGAGTAGGTGAAATAAAAAAGCGTTTTGTTTCTATAAACTTTAATCGGTAATTTTATTGAAAAGCCTCGCGGCATAAAACCTCTCAAAAGAATTTTTATAATTTGAAATCAATATATATGACGAAAATACAAAATAAATATTACGGAGGTTCATGCGCGACTCCCTAGTCAAAGCAGTGTTAAATGAAGAGGTTACCTAAAATTTGAAAAAACAATAGTTGTAATGTGATTTATTCATTTCAAATGATATAAATAGTCAATGTCTTGTAAAAAAAAATCTATTTTACATGACTCAGCAAACTTTTTTTAAGGCAATGTCGATATTTTAGGAATATAGATATCGTCACACAATTATCGATAAAACAGAGGAATCTTTTTTCTTTCTTAAACGATTTTAATTTTGGAGGTCTCATTTTGTTCCTTAATTAATTCCATGGAGACTTGCCAAAGGAAAAATTCAAAATTATTTAAAAATCCGAAAGTTATAGCTAGTTGTTCATAAATTCATGAACGTGGTTAAAAGTATATATTTTTTAAATTGGCTATAACTTTTTGGGTTTTGAATAATTTTGAATTTTTTCGTCCGCAAGTCCCCATGAAATTAATGCAGGAACCAAATGAGATCTTCAAAACCAAAATCGGTTTAGAAAGAAAAAAGATTCCTGTTTTATCAATAATTGTTTGTGGTGACGATATCTGCACGGAGAAAAATTTTTGAGTAAAATTTATTATTTTAATAAGAAAATTTATTATTTTTCAGTGTAGTGCTGGAACATACTCAACTTGTGTTAATTTTTACTATTTTAAATAGTACTTTTTAAGATTTAGAAAACAAAGTTTACTTTTTGAAATAATAATTTTTATTCTGCCAAAAGTAATGTAAAAAATTTTTAATTCAGCGCGCTTTGCGCATTATATATATATATGTGTGTGTGTGTGTGTGTGTGTGTGTGTGTGTGTGTGTGTGTGTGTGTGTGTGTGTGTGTGTGTGTATTCTATTCCGCGCGGATGAAGAACCTCATATCTCTCATATCTCACCGCGCGAACGAAGAACATCGTATCTCACCGCGCGGATGAAGATTGTCGTATCTTGGCGCTCTTGCGGCCAGTACACGGCCAGTACGGCGAGATACGACGTTCTTCGTCCACGCGGTGAGATACGATGTTCTTCATCCGCGCGATGAGATACGATGTTCTTCATCTGCGCGGTGAGATACGATGTTCTTCGTCCGCGCGGTGAGATGCGACGTTCTTCGTCCGTGCGCTGAGATATGAGGTTCTTCATCCGCGCACCGAGATACGACCGTGTTCCGCTCAGCCGTCGAAATAGAGGCCCATACCTAGGTGGAGAAAGAAAAAAGGTGAAGGAAGACAAGCGCGTGTTTTCAAAGCTCCGAATGCCTGTATATGTGTATCATTCGTTTACTTTTCTTCTTCGGCAGCAGCGGTATAGCTCGCCCACTCCTTTGTGCGCGCAATACAGGGTGTTCAAAAAGTATCACCCCCCCCCCCTTGATTTTGGAATTAACTACCTAAACGAAAATGGTGATCTTCGAGTCAATGGGATTTTCGACAACGATTCCAATGGTGACCTTGAATTTGACCTTGCACCTGTCCTTCAAGGTCATTTGAAAGTTAACCTCAGTTTTTTTTTAAGAAAGCCCCTATTTTCGACCCTAGATTCTGAAAAAGCAAAAAATTTCATGTTTAGATATGATTTTTCATTTGACCTTGACCTTAAGATCAAGGTCGGGTCTAGGTCACATCTAGCTAATCCCTCGCTGACCTTGCCTTAACTGGCTTATCTACGATCATCAAGGTCAAGAGAAAAATCATATCTGAACATAAAATTTTCCGCTCTTTCAGAATCTGTGATCAAAAATAGGGGTTCCCATTTAAAATAATAAAGTTGACCTTCACGGTCAAATTCAAAGTCACCATTGGAATCCTCGTCGAAAAATCCTATTGGCCTTGAGGGTCACCATTTTTGTTTAGGTAGTGCGATACTTTTTGAACACCCTGTATATTGGTGAAATTCATCCAACGTACATATTTTTGTAATATCTTAATATTTCATTCAACTTCAGAGATAAAATTACGAAAAAAATTTATATTAATATATTATATGTGCTTTTATGTAATGCAACTATCGAACTTGATAAAAGTTGATTTTATTGTTATGTTTAACTTGATTAAAGTATGAAATGGCGTCCCCTAGCGGTAACACGGCCATAATTACGTATTGTTAGGTGACACTCCAGGCGCAATTCTTGATTTTGAAAACCATACTAAGAAGTCTTAATTTTTTACTTTGATATCGACAATTTGAATTACGTTCAAGGTCTGCACTTTTATTGAATTTTTAGTGTGCAGCACCTGCTGAACTTTGTAACAAACTTTTTTCACACAACAGCTATGTTATGATAAAAAAAAAAATGAAAAAACAACAACAATAACACGAGCGAAGCGCGTTGAATGTAGCTAGTTATCTTTAAAAAACAAATGTGTGCATAGAAATCTTTTTAACCAAGTGCAATTCGTCGGGTGGAAGCAAGAACGTCCCATTCCAACTCGGCGCGAAGAAAAAAGCCAGTTTGCGCCTTCCTAGACGAAGAAAAGCCAGCTTGCGCCATTCCTGCGGAGGAAAAATCCCAACTGACGGCATCTAATCAACTACTAGTTATCTTAATTATCTTAACTGATAATCTTTTTATCTTTTTAAAAAGATTTCTAATCTGTTTGGATATCTTTTTATTTTTATCTTATCTTATTATCTGAAAGGTATCTATAAGATACCAACTAAATGTTACTTTCGTTTGAGAAAAGTCAAACTGGCTTTTCTTCGTCTGGGAGGGCGCAAACTGGCTTTTTTCCGCGGTATCGTCGTTCGTTGGCTTTTCTTCGTGTTAGAATATGAGTACATTTATATCAGCGTGCGAGATAGAGAATGTATGCGCAGCGCCATCACGCGAGTAAGAGCGTTGCGACTTGCGAGTCTGTAGGAAGAGCGAGCGGCCGAAGCGGGAGCTCTCTCGTAAGTCATCCTCCGCAGAGAGCGGTTGTAGAACAGAAGTCGGGAGAACTAATAAAGTTATTGTTCACGTTAGCCGGCGCCACTTATTTGAGATCCTGTGTCCCACACCTTCTTCACCATAGTTAACACTTCGCCTTAGAGGCGTTTTTGGCTTTTCTTCGCTTGTAACTTCAAAGTTGGTTTTTTTTCGTACCGCGCAACGATGTACGATGTTAGATATGTTTGTATAGGGGAAGGTGGGGCACGAGGAGCAAGGCAACACAGTTTGGCACCTAAATATCTTACATATTAATATATGTAAATAATTAAATTATAGAAAAATATTAATCTAAAATACTTCTAGTATTATTCTTCCGACTTATAATATACAATAAAAATTTTATTAATTTACTAGGTGAATTTAAAATTCGGAGCAACAAGAAAAGGTTGGCTTCATTTTTAATGAAGATGATACTACTTGAAAATAATACTTTTTTAAAATGAAACTAAATCCGTTTGGTAGCTTGAGTCACGATCTTTGAACTCCTACTTTGTTTTTTGTTTAAAACTTATTATAAACAATTTGAATAATGTTTAAAAATTATGATAATATGGGGCACGGGTGGCACGGGATGCGGGGCACGGGTGGCACACATCAACAGAGCCGCGCGAGGCACGAGGTGGCGGTGGCGCCGTCTGCGCTGTTCGTCGATTCTTAACCTTCAAAATAACCAAAGATGGGTTGACTCCGTGACCTGTTTAATTAACAATATGAAAATTTATTGAGAAAAGCTATACCAGATTCATCGATATTAAATAGTCAAATTGCCTTTGTAAATGGCCAACCAGTTGAAATTTGTTATATTGATGAAAGTACTGCGAATAGTTTAAATCTTAGATCATAAATTTAAATAATTACTATAAGTGAAACTATGCAGTATTATTTTGTGATTAATTAGTATTAATTGTAATACAAAGTCAAAAAGAAAATATGATATAAAATGTATTATAAGATCTACAAATAATATTAAAATATCGTTAGCATTGTTATATTATAAACATATATTTGTAATATTTTCCTCTGTAAAATATTATTCTTAAAAAATAAAATTTCATGTTTCCAAGTTTAATGATAACCATTTTGCATTATATTATTTAAAAACCATTCATCTGATCATCAGGTATACATTTAAATACTTTTTAAAATATATATAGGTATACATTACGACGTCACGATGACCGTGCCACTCATGCCCCACGCTGTGCCACTTTCCACCCGCTAGTGGGGCACGGAGAGCATTTTTCAAGGTTTATATTTTTGGCTGATTAGAATAAATTATAGTTTAAAATAAAATTTTTTTATCATCAATTGAGTTTCTAGATATATTCATTTATTTATTTCTTTTTTTAAATTATTGAAAATTGTCCACATTTAATTGCAATCTTTAGTTAAAGTTAGGGTGCCACTATACCGCCCCACCTTTCCCTAACTGTATGCTTTAATTCGTATTAGCGTAGTTCCAACTTGGGAGTGAGTAAAGTCAAATATTATTGAAATACATCATATCCACTGTTTGCCTTGCCTGATGTCAATGTTGGGCATGCCAGATGCCCAACATTGGCAGTGGATTTCGGAATTCAATGATTTCAAAGAATTTTGTAAAACGGAATCACGGAGTTGTCTTAGATGCCCAACATCGGAATAGGGGATGACTTATTTTGAATTTGCCGAATCCGACTAATAGAGCATTAAATATAAATATTACCATGCTGGCCTTATATTTAAACCATTTTGATATTTTAAAGTTACAATAACTTTTGAATTTACATATTACAAGTTTTCACGCCTATGAATACCCAGGTGGATCTGTAAAATGAAAATACATTGACATTCTTTAACTCCAAATATCTTGGGGAAATGGCAATACCAAACTTTTTTCTGTACCACCTAGACTCCGTCATCTGCTACCTCGAACACCTAGATCAAGCATTGGATGCGGTTCGTCACCCAGAGGCAGGGTTGTCAGATGTCGACGTTTTGTCTCACTTACTCCCAAAGTACGTGACGTCATTTACATGTGAGTGAAAAGGATAGAAGATCGCCGACTGGTCACCCTACCTAGAGGTAAAAAATTACCTACAGAATTCGTCATCGAGTACTCGGAATACCTAGACCTAGGTACATGTAATTCCCCTGGCATCTAATAACCACCACTGTATACATGTATTCTAGATACTACAAGAAATAGATACAAACCAAAAAAACGCGATTTTAAAAATTTTGTTTTCTTTGAGTACAAAGCTCAAATATGCCCTTTAGATGAATTTCACCCATATCGGGTCTCTTGTTCACTGGCACGAATCGGATACTCGGATCGCCGCTGAATTTTCCGGAGAAAGGCTAAACGCGAATCCAGCGGGAGCGGGAGGAGTTTTCGCAAGATTATCATGAGACCTTTGATGCCGTCTATAGTGTGTAGGCAGTTAATGTTTCGCATAGAAATGATCTTTGATGTACATGACAAGTTTCTATGTTTCTCTATAGAAATTCGAGGAGAAAGCTGAGAGGAGAGTTGATCTGATGCTTAGGAAATTGAAAGTAGTAAAGAACGATTTTATACTGATTTCGACGAGAATATTGTCATTTTATATTTGAAATGCTTCGGGCATAATTAGTTTGTACAATATTACCTATATACTGTGTGCAGAAGGATTTGCTTTATTTTTACCTTCCCGTGTTTATTTGATTTATCTGAGTAATTATGACTAATTGATGAAAATAAGCAGATGGAAGCGTGCTGATAATCTGTGCAAGATAATTAAAATACATTTGTAAACACGCATAATTCAACGCTTTCAATTGCACCGTTTCACTCATTCGCTAACAAGTAAATTATATCTGCAATTTGTGTAATATACGGCTGAACGCACAAACTACAGATTTTGTTTTTTTCTTTAAACTTATGTTCATTATCCATTTTTAAACAACTCACGCCGGCACTTGTAATTTAAAATTAAAATAATATATTATATCGACAGATAATAATTAATTAATGCACTTGAATTGACAGTAGAGTGTTGCTCTAAATACACACGTCGTCATAATTGCGAGATAATCGTGGCAGCTTAAATGAGATGTACTGGCTTATCGGGATCGATTAGATGAATAATCAGCTCATTCTAAAAAACAACTTTCCCCGCGTAATATAACCGTATCCTGGCCGTAACTACTGATATTGCGCGCGTTACTGCGCACTTGTCCAAGGTACTTACAGGCCCGCAAACCCTAACAGACGAGCGAGTGGATAATCGCTCTCTCGAATGATCGGTGCGCGCACATATATGCAATACAAGTAGCGTATTATGTACGTGATGTAAGTATACCTCCAAGCGTCTTTGAGGATCTGGTCCGATACGGATGCAGGGCACCTTTTTCCGGGAATGGGAGAGGCTGATATCTTCGGCCCTGTTTCAAGACTGGATTTTGGTACTACAGTGTAACGGATTAATGTATTTCATGTTTTCTTCCGATGGCTAGATTTTTATTTTATTTTCGCTGATTGGATATAACGTAGTACAATGCTGTTTTATCGACAAGGTGAACCCCTCGCTGTCTATGTAAAAACTCTCTTTTTACATACATATAAGGCACGACCGCTATTGCGAAGGAGATTTTTATATTTTGGTGCTTTTTAAAATTTTATTTTTTGTGTATTTAAGGTGGCTCCAGCGGTCTAGTAGACCTAAAGCTATGAACATTTTTTACAAAAATTCATTTACACATTCCAATCTGAAAACTGATCAGACAGGAAGCAGGGTTCTTAACATAACGGAAAATATTTTTGTTAGAAAATTTCCAATTTTGCAAAAGTATATTTTGTCCATTAAAAAAAAATTCAATAAGAAATACAAATCTTTTTTGTTTTTCATTCAATTTTAATTTGCAAGTTCTCATTTTCTTCCTTGTTAAATTTCAGGGGGAGTCAATGATATCAAAATTGAAAGATTTTCAAAACCTGCAAGTTATATGCAATTGTTTATAAAATTCAGTGACAAATCTACGAACAATTGCATATAACTTTGCAGGTTTTGAAATTTTTCAATTTTGATATCGTTGACTCCCCCTGAAATTTAACAAGGAAGAAAATGAGACCTTGCAAATTAAAATTGAATGAAAAACAAAAAAGGTTTGTATTTCTTAATGAATTTTTTTTTAACGGACAAAATATACTTTTACAAAATTGGAAAATTTCTTACACAAATATTTTCCGTTATGTTAAGAACTCGGCTTCCTGTCTGACCAGTTTTCAGATTGGAATGTGTAAATGAATTTTTGTAAAAAATATTCATAGCTTTAGGTCTACTAGACCGCTGGAGCCACCTTAAGCGTTTTCAATCCGTTTTCTTTTGACTAATAACTAGAGGGTCCGTACCCTTGTGCGCTGGCTATATAAAAACTTGGTTTTTGCATACGTTTCATACTGCCTGGCACTTCGAATGGCGCTGTATCGCGGCGGGCTCGTCGCTAGTGCGCCGGCGTGTCGTTTGTTCCCTCCAAACCTTTAGGGAATGCAGCGCGCGTCGGCGCGCGTACTTTGATCCCCTGCACTGTACGCGCGGCGGGCTGACTGCTAGCACAGAAAAGAAAATAGTAGGCACGGTCGAGAGCGGTGCAAACGTGCGCGCCGCGACTTGTGCTGTCCTGCCCCGCAAGACAGCGTGCGCGCTCTTTGTCCGACTGCGCGCGCGTGTCAAAACAAGATGCATCTATGCGCGTGGATCCGCGAGGCACATTTGCACCGTGAATCGCCTTGCAAACGGCAGCTCCTGCGCGCTTCGCAAATTTACTCCAGGCGGTGCCCGTGAGAGCGAGAGAGAGAGAGAAAGTGTTTTGCGAGAGAGACGGACCCCCACCTAGTGTTGCGAAATGACCGTCATTTAAAAATTCGTCTTGTGACACAAAAAATGACCGTCATGTGACCGTCACGAGCGTCACAAAAGTATTTTGTTCAATTCTGTGGCTGAAATGACGGTACTAAAAAAAACGGTCACGTCACAGGACTTGTCCCCAAAAAAAATGTCATCCGAGCTCTCCCCCACTATATAGTGGCAAAATGACAGTCACAAAATTTTTCGTCACATGACGACCAAATAATTTCTATAAATTATTTTAAGGAATTATTTATTTTTTTAAATAGAAAAAGTACTATTTAGAAAAAGAAATTTATTATTCAAAAGGAAATTAATTAAGTAAATTAATTAACTTTTTTTGTAATATCTTACCTGACAGTCCCAACATTTTTGGTCACGTGACGACTAAATAAATTTTATAAATTATTTTAAGGCATTATTTAGTTTCTTAAATAAAAAGAAACACTTTACAAAAATGAATTTATTGTCCAAATGCAAATGCAATGAATTTTTTTTTATAATATCTTACAACTTTTCCTTACAATATTATGTTTGAAATACCTTTATTTATAGAATCAATTTATATAATAGACTTTGTCTTCTTTTATCACATATTATAATACTTATTATAATATAATTATTATATAAACATTGCTGTGGTTTTAAACGAATTTCACTCGTTCTAAAGCTGTGAGATCACGGGCCGTTTTATAATTCTTAAGCCGTTTTACTACAAAACTTAAACATATTTTTATAACTAAATATTTTAATACAAATTTAGATTAGATTTAATAATACTTTTGTTTTAAAATGATTCTATGAGCAGATATAGATTTTAACTATTTCATACTTGAGATCTATACATGGCTATAGAACCACCTTAATAATAATCTTTATCTTCTTTTATCACATATGATAATTATCACATATTACAATCTTGAGATTGATAAGGCACTAAGAAATCATTTTCAATAAAATACTCTCCAGGTTGTAGGTTTGAAATATCTACAGTCAAAAATTGATTGTTATCTTGCCCTTGGTTTACAATATCTTCTAAAAATTCTTCGTCATCTGAAGAGTTGTCATCCTCCTCTCTAATTTTCTTCTTGTACTTTGGATTCAATAACTTAATATTATGGCAGATATACGTTACTCTACTAGCACGTTCGATTTTAAAACGATTTCTTTTTGCACTGTGTATCCATCCATATGTGCTGAACGATCTCTCAGTCGCAGCAGACGTACAAGGCAGTCCAAGAACAGCAACAGCTATTTTGCTTAATGCAGTGGAACCGCAAGAACCTTTCCACCAATCCAGAGGAGATACCAAACAAGCTGACTGTTTCACATAGTCATTGCTCCAAAATCCAGCTTCATTATTATAATCAATCAATTCAATAAGAACTTTATCCTTCGGTACATTAAATTTATACGATAACTTTGCTATCATTTCTGAGCCTGATGCCACTTCAGATGGTTCCGATTTTTTTCCTCTAAACTTTGGATCCAATATATTTGCAGTGAAGTGAAGAGGCGACAAAACCATTTTTGAGCGATATTCCAAAGATTCCATGACTTTTTTCGTTTCAGCTGGGGGTAATATAGCAAGTGCAGAAGTTTCAAGTTCCATTGAGAAAATTCTTTTCAAGTCAGAAAATATTGCGGGTAGTTCGCTGATTCGAGACTCGTCCCCTTCTACTTTTTTAAGCCACAACTACAGGTTCAAGGATGCAAATCAATTTTTTTATTTTCACCCAAAACTCGTCTTTCAAAATGATATCTTTAGTAATATCCTTCAATCTACAAGCATTTATTGAAATACAAAGTTGCTTTAAATTGTATTTATTAATTTCAATACTTTTCAAACACTCTAAAGATGAGCCCCATCGAGTTTTTGCTGGCAACTTTAACGTAGTCAAAACTTTGACCCCTGTCGCCGATTGTTGTATTTCTGTGAAAGTGGCCTGTAAGATATGAGATTGTTTAACCTCCTTTACTATATCTGTTGCAGTTTTCAAAACGAGGTTTGCTGTTGGCTGTTTACATACATCACTAACTAATAAATTTAATACGTGTGCAGAGCATCCATATCCAAAAATTTGATCATTCTTGTACTCCTCTTCAATAAGTCGCCAAGATTTTTGGCAGTAACTTGCGTTATCTGTACAAACGCCAAGTACTTTTTTTGCTCCAATTTGAGAAATAACATCTGAAATCTTGTTAGCAAGAAATTCTCCAGTCTGAGAATCTGATTTGGTTGCAATGTGTTTGTAAAACACAGGACTAGGCGTATTTACTAAGAAGTTGATCAATCCTTCATTTTTTATAGTAGAAAATGAATCACATTGTAGAGCAACGGAATTGGCGTTCATTACTTTTTCCTCAACTTGTGCTTTTACTTCACTTTCCACTACATCTAATAAAGATTTAGATAGATCGTCTCTAGTTGGTGGTTCAAAGACAGGTCGCAAAGTGGAAAGAAATTGTAGAAAAAACTCATTCTCTACAAATCTAAATGATGTACCTGCAACGTATAATATTAGTAATAAGCTAAATATTGATAATATAAAGTTTTTAATGTACTAGTCATTATTACAAATTACAATATACACTGATTGCTTTATTAAAAATATTAATAAAAACTAAATTTTTTTACTTTTTCATATAAAAACTACTATTTAAAAGAATTTTCAGATCTTATCAATATCTATAAAAAGTAACATTTATACCTGAAGTATAGATAGCTTTCGCCAATAATATTTTGCAAAGCTCCTATTCTTGTTTTGACATACGATCGAAAAAATTTTTTATCTTTTCACTGCTTTCATGTTTTTTTACGTTGCCAGAAACATTTTCAATCTCTGAAGCTTGTTGAGTAAATTCATCAGTATTGGACTCTGTTGCATCCGATTCAGTTGAACTACTAGAAGAATGTTTCCTTTTTCTCCCCTTGGTCTTTTTACTTCTCAGTGTTTTTGGTTTACTTGTTTGGGCGTCTCGAATAAACTGCTTCACAGCTGCAGGAGATCCTTTGCACTCGTATAAATGATTGCTCATACGGGTGGTGTGTTTAGCATAAGTCTTTGTACAATATTTACATTTATAAGTATCCAATTTGCTATTTGGTACTGGGAGCTGTAGAGAAAAATGCTTCATGAGGTATTTTTTCAGTTTCATCTTGCTTAACCTAAAAGTACACACACACACACACACACACACACACACTCACACACACACACACACACACACACAATAATAACAGTGCAATAAAATTCTCATAGTTCTGATTTATAAAATAATTAGTAGAATAAATTTTACATACCTTGTTCAGAATTTAGTTTTGTGCAGTCTCGTCTTATGTACTTGTGAAGTAATTTCACGAGAACGGAGAAAATAGAAGTATTGTATTTACTCGCAGTGAAAACGGCCATGCGAGGTGCGACCGTGCGCAGTGCGCCTGAAAAATTCTTTCGTAGAAAACTAACCGTCATGAATTTTGGGTCACATTTGCAATGGTCTTGGGACGGTCCTGTGACCGTCACAAGACCGTCTAAAAAATTTCATGACCGTCATGCTGCAACACTACCCCCACCCCTCCTTGACGGCGCGGCAGCGCGTCAGCGCGCGTTCTCGCTGAGCGCGCACAATATTTTTTTCTCTCTCAACGACGATTGCAGAAAATCTATCAATTATTTTTTGTGCAAATTTTGAGGAAAGTTTTTCTATGGTTTCAAGATACTACTCGCGTAAGCCGGGTGCGTGATTTTAATTAGAACGTCTGTAATCGTTGCAAACACGTTTTCATCGATAGCTTCGAGGCTATTTATCGAAATCAAAAATTTTTTTTTTTTAAAATAGCATTTTCCAAGCCCTTCACAGTGGTATACTTCCAATTCCCGAAAAAAAAGCAATTAACGTCGTTTTCTAGGCCCTTTTACACGACGTATAAAAAGGTGACGGCGTATAAAATCCTGTAAAAACCGTAAAAATTAATATTTCTTAAATTTTCAAAATGGATATTAAAGTTGAAGGATTTCTCTATACGCTCAATTTTTTTGCAACATGTGAGATGATTTTTGTAGAAATGGAGGGATTTGCAATTAAGGAAAAAAAAAAAAAAATCAACCATCAATAACACAAAAAATAATTAATATTTCTTCTTGAAATTTGGCATGGACTTTTGCATTGATAAAAGCTCTTTGTAAGTAAATTTTCAAGTTCACTCGTTGTTTTTTGCAAAAGTTATTTAATAATGAAAAAATTACATTTTTCAACTTTAACGGCGATTTGTGAATAAACTATTGAAGTTTGAGACTTCGTTAAAGTCGACTTTTGTAGGAAATTTAATAACAGACCAGAACCGAGCTAGAGTGAAAAAACAAAAAAAAAGTGCCGAAATTGCTCCTATTTTGTTAAATAATAAAAATTACACACGGTTTTGACACTGCGGATAACAAGGATCTTATTCGGGAGGTCGAAACGAACCAGAATTAAAAATAAAAATGCTTATAATGTCGAAATGTGCCTCGCGGATCCACGCGCATAGATGCATCTTGTTTTGACATGCGCGCACAGTCGGACAAAGGGCGCGCATACCGTCTGGCGGGGCAGGACAGTACAAGTCGCGGCGTGCACGTTTGCACCGCTTTCGACTGTGCCTAACTATTTTCCCTGAGCCCTCCGAATCGAAGGGAATCCGGCGATTGTCCGACGCGGCCAATCTTAGTTCGAGCACTGGCTATCATACAAAAGCTACACAAAAGCTTCCCCTAAGAAAACATATTTTTTTCACGTACTTTCATCCGCGGAATCTGAATATCAAGGTCTTTTTGCAAGCAAGAGAATTCATACATATTGCTTTAAATGAAACTATTTAAACAACTTTTAAAAAGTTAATTTTTCCCATCAGAGTATTTTTTTTATCAAATCTATCTCATTTTATCCATAAAAGCTCCTTTTGACCATATTCGAAAAATGAAGATCAATAAATAATGTTCTTGGATTTACTGGTTGCACCGTCGAGAAGGTTTTTAAAAATTGATAAACACTAAAGTGTGTGTTGGGAGCTGATTAAATGTGGTCCTCATCAAAACAATAATGTATTAGAAAAATATTACAAAATTATACAATTATTTAACATGTTGATCAAGAAAAGTTTAGAACTACACACTTACGTCAACTGATATGAATAATCGAATTTAGGTAGCGTCACTTGCTACCAGCCAAATGTTTGAAAATCAGCTATGAGCGCCATTATATACAAGTCATAGATGCAAGTGTATGTGACGATTGTTATTAATACTATACAATACATTCAGATAGTGAGAAGTGAGAGGGGAGAGGCAGCAAACTTAATACAAGAGCGCTGCTAAGGGCTACCTATACAAAATAAATTGAAAACATTTATTATTGTGTACGAATGATTTATAATATTCACTTTTTAATTTTTTAATAAAATAAAATTTGTCGCATAAAATACAAGGTTAACAATATTAAAAATACAATATAAAATTTTTAATTATTATTCGCTTATCTTTTTTAGACCAACCGCTTCTGTGAATTCTTGTAGTTTTTTTTGTGCCGGTGGCTTTGGTCAGTGCATCAGCGATCATGAGCGTTGAAGGAACAAAATTTACTTCTATTTCCTTACTTTCAATACTATCTTTTATGAAATGATGCCTCACGTTAATATGTTTGGTTCTGCTACTAAATTTGGAGTTCTTACTCAGATCAACGGCTCCTTTGTTGTCAAAGTAGATGGTTAATGCTTTGTTCTTTGGCATTATAAGTAATTCTTGTGTGAGACGATTGAGCCATAGGGCCTCTTGCGTGGCTGCTAACAAGGATAGGTATTTGGCTTCAGTACTTGAAAGAGCTACTGTTGACTGCCTCCTGGAGTTTTAGCTGGCTGCTGCACTTTGTAGAGTGAAAACGTATTCTGAAACAGAGCGACTGTCTTCAGGATCTGTAGCCGGCCAGCTGGCATCACAGTATCCTATAACATCACAGTTGCCTTCCTTTGAGTATGTCAAGCCTAAATTCTGGTGCCTTGTAAGTACCTGAAGATCCTTTTGACGACTGCCCAATATGACTCATCGAAACACTTGTTGGATTTACTGATAATGCTAGATCAGGTCTAGAAGCCTGCCCCAGATATAACAAGGAATCAACTGCGTTCTGGTAAGGGACATCAGACGGATTGAAGACTGTTTGTGGTGATGATGTTGAAGTTGGGCTGCCATTGGGACCCATGGGTGTATTTGTACTTCTAAATTCACTCATTCCAAAAGTATTCAAGAGTGAGGTTATGTAGTCACTCTGATCTATTTGAATAACTCCATGAACCTTGTCACGACGTGCGTTAATTCCTAAACACTTCTGGATGGGTCTGAAATCCTTGATTGTACACATTTTACTCAAACCGTCCTTAAGTATCTTCAAGAAATCTATACTATTGGTGATAATGATGAGGTCATCTACAAATAAAGTTATGATGGTACATTTATTTTTATTGTAGTAACTGTAAACACAAGAATCATAGTTAGAACAAGTTCATGGCCTTGAACGTTTGATCGAGCTTTAAGTTCGAATTTCGACTGCCTTGCTTCAGACCGTAAATGACTTCTTTTAGCAAGCAGGCTTTATATTTTTGACCTTCGACTATGAATCCCTGTGGCTGCTGAAGGTATATGATTTCAGTCATGCTCCCATGCAGAAATGCAGTCTCTACATCCAAATGGAATATTTCTAAGTTGTATCTCGCTGCATAGGCAAATAGTACCTTCAGCTAGGTGAAGCGCACAACTGAAGAGTAAGTTTCTTCAAAATAAACGCCTCTCACCTGTGAAAAACCTTGGGCAACTAACCTTGCCTTATAAGGAGTGTTACCTTCAGCTGATGCCCTTTTTTTGAAGACCTATTTGCCTCCAATCACCTTTTGCCCTGAGGAAAGTTAACACAGCTCTCATGTTCTGTTACCACTGAGTTGCTTCTGCTCCTCAGACGGCTTCCTGGTAATTCGCTGGTGCGTCTGAGGTAGGTATGTAGAATACGTGACGTAGTCATCAAGGCGTTTTGGTTTGATCTTCCTTCTTTGAGACCTTTGTACTGGGCTGGTCGTCATCTCCTTAACAGAGCTTTGATCACCTTGAGGTTGCATCTGCTTAGTCGTCGACCTGGTCATAGGTCGAGGCAAATCTGCAGGTTGTTGCAGAGTAGACAGTCTGGAGGGTGCAATAATATTTTTAGGATTGCTCACCTTATTAAGTTCTTCTATACAATTTTTCTTCAATACAGGTAAGTCTTGTTCTTTTTCTTTTACATGATCCACATTACCATCATTATGTACAGGTACGTCTTCTTTTCCTTCTCTCTTCTTTAATTCTTTTTTCTTCTTGGATTCTTCTGTATTTTGAAATTCTTCTATCTCGTTATCTGAATCCATGGACTGACAATGAGTTGATTCTAAGGGTAGATAAACTAGCTTTGGTGGCGCATCCTTTCTGACTATCACAATAGCCCAACATTATAGCTGCTTTGGATCTAGGCTCTATCTTTGACCTTTGGTGATTAGGTACGAAGGCTCTTGCTTTATTGCCAAAAATACGTAAATGGCTTAAATCTGGTTTCTGGCGAGACCAGACTTCCTCGGTTATGCCACCTCCAAGACATTTCTTAGGGCTTCTATTGGAAAGATGGGCAGCTGTAGACAGAGCGTCTGCCCAGAACTGGTGGGGTAGATTAGATTCTGTGAGCATACATCTCGTCTTTTCTAATAGATTCCTGTTTCAGCTCTCCCGTTTTATTGGGGCTGATAGGCTATGGAGGTCTGATGGCTGACACCCAGTCTTTCCAACATACTTTTAACTGTATAGTTCACGTACTCACGTCCATTTTCTGTTCTGAGTACTTTAAGTTTACAGCCAGTCTGGTTTTCAGCTAGTTTTATAAACTTCTCCACAGTCTCCGGTAACTTCATGCTTGTTTTTGATGAAGTAAACAAAAATGTTCTTCGAATAATCGTCAAGGAATGTTACGAAGTTCCTTGCCTTGCCTATTGATAGACTTTCCACTTGGCACACATCGCTGTGTACTAGTTGCAATTGAGACGAGTTCCCTGTTTGCCTTGAAGGGTTTGCTGATTAGTTTTCTTATCACATACACCTCACACCTGCGGAACTGATCATCATGAAGCTTGATTCCAGTTACTACTTTACAGAGCTGTCAGTAATCCTTCAAGCACAAAACGACTGTCTCTATCGAACACTGAGCATTTTGTTCCTAAAAAGGACACTCGGTAACCTCTCTTGGTGATGGCACTAACAAACATCAAGTTTGAGGTTAGACTAGGGACATGGAGCATATTCTTTAATAAAATCTTTGACTGTGCACGAGTGTCTCTTGCTGAGACAATAAAATATCACCTTGTGTATGAACGGGTAGAAGTGCTTTCTTAGCAGCGGTGACTTTGGCTGTTTTGAACTTGCGCGGATTCAGCAAATGCACTCCACTTCTA
This sequence comes from Torymus aiolomorphi, assembly GCA_036365515.1. Lineage (NCBI taxonomy): Eukaryota > Metazoa > Arthropoda > Insecta > Hymenoptera > Torymidae > Torymus > Torymus aiolomorphi. Next base: position 88,036,465 of record CM070874.1, on the reverse strand, counting down.
CACATATGTATGGACGCGCCGAAGTCCAAAATCCATTGTTTAAGATCGGAGTTACCAGCATGATCCACTACCAACAACACCGATTCAGTATTCGGTACTCGCGATTCGGCTTCGACAAAAACGGTGTCAATAGCCACTGTGGGAGTATCTCGCACGATACTGCACAAGGAGAAAAGCGCACACACAGTTTCCTCGGCGTCGTCTTCGTTGTCTGCCACAGCCGTACATGCATTTTGATTACGTTTGTTAGGCTGTGAGCACTCGTTAGCAAAATGTCCAAAATTGTTACAATTTTAACACCTTTTTTTCTCCTTGTGGTTATCCCTTAGACGAGTATGTACCAGTTATCACATACGTTCTAAGCTACTGACTTGTTAGAGACGTTTTATGACTATAGTTTTGACGTATTCTTGAGACATTGGTAAATCCGCCAATCCTCTTGAAAATTGGATTAGGCCACTCGGAGACTGTAGAAATGACTGGCTGGATAAATGAGACTTTGCAATAATAAATATAATGCTATTATAGCTGCGTCAGAATGGAAACTTATGACAAAGGTTGTTGTCAGAGATGATTTTTTGTTTCGACGTTAAATGACTTTGATAGATGGAGACTTTTCTATGGTCTCGAGAAGAGCCTGAAGCCCCGAGAAACTGTCATAAACACTCCGGACCAGTGATTACGACCACTGAGAGTTGGATGAAATTGACTCGATCCCTCCAACAATGATGTCAAGAACTGTGTTATGTTAGACTGTAAGAATTCAAAATTTAAGAGCAACTGAATTCCAGCACCCCACACTCAGAAGCCGACAATAACAACTATGTTTAGGTGATCGACACAAACAAAAGATTATAGCTAATGAGTATTTACATATGAGAATGTGAGATACCTAGGTAAATAGATGATGTTATGATGAGTGACCTTTAAAACAATGGGCATTAAGAATTATTGAATATGATTATTATTTCCATAAAATGCTTTTTGAAAAATGAATTTTGACTAAAGAGTCATTAAATTTGCATGCGAGAGCTGGGATCGTAGAGCAGAGGATCTGATATAAGATTAAAGAGTTGGGCCGCTGAAGTTCCCCGATACCCATGACGTCTAGGTAATCCGACAGGGCCATTGGCCAAAAGAAAAAAAAACCCCTCTTCAACCAAAATATATAGATCTCTACTTTGAAAATCAGCAACCGTTAACAAAAGACCCCAAAGATCTATATTGAGAAACGGAAGGCGGTGTAGTGTGTAAAAGAAGTTGATCTCACCCAATGATAGTGGCACACATTGATGATTCCCCAAGTTGGAGAAATGCAAGGTCACTCACGAACTGAGGTCCAAAAGTTGGAAAAATTAATAATGAAAGAAAATTGAGCTTTGAATTTGAATTCGAATATGAAATTGAAGATTGACGTTGAACTTAAACTTAAAACGGTGAATCCGCTCGCGGATCCCGAGCCGAACACAGGGCTATACAGGGCGTGCGTTCTGCTGCCGCCCTCTCGGAGCGTGTCGCCCTCTACTTGGTCTGTGACCGTGTGCTGACTGCTGCGATGCTGCGAACCTATAGGGGAGGGCGGGGCACGTGTGACACCCCAACTTTGATTAAAAATAACAACTAAACCGTGTATTATTTCAAAATGTACAAAAACGGAATAATTAGATCAGAAAAAAATAAAATAAAATAAACTATTAACTTTTTTTTTCATTTTCTTTTAATTATTGATAAAATACAGAAAAGAAATTCTGAAAAAATGCTCTACGTGCCCCACCGGCGGGTGGATTGTGGCACCCGACGGGGCACGCATGGCACGGTCAAATTTAATATTTTACTATAGGTATTTTTCAATTCTTTTTTCCAGTAATTAATACTTTAATAATTATGCCATAATAAAATTTTCAAAAATCAAATAATTAATCAGTCTATTGAAAATTTAAAATTTTATTTTTATTAAGGAACATAACAATTTTTATTTTAAAATAAATTATTACATTTTAATAAATGATTTTATATTATAAATTCCTTCTTATAAAATATGATCACAACATAATACTTTTGTTTGATTAACAAATTATCATTATTATTACAATAAGTTTAAATTTAAAGATTTCGCATCATTTTCATCTATGTAGCATATTTGAACTACCTGACCATTGAAAAAGGCAGTTTGAGTATCTACAATTGATTCCTTCCTTACCATTGTTTTTTCTACTCTATAACTACGCAGTCGAAATAATCGTTATTTACTTATTAATGTAATAATTGAAACTAAAAACTACTTAAACCTAAATTATTGCACTGCGTAGTTGTTAACCCATCTTGCTCCATTTTTGGTTTGTAGGTTACATCACTTCGCTCGGCGGCCGCCGCGGCGCACTGATACGCCCGAGTGTGCCACGCGTGCCCCGCCAGGGTGCCACGTCATGCCCCATTTTAATACCATTTTCATTTTTTAATTATATTATTTATAAAGATTTTCTGAAAAAAACAAAAACAGGGCTTGAAAGATAAAAGTTGAAACTATCAAATAGGTTTGGTCTCATTTAGAAAAAAAATCATTTTCTCGTTGCTCCAAGCGACTTAAAAATGAAGTCAACCTTGTTTCTAAGCACCGATTTTCAATCTTATTAAATTAAATGTTAAACATTATCTATAATCTCAAAAGTATAGAGGAAAATTCTAAAAGCATATCTAATTAGGTTTATGTAAAAATTACATTTTTTGCATTCATTAATATTAAAAATATGAGGGTGCCAAACTTACCTACCTGACACGCCATGCCCCGCCTTCCCCTAGCAGCTGGCGCCTGCGTGTGAACGTGAAGCCCGCGCGTTTCGAAATAACTTCCGTCGGTGTCCCTGTCGGACTCTAAGAAGCTTTGCCTTTACCAGATCCGCTGAGATATCCTGACCCGAGTTGCTTAGGGCCATTACCAATGGATTATAAAAGTACTCCTATGAGGCCCTGAGGCAGCTTAGTACCTATGCCTGCGAGTTTCTTGGTTGCTGAGATGATTCGCGTCAGCTGTGCAACTGTGTTGACACTGGTATTATAGTTTTATAAGTATATAGGTATCAAAAGGGAATATTAATACAGTAATTTGCTGTCAAATTTTGTTGACGGAATGGTCACTTTACTAGAACAGAAGTGCAAAATTGTCACAACTCAAAAGGCGATTCCACTAGAATTCAAATTCCAGAATATGATTTATATTACTTTTATAATAAATCCCGTATTTAAATTTAAATATTTTTTTGTATAAATCTTATACTAATAAGTCTTAAATAATGTTTTTTGATATTTTAAAACAAATACAAGTAAACGTGTTCCTATATAATTATAACCTATAGAAAAGGCAAAAAAAAGGAAAATCAATTTTTTCGTCATTTTGAAGATAGTAAGCTCTTTTAACAATATCATTTTTAATTTTTTTAATTATTTTAATTTTTGATCCAAACTAGTTTTTTAAGGTTCAGAATATATATATATATATATATATATATATATATATAAAATTAAAAAAATTCAATAAAAAAAAGTTGATTTTTTCAAAATTTTTAGATGTAAGACCGCCTTAAGTATTTAAAAAATAAAAAAATAAATAAATCAAAATTTTTGTTTTCTTCGCCGAGTTTGGATATCGGTCGGAAGTAAGCCCATTTTCTCAAAGGTCTTAAAATTTCCTATCTATCCATATTTTTTTGGCCCGATCGAATATTATTAAATCGGTTAAAAAAAAAAAAAAGAAAAATATGGAAAAATCGAAAATAATTTTTCTTTTGCTCTGGGTATGGATATCGGTCGGAAGTAGGCCCATTTTCTGGAAGGTCTTGAATCTACCCATATTTTTGTCGGCTTGATCGGATAATATTAAGTCACTTCAAAAAAAAAAAAAAAAAGAAAAATATGGAAAAATTGAAAATACTTTTTTATGGCGTTGGGTTTGGATATCCGTCGGAAGTAGTCACATTTTCTTAAAGGTATTCAAATTACCTATCAATCTATATTTTTGTCCGTCCAAATGGATAATATTAAGTCAGTAAAAAAATAAAGAAATATATGGAAAAATCGAAAATAATTTTTTTCATCGCTTATACAGAAATTATACTTTAACATCCTAGAGCTACCACTACAAAATTAAAGAAAAAAAAACTGCGCTTGAGTTAGAGGATATTTGAAACCTTCGCCGAGTTATATCGTTTTTGAAACCACTCTATGAGTTGGTGAATTTTCGAAATCTTCGCTGAGTTGGCGGGGTTTTGAAGCAAACGTCGAGTAGCAGGTTTTCGAAGAAAACGCCGAAGAAATTTTGAAGAAAAGCAATTAATTTATAAATTCAATAAATAGCATGTGATAATACCTTAAATTTTTTAACTTGCAATTTAATAATTACTACATAAGATTTTAAATATAATTTTCTTGATCATTTTGAATAATTGTAGTTATGGAAAATTAGATGTGCAGAAAGAATGAAATTTTATATTAAAATATACATTTAAAAAATTATTTGATGTAATTTATCAATTCTCTTTGAGAAAGCATTCTGCTAAAGCAGTTAGCAGCGGTTTTTACTCGTTCTTTTAGGTTTAAATTACTAGAAATTGTTTTACGCAAAAATGTTCATCACAAAAAAGTTTTGCTTGTTGAGATTGTTATAAGCCTAGTAGTATGACGTATGAGTGAGATGTGTGAGAAGTGCGTGTCTGACTGTCAGCATGTATATGGTGTATCTGGGTATGAGAGAGAGGGACTTACGGGGACGCCAGAGGGCGAGCGGTGGCGCGGTAGTACATGGAACGTGCGAAATGCCGAATGTCGGGAAGTGCGCGCGACAGAAGGCGTTTAGATGCGGTCCAGAGAGGACGTGACTCAGCGAGAGCGAACCGGGCGTGTGCGCCGAGAGATTATCCTGTGAGTGCACGAGGAGGAACAGTAACGTTCGTAAGCGAGAGAGCGAGAGTATTTTATGTGCTGACTACTTGTTCTATTTCTATATAATAAACCTATTCTACTATATATACAAGTCTTGAGTAATTCAAAGTCCACACATCTCTCCCGCGAGATACAGTTATAACAAGATCTACAACAATTGTGTGCAATATTTGTGTGTGAAATGAAACCCTATTAAATGATAAGCGAAAATCGACTATATGAGGTGTATTTACGCATTAAAAAATTGTTTTTCGGTAACTTCATGTCAACTGTTTAGCTTAAGGTGGTTCTTTCATGAATCCCTAGACAGGGCTAAATGAAGAGGGTACCTGAAATTAAAAAAACCATAGTTGAAATGTGATTTATTTATTTAAAATAATAGAAATAGTCAATGTATTGTAAATAAAGTGTATTTTGCATGACTAAGATAGCTTTTTTAACAAAATGTTGATATTTTAGAAACAGCACAAACAATGATTGATAAAACATCTTAATCTTTTGGTTTATTAACCGATTTTCATTTTCAAGGTCTCATTTTGTTCCTTAAGTAATTTCATTTCGACTTGCCCAAGGAAAAATTTAAAATTATTCAAAATCAAGAAAGTTATAGCTAATTAAAAAGAAATATTTTTTTAACCCCTTACATGAATTTATAAACAATTAGCTATAACTTTCTTGATTTTGAATAATTTTAAATTTTTCCTTGGGCAAGTCGAAATGAAATTACTTAAGGAACAAAATGAGACATAGGCGGATTTGTGCACATGAGAATTGTGCACCGATTTATTATGCACAGAGAAAAGAAAAGAAAATTTTGTTCACAAAACGTTTTTACTTTTGCACAAAAAATTGTACACTTTACGGAAAAAGATGAAATTCAGTAATGTGCACAAGATTGTTTTGCACAATAACATAAAATAATATTTCAACCAAAAAAAGTATTGCACACTGTGTTTATTTATCGTGCACGTAATATAGGGCTGGGCGATTGTGCACAAATAAATTCATTAAAAATATATCTAACCGAGATCTACAACTTTTATATTTAAAGTTATTATGTAAATCGAAGCGTCTTTTTTTGACAATTTGTGTATTTTTGGTATATAACTTTAAAAAAATGCAATTATACCAAAAAAGTTACAATACAAAAAACATGTGTTATAAATAATTATATCCACCACTTTTGTTAACAACAGTTTTGTGGAAACTTTATTACATATACACATACGTCCATCCATACATACATCGTCAAAAATGCTCAATCGGTGTTTTGAATGACCCAAAACATATTTTGGCGCTATGAAATGTTGGTTTTTGAGGTGATACATTTTTCCCTGTGGTGGAACTATAAGGCTCTCCTGAATAGCGGACGTTCCTAAAAACTGTAACAAAACTAGTAACCTACAATAACAGATAAATATAACTTTCAGATGAAATTTCTAATTTTGAAAAATTCTTCCTTATTTGTATCATATTGGGTATGATTTATTCATTAAATAAAATTTGGCCTGCTAACAACATTATGTTCTTGTTGTCAAAAACCATAATCGCATATTACACACATTATTTGAATAGATACATAACACATAAGCCACTCTATTACACAGCTGTATAGACGGTTGCCTCGCACGCACATACTGCTTCCCCACCCGCACCATCATCCTCGCTCTCGTTACAAAAACAAAGTAAACATCAATTAAAAACTACGAAACCACATTGACTCTCTCTCTCTCTCTCTCTCTCTCTCTCTCCGTTATTATCCCTTTGCACGGTAATACAAGTGCATTATATACGTATGCGGTATAATAGACGGGGCAAAGGCGAGAGTTAATCGGCGTTAATTTGTGTGTATGCGCCCGCGCGCGAGCACTCGTGGAAATCGATGCGCATGGTGGATTAGCGCATTCAAATTACTTCCATGAGAGATCAGCTGCATCGGGCTGCATGTGGGGATTTTTCTTTCGCGGGGGTTGAGCTCGATGGTGAGACTATGTCATGCGGATGGATTTGATGGGCACATAAGTATTTAGGTGTGGCTTGAGATTAGTCGGGCGGAGTGGTTTAATTGATTTTTGCACGGTTTTAGCATGTAGATGATCGGGGAGATTCATTCGCGTTGAAAGGTAGCATATATTTTCCTGGTGATTTTTATTTTACCATCCATCATTAGTTAAATAAAAACATTCAAATGGAGGGATTTTCAAATTATTCATTCGGAATAAATGTCTTTTCGGCTAGAGTCGACCTATCTACTTACTTTAAATAATGCAACTCTGCCTTTAAAATGAAAGTCACTATTTTATTTATTGCAACATAAACGTGCTACTTAATTTATATATGTATCCTACACAAAGAGAAGCGTTACTCAGAGAACTTTAATGCTTTATATATAAAATCAATGTTAAGTTGGATGTATTCACTATATAGCTTGAAGTAACTTTTTGTAACATATGCGCGATTTTCGTCGTTTTTCGACCTAAAAAGAGGTCCTAAAGTGACTTTTTTTGATCGATTAGATAAAAAAAATGTATTCGCGCCCGGCGGGCGCAAAAAATCCATTTGCGCCCGCTACTCTAAAATTCCGTAAAATCAGAAACATCAATTTAGCCTTGCTTTTTAGTACAAAAATGCCGAAAATCAATACATAAGTCACAAAAAATATGATGTGCACCGGAGGGCTTAGTGGGCCTTTTGACACCGTGTGTTTGCAGTACTCGTCTTCGGTTCGCAAACCGCACTCGCCTTTGGCTCGTGCTAGCTCACCTGTACGACTTGTACTGCAAACTTCACACTCGGTCTGAAAAGGCCCACTTTGCGCCCTAGGTACACAATACACTATTTATTATTTGAAATATTCACAAAAGTTAGATAGATAAAAGAAAAATAAAAAGACAATGTTACGATGTCTGCACAGTTATTCTTGAGGGACTCCTATACATATAAATGTCAATAGCATAAAGAAAACCGCTGCCAATTCATTGGCCCGTGGCTTCCTCAAATTTAAGGTGGCTCATGCGATTTCTTATAAAAAAGCAGATACATCTTAAACTTAAGAAATGTGTTCTTTAGACATTAAACTTTCGATCTGTACTAAGAAAATTGTAGGTCAACGACCAAATTATCGAAAAAACTGAGTTTATAAATAGGTACGTTTAACACATGACCTTATGAGAATGAACAGTTTATTGCTTCGTAGTAACTTGTAAAAAAGCAGTTTTTAATGTACAATATATGAAATTAAAGATTTTTTTGTGAAGAATCTAATGATATCATCAGAATTATAGGTTAACGACCAAACAAAAGAGATATTAACAATAAACGTTACAAATGTGCTACTGCGCATGCGCACTGCGACCAGTCATATAAATGTAGCGACAAATTAGCAAAGTTCTTACTTATTTATAAAATCTTTTTTTTGTTTGAACATTTAGAAGTTATTTACAATAAATTTACGAAAATACGTTAACTTAATTTGGCAATAATAAAAAAGCCCCTTGCGGGGCCCCGACTTGATACGGCACCAAACGCATGAGCCACCTTAATTTGCTTATTCCTTTAATTAAGTTTTAATAACAAAATTTATAATTTTTGCAACAATGTATAACATAATTATAATTAAATTCATTTATGAAGATTAAAAAGTATTAATTTTTAAATTATGTATAAAATATGAATAAAATAATAGGTATGATTTTTTTTTATATTATGTATGAAAAATAAATAAAATAATTGATTGTAATATTATCATCAAAATCTTTTAAAATTCCTAAATAACCTTTACTTCAAATTATATTTTTTCACACATAGGGTACTTATCTCTAGTAGATGCCTGTCCGTATTTGTGTGCTCTTTCTGGAATATCCGATGTAAGAAAAAGGTTCTAACCTTAAAAATAATAAATAGCTATTACAAAACAAAAGCAGGTACACAACATGCACACATAGCGCATAGCCCATGTCATTTCCATTTTCTAGTATACATAAATGCGTTCCCGAATAATTGCGATTTTAAAAGAGAACTAAAATAGTTTTTTTCACACTCCGTGCGCAAAGCGTCCACTTTGTGCACGCTCGGCCAAAACCGTGCTCGCAAAATCGAGCTTTGCACACGTCGTATAAAAAATAGTGTTCGATACACAAGTGAGAAAGTGATTTTATCCTCGTGTGGCCTTTTCACCCTGGCTTCGCTCGGGCGCAAACGTCCACACGAGGATAAAATCACTTTTTCGCACTTGTATCGAACCTCAAGTATCTCTAAAATTCATAAACGAATTCTTTTACCCTAAGAACTCTTCTAATAAATAATATACAAACTCTACATCTCCACCAAATATCAAAGAAATTAAAACAATTTTAATGTAGTTATATTGTGCGACAACAAAGAAAGTTATTTTCAAAAATACTAAAATTTTAAATATTAAACATCTCAAAAAATAACCATATAATCTTAATGAAATTTTACACAGGTATTGCCTATATCACATACAAAATAGTCTATAAATTTCAAGCTGATACATAAAGTCGTCATTGAGAAATTACGTTTTTGAAAAAAACCGTAAAAAAATTTTAACCTTAAGTATCTCTAAAAATCATGAGACAATTCTTTTACCTAAAGGACTTATACGATAATATATAAACTCTACATCTCCACAAAATTTCAACATGATTAAACCAATTTTTGTTTTCTCTAGTTATCATGCGCCAAAAAAATGGCTTTGTAAAATACGAAAATTTTCAAAATCAAATATTACAAAAACTAATTGTACGATCTAAATGAAAACTCGCACACATATTATCTATATCACATACATAATTGTCTATAAATTTGGAGCTGATACATGGAGCCGTTTTCGAGAAATTACGATTTGAAAAAAGGTTAAAAAAATTTTATCCTCAAATATTTCTGAAATTTCTGGACTAATCATTTTGCCCACAGAACTCGATCGAGAGCTATCTAAAACCTACCTCTACAAAGAATTTCAAAGCGATTAAATAAATTTTACTCCCGTAATCGTTGGACATACAAAACTTATTTTTTTCACATTTCAATTTTTTCTCAAAAACTAGTCGACAAAATGAATTCAGATTTTTACAGATTATAGCTATTAATATTCTGCATTATCATGATTTTTCTCAAGAAAATTGACCGTTTAGTTTAGGAATTATAAGCTTTTTAAAAAAAAACCGTTTTCGTTAATAACGAAAGAACCGTTAGAGCTAGAGAAATTTTTTTTTTAGAAAATACAGGTATTTTAATGCTCTTTCGAATGCTATTCATTCGATTCAAATATTTCGATCTTATCATTAAAACAAGCAAAAAGCAATTTTGAGAAAATCGAAAATTCAAAATAAAACAAAAACGCACCGGCGAATCAAAAAACGAGTTTTTGACCCGCCATCACACAAAGAAAACAAAAAAAAATGAGACCTGTCCGGTCAAAATCGATCGAATAGAAGCTGAGATCCAGGCGTACACACACACACACACACACACACACACACACACACACACACACACACACACACACACACACACACACACACATCCATACAGACATTTTTCAAAAATCATGTATTTTGATTCCTAACACCTCGAAAAACAATTATAACATGTTTTTACAATAACTCGAAAAATTACTATATCACAAAGCGTCCTCCAGGAGGAAGCAATAGATACTTATATACATATAAAGGGTCCACGAAAAAAAGGAGAAGTGTCAATTTTTCAAAATTTTTAGTTAACTATATGGTTTCGAGATGAATATTATTTCGTGTACTCTCTATTGGTCAAGTTTGTGATATTTTTTATGTGTACCATTTTCGATATGATTATTTTTTCATAGTTAACCTCAGTGTCTAGAACTTTTACATTTTTCCAATCAAAATGGTCTTAAAAGTTTTGCTGACGTTCATTAACTACTGATTTATCGTTTATACTGTTTATACCACTCTAACCTCAAAATCACAACTTTGGTATGATTTTTCGGCGCTCGTGGTATGAAATACCGTTCGAAACTAGTGCGTAAGTCGATTATTTAGGTGGTGTGACTTTTTGCACGAGCGAAGCGAGCAGCTAAATAATCGACTTCCCCACCCGTGTCGAAATGTACTATTTTAGAAATTCATAAAAAAGTCCAAAATCGCTCTAATCCCCTTAAGGTAGTTTATCAATTATGTACGAATTTATAAAGATTAGCACTACTCACTGCATTCTCATAAATAATACACCTTACCAATAGCAAAAATAAAAACTGCTACAAATTGCATTAGCAGATTGCTTTCTCAAAGAGAATTCATGCTTATATAATTTTATTTTATTCATTATTGCATCTTTAATAAAAGAGCGATCGAATGAAACTTTTGATTCATGCTTATATAATTTTATAATTCATGCTTATATAATTTTATTTTATTCATTATTGCATCTTTAATAGAAGAGCGATCGAATGAAACTTTTGAAATATAGGTGCCATAACCTAATTTCATACAAAAACTTATTATTTAAAAAAAAGAATTTTTTTGTAATATAATAAGAAAAGTCCCAATAGAAAGATCAATTGTAATGGGAACAATGTTTTAATGCAGTTGATAAACTGTCTTAAAATTCATATGCACTTTAGTTACGATCTAAAGTACTTGTATATTTCATATGATTAAATCACTTATCAATAGAATGGTGATTTCCAATAATATAGTAACAACTTTTTTCCGCGAGTCGTTCTGTGGCAACGCCGCCAGTTCGCGTCCTAACCACCAGAGCTCGTGTCGACTCAAACTCCCACAAGCGGCCGAATCGCCTTGCGATTAATATATATAGCGCCGTAAGCACATCACAGACACCCGACCGCGTCTAAGGCAGGGGATTACCATCAGCCTTACTGATGAGTGCAAAGATCTCGGGACGAAACGCTCTACCTTACCGACCTATCCTCTCTCCTTCCCTAACGGAAATTGACTTAGGGCTAACACTAGAGCCTTAAGGGGATGCCATACTCGTACCATTACCGATCGAGCAATTCACACAGTTTTAAGCTGATTAAAAATAAAATACGTCGAATCACAAAAAATCAAGAGAACACTCTTCTGTGTTTTTTAACGTTCTATCATCCAGTCAAAGTTTGGAGTCGAAATATCAAGCCGTTTTTTCAAAAACTTTGAACGAAATTAAATTTCGTTTTGTTCAAAGTTTTTGCAAAAACGACTTGATATTTCGACTCCAAACTTTGACTGGATGATAGAACGTTAAAAAACACAGAAGAGTGTTCTCTTCATTTTTTGTGATTCGACGTATTTTATTTTTAATCAGCTTAAAACTGTGTGAATTGCTCGATCGGTAATGGTACGAGTATGGCACCCCCTTAAGGGGAAATTAAATTTAATTTCGTTCAAAGTTTTTGAAAAAACGGCTTGATATTTCGACTCCAAACTTTGACTGGATGATAGAACGTTAAAAAACACAGAAGAGTGTTCTCTCGATTTTTTGTGATTCGACGTATTTTATTTTTAATCAGCTTGAAACTGTGTGAATTGCTCGGTCGGTAATAGTACGAGTAAGGCATCCCCTTAAGCCCTAGAAAAATTACAAGGTTCTAATATGGCACCGAGTAAGGCCCGATGTAAGGCGAGTAACGGGGCGCCTACGCGGCCCTGGCAGTTTATTCAGACTTGTTATTTCATCTTAATTTCCTGCACTAAATAACTAATCTCGCGCAAAGCTCTAAAGTCGCCCGAAATGATTAAGAAATTATCGTTAAGTTGTTATAGACAAGTTACCCGCGTAATAACGACAAAGAACAATACCGTGAAAATTTATTGTAACCCCAAAAATGAAACTACGTCGATCCGATTTTAAGGCTTCCGTAGGGCGGGCATCCGGGAATGAACGTCAGGTCATAGTCAGAGCGGCACGCAATAGCTCTTATACGGCGTTTGTCCGGCATCACTAAGGCCCTATCATTATCAGGGCCGGACGGGAGCGCCGTTACGTGCCTTGCTAGGGGCCCTTATGGAGCACCTCATTGGGTCCTTACAAACATCTAAGACAAACCCTATTCATTTCCCGTTCGGGCTATCTTTTCCCTCTCTACACAACAAAATGGTCCTTGGATGTCGCCATGGCATCCGAGCCTCCATAGTTCTACTCTTCGTCCGAGTTCCACGAGTAGTGCTTCTTTTCCTCCGAGCGAATCGAGTTGTGCTTCTCTTCGTCCGAATTTTCGGAACGTTCCGTAAATCGTAATGGCCCTTCTTCAATGCGAGTGACAACGGACAAGTTACATATCCGTTGTTACACGAAAAACATTTTGTTGTCCGATATCTACCAAATTCATAACCAATGGTAGAAAAAGAGTGACTAAAACCTACGGTAGACCTTTCTTATGTTCTTTTTCTACCTTAGTTATGAATTGCGTAGATATTGGACAACAAAATTTGTTTCGTGTAACAACGGACATGTAACTTGTCCGTTGTCACTTGCTTTGAGGAAAGGCCGTAACGTTCAAGGAAGTGGGCGCCATGGGCGCCCAAGTTTCGGAATACGACCAGTAATAATAGGCTGGGAGCGTAATCAGTCAAATAGTTAGTTTCGGAACGTTCCTAAACTCAACGCAATAAATCTTATCAAACATTTCCAAACGTTTGGATCGCTTTTGAATTATGAACTTTGGGTAAGCTTTCTTTCAATAATTATAAGGTATAAAATACGTTCACAGAACTTTGCGGTATCATAATGTAGAAATACTTAAAATTCTAGTATAATACTGTCGATAAAGTTAAAAAGAAGAAGCCGTAAGACTGGAAGACGTAAATAGCGATAAAGTCATAAAAATCTTGGGTAAGTACGGGAAACGCTGGAAATTCATGAACATCGTCTAAATAGTTAATCCATTGAGAATTAAGAATACAAGGGCAATTCAATTTACGTAAAGGGCTGTCCCTGAGATTAAAAAAGGTATTGATTATACAATTTCATGTCCTGACACATATTTTTTCACAAGTAGATCTTGGAAAATAAATGGAAAAATGTTATTAGTCCACAGAAAATCATGAAATGCCGATTACCATAAGGATCTCCAAAAACAGTTCTTTCAATGTCTAGGTAGTACCATCCCACATGTTCGAACACCACTGTAAGCAAATCTACAAATCCACATTCTCAAACTTGTTGACCGTCAATCCCATCCTCAAGCATATCATCTCATCTTGTGTACGCCGCTATGCTATGTACACCTCCAACTAAGTACGTCAACTTTTTCTCCACTCTTATTGACCGTATATACACTCTCCCTCCCTCCTCGACTGCGCGCAGCGTTCCAATGAACTAAATAGATACATACTCTCTCCAAATCAAAGAAGAAGCGTTTCTCTTCCGCTACTTACTCCGCACGCTTTCGCGCACCATCGGAGCAAAAGCTCGTGTCATCATTCTGCATGCTTCGGGGATGTTCCTCCTACTGCCTCGGCGCGTGTCGTCCCAGGCGAGAGGAGCCGCCGCGGGTAGATCGAAGTATATTATAGACGTGCGCGCGTCGCGAAGGTGGGGGAGCGCGTATAGTCCGTCCGGGGGCAGCCGCTTTCTCTCTCCCTCTCTCTCTCTTACTCACTCACTCACTCACTCGCTCACTCGCTCACTCACTCACTCACTCACTCAGTTTTACGTGTGTGTAGATAGGTGTCTGGGGGTCATGTGTGCGAGCGCGCGGTCCTCAGTGTGCGCGGCGCGAGCAGTGCAGAGAGTAGAGAGAGCTACGGAGAGAGCGAGTGTGCCGACAGAGTGTGTGTACACCACATCGTATATACAGTAGATATACCCCGAGAGCGAGCGAGCGAGCGATCCGTCGCAGAAAGAGAGCGAGTAACCGTGTGGTGCATCGCGTGCGTGGCCATTGCCGTGATACATACAGATACCTATACGCAAAGTGCACGCTGCCGCGAGCGACTCCTCGTCATCGCGCGCATGTAATAAGAATAGCAGCCGGAGAAGCCGAGCGCGCGCGATAGTGAGATATATATATATATATATATACCTAGAGGAAGTCCGCGCGAGTGCTTTGGTTACGTGTGTATACGCACGGGCGAGAGAGAGAGAGAGAGAGAGAGAGAGAGAGAGAGAGAGAGAGAGAGAGAGAGAGAGAGAGAGAGAGAGAGAGAGAGAGAGAGAGAGAGAGAGAGAGAGAGAGAGAGAGCCTCGCCTACACCACCGCGCGCGTCAATATATGCGCGCGCGTCTGCACACGCCAGCAGCAGTAGCAGCAGAAGTCGTCGCCGCAGCCGCCGCGTCGTCGTGTGCAGCAGCAGCAGCAGCAGTAGCACTGTAGCAGCAGCAGCGCAGTAGTAAAAGGCGTAGGACCGGTCGTGTGTGTGAGTTATACACGCGCAACATCGCACGTAGCTGCGTAGTGGGTAGTGACGAGACGACGACGACGAAGGAGAAACAGAGGAAGACGAGAGGAGGAGAAACGAGCAGTAGCAGCCTCCCCGAGAGCACAACGCGACGGAGATAGAGCAGAAGGCAGTAGCCAGCGCCAGTGCCAGCCAGCAGAAACACACGCTCTCTCCTCTCGCTCTCTCTTCCCTCCTCTCTCTCCTTTTCTCTCGTTCGCCAAATATCTCGTCTCTAGCAGCAGCGCTCGCACACCAGAGTAACGTCGTCGCTCCCTTTGCCATCGCCGAGGGAGAGAGAGAGAGATAGAGAGAGAGAGAGAGAGAGAGAGAGAGAGAGAGAGAGAGAGGAGGGGAGCGAGGGAGCCAGTGAATATGCGGCAGCGGTGCAACATCGTTGGTGCGCCGAGTAATTGAGAGCCACACACGCACCGTCGGCTATCGCCGCCGTAGCCGCGCGTCGTCTGCTGTTCCGTCATCGCCACTGCCGTCGCTCTGCTGCCGCGCTCTCCCAGCAGTAGTGCGCGCGCGCCTGCTGGTATACGAGCACCGCATATCGCAGACGTGTGTATGCCCCCGGTTAGGGAAGGATGATACGACGGTGCGCGCCGCGCGTGCTTCGCCCGAGAGAAGAGTCGTAGAGAGAGAGAGAGAGAGAGGGAGGGAGAGCAGAGGAGAAGGAGGGGGAGAAGCAGAAGAAGTGCCCGCGCCCGCGTGTGTCAGTGGTGGTGACGTGATGCCCCAGTAGAGGAGAGCAAGAGCAGCAGCAGCAGCCGTGTGTGTGTGCACCCGAGCTCTCTAACCCTCCCCCTCCCGACGCGCGCCGCGAGACACGACAGAGACACGAGAGACGACGAGGACGACGAGGACGACGAGGAGGAGCGTGCGCGCGAGAGAAGGCAGCTAGAAGAGACGCAGAGGAGAGACAGCGTGCCAGGATGACCTCGAACAACTCGCAGAAGCTCTCTACGACGGACCGGGTGATCAAAAGTAAGTGATATTCATGGCAATAACACGCAGGCGCATATAGTGAGAGCGTGAGAGAGCTAGTTCTTCGGCGATACATTTACCTATCTACCTACCTACCCTGCGTGGGGGGCGCTGCAAACCGTGGCGCCGCCGGAAAACTGGGATTGACCCCGCCACCGCCGTCTCCCCCGCGCGCGCGCACCCGTCGACGGCGACGACGACGATGACTTTTGTGCTTTTTAGGTTACGCGAGGGGCATTTCGGGAAAGCGAGGGATATGTGCCTGCCCCCACTCGCCACCCCCTGCGGGTACACCTGAGGGGCGGGGACGCCGCTGCCGGACGACACGTTGAGAATGTGGAGAAGGTCGTGA
Organism: Torymus aiolomorphi; assembly: GCA_036365515.1. Lineage (NCBI taxonomy): Eukaryota > Metazoa > Arthropoda > Insecta > Hymenoptera > Torymidae > Torymus > Torymus aiolomorphi. The sequence goes on along the minus strand of CM070874.1, from coordinate 88,019,809 downwards.
GATTGAGGTTAGGTTCGTGGGCTATGCGCAGGGTTGAGATGAGAGAGAGCGCGCGAGAGGGGGGAGGTATGTGGGTTGATGCTTCGAGGAGGTAGGCTGAAGAAGTTTTGGGGTAGCCGAAAAAGATGAGATTAATGTCGGTCGTTGTGCAGATTTGCTCCGAAAGGCGTTTCGGTATGGTGTAGGACGATTCTGTGCATTGTGTGGGTAAGTAATTAAGTATACACGATGGCGTCGTATTCTCACTAATCCTCGAGGCGGTTTGGAATGTTTCGAACTCATTAGGAACTTACCTACCGAACGCTTTTGAAAGACGTGTGTAACGTGTCTGCCTCGATTTCGAAACGTTCGAATAACAGAGAACGCGGTAACCGTTATGTCGGCTGACCAATAATCAGCACCTATTTATATATTACGTTCTTTCTTGAACGTCACACTACACAACGGCACACTACACAATACCACTGCGTCAACGTGAAATATCCAAAAGTTGCAAAATCCGCTTCCCCGATTCCGCAACCTTTCACACACAGCGAGAGTCCGGGCAGCTGCTGCCTCGAAACAGCAGCGTTGAGTTTAACCTCTTCCACCTCTTGATCGCCTCGTAGTGTGACTCTCTCCTTTTCTCAGGCGCGTTCGCACCGAATCTTTCCGGTCTCTTCTCGTCCCGAGAGCAATTCAGTAGTAATGCCTATGTAGGCGGCATCTTTTTACGCGACGCAGCTTGCCATGGATATAAGCTGGAAATTATAATGAGCGTGCGGTAAGGCCGCGTAACATCTTTCGGTCGTAATTCTTTGGAAATTTCGGTGGCCGTCGCGCGTGTATAGTATATCGGCTTTCAAGATAAACAGACGTGCGTGACGCGGGCGAGCTAGTTATTGATAAAGGCGTAGCGTGCTGAGTATTTCTGTGGTATTTACTTTTTAGTAATTTCGCGCGCACAACAGATGTTGTTGAGCCACGCAGTTTGAAAAAAGATAATTGATTCGCAAAGATGAGGAAACTCGGCTCTGTTGCGCGCCGTTAACTTCTCATCTATGTTGAGCGCGAGAGTTTTTTAAAGCCGTAATTTTCAGCGTTAGCTGCGAGTCAGATGAAAATAATGACGAGCGATAAATACACGCCGCGTTCTTTAGTTGCGTCCAGTGTTTAGAATTTATAAATATAGTACGGTTAGGGAATCGTACAGTCAAATTAATACACTTAAATTGCAAATAAGTCAGTCGCGAGCGAGCGCGTAAAAAGAAACGGTTAGATAAAAAGCGCTCGGGAATTTTCTTACTCTTCTTCCGGGGGGGCTTTATGTCTTTGCCAAAAAGTCGAGCGCATCGCTGAATGTTGCAACATTCTTGAAGGAATTTAGATGGAATTTTTTACTATCACTACTCAAGTTTTACACTCTTCTTTTATTTATTTCCAAGTTTCTGCACAGTATGAATACGAAATTTAAAAATTAATTAAAAATTTGTAAGAAAAATGTTTTACTCATAAACTTGTTATATTCGAGATGCAGTAGTGAGAAAAACTTCCCTAAGTCTTGTTTATGTTGATGCATGTAAATTATAATGTAGGTATATAATGATGAAAAGTCAACGGACAATGTGACATAAACATAATCGTATATCCGGAGTAACAAACCGAAGTAGTGGTAGGCCGGGTCTAGTCAGACTACCTTTTCAAGTCTAACTGCTCACTCAGCCCACAGCTCAAAATTTTTCTCATAAATTTGCCTATTTTAAATGCTCCAAACAATACTACAACTCCACGTGACCACATCTGACTCTAATCAATAAAATACACAACATACTCAACTCATAATCCGCATAAACGAGCCCCCGAGATCGCGCGGCGGCCGCTCTATGATCCCTCCATCGCGCTGCTCGCACCAATAAACATTTCCTCGGCCCATAACAATATCTCTCTCTCTCTCTCTCTCTCTCTCTCTCTCTCTCTCTCTCTCTCTCTCTCTCTCTCACTCAATTCCAAAAAATAGCCTCCACAACACATTTTCAAGCTTTCTCTTCCCCCTTTTTCAGCCTCTCAATCTTTATTAAAGTCTCTCCTCGCTCGCTCTCTCGCACTATTTCTTCCTCCTCCCTCGACGACAACGGCGACGAAAAAAGAGGAAAAAAAAGCAGCAGTAGCGAGCGTAACGTATGCACACGTAGAGGCCACTTTGATATTTCCCTCGCTCCATTGGACTTACCCCCCCGCTCTCCTTCTATTATTACTTCTCTCCCTTTTATATACGCGAGAGCAGAAGCAGCAGCAAGCACCGTGAACTGTGCGATTGATTATCGCGAAAATTATAAAAAAATACCAATAATTGCGGAATTGGAAACTATGTTAGCAAATACAATTAAAAAAATTGCGTAAAGCTTACTTTTTTTGTAAAAAATAAAAACTGATTTACTTGCGAAAAAAAACATATTCCTTACAATCTACTTTTCGTAAAGAGATGAAAACTACGTGAATCGATTGCCATTTAATTGCCTGTTATGACGATATTTTCAAATTTCCAATATTCATCATAATTATATAGCAATTAATTGATGTAGTTTTGTATTAATCGACACGGCGCAAAGGCATTTCACTTCGTTCCATATCCCACATTCCATATTCTTAGTGTATTAAGACTCCCTATTATGTTAAGACTCAAGTGTATTAAGACACTAAGTGTTTTAAGATAACAACTTACTAAAGAAATAAATGGGTCTGAAGTTTGCAACGTTGGAGTACAACGAAATGAAAAAAAAAATTGATTTTACTTCAAAGTTATATTGATTAATTTTGGTTTCGCCTGAAGATTTAGTATTTTATAGTATAAAGTAACGTAATGAAAAAAGTTTAGATAAAAATGTTTACTGTCTAGTCACTTTAATTAATTGTAAAAAATTATTTCGTTGCATTCCAACGATGCAAACTTCAGACCCATAGAAATAATATATACTCTTAGTGTAGAAATAATAAGTATCCACACTAAGTGAGATATTACTTCTTTAGTCATTTATTATAACATCCTGATTTCCGGGACGCCGCGGAAATAACGACCCCGTCCCAGAAGAAACAGTTATATAGTAAAAATATTATATATATATATATATATATATATAGAGAGAGAGAGAGAGAGAGAGAGAGAGAGAGAGAGAGAGAGAGAGAGAGAGAGAGAGTGTTCATAGAAGTTTTATAACTTGGAACGCGGAATATGGAAGGAGGTGAAATGCATTTGCGCCGTAACGATTAATACAAAAGTAAATTAATTAATTACTATATAAATATGACGAATATCGGAAATTTGCAAATATCGCCATAACCGGCAATTAAATTGCAATGGGTCTGAAGTTTGTATCGTTGGAAAGCAACGAAATAATTTTTACAATTAATTAAAGTTACTAGAAAGTAAAAAATGTTCCCTGATTAAAAAAAAATATTAAATCCTATTGGATCCTATTAAATTCCCTATATAGTCCATGTATTAAGTCAGTAAAAAATCCTCATTAAAGTCGATTCAACTAACAGCTTTTTAAAGGAATGAATGGGTTTTTTTAATCAGGGTTATCTAAACCTTTGTTATAAAGTTATTTTATACTATAAAATACTAAATGTTCGCGCGAAATTAAAATTAATCAATATAACTTTGAAGTAAAATCAATTTTTTTTTCATTTCGTTGCACTCTAACGTTGCAAACTTCAGACCCATAAATTGCAATCGATTAAGGTAATGTGTACTTACCGACAAATTTTAGAACATATATATCTTTTGCAAATAATAATAGAATTACTAAAAAAAAAAATTGAGTATAGTATTTATATATACGGAGCGCCTGACAGAGCTGTTTTTCCAAAAATCTACTCAGAATTTATTTAATTAAATAAAAGCCGCAATGTCGATAAGTAGGGATCTGTAATACTTCGAATTTTGCCAGTTTTAAAACGAGCGTATCTCATGGAAATGCTGATAGAATCGCACAAAAAAAAATCTGAGCATAGTATTTACATACACGGAGCGCCTGACAGAATTGTTTTTCCAAATAAACGTTCGAATGTTTATTAATTAAATAATGAAATTGGGTTGATTTTGAGGTTCACATCGCCTTAACGTAGTTTTCATCTCTCTACGAAAAATAGTTTGTAAGCATTATGTTTTTTATTGTTTTTCGCCACTGGCTTAGTTTTTATTTTTTTGCAAAAAAAAAGTAAACTTTACGCATTTTTTTTACCTGCATTTGCAAACATATTTTGCAATTCCACAATTATTGGTATTTTTTGTTGTATTTTTCGCGATAATCAATCGCACAGTTCACGGTGCTGCACCAGCAGCGCCGCCGTCAGTTCCCTCGGCCCTTTTTCGCTCTATCCTCCTCTTCCTCTTGTGCCGGTGTAGCACCGCTGCAGCGAGTCCTATACATCTTATATGCAGGAGGGAATTCTCGGGATTAAGACCTCGAGGTGCGTTGGGAGGGGGGGGGGGCTTTGGTGGAAAGTAAAAAATATTAGGAAGCCTTGGCTCGCTTTATTCTTTTTTTTAGGATGTAAGGGGCCATGGTGGGGCTTGAGTCTGCTGCTGCTGGTAAAAGCTTCGAGAGGATGATTATTGCTGTTTCTATTTTTTTAGGGAGAATCAAACCAAAAGCTCTTCATAAACACTCTTTGAAAACGACAACAGGCCTGTAAAGCATGTACCTTTCAGCTACCGCGCTGAATTTGTCATGAACTTCGTTCCATCTTCGGAAAGCCCAGTAGGAGTCCTTTGGAATTCCTCGTGTCCCCTCACCTAGCGCGTACGCAAATGTATAGTCTTTTGCAGGAGAGGATCCGTTCGAATGCGGTGCGCGTGCGCTCCGTTCTCGGAAATTCCAAGTCGTTAACACGTCGCGACACGTATTATTTTTGCGAACAAATTATAAGAGCGAATCGGCAGCCCTGACTTTGAGAGCATTTTCACGCCTTTTCGACGCTCAACTTTAAACTCATAACTTTTGAAGGAATCAATATTTTCTAATTTTCAAATAAGTAAATGAAAGCTCTTTCTTTCTAGTTTCAATTTTTTTTCTTTAAAATTTGTGTTTAATGTTTCCGGGCTAAATGGCTGAGGTTTAAAAAAAGTGGGCTTTTCTGCCATTCTCTTCAAGAATTTCTACCTCTCAAAAAATGTGTTACAAAGATGTTTTTAATTGTACACGATTTATCTCGTATACTTTGTCATGTAAAAAGAAGAAAAAACGCGTCCGGAAGGTATGCCTTAAACAGAATTTTGACCAGATTTGAGGCCGCGAAAATTGTAAATTTTTTGTGAATTTCGTCATATTTATTTTTGAAATGATAAATTCGCCAAGGGTTTGATCTCTCGCAGCGGCCTTAAGTAACGTAAGAAGCATTGTTGCGACTTCACCGGCGTTTTTTGTTTCAGTGGTTCAAGCGTGAATATTGTTTTATTTCAGTACAGTGATAATTATTTGCAAAAACAATACAGTTTTTATTAACCGAAGATTCTTATTTTCTGCGAGTTTCGCTAGAATATGTGTAGTAAAGAAAGTAAAAATTTTATACTATTTTGTACGCTGTTACTGTGTCGTATTGATGAGGAATTGAATACGCTTCTTTTCAGATTCCGTGCTTCTTGAATGTTCAATGCAATCTTTGAATTGAAGGTACCTCCGTAAAAGTACAAAAATAGCAGAAATTGGTAACTAAAGTTTTCTTTCAAGCTCTTCAATGATATTCATGGCGCTAATTATTTATAGCATCTGAAAAAGAGCAAATAATAATTAGCGAAAAATTATAAAAGTGTAGTGACATTTTTTCAATTTAAATTGGAACATGAAATAAATGAAAGAAGCAATCAACAACACGAAATTAGCCTTATTTCCTCACATAAGCGTATACAAAATGAAAATGATCGTCTCATTCTTCAGCCTTTACACGTCTCCTTAAAATTTGTAATCTTTTCCTCTTCCGTCAGTCGCCGTACCAGGCATTCTCTCTCTCTTCATCCCTCCCTCCCTCCCTCCCTCCCTCCCTCTGGCAAGCAATGCAAAAATCCACCTGAGCACCATATAGAAAAGTCCAAAGCCAGAGCAGCGCTGGCAATCATGGGTCTGAAATTTGCATCGTTGGAATGCAACGAAATAATTTCTTATTTCATATAATTCATTTAAGTTGGTTAAACAATGGAAATTTCATCTAAACCTTTGTTATAAAGTTATTTTATTTTATAAAACACTAAATCTACACACAGAATTAATATTAATTAATATAACCATGAAGCAAAATAAAGTTTTTTCTTTTTATTTCGTCGCACTCCAACGTTGCGAACTTCAGAGCCATTGGCAATCTCCATCAGCCCTCGCTCAGTAGAGACCGGGTCCGGCGAGACGTACTTACGTACACACTACCCACATCGCGCGGCAATGGCTTAATCATCGATTTCGAGAGTCATCTCACCACTTCATCCTCTCTCGCGCGTGTGTACACACAGAGCAAGAGAGAAGGAGAGTAGCAGCGGCAGCAGCAGTAACGGCGCGCGCACGCGGCCACCGCCGCCGCGGATTGATTTTCCTTTTTGCCGAGGCCAACGCGCGCCGCCGCCGCTATCGACCTGCACGATAGTCACGCGCTCTGCCCTTCGACTTTCTCGCTCGCTCCCTTCGCGTGGACCGAGTCGCACGCGCGCGCACCAAAGTAGGTAGTAGCTACAGCGGGAGACCCCTCAAATATGGATGATAATCGTGATTGCAGAGAGCTCTTTTTTCTTTACGTGTAAAGCGGATAATCCGGACCCCCGTGAGCGAGATACTTGGATTACAAATCGACGGAGTAGGATTTCGTTGCGAAGATGTGCGTGGGGCTGGCGGACGCGGAGCGGATTTTCCTCGCTGGGAGAGATGATGCGAAGGGAGCTTTCAAATCAAATGGATTGGCTTTGGAAAAATACCGGAGCTTTCTTGTTTTGCAAATAAGGGCCATCTTTTAAAATTGCGAGAAGAGAGAGAGAAAGAAGCCAGCGCGCGCGCGTGTGTGTGTGCTCTCTAAAAAAAATCAGTGAAAAAATCACTGTTTTGGTCAGTGAATGTTCGTTCCACTAAAAAATCAGTGAAAAAATCACCGTTTTGGTCAGTGAATGTTCGTTCCACTAAAAAATCAGTGAAAAATCACTGCTTTTATCAGCGACTTGACGATTCGCTGAAAAAGGAGCGACTTTTCGTTGATTTTATGATGCAACTGAAAAAGCAGCGACTTTTCGCTGCTTTTTTAGTCAATTTTGCAATAAACTGATCAGCGCAGTGATTAGTCTTCCCATCGTATTTCGCTGCTCGGCCAGTGGAAAAGCACTCTGTTGTTCTCACCTCGTGCACGCGGAGACCAGCTCAGACAACTATCTAAGGGTAGAGTGAAGTGAAATAGTACTTTTCGACACAGGTGCAGGATTAGAACACTATTTTCCTCGTGTGTTTTTCTTAAATACTAATCTCGAACCGTATTTTATGCCACTACGCCGAAAAATCATATCAAAGTTGTGATTTTGAGGTTAGAGTGGTATAAAGACTAGGAGTCACAATTGATAGTTAATTTAATAAAAAAAAACAACTTATTATATTGATATATAGTAACATAATTATTCGTAATGAATAAAATAATTTAATTACGTTTATGATAGTGTCAGTCTCGTTAATTCTTTAAAACTCATAAAAGTATGTTTCACTGGTGAGTGCACCCGATAAGCACCCTCTGAAAAAAAAAACCGCTGCCAAGTCATTGGCACGTAGCTTCCTCCAAATTGATTTATCGTTCCTACAATCTTTATTCATTCTACATGTTTTAAAATGATTTAAAAATTCATTAATATTTAAAATTCAACCTTATTCCGCTCCGCCGTCGATATATCACATACAAAATAGTCTATAAATTTCAAACTGATACATGATGTGTGATTTTTCAAAATCACGATTTTGAAAAAAAACCGTAAAAAAATTTTAATCTTGAATAGACGATTTTTTTACCTAAAGGACTTATACGATAAATATACAAACTCTACATTTTGCACAAAATTTCAACATGATTAAACCAATTTTTTTCACTAGTTATTATACGACAAAGAAATTGACTTTGTAAAATACGAAAATTTTCAATATCAAATATCTAAAAAAGTTCGATCGTTCGATCTTGATGAAAATTAGCACACAATTATCTATACCATATACAAAATTGTCTATGAATTTGGAGCTGATACATAGAGCCGTTCTCGAGAAATTACGATTTGAAAAAAAGGTTAAAAAAAATTTAACCTCTAATATCCGAAATTTATGGAACAATCATTTTGCTCAAAAGACTAGACCGAGAGCTATCCAAAATCTACCTGTACCCTGGTAGAAAACCAACCAAAATGGCTTAACTGCAACGGTTTGCCAATCGTTTTGGCTAACGAATAACAAAAATATTGACGAACGGTTGGCCAGTGGGTGGTGAACTATGTGAACTATATCGATAATTAGAAGCATCGAATGCGTGGACTAGGTCTTTGGGGTGGCCGATGATAGACTCTAGGTAGTGCGCTCCGTAGTTTTATGCATTAAGATCTCAGGGTGAATCTAATACGTGACCCAGGTGTTCGGGGTAGCCGATGACGATGTCTAGGTGGTGCACTCCGCAGTTTTTTGCATCTAGGTGTCGGAATGCATTCCATGTGTGGTCTAAATGGTCTGGGTAGCCGATGACGGAGTCTAGGTGGTGCGCACCGTAGGTTTGTGGCTCTAGGTGTTGGAACTTATCGAATGCGTCGTCTAGGTGTCCGGGGTAGCCGATGACGATGTCTATAGGTGGTGCGCTCCGTTGTTTCTTGCATCTAAGTGTTGGAACACATCGAATGCGTGGTCTAGGTCTTTGGGGTAGCCGATTACGGAGTCTAGGTGGTGCACACCGTAGGTTCTTTGCTGCCGGTGTTGGATCTTATCGAAAACGTGGCCCAGGTGTTCGGGGTAGCCGAAAACGATGTCTAGGTGGTGCGCTCCATAGTTTTTTGCATCTAGGTGTTGGAACACATCGAATGCGTAATCTAGGTCTTTGGGGTAGCCGATTACGGAGTCTAGGTGGTGCGCACCGTAGGTTCTTGGTCGTAGGTGGTGGATCTTATCGAATACCTAGCCCAGGTGTTCGGGATAGCCGAAAACGATGTCTACGTTGTGCGCTTCGTAGTTTTTTGCATCTAGGTGTTGAAACACATCGAATGCGTGGTATAGGTCTTTGGGAGAGCTGATCATGATGTTTAGGTAGTGCGCTCCATAGTTTTTTGGCTCCAGGTGTTGGAACGTATCGCAAACGTGGTGGACGAGGAAAACTACGGAGCGCATTACCTAGACACCGTCATTGGCTACCCCGACCACCTAGACCACGCATGGAATGCATTCCGATACGCAGACGCAAAAAACTATGAAGTGCACCACCTAGACATCGTCATTGGCTACCACGAACACCTGCACCACGTATTCGATGAGATCCAACACATACAGCCAAGAACCTACGATGCGCACCACCTAGACTCCGTAATCGGCTACCCCAAATACCTAGACCACGCATTCGATGTGTTCCAACACCTAGATGCAAAAAACTACGGAGCGCACCACCTTGACATCGTAATCCGCTAAACGACGCATGGAATGAATTCCTACACCTAGGTGCAAAAAACTACGGAGCGCACAACCTAGACTCCGTAATCGGTCACCCTGAACACCTAGACGATGCATTCGATGAGACCCAACATCTACAGCCAAAAACCTACGGAGCGCACCACCTAGACTCCGTAATCGATCACCCTGAACACCTAGACGACGTATTCGATGAGATCCAACATCTACAGCCAAAAACCTACGGTGCGCACCACCTAGATTCCGTAATCTGCTATCCCGATCACCTAGACCACGCGTGGGATGCATTCCGACACACAGATGCAAAAAACTACGGAGCGCACTACGTAGGCTCCATAATCGGTCAACCTGAACACCTAGGCGACGCATTCGATGAGTTCTAACACCTAGAGCCACAAACCTACGACG